>CM046426.1:48974596-50174596 GCA_025506505.1 Flaveria sonorensis
TAGCAACATACGTAAGACCTGTCTTTAGCTGTATGTTTGTAGTAAAAAAATTTTCACCCAGAAAACACAAAACATACCCAATTATCCGAACAGAAAGCACCCCACTTTATACAAATTTACATATTATATACACGCAAAGAACAACACAGTGTTGCAATCTTGCAACAGAATGAATTTTAATTATTGTTTTGCTCACAACATAATCAAATCAGACCTACCCTAGCAACATACATCAGACCTATACATAAAAGCACAATCAACAACATCACCCTAGCAACATACATAAGACTTGTGTTTAGCTGTATATTTGTAGTAAAAAAACTTTACCTTGGTACCCACTCCCTTCAAATCCTCTGAAGATGAAATTCACAGGAACTGCAAGATACATACGCACGACTTCTTCCCTGAAATAAATGAAACCAAAAATTATATGCCAACCGACATCAAATTAAGGCCACAAACCCAAACCCAAACCCGAACAACACAAAACATCTCCAATTCCCCGAACAGAAGCAAAAACCCTAATTCTAATAAAGATTATACACACACGTGAAGCTAAGAACACAAAAAATCAGAGATGCTTAGGCTGTTTAGAGTTTTCACTTGGTGATGCTTAGACTCTAAACTATGGCTCTAAGTTTCTGCATGTTCCCTATAAAATGAGGCACGAAATAATGACTGAAATCAAAATTGAAGATTAGCACTTCAGTCTTCGAACAGAAGAAAAAAACCCAAAGCCGAAGAACACAAAAACCCCCAAATAGAATACACCGGAACAGAATCAAAATCCCAAATCTACTGCAGAAGCTAGAACGAAGCCGCACCGGCCAAATCGAGAAGCAAAAACCCCAATTCCCCGAATAGAAGAAAAAAACCCAAAGCCGAAGAACACAAAAACCCCCAAATCGAATACACCGGAACAGAATCAAAATCCCAAATCTCCTGCAGAAGCTAAGCGATCAACCCAAACGAAAAAAACAGGAACGAAGCCGCACCAGCCAAATCGACACCGCAAATCAAGCAAAAAAAGGGATGAAAGGAGCAAAGACAAACCGGAACAAAGCATGCAATCTCAACCCAAATGAAAAAAACAGGAACGAAGCCGCACCAGGCAAATCGACACCGCAAATCAAGCCAAAAAGAGATCAAAGGAGCAAAGACGAACCGAAACAAAGCATGCAATAGGAAAGTGTTAAGAACCATACCCGACTGAGAAGAAATCTGAAGCGAGAGTAAGAAGAAGACGGAAGAGGAATCCGTTTAGAAACCGCCAAAATGCGACACACGGGCGGTTCACGTGATTAAAAAAAATCTAAAAAAGGGCACCGACATCTGCGAATAATAAGAATGGTAATAGTAATACATAACCATCTTATTTTGTACATAAGATTAAAAGTAAAACAACCCATACACTCAACATAACACTAAAGTGCTTAGAACCCACCCTGAGAAATAAAAACCTTACATAGTTATATGGTTTTAAAACCCATCTTGGAAGTGAAAACTTAAATGGTTAAATTGTTTATATCTTCTCACTTTTAAACTCGCCTCCAAATCAATATGCAGTCATACAAGAAAAGGTAACGGCAAACAAAGGAGTGTCTAGAAAAGAATTTGAAAAAATACCCACAAGTAGGAGATGCTTTGGGTGTCTTGACAAATATTCCTTAGACTCCTTAATTATTTTATGCAGTGTATAAACAAGTTTACTTATAGTTGAGTGGGGTCCTATGCCCCCTCAGGCACACATTGGATCCGTCCTAGCCTCTATTGCTAACATTCGAATGGAGGGAAAGATGATGTGGCAAGAAATCGACGAACGCAATAACATTTCATCTTGCCATGGCTTCATCCCATATTTCATACGAATTCAAATGAGTAAAGTTGAGGCCCTTTCTCGCTTCTCTTTCTCTCTTTCTCCATACCAAACGCATCTCTTTATTTAAGGGCTTACAAGTTGCTTAACATAAGATATTCAAGCTATTCAACTAGACTTTTACATAATGCTCTTAGTTAGGACGCTTTACAGGATAGAGGTGCACGTTTCGGGTTTTGGGTCGTACCCGGGCCCGGGTACAAATCGGGTTGGGCCCAATCTAGTTTTTTTGTACCCGGGTATTGGTGTACCCGGGTACGAACCCGGGTCGGGTTCACATTCGGACAAACCCTACCCGATATACCCGGGTAGGGTCGGGTCGGGTCCGAAACCGGGTACAATTCGGGTTTTGTTAAAAAATCACAAGTGTTCAGGCGCATGGGCACTGTTCATGCGCCTGGGCACTATTATGCGCCTGAACACTTGTGATTTTTTAAAATTCTTTTAATCAATAAAAATAAATGAATAAAATAACATAAATTAATCGTCATGTATTTTTATAACAATATTAAAACAACTTAAAAATACATAAAATGAATCAATAAAAAATACCATAAAACTTTTATTTAAGTTATCGTCTAATTTTATTTTCTACGAGATGCTTGATCAAATGTTAATTCTTCATCGGATATGCCAGAAGATACTCCTTCTTCTACCTCTTCATCATGTACTTTAGCTTCAAGTGTAATTTCGTCTTCGAGGCTTGTTTGGTCTTGTATATGATCCTTTGCGTCTAAGTGATCCTTTAAACAAATGCACATCTCCACTGCTTCCGGAGTTAGTCTTGTTCTCCGTAATGATATTACCCTGCCACTAAGAGAAAAAGCAGATTCCGAAGCTACCGTAGAAGCTTGGACGCTTAGTAAATCACGGGCCATAGCAGAAAGAATCGGAAATTGAGATTCTTTTCCTTTCCACCAAGCCAAAATATCGAATGCACGACAATCTTCGGTAGTCATAGTGGAAATAAAATTCGTTCCACTATATCTACCGAGCTCACTTGTTGGGGTGTTACCCCTTTGACGTTTAGCCGTCACATCCCGGACAACATTCAACATAGTCAAAACAGGATCTTTAACCGAGGTACTAGCACTTGAGGTTGATCCGCTTGGTATGGTTATGTTTACGTTAGGCCCATATCTATTTAAATAAAAATTATAAAGTGTTTTCAAACTTTCATTAAAATTTTATTTTGCCTCGTTTGAAAAATTAGGGTTTTCGTCATGCTTATCCAAATTGTCATTTATCTCATCTATCAAACATTCAACCCCCGCAACATTTAGAAATGGATTTAAAGCGGCGGCACACGTAAAAACGGGTGGTAACTCCTTAAAATATTTTTTAAACTTTTTTTTCATTGGTTCTATCATTTGATTAAACATATTATTTTTATTTTGAAAATTTTTAAAATTCAAAGACATAAAATATAATTCTTGAAGCACCGAATAACTAGTGGAATAATAAACTCCCGATAATTTTGTTGTTGAGTTTTTAAAAACCTCAAGAAACTCGGATAGACGTTGAAGATTCTCTCAACCCGCATCCGAAAATGGGTCGGCTTCACCATTATCCGAAAGACTATTATGAAAAGCTTTCAAAGTGCCCTTTTATTTAAAGCGCATTCAAACATGTGACAAGTCGAATTCCACCGAGTAGGTACATCCCAATTAGGACCTAAACATCTAGATTCCGTATCCTTAGAAAGTTGTTTATAATCTTCATATCTTCTTCTACTTTTTTTAAAAACGTCATGTAACGTAAATCGAAAAGCTTTAGTAAAGTTATCAACATATTGTCCGGATAGTCCGTCTTGCACTACTAAATTAATTATATGTGCAACACAACGAGTATGGAAAAAGTCACCTTTTACAATCGGAAGATATTTTAATTTTAATTTTTCAACCGCGGTTGTGTTGTTAGAGGCGTTATCAAATACAATTGAAAAAAGTTTATTTTGTAACTTAAAAGTATTTATTACATTATCTAAAAAGTAAAACAAAAATTCTCCGGTGTGTGAATACGGAAAAAGATCAAATGCAATCGTACGTTTAATCAATTTCCATGAAGTAGGATCCACCCAATGAGCGGTGACGCAAAGGTACGATTCGGGTAAACCGTGTTGAGCCGACCAAACGTCACTAGTTAAGTTTACACCGGTATTTAAATTTTCAAATAATACAATTAAATCATTTTTTGCTTGTTTCCATAATTTTAAACAATAACGTCTAAGTGTAGTACGACTTACGTGAGTGTAACGAGGTTGAAGCGTCTCTCGAATTAAGTTGGTCAACCGAGGATTGTCGAAGTGACTAAAAGGCAAAGCTTCTTGAATCACGAACTTCGCCATTCGATCTCGAACCGTATTAACATCGTAATTAAAGATTCCACCTTCTCCACGCAATTGTGTTTGTTGCGAATCCGGATTACTTTTCAACGACTTACAAAACTTCTTACTAATTTATTTGCTTAAAGTCGTGTTAGAATCTTTAACAAGCAAAGCTCCACAAAACTTGCAACGAGCCTTTACAGACCCGTCACTCAACTCAACCATATCCCAATTGCACCAAACATCCATGTTACGATTGTGTGCAAGAACACAAACAACGGCTGGAGAGTTTGACGAACCTTGACCAACGGAAGATTGTGATTGAGCCATATCAAGATTGAAAAGAGTGAAAGTGTAAAACGAGAGAGTGAAAGTGTACAACGAGATTAAACGAGAGTATTTTTTGCGTATGTTTTTGCGTTTGAGACTTGGGTACTAAACCATATCAACCCACACCTATTTATACTAACTTATAAGGCTAAAAGAGACAAAAAAAAGGTAACAAATCGAGGCTAACGGCTAGATTTAAAAAAAAAAAAGGTCAAAACCAGGTCCAACCCGGGTTCAATGGGTTCGGGTCCGGGTCGGGTCGGGTTTGAGTCGGGTTCTACCAAAATCTAGAAAAATATACCCGGTTCCAACCCTACGGTTTTTTTCGGGTCCAAACCGGGTACACCCTATACCAGGTCGTACCCGTACCCAGGTCCGGGTCGGGTCCGTCTCTATTACAGGATGCTCAACCCACAAAACTCATACCCTTATCAAGTTATGTAATTTTACATTTTCACCCTTTGAGGAACATGAAGATTAATGATCAATTATAACAAGATAACGTCCAATAAATCATAACGGAGTTAAGCTAAGATCAACTCAATTCAAGTTTTTAATTCTAAACACTCCTATTTGTGATCGTGAAAATGCAACAATGAGAACTCATATGTGTCATTTCCTTTATTTGAAAATTGAAATCAACCATGCAACTAAAATTAAAAAAATATACAAGTGTAAAATATAAACTGAGGGACTCGTTTTTGACACACATTTAGTTTTGTACATGAGAACTTCGAAAAACGTCACTTGATATCCAATATGTGTCAAATTCCCACCTTACCTTGTTTTCAAGATCAAAGTGGTTCTCATAACAAATAATCAACCACCGACACGATAAGATCTTCCTCTAAACGCCCCACTTGTGTTGCTAGTTTGCTGGGTCGGGGTGTATGTTGGAGCTCCAATTCTGTACTTCGCAACTATTTTATGTCTAAGCAATAGTGAGTTAAGAATTTAATAATAATAATAATAAATAAAAATAAAAGAAAAAAAAAAACATAATACTACATTAAAAAGTGACAATTTGGGCTTATTAACGGACCAATATTGGTTGGGTACATATTAAACATGTAAAACTTAAAAGTCACCTAAAATGTATTTGTAATGCATACAACCATCTTACTAGGTCTATTAAAAGAATTTAGACTATTTATTGTGATAACATTATTTGGGCAAACTGCAGGAGCTAGAAATGTGTTTATACAACTTTAAAGTAGACCTAAGACCGAAATCAACTTGCATTTTGTTAGCAAATTTAGCAATCAAGTTAACCTTTTACGATCGATTGAAGTCAAGAATGTTATTATGTCACTATAGTGCATATGTACATGTCATGTGGCATCCAGCATCAGCCAATCAACAATTTGCATGTAAAATTAGCTAAAATGAGGTTGGTTGCTAAAAATATATGTTGAAAAATAACTAGCAAGTTGGTTTCTATATTGCATCTAATTTGAAGTTGGTTGCTAAAATCCTAAAATTAATAATAATAAAAAAATAAAAATAAAAAAAGTTTAGCGTGTTTCCATTTTGCAATTTGCCCAATATTGTTCTTGTAATTGTAATTAATTTATTACTAATTTATATAAAGATATGAAATCAGCACAAAATTGTTTGCTAGCCAACCCAATCCGGACCGGACTAAATA
Source organism: Flaveria sonorensis (assembly GCA_025506505.1). NCBI lineage: Eukaryota > Viridiplantae > Streptophyta > Magnoliopsida > Asterales > Asteraceae > Flaveria > Flaveria sonorensis. The sequence continues at coordinate 48,980,777 of CM046426.1, forward strand.
GATCCATTTCAGCCCGAAACATTTTTACCATTACCCAGCCTGTCCCGTTAGGACCTACTATGTGGGAATAAAGAAAAAGGATACACCCACTTCGGAGTTTGCAGCATAAGCTTTCCTCCAGCTAAGGGATGCAAAACCGTTAAGAAGTAGTACAGGTGGCCCGCAATAATGCCACATAGATCAGGGCCAATTGGTGAACCAAACATTACATCCATAGCAAGCATGGCCCATGGCAAATAGAATGCCTGCAAATAGTGTGGAGAACTTAATAGTCAAATATGGGTTAATGTAGTCAATCCTATGGGTCAAGCATGTGTCCATTGTAACAATCTACCTAAAAACGGGTTCCATTTCGTTTAAATTTTATTATTTTATCTCCAACGGGTAAAATGATTATAGATACAACAAATAACGGCTAAAAGTGGAATGGGTCAACAGAATTGAAGTTGTTCAAAGCAATGACCAGAGCCAGGAACTTTTGTTTATATGCGTACATAATGGTTCTAAATATATATGAGGAAAGGTTTGCCTCCATCCTACCCACCGACACCACCCATAGCTTTGCTATGGTGGGATTTTACTGGGCACATTTATTTGTTGGTTATTGGACCTAGATAAATGTGCCAGTTTCAATCCATTTTACCTCAAAATGGGTCAGTCATACATATCTTCAGCGTGTCAAGTGTTAACATAGAAGTAGACAACATGTCAAAACGATCTGAAAAGATTTTGGATTAATTGTATATATACCCTTTTAAAAGTACCAAGTTTCGTATTTCCCCCAACTGAATTTCCTAAATCTACACTATCATTTCAAAACACTGAACCTATCATATTATCCATTCTGTAGCAAATAAAACACAGCAATGGTGTTATCGAATTCATAAAATAATGGTCACTTAGTTTATTTAGATAAACAAGTTATAAGAAACTGATTTTATTAAATTATGTATGAATGGTTCGCATAATGAAAATGTAAATTTCCCATCCCTAACATGATTTCTGAATCCCTGACAAGACAAAAAGTTTATTTAAACACTTACCTCATCCTAAATCATTTTATTCAGAAAAGAACTATTTTGTCAAGTGTTCTTGTAACCATTTACACTAAACTATTTCTACCTTCCTTTGCAAATGGAGAAAAATTACTTCTCTCCGCCTGCTGATATTAATACAGTATATGATATTTCTTATGATGATATGATATGTCATTTGTTATGATGTTAATGGTAGAATAATAATAATAATAATAATAAGAATAATAAGAAAGCTTTTACAGAGCCGGAGGGACTTTGGGTGCAGCCTCTATGTTTCATGGGATAGAGGTAAGGTTCGTCCTCATCTCACCCTCCCTAGACCCAACTCTTTGAGTGGGATTTCGCTGGGTATGTTTGTTTTTTTCCTTTTACAAATGGAGAAAATCTGTTGGCGGGGCAACTAGATTTCCAGGGCTCAGTTTGAACCGCGGTTCAAAACCCGCACGACCTGCAGATTTCGCCAAACTATTGTTCTGGGATATGTTCTTTCCATGACTGGGTGCTTAAAGTATTGCATGAATGCAAGAATTTTCAAGAAAGTGAAAATTCCTTATACTGATTTACGCTTATCTGGAAGCATAAATAAGGTGAGTTCACAAATTAAAACAAGAGGCGTACCTTAAGTTGCACAAGGCCATAAATGTTGATGTTGGCATTTGGATATTCCCTGCTCCACACATACAGGAGCATAAAAACAAGTGACACCCCCAAAAAGTATGACTCGAAGAAAGGAATTACAGATAATACCTATGCAAACAGGTAATTTACAGTAAAAAAGCTGCTTAAAGAAATTGCAGGGAAAAAGAAACTGTGGTCTTAAAAACCATAGTCAATGTGTATGCCAACCAAGCATAAGTTTCAATCACAGTCAAAGATTAATGAGGTAGATAAAAGTTAGCATAGATATAATGTAGCCGAGAGAAGGCGGCCATTTCAGCCTGTTTATATAAAAAAAGTAGTCAAGAACAAAAGGATCAAACGTATTGAACAGGTTGTTGAAGGAGTCAAAAGTCATCAAATTCGATTTATTTAGAAAGTGTCTTTTTTATATCTAGTAACTTATTTGTTTTAATCATACTTAACATATTAAGTATTTATAAATCTTAAGAACTGCACTACAACAACCTGTTTTTTGTGTGACATGTTTCGCCACCTCTAATGTACTTTTACATCAACTTATGCCCTCACAAAACACAAAGATAATCATATAAATGAGTTGCATTATAAGAACGCATTTTCACATACCAAAAGTACTAAAGCACCAAATATCATCATCCATAAGAAGTCTGCTGTTCGTCTACTAAAAGGCCCACTCTCCAATTGAACTCCATATCTTGCTCTAAATAAAACAAATAAAAGCAAAATAAGAAGCCAGATGATAGGCATTGCCAATTAAATTCGATACACCAAGTATTAAGTCACTCACATCATTAGTAAGCGAATCCCAAAATTGATAGAAAAAGGGCCAAGAAAGAGGAAGTTTGTAAGCAGTCTCCACACCTGACATAATAAATCAGGTGACAGTTTTAAAATAAACATGTTACAAGCATTGTGTGACTCAAAAAAGAAAACCTTATGACTCTTTTTAGGGAGAAGTGTTGTTGTAATCATCAAAATTGTTCTCGATATTATTGCTTAAATTTAGAGGTGGAAAAAGAAAACCTTAAGACTCTTATTAGGAAGAAGGGTTGTTGTCATCATGAAAAATTGTTCTCGATATTATTGCTCAAATTTAGAGGTGGAAAAATGAGCCGATGGCCGATGGGTAACGGGTCAAAACAGATTTGATGGATGAAATGAGTAACTTTTAGAAAGGATCTGGGTTAACCTACAAACTGTTTTGAACTTTTAGTAAGGATCTGGGTTGAATTTGCACGTCCAAAAGGGACCCTCTAATTCTATCATTCAGAAGCCTCCGGACCAAATCCATGAGGGTACAAAAAAAAATTTTGAGGCTAGCAACTAATAGCAACTGTAGCATTAGGATCGACATTGGAATATTTTCGGGTTTCAAGTGTCACCACAAACTCTCTTTTCCCTTTTTTTTAACTTTTTTATGAATGATAATGCACTAGAAAAACAATACCACAATAAGAGCATAGTTGTCATGGCCTGTCTAAAGGTTTATAAAGTTATCATATATGCCACATCAACAACCCACAAACCTTTTATATTTATAAACCTATCTCCATTACCATGAATCTTTAAAAGGTTTATAAAAGGGACCCACATGATTTATTTTGGACCTCTTTTTCAGGCTAAAAGAAAATAAATAGTTACAAAACACTTCAAGGTTTTAGACCTCTTCATGTCATATAGGCAAGACATACAAACCCGCGATCAAGTCTTATAGGATGATGCAGGACGTTGTAAATTGGGTGACCAACATGTTTAACCCATTTGAATCCCTTTAATTTGCTTTTTCCAAATTTGGCCTATTTGACCTATTGAGATAAAAGACAACCCAAATCGACCAATTCATAAGCAAATGGGTTGAATATTTCGCCATTACATATTCTTTTATCAATCAAAAGAGAACTCATACCTGAAAGTGATAAAAGACCTCCTTATGGATCAATGCAATATAATAGACTGGCAATAACTTCAGTGAAACTGCTATTGTAGTTAGCAAACACAAGGTCCCATAGACCTTGCTTATAGGAGGGAGCGAATTGTACCATCTGAAACATGATAAACAAAGACCAACGCATTAATAAAGAAAGACCTAGCCAAACATATAGAATGTCCAAAAACATATTTAAAGAGATCATAAGATGGTTAGGCCAGGCGGGTAATGGGTCGAAATGGATCATCTTTCTAGTTTCTGTAGTAAGCAGCATCCTTCACAACTAGAGGAGAAATCCTCTTCTTTCTTCATCTTTACGTCTCAAATGTGGATCATGTTTAGTCAACCCGATAATATTCTTCTACCCATTTTTAATTATTATGAATAACTAATGCTTCATGCATGAATACAGATATAAACTATTATAGTAATATATATATATATATATATATATATATATATATATATATATATATATATATATATATATATATATATATGTATATATATATGTATGTATATGTATATATATATGTATGTATATGTATATATATATGTATGTATATGTATATATATATGTATGCATATTTATATATATGTATGTATATTTATATATATATGTATGTATATGTATATATATATGTATGTATATGTATATATATATGCATATGTGTGTGTATATATATATATATATATATATATATATATATATATATGTATGTGTGTGTGTGTGTGTGTGGGTATGTGTGTGTGTGCATGCGTGCGTGTGAATAATACAATTTAGAAGGTTGTGTGCATCAAAAACATACTTTGGGCAACATTTAACCTGTCTAACCACTTTCTCTATTAGGCAAATTTTATGATGACCCATTTGACCCGTTTTATAGAAGCATAACCCAAATCAACTCATTCTTAAGTAAATGAGACAAAGCTTCCATCTTTAGATATTCAAGCACGTGAGAGGCACTTCTAAGGCCAAAATTTGAAAAGGCACATGATAAAAAGTAGACATGATAAAGCTTTTAATCAGCAAAGTGATTCAATGCTCCATAACTCACAATTTACTCTCTAGTTTAGAATTGTTCTTAGCAATTTTGAAGTGAAATGCAGAACATTCAACACTCAAGTCAACCTTGCATTCCTTTAAGGGGAGGTTTAATACATTCCAACATTGAATGCATATCTACCACATTTGATTTTAAAGGGGTTGAGTTGGAAGTGAAGGACGCCTAGCATGGAGGAGATTTGTCAATGACTATGTTAACTCCGTCCACACAGCCTGTCCGTGGAGGAGAGCATGGATTGTTATGAGAAGGAAGGGGGGGAGGTCTATAGTGGTCCCTGGAGGTGGTTCATGGTCACCCTGTTTTATAGAAGCATCCCACTGTGGATACTCTAATGGAAAGCTATAAGTTTCTCTACTTGTATAATTAACTTTAATATAGCTATATCCCCCCCCCCCATCATATCTTGTTGCCAGTTCTCTCTTTGCTTTAAACCCAAAAAGTTATGATGGCTTACGTATATCTGTTTAGGTGTCCACATAAATATTGAAAGCATATTTCAACCATCTTTCCAATTGATAAAATTAGTGGCCCTAGGGTTTCAATACTTAATAAGAAAATTAAAATCATAGGGTATGCCCCTTATAGTCTCCAAGCTCAATTTACTCCTTAGATTTCAACCACAAAACTTGTACCTAAGGTACTGGTTTGTAATACTTCATATTCTGTTGTAATAAATCATATAAGGGTCTGCAAATTTCAGAAACTACTTATTAGCTATCATAGCTTCAAGACTTGCTAACTGAACATATAGCAGCTATGTGCAGAATCCACAATATTTGTGCATCCGCATAACCTCCTAGGCTGATAAACACTTTTATTCTTTATATTTTCCCCCAAATTTTAGAATTATAATCAGGAATCTAAACATGGGATTTCAAGTCCTACACAAATCACAGTTAATAATCAAATTTGTAATACAACAAAGATTAACAATCCAACATTGCTCTTGGCAATTCAGCCCACAAATTCCAGTCGCTAATGACACGAGATCCTTAGATAATGACATTAAACAAACATATTTGAAGCTCTACACGAATTTCAATGAACTAAAACTATAAAAATTACCGAGTATCAAACAATCGAATAGGCATAATTGCATAAACATAAACATGTATATATTGAAAAGAAGAAAAATTACTCTGCGGGAGAAGACATTGGAACAGACGACTTGTTCGTTAATCTTGCAGAGGAAGAAACAACTGATGACATGAGTAGAACTTCAAACCCATTTTATATGATGGATTTCCTTCGACCGGAAGCTTCGTGATTAAACCCGACCCGTTTATCATGAATCTCCTACACGAAATGAAAATTCTACGTGGAGCGTAATGTGAAATTTAAGTTTTTAAGAGTAAATTCACTTTTGTTTGGTTTAAATAACGGTTTTTTTTCAAAAGTTTTAAAATTATGATTTTATTTTTTGTGGTTTTTAATTTGTCTTAGTAAACTCCAACCCACTAAGGGCTGTTTGGTCAGACGTGCACGTCTGACTCGATCAGGCGTGCCTTGTTTGGTTGCTTGCATCTTACCGGATAATAGGTCTGACAGAACCTCTTATTCGGTCAAATCTAAACCCACATCTGACCCGAGTCAGACGTGGTTCACAGTGATGGTTCGCGACGGTGGTTGAGGAAGAAGATGACCAAACATACCTCATGGTGGTAGTTCGTGACGTGGTTCACGGTGGTGGTTCGCGACGGCGGTTGAGGAAGAAGATGACCAAACATACCTCACGGTGGTGGTTCACGACGTGGTTCACGGTGGTGGTTCGTGACGGTGGTTTGCGACGGTGGTTCACGGGGGTGGTGGTGGGTCTAGGGTTTGGGGGTTGTGGGGTGAGGGAGAAGATGCAGGTGAATGAAGGGGGTGTTTGAGGGGTGTTGTTTTTATTTTGTTTTATTTTATTAATTTTCCTTTTTACAACCAAACACATTTATTGGTTCAGACCATTTATTGGTTCAGACCTCTTACTGGTTCAGCACTTATTCAATCAGATATTGCCAAACAGCCCCTAACACCGTTAAATGATTCTGTTAGATATAAGGGCATTTTTGACTTTTTACCAATAGGGGTGATAATGTAATTATTCAAAACTTCTTTATTAATACAAAAATATATCTCATACACACACTATTACTCTATCTCTTCTCTATCTCTTCCCTCATCAACCACCAACCACCAACCACCACACCACCACCACACAGCCACCCTCCGCCACACCACCACCCGCCAGCCACCCTCCGCCATACCACCGGCCACCCTCCGCCACACCACCGGCCACCCTCCGCCACACCACCACCACACAGCCACCAACCACCACACCACCACCAAACGCCACACCACTCTCGCACAAACACCAAAGTGTCAAATCACCACCAAACAGCTACCAACCGCCACTCCACCACCACATAACGACCAGTTACCACACAAAAACCAACCACCACACCACCACAACACAGATGCGGCAACAATACAGCCACCACCACCACCACCACCACACCCTTCCTCGTTTCTACCATTCCATCTGCCACACAGCCACTACCCACAGTCGCCCCCTTGAACCACAACATTGTTGCCTCTACCACCACCACCCACCACAACCACTACCACCCACCCACCACAACCACTACCACCCACCCACCGCAACCACCACCCACCACAACCACCTGTAAAATCATAACCACACCACCACCATCACCATCTGTCACTACCATCGTTCATAACTTCTCCACCATTACACCACCACAACCACCATTCGTTTCAATCCCTAAACACCATTGATGAACAGATCTATCTAAATCGAAGACCCCCAATACATCATTAAATATTAAGATGGACAGATTTGTCCAAAATCAACCACTATTGCACCACCACCAATGGTTTCAATCGAAGCCCTAATCTTCTAACTCGCATCTCAAACCACCACCCACCTCACACATCGCACTACCATCTTCCATCGGCACCCCACATGTACCTCAAAACTCTACCATCGATCTGTTCAAGAAAAAAACCCACAACAAAAACCCTAAATCGATTTGGGTGTGCGGAGGAAGACGTTCGTGTAGACTCGATGATGACAATGATGATGGTGACAGATGAAGACGATGGTGAGAGATGAAGAGGTGTTGTGCGGTGGCACTAGTGGTGGAACTGGCAGCGGTGTAGTGGCGTGGGGTTGGGTGAATCTAGGGACAAAGGAGGTGGGGTTTGGGTGTGACCTCTCGTATTTTCCCATTTAACGTTTGTTACACTTCGTTATATCTTGTAAGGGCTAGTTTTGTTATTAATGCAAGTACGAGGTCTTATTTGGAAATTTTTGGAATTATTTATTATTAAATAATGGAATAATAATAATAATAATAATAATAATAATAATAATAATAAAAAAATGATAAAATAATGTTAATAAGTATTAAAATTATTATTAATAAAAGAAAAATAAGTTTTATAAATTAAAAAAAAAAACTATATAAGTCTAATTATTTTAGAAAGATTTGTAATTTAATAATTTGGGCATAAAATAATAAAATGAAAACCACAGGGACCCAAACTGTAAATATTTTTACACAAACCCAACTTTTGGGCATCTAATGCTAAAACATGAATCACAGGGACTTAGGTGTAAATTTTAAAATTTCAACCCCCGATTCTCCGGCGACCTCTCCGGCCACACGCCTGCGAGCTCCGGTCAACCTCACGTATTAAGATTTAAGACACCAAACCGTGTCATTTGAACCGTGGGACCGAGTCGAACCTGTGTACACACACTAATTGGACGACAACTACAGTTTCGTTAACCAATTAAACCAAAAACCGAAAACACATCAAAAGCAAATCGGTTTCACACTTAAATCATAGTAATAACTCAATTAAGCGGGTAGAAACGTTCACTTAATCATTTCGCATTCAATGGCATGTTTGATTTCTTTTGAAACGGCCGAACATGCATCAAATATGGCCTGTAACAGCCGAGAACAACCTTGAACTCGTTGGTCATTCAAACGATCAAATTGACACTATATAATTGAGGCAAAACATTCCATTCAGGTTTCTTAACCTCTCTGCGCACTTAATTTCACAAACAACACACACACACATCAAGATTGAATTGGGAACCGTCGAGAGACTTGTTCGAACTCGAAATTGCCAATACCACTCCAATTCAGGTAATTAAACAGGGGATTATATCCGGTTTTACATGAGAAACAAAAGCCCCATGGTTAATTTCATTATCATAACCGAATTGAGGTTCAATTGGATCGAATTGAATTCTAGGGTTCTTGGTGATTTGGGCGTTTTTGATTTAAATGCTTTTCTGAAATGGAAACGGGTTTGCTGACAAAGAATGGGCTTTGGCCCGATGGTTAAAGCTTAAGGGGGTGAGGCAAGGGACCCGGGTTCGAACCCGAGTCCCTGCATATTTTTTTTATAATGTGTTTTATGGAATTATAAAATTCTGAAAATGTTTTTATATTAATATGAATTATATAAAAATCATTTTCAATAAAAAAAAAAATAAAATGATTTTCTTTTAAATTTCCTAGAAATTTAATTAATAAATCTTCCATCTTTTATAAAAATGATATAAAATGTATTTTCTTGTTAAGTATTTAAAATTGTAATTATATATTTTTTTTAAAAATCCTTAAAAATTGTGATTAGATAAATCTTTCAATGTTATAAGTTTAAAATATATAATTGAAAGAAAATAAAGATATATATATTTAAAATGTACACCCATTGTAATTAATAGAATTATATTAATCTTTTAAGATTACAAATTTACTATTTTTAATAACTGTTTTGATAATAAAAGTATAACTTTTATTAATAGTGTTAATCACTAACATTCTTATTTAAATCATCTAATTACCAAAATAATAATAAATTACATCTATTCAATATCATAAAAATCATGGGTTAACGGTTTATAAATATAATACCAAAATCATCATGATTAACTTAACACGACCTTTCGTTTAGGTTGAACGCTAACGAACCCTCGGCATTATATACAAGACTTATTATTGTTCATCCTTTATTATCACGTGAGTTTTTCTATACCCCTTTTATATATTTTCACACTTTGGGGTGAAACATGTCAACTTTATGATAATTGCACTTGTAAACTCGTGTGAATCTTGTAAACACTTGGGTAATTCATCTTATTTGTCGTGGTTAGTTGAACTTAAGTAATTACCATGTGATGACTATTATATGTACAATCATTAACTATTGCTAGCCTAGCGACGTCATAGATTTATGGGCCTGACAAGCCTACTTGGTTAATCCAAGTACACTTAGCTAATCGTTTAATCTTGTAATCTTGTAATCTGTCAAGGTTTGATTGTTATATTTGTTCATCCATCCCTAATTACTTTATTCAATAACCTATGACATGAATTACCATATTTTATATATATATATATTTATGTATGAAAACTATAGAAAACTCACCAACATTATGTTGACCCTTTTATTTTTAACATGTTTCAGGAAATGATAATGCTTAGCTTGCTATGAAGACAATGTCACATCTAGGACTGGACCTAGAATAAAATAAAAATGCAATTGTTATCATTGAACGTTAAAATTTCTATGTTTTGGAACACATTCTATTTCTTAAATGTATGTCTTGAATATTGAGTTTTAATAATATTATCATTTTAACTAGCGTTGTGTGGCATGAACAATCTTAACCCTCACATCTCGACGTTTCCGCCATTAAGGTTAGGGTGTGATAGATTGGTATCAGAGCCCATAACTATAGGGATTTAAGTTATTAGAAATGGTGGCCTAGACTATGGTTAAACTAGGAACCCTTTTCACGACAATTGCTATGATCTTGTAAGTATGCTTATATGTCTATCTTGATGCATGACAAATTCTCTTATGTGCTATTTGCTGACATTTAGAAAATAGTGCCTTAGGAATATGCCTTGAACCTTGTAACCCCAACTTTCTAATCCTCTTCTTATGCCTCTACGTTTCTACCGTGTCTAATCTTTTCTAAATCTTATTCTTGACTACGTGAGGAAAACTACGCATTTTATTGAGTGGAAGAAAATTTTTTTTCCTTAGACGATATGTCTAAATCTTGAAATTCTCATCGAGGTTTTAATTCTGATAGCCTTAGGGAAGTGTGTGACACATAAACACATGTATTCTGGATTTCCTGGCAAAAGGCCCTCGGGCTAAGGCAAGCATTTCGTATAAATCTCATTGCGAGACCTGTTATGCTTACCTGGGGATTTCTGGGATGAGTGCTAAATTATGGTCAACATACACATCTTCCCGAGAAAATTAGGATTAAGTCACCTCGACATGTCCATGTTCCTATTGGCTATGTGATACCAAATGGAACCATCCTGGCTGAATATAAATAATCTAAAACTCCTGTTTTCTTTGAACTGGTTTATCTCCAAATACTAATATTTTACTTTATTTCTATCTTATAGAATGTCTCGTCATCATGGAAAACGTGCTACCTCCGACCGCAAACTCGCTGCAATGATCACCCAGCAAATGGCCGCAGTACTTCCAACGATGGTTGCTGAACTTAGCAGCACCCTAATGGCCAACATCAGCAACAACGCCAATGGAAACAATGGTGGTGGTGACAATAATGGTCAAGGGGAAAATAGCAACAACCAAGGTGGGAATAGTCGCACTTGCACATTCAAGCACTTCCACTCGTGCAAACCCACTAGCTTTAGTGGAAAGAAAGGAGCCACTGGACTTCTCGAGTGGTTCGAAAGTATGGAAAATACGTTTATCGTCAGCGAATGTCCCGATGAACTCAAAGTCCGATATGCTGCAAGTGTCCTTCAACAACGGGCACTCACTTGGTGGAATAGTGAGAAAAGAAACCGAGGGACTGAAGTTGCCTTGGCGTTGCCTTGGGAAGAATTTAAGGACATAATGATCCAAAAGTTCTGTCCGAGGAGTGAATTGCAAAAGCTGGAGGAGGAATTCTGGAACCTCAAACAGGATAGTGGGAATCATTTGGCTTATTCCACCCGGCATCATGAGTTGAGCATGCTCCTACCTCATATGGTGGATACCATTCCCCGCAACATTGAGAAGTTTATTAAGGGGGTACCACCTCAAATTCAAGATGCCGTGGTGGGTAGTAGGCCCACAACTTTAGAGGAGGCGATTAATATCACCGCCCAGCTCACTGAAAAGCATATTAGAGCTGGTACTTTAACGGTGAAAGGTGCCAAGACTGCTTTGAAGGTGACTCCCGAGGCTACAAAAGAGGTGAAGGCCAAGTCGTCTTCCAAAGGCAAGAAGCGCAAGTTCATACCGGCTCGTAATTATGCGGTGACAACACCAAATGCCCCTCAAAGGCAAGCTGTCGTTGCAAATCAAGCCCCCGTGGCGAGGGCTTATATTGGGCCGCACCCGATGTGCAATACTTGCAAGTACCATCATGCGAGTAACACTCCTTGCCGAGTCTGCTCGTTGTGCGGGAAGTATGGACATCTGGTGGCTACCTGTCTTCGTGCTCCTAATAATACGGCGTTGGCTGCAAACCGAGTTTGCTACAACTGTGGCGAACCGGGTCATGTCCGTCCACAATGCCCCCGCAATGCGGGAAATGTGCCACAGGCTCGTGGAAGGGCATTCAACATCAATGCCAACCAAGCTCAAGCCAACAACGACGTGGTGAATGGTACGTCATTAATTTCTTTTAATTGTTCTTTTGTCTTGTAAAATCCCTACCTGCGTTCATTATGCCAATAATAGGTTATTGTTTGAGCAGGTATGTATCTTATAAATAGTCGTTATGCTTCTGTACTGTTTGATTCGGGTGCGGATAAGAGTTTCGTGTCTTTAGAGTTCGAGCCTATTCTTTCCAAGCCGCGTTCTAATTTAGAGAGATCTTTTACGGTCGAAGTAGCCGATGGCAAGTCTGTCGAAGTCGGCGTCGTGATACGCGATTGCACCTTAAGTCTTAACGAGCACGACTTTCGCATCGACCTTATTCCTATGCAAATGGGGAGCTTCGACGTTATTATTGGCATGGATTAGTTAGCGAAGCAACACGCGGAAATTATATGCTTTGAGAAGTGCATTCGAATTCCTTTACCATCGGGTGATACCTTAAAAGTTTTTGGGGAGAGATCATCCCAAAGACTCAAACTCATGTCTTGTATCAAGGCCCGCAAGTGCTTAAGTAAAAACTACGTAGTTTTCATGGCTTACGTAGTCAACATGAAAGCCAAGGGTAAAGAACTGAAGGATATACCCGTCGTGCGGGATTTTCCCGAGGTGTTTCCCGAGGATCTTAGTGGGTTACCTCCCGTAAGAGAAGTTGAGTTCAAAATCGACCTGATTCCTGGTGCAAATCCCGTTGCTAAGTCGCCTTATCGTCTTGCACCGTCTGAAATGTAAGAACTAGCTAGTCAACTGCAAGAGTTGACCGATAAGGGTTTCACTCGACCTAGTTCTTCACCATGGGGTGCACCCGTGCTATTTGTGAAGAAGAAAGATGGTTCTTTCCGTATGTGCATCGACTACCGGGAACTCAACAAGCTCACTATCAAGAACCGATATCCTCTTCCTCAAACTGATGATCTCTTCGATCAACTTCAAGGAGCTACACAATTCTCGAAGATCGATCTACGTTCTGGATATCATCAATTACGTGTTCACGACAATGATATTCCAAAGACCGCGTTTCGTACTCGATATGGACTTATGAGTTCATGGTTATGCCTTTTGGCTTGACTAATGCACCTGCTGTCTTCATGGATCTCATGAATCGGGTATGTAAACCGTATTTGGATAAGTTCGTGATCATGTTTATTGATGACATTCTTATTTATTCCAAGGCAAAGGCTGATCACGAATCACATCTACGTCAAGTCCTTGATCTCTTGAAGAAGGAACAATTATATCCAAGTTCTTCAAGTGCGAATTCTGGCTTGAAGAAGTCCAATTCTTAGGACATGTGGTGAATAGCCAAGAAATTCATGTTGATCCTGCAAAGATAGAAGCCGTGAAGAATTGGTGTGTTCCCACGACCCCAATCGAGGTTCGCTCTTTTCTGGGTTTAGCGGGTTATTACCGTAGGTTCATTGCAAACTTTTCGAAGATTGCGAAACCACTTACGGCGCTAACTCAAAAGAATAGACTTTTTGAGTAGGGCCTCGAGCAAGAAGATGCGTTCGAGACGTTAAAACACAAACTGTGTAAAGCTCCTATCCTAACTCTTCCCGATGGAAACGATGACTTCACTGTATATTGCGACGCGTCTAGTCAAGGTCTTGGTTGCGTTCTCATGCAACGAGGTAAGGTCATAGCTTACACTTCGAGACAATTGAAGGTTCATGAAGTGAACTACACAACTCATGACCTTGAACTTGGTGCCGTAGTATTTGCTTTGAAGATTTGGCGACATTATCTCTATGGAACGTAATGCATAGTCTACACCGATCACAACAGCCTTCAACACGTGTTTAACAAAAGGATCTCAACATGAGACAGAGACGTTGGGTTGAACTAATTAGCGACTACGACTGTGACATTCGCTATCATCCTGGAAAGGCGAATGTTGTAGCCGACGCACTGAGTCGTAAGATCCACAACAAGACTGTCTCGCTTCAAGAAATCCGAGATCGAAGGCAATGGTTTGACATGTTGGGGGAGTTTGACACCGAGATACATGTGGACATTAACGAGGACACTATCATGCTTCAAAACATAAGGGTTGATAGTGATCTCGAGTTTTGCATCCGCGAGGTTCAACAAGCGGCGCTAATCGAGGAAGGGAAAGATGAAGATCTAATGTATAACGTTCGATCACAAATGGAGACAAAACCGAATGGCATGTGGTATTTCTTGAATCGACTTTGGATCCCGAATCGTGATAATCTCCGTCACTTCATTATGAACGAAGATCATCAAACCCGATATTCAATTCATCCTGGATTCGATAAGATGTACATGGATCTGCGTGGCCAATATTGGTGGCCGGGTATGAAGAAAGATATCGCTTCTTATGTTTCCAAGTGCCTCACATGTGCAAGAGTCAAAGCTGAACATCAACGGCCTAGTGGTTTACTTGAACAACCTGAAATCCCTATGTGGAAATGGGAACACATATCCATGGATTTCATAACCAAGTTACCACGTACCTCTCGTGGCCATGATAGTATATGGGTGATCATTGACCGTTTGATCAAAACGGCACATTTCATACCAATACGAGACACCTACAAGGTTTTAAGATTGGCTCGTATCTACATCGATGAAATTGTGAGTCGTCATGGTGTGCCGTTGCATATTATTTCCGATCATGATGCTCGATTCACTTCACACTTATGGTCTTCCATGCAAGAACTCTTGGGTACTCAATTGGATTTAAGCACGGCTTACCATCCTCAAAAGGACGGTCAAACCGAGCGAACAATCCAAACTCTTGAGGACTTACTGCGTCTTTGTGTCCTTGATTTTGGTAGTGACTGGGATACGCATCTGCCTTTAGCGGAATTTTTGTATAACAATAGTTATCACTCGAGTATCAAGATGGCACCATTCGAGGCTTTATATGGTCGTAAATGTCGTTCTCCGATCTGTTGGACCGACATAGGTGAGAACTCCATTACTGGTCCTGAACTGATTCAAGAAACGACCGACAAAGTCTCCAAAATTCGAAATAACCTGGAGGTGGCTAGAAGTCGTCAAAAGAGTTATGCCGATAAAAGACGAAAACCGTTGGAATTTCAAGTCGGCGACATGGTTCTTCTTAAGGTCTCTCCATGGAAGGGTGTTGTTCGTTTTGGGAAGAAGGGTAAGTTAGCCCCACGTTTTGTAGGACCTTTCAAAATTCTGAAAAGAATTGAGAAAGTGGCTTACAAACTAGAACTACCTTCCGAACTTAGCGGGGTTCATCCTGTCTTCTATGTCTCAAACCTGAGAAAATGCCTGGCTGATGAAAATTTGCATGTTCCTTTGGAGGAAATCCAAATCGACGAGTCGTTGCACTTCATTGAAAAACCTATCGAGATCATGGACCGAACGTTGAAGAAGACCCGAACATCTACAACACCGATCGTCAAAGTCCGTTGGGAAAACAAACGTGGAGGTGAGTTCACTTGGGAACGCGAGGACCACATGAAGAGGAAATATCCCTATCTTTTTGTTTAGCTTTGTCTTTAATTTCGGGACGAAATTTCTTAAAGTTGGGAAGACTGTGACCTCTCGTATTTTCCCATTTAACATTTGTTACACTTCGTTATATCTTGTAAGGGCTTGTTTTGTTATTAATGCAAGTACGAGGTCTTATTTGGAAATTTTTGGAATTATTTATAATTAAATAATGGAATAATAATACTAATAATAATAATAAAATGATAAAATAATGTTAATAAGTATTAAAATTATTATTAATAAAAGAAAAATAAGTTTTATAAATTAAAAAAAATAAAAAATATATATATATATATATATATAAGTCTAATTATTTTAGAAAGATTTGTAATTTAATAATTTGGGCATAAAATAATAAAATGAAAACCACAGGGACCCAAACTGTAAATATTTTTACACAAACCCAACTTTTGGGCATCTAATGCTAAAGCATGAATCACAGGGACTTAGGTGTAAATTTTAAAATTTCAACCCCAAACACCCCGATTCTCCGGCGACCTCTCCGGCCACACGCCGGCGAGCTCCAGTCAACCTCACGTATTAAGATTTAAGACACCAAACCGTGTCATTTGAACCGTGGGACCGAGTCGAACCTGTGTACACACACTAATTGGATGACAACTACAGTTTCGTTAACCAATTAAACCAAAAACCGAAAACACATCAAAAGCAAATCGGTTTCACACTTAAATCATAGTAATAACTCAATTACGCGGGTAGAAACGTTCACTTAATCATTTCACATTCAATGGCATGTTTGATTTCTTTTGAAACGGCCGAACATGCATCAAATATGGCCTTTAACAGCCGAGAACAACCTTGAACTCGTTGGTCATTCAAACGATCAAATTGACACTATATAATTGAGGCAAAACATTCCATTCGGGTTTTTTAACCTCTCTGCGCACTTAATTTCACAAACAACACACACACATCAAGATTGAATTGGGAACCGTCGCGAGACTTGTTCGAACTCTAAATTGCCAATACCACTCCAATTCAGGTAATTAAACAGGGGATTATATCCGGTTTTACATGAGAAACAAAAGCCCCATGGTTAATTTCATTATCATAACCGGATTGAGGTTCAATTGGATCAAATTGAATTCTAGGGTTCTTGGTGATTTGGGCGTTTTTGATTTAAATGCTTTTCTGAAATGGAAACGGGTTTGCTAACAAAGAATGGGCTCTGGCCCAATGGTTAAAGCTTAAGGGGGGTGAGGCAAGGGACCCGGGTTCGAACCCGAGTCCTTGCATTTTTTTTTATAATGTGTTTTATGGAATTATAAAATTCTGAAAATGTTTTTATATTAATATGAATTATATAAAAATCATTTTCAATAAAAAATTTAAATAAAATGATTTTCTTTTAAATTTCCTAGAAATTTAATTAATAAATCTTCCATCTTTTTATAAAAATGATATAAAATGTATTTTCTTGTTAAGTATTTAAAATTGTAATTATATTTTTTTTTTTAAAATCCTTAAAAATTGTGATTAGATAAATCTTTCAATGTTATAAGTTTAAAATATATAATTGAAAGAAAATAAAGATATATATATTTAAAATGTACACCCATTGTAATTAATAGAATTATATTAATATTTTAAGATTACAAATTTACTATTTTTAATAACCGTTTTGATAATAAAAGTATAACTTTTATTAATAGTGTTAATCACTAACATTCTTATTTAAATCATCTAATTACCAAAATAATAATAAATTACATCTATTCAATATCATAAAAATCATGGGTTAACGGTTTATAAATATAATACCAAAATCATCATGATTAACTTAACACGACCTTTCGTTTAGGTTGAACGCTAACGAACCCTCGGCATTATATACAAGACTTATTATTGTTCATCATTTATTATCACGTGAGTTTTTCTATACCTCTTTTATATATTTTCATACTTTGGGGTGAAACATGTCAACTTTATGATAATTGCACTTGTAAACTCGTTTGAATCTTGTAAACACTTGGGTAATTCATCTTATTTGTCGTGGTTAGTTGAACTTTAGTAATTACCATGTGATGACTATTATATGTACAATCATTAACTATTGCTAGCATGGCGACGTCATAGATCTATGGGCCTGACAAGCCTACTTGGTTAATCCAAGTACACTTAGCTAATCGTTTAATCTTGTAATCTTGTAATCTGTCAAGGTTTGATTGTTATATTTGTTCATCTATCCCTGCTTAGTTTATTCAATAACCTATGACATGAATTACCATCTTTTATATATATATATATATATATATATATATATATATATATATATATATATATATATATATATATATATATATATATATATATTTATGTATGAAAACTATAGAAAACTCACCAACATTATGTTGACCCTTTTATTTTTAATATGTTTCAGGAAATGATAATGCTTAGCTTGCTATGAAGACAATGTCACATCTAGGACTGGACCTAGAATAAAATAAAAATGCAATTGTTATCATTGAACGTTGAAATTTCTATGTTTTGGAACACATTCTATTTCTTAAATGTATGTCTTGAATATTAAGTTTTAATAATATTATCATTTTAAACTAGCGTTGTGTGGCATAAACAATCTTAACCCTCACATCTCGACGTTTCCGTCGTTAAGGTTGGGGTGTGACATTGGGTTTTAAGGTAAATGATAGGAAAGGGGGGGACGATGGTGGTGAGCAATGGTGGTGGGGGGCGGTTACGATTTGCTGGTGTTGATGGGAGATTAAGGTGATGTTGATGGATGGTGGAGGTGGGTGGTGGTGGCAGGAGGAGGAATGGAGAGTTGAAGGTGGGTTAAATATGTAAATTTAACTAAATTACACCATCTAATACATTTATTACTTTGAGAATATTACATAACTAGTCCCTATGTATAAAAAAGTATAAAATACCCTTCCATTTAACATAAAAAACTAACAGTGTTAGTGGGTTGGAGTTAATTGTTATGGATTACGAAACCACAGGGAGTAAAACCGTAATTTTGAAACTTTTGGATGAAAAGAGTTATTTGGACCAAACCACAGGGAGCAAAAGCGAAGTTTACTCTTTTTTTTAAAAAGGTTTGTAATAATTTGGAATTGAACCCCCTTAAAATGTTTTAGCTAAAACGGTTGTGCTCGGGTTAAACTTGTTTATCACATTTTTATATTGCGTCTGTATTTTAAAGATAACAAATAAATTTTCTATAGTTTAAACTAGTACTAATAGGCGCACGTTGCGACGCATTAAACTATAATAAACAGGCGTATTTGAAATCTAAAAGAAAAAACAAATTCGCATCTACGCGCAAATGATAACGTGTGTTCTAACATATTCTAAACATCACAAAAAAATCAATGGGAATAGCACCACAACCACACAATGCCACTCCCCAGCCACCATCACCGCCTCTAGGCGCCGTAAGTTGCAGGGAATATGCTATGATTTACACTCCTAGCCATATGAATCTCTGAAATCATGACTTGGATTTTCCAGAACCAATCATCATCTGAAGTTCTGAACCCTAACCAGTAGCATCGGCAAGAACCTGTCATCGTCACCTTACACGGCTGGTTCCTATTCCGATTGTCCATCACCAACACATACTTCGTACACCACCGTCAACCCAATCATCCCAATCAAGGGTCACCATCGAAACCCAATCAACCACCATTATCACATGTGTAGTTGTTGTTACCCCAAATTGACACCTTTCTGGCCACCGAACATAGGTTGCGACCGCCGGATAACTCACCGTTGTCGGTCCGTTTTCACCGCCGCTTGACCACCAATTAAGCGAAAAGAGGGGTATACCACTCTTGACACCTTTCAAAACTTCAAATTAGTTTCTAGATCAACTCAAGTGATGGGTATATGCTCAACTTAAAAAGATTAAACTCATATGGTAAAAACCTAAAAAAATAAAAGTTCATTGCAGCACCATAGTTGTTTTTTAATATATAGTCTAATATGCTTAATTTATATACATTTGTAAAGTTATAATCTTAGACTATTATTATGAAAAAAGCTAATATTTCAAAATAAATGTATAAGTATTTTTATCAACATTTAAAAACACATGTCGTGTTTAGGTTCTTGCTTCTGACATTGTCACACCCTAACACCAGGACATCATAATTCAAACACAAACAAAACACAAAAGTCTAATGGTAATAAATTAAAAATATAAACTCTCTAACCCAATAAATGAATAAAAGTCGTCAAACACACACTAATCCAATGTCGAGGCTCCACCAAATTGTCAGGGGTCAATTCATGCCCAATACACAGAAGACCCTTACCTTCTTTGAACAAAGCCTCACGCCTTCTTTATATACATACTAAAACAAGTCAGTTTATGCGCATAAGTTCAAAACTACATTTGACAAAAAATAAACTCCACGTGTCAGACCATTACAAGTTTCCTAGCAAACATGTTTAACTTGATAACCGTCGTAACCATTTCACACTAGGAACATTGATGATGTTCCCTAGGCATATTGATCAAGTCCAAACAGGTGACAGCCCAAAAAACTTACTTACAACACAACATGTTTACAACCAAAAGCAAACAAGCAATAAAAATACCTCACTACTAATGTACATTTACTAAAAAACACTGCACTTCTTGCCATAATAATTATTCATAATTATATAAAGAAAATATTTAAACACCACCACATGTTCTTCAACCCAAAAATATATAAACTAGTCAAACATAGAACTCACATGAAGTGCATTGCAAATGCTAAACACGCTAGCCTTCTATACTACTAGTATTTTGCTCACCAAAAGATAATGTCCTTATGGAATGTTCAAACACGTTACTACCTATCATTGAGACTCAGATTACAACATCTATGATCTAGTTAACTCACCGAATTGCACCCCGACAGGTACACGCTACTTCACATTCCAAAACATTTACTTTATAACAAATGTAACTTTAAAAATGTTAAATACTTTTATTTAATCGCCACTTTGTAACTCACCACTTTGCAATGTCGATCTCATCAGGGATTCAGTTCCACACACTCAAGACCCAATCCGTTAATGTTATTCGTTTCAGCAGCGAACACTGCCATTTTACGTCATTGCCACCCTCATCAATCACCGCTTATCATCATTGCCCATCGTCAATGATAGGCCACCATCACCTGCCACTATTACGGCTGTTAAATCGAATGATCTTTCTTTATTTCCCCGTCATAGGGTTTGGATTAACACTTGTTTATGTTACACCGATCAAATCCAAACCCCCCAAATTAATAAACTGTATTGAAATGTTACATGATCTTTAAATGACTAGAATCTATTTGAGTTTCTATGCGGATCTCAAAGTTAGTAAATGACTAATAGGAATATAATTAGGGTTTTTATTCCTAGTTAACTTATTTTCTAAAATTGATGGTTTTAACAAAACAACCATGCACATTCCACCTTTTTTCTAACGGCAAATGTGTGACCCAACTTCGGAGAATAAGTGTTATCTTAATCAGGCCCACCTATTCGTTTCTCAGCCATGATCGCACCCCCAACCCCCTCACGAGGAAACCCATAGCTAAAAAAACCCACTGGCTCAACTTTGAGCATTTTGTTCAGAGTGAAACTTGAACCCATGACTTTCCAATATTTATATGTCATGGGTACCTCATCTTAACCAGTTGGGCTAAGGATCATTGGTACATTCCACCTTTTTACTTTACAATTTTCAAAAATTGAAACCTAAAATTCTTTCCACCCTTTAAAAAAAATTAACATTCAAATTTTGTTTAGTGCCAAACAAGTAAGGATACATCATTTCCTTAAATAACTCCTAGGTAAGGTGGTTACCTTTCTTGCCTTGCTCGTGTACCAACACAATTGTTATAATACAACTTCTACACTTTATCTGGATTGTCCACAAGTTTAATCGGTTATATATTATGCTCAAGCTTATCGTTTATACAGATATCTTTTAAAAGCATCACTGGCTTTGGTCTGGTAAGCATTTTCGAGAGTTAGAAACATGAAACATGTCATGAAATCCGCTTAAAGCTTCTTGTAACTTAACTTATAAGCTATCATCCTAACTCTCGAAATAATCTTGCAAGATCTTATGTACTAAGAGTTCAACTTCCCTTTTTACCAAACATAGTGAGTCTCTTCCAAGGCAAAACTTTTAATATCATTGATCACTCACTTGAAACAATAGTGGCTTATATTTTCTGTTAACGTAAAACTTTTGTCTATCTTGAGCTGCTCACATTAGTTCTCTAATCTGTATGATTTTATTAGTTGTCTCTTGAATAATATCAGATCTCGTCAACTAGTTACTACCCTCTTTTTTCAAACATGTGGACATTTTATACTTCCTACCATACAACGCTTCATAAGGCGCTACCTTTATGCTTGTGGTAATTGTTGTTATAGGCGAGTTCTATTAGTGGTAAATGTTAATCCAAATTATCTCCAAAGCCTATAACACGTGATCTTAACTTGTCCTTTCTAAAGTTTGTATGGTCCTCACATATTGATCATCTATTTGAGGACACTATGATGTACTCAAATTCATTCATGTGCCTGTCTTTTTCTAAAAAGTCTTCTAGAATCTTAAAGTGGGCCTATTATCTCTATCTAATATAATATAACAAAGGTACTTTTATTCTCGCTATGAACTTGTTAGCATATAGACATTCCAGCTTTTCTCATGGGATAAGTTTCTCTTAGGGCTGTTTGGTAAAATCTAAACCATTTAGTATTGAACCAGCAAGAGATCTGAATGGTTAAGAGGCTTTGAATCAGTAAGTGTTGAACCAAAAACTGCTGTTTTGTTGAATCTCTGAATAAATGTGCAGAATGACTATTTTACCCCTCTGAATTATTTTGTACTAAATAAAATGTATCTGTTTATAATACAAGAAATTATAAATACTATCCAACTTTTCCCCCTTTATACACCCATTAATATTATTGCTCCTTAATAGCACTTTTTCCCTTTATAAATACTACCCCAACTTTTCCCCTTTATACATCCTCAATAATTGAAGAACACTTTTTCCTTTTCTTAAATCCTTCGATCTCCATCAATGAATTGATATATGAATTCATGGAATCACAATCGCGTCAATACCCTAACAACAACATCAATCATCTCCAACAACGATCCTACGGCCGAAGAGGAAACACAAGCTCGTCGACGACAGAAATGGAGTGACAACACTCACACCACCATTCCGGCACTGGCCGGACCGTCGGAGAAGCACAAGCTCTGCCTCTAACTCCAGCATCGTCAACCGGCTACTGCCAGCCTCCAGAGTCCAGCGGACCATCTTCATCATCGCCTTCAGTCGTTGGTGGTGGCCGACGAAGTGGCTGAAACGGTGGGGCTGAAAGGGAAGAACGGTGAGCAAAGGGTAGGGGGAAATATCTGAGTCAGATATGCTCACAAATCTGACCGAATAAGTGGCTGTTCAGAGGCTATTTTTCGATCAGACGTGTACAAACCAAACACCATGTCTAACCAAATCAGACATATATGTCTGAATGAGGTCATTAAGATCCAACCAAACAACCCCTTATTCACCAATAGTGTGTCATCTTGTTTAGTTTGTCCACTATCACCTAAACAGAATCATGCTTTGTTAACATTGACATGAGCTTTGTGATAAATCTATTGTCATATGATCTCACTTCCACACGTATCTTCATTTATCTTAAATAGCTAGATGGATTTTGGTGCCCTACCTTCAGTTGAAGGTAAGCCATACATCGTACCATGTAATAAGCTACCAACTTCTTCAATCTCGAGCAACAATATTAGTTTTCAATGTTCTAGTACATCTTATTTGCACTTGGATGAATCGTGTACCTCGTCTTACATGTCCATCAAGAACCCTCTCTTGGATTTCTCCATGTTTTGAAATCTATATCGGCCTTGAAACCGTAAGATTCCATTATCACCTAATGATAGTAGTCTCATTCTACCTATTAATCTTTCTTCCTTTATTTGATTGTCCTTATTCTTGAGCTTTTTAAATTTGATCTAAAAGATCAATCCTTACCTCCATTCTCAAAGTTTTCACCCGTAATAGTTTAGGCTTTTCCTTTTGGCTGAACATGTCTGTCATAACGTTAGCCATTCTAGTATGATACAAAATTTAATACTCGTAATTTTTCACCAGCTCTATCCACCGCTTTTATTACATATTCAATATCTTTCGATTAAATACGTGTCTCAAACTTTGGTAATCTGTGTAGATCACACGCTTCAGGTTGAATGGATAGTCCTTTCGTATCTTAGTTTCTTTTTATATGTTCGGCTTGCTTCTATTGTTGTTTCAAAAGGAGAACGGATGAAGTAAATAGGATTGTTTAGCAACGAATAGAAAGACGAATTATAGTTGAAGTAATTTTTTTTTATAAATTTAGTAGTATCGTTTGTTGTAACTAATTACTTTAAATAGAAAAGTAAAAATATTTTTTTTTAAAATCTACATTTACAAAAAATGGTTTTATTATCCATCTCAAACCACTTTATTTTATAAGTTCCCTTTTTATTTATCTTGTATAAGATTTATTTTATTTTGTTTTATTTTATATTTTCATATTTACCATTTTAAATTAATTGTAAGTACTCAATGTTTTAATCATGTCCTGTTAATCTGTTTGGTCTAATAAGCAAACCGGTGTAATAATAGTTTGGGTTTAAAAGTTCAACGTAAAACCTAATATCATATGCATTTGTACTTTATGATACTAACTATAAGACCATAGTAAATTCAAGTGAGTGTGACTTGGGGCCACATAAGCACCATACAAGCTCGCTACCATCACTCAGGGATGAAATACTGGTGTTTCTAATGAATGTGAGTGTGGATGGTATTCCAAGTCACACCCTTGAGTGTACTATTATATTCACGCATGAGAGTCACTTTTGTCACTCATAGATAAGATGAGTGGTGTGTTAGTAAGTATGAGATGAATTGCACGCATACCCTAACACATCTTCATATCAAATGCCTTCGAAGTAAAATAATAATATATGTTTTGGTTTTTTGATATACATCCATTAGTTATTTTCATTTCTTAAAAAAAACCAAACAGGCCATATGCCTTTACAAAATGATTTATACAAAACTTTTACCCAATAAAAAAACACATGGAAAGGAAGGAAAAAATAGATTAGGTATGCAGTCATAAATTAATACCATCCATTATGTCACGACATAATCATACGGGCATATTAGGTCTTTCACATTAGAAGCATCGTCAAAGGGGAAACACATATCCAGATCTCATTTCTCTTCATACACGAATACTTTTATTGTTCGATCCACTTTTTTCAAATCTACATCTCTTGTCATAATCTTACTTATATCTTAACAAATTTCTTAAAATTCACAAATCCAACATCAAATTGATAAATTCTTTCTTTTTCCATTTTGAATTGATCCATGTAGCATAATTATCAAAGATTCAAACCTGAATTGCATTTATTTTCCATTTGATTTCATTTGTATGTTTTTCCTTTTGTTCATAACCGTCATTGTGATAGGAGACGAGGGAAAATCATGTGTAAGTATTTGATAATCATGTTATTAGGATTGTAATTGACAACAATGAAAGTTAGGCTGGTTAATGGTTAAATTATTAGTATGAATTATTATAAGTTAATGAGTTTAGATGATTAAAATTCAATTTGTCTTATTCATAATAATAACAGTTAAAATAACAGTCATACCGAAACTTTTAAAAGAGTAGAATAGCAAAGGGGTTAGTGTAAAATTTAAAGGACTTAATAGTATTATTACATGACCCACAACCCATTTATGAAAGTGAACTACATGGTTGAAGAAATACTCTCAATGCTTAAAATTAGGGACAAAATTCATAATTTGGGCCAAATTACAATGGTCATCCATGTAATTTACTTTATATACATATATATTCACGTGAGTGTGAGTCGAGGCCACGTATGTGCTACGTAAGCTCACCACCACCACCACATACAGATAGGGCGAGTGGTGTTCATGATGAATACGCGTATGAGTCACGAAAAACAACTCAATGGTTAATGAAAGTCGAGGGACCTAAACTACCATTATGCTAGAACTAATGTCGATGGACTAAGTTGTAAAACCATCAAATTAGGCTAAGCAGTTATTTGAGGTTAATGTTAAACAATTGTTAGGGCCAAATGATCGTTTGCTATTGATGTTAAATGACAAGTTGCTATCAATCTACCACATAATCTTAGAGTTTAATGCACATACAAGAAATTCAACATATATCCCAAATACCCATTTGGGAAAGATGTCAAATAGCTGTTTGAGAGTGTAGACATCAACTATAACTAAAAGAATCAAGGCTTATTAGGAATTTAATTAAGTTTATTCGATAACCTATCATTTGTAAAAAGCTTGAGCATTCCATACCTCGTTGGGTGTTAAGAGCTACTCATGTTTTGTATACGTTCCAAGAAAGACTATACATTAATAGCTGTAGATATTGTGCGAGATATGATAGCATATAGTTGTTTAACGTATCAATAGAATATTATGATGATTGTTTTATCTAGAATATTGATTAAGATAATTGGTTGCAATGAATGCTATATTACCAATCCTAGGGCCTGATGAATATTTTTGCTCTTTTAAACATTATATATATATATCTTTTTTTTGTATTTTTAGATTATATTTATTGTTATCCGGTCTTTTAATCTAATGCAATCGATCCAACTAGTATCTATATCTATACTAATAAAGCAAAGTAAAATTTTGCTATATGTTATCTTTTCACACTGTCATTGCAGCATATCATCTTCTCATACCCTACATGCCAAATATCACTAGCATAAAAAAATAAATATTTAATATTCATATTAAATGCTAAAGATCTTATTTATATATTCCTTCCAAATTATAAAACATATTTTTATTAGAAGCCGTAATTTCTTTAAAAATAAATAAGTATTACTTTTTTAATGCATAGAACTTTTTTTTTTGCAAATGACATTAAAGAAATTAAAAAAAATGGAATTTTTAAAAATCATTCTTTTAACAAAAATTTTTTAAAAACGAAAGTTAGAAAAAATATTGTTATTATATTATTACTTAAAGTAGTTTATTATACGTAATCTGAATCATATTTATCTAAAAACTATAATATAATTTATAAATATTAATTAAGTACTAATAATTTAATGTTTTGATTCAATATATGTAAAACACGAGTTCTTAATTTAATACAAGCTGGTTTCTTTTTGAGTGAGGTTCTATATATATCTACTATAATAAAAGAAGGTTTTGAGTCGTCATTTGTCATAATATTAAACATCCTAAACCTAATTTTACAACTTTTCTTTCATATTAAATGTTTACAATAACTACTAATTATATTATTTATTTTTTTTAGATTAAAATAGTTTTTAATAAATTAAAAAAGAGTTCTTTTTATAAATTTACTTTCTAAAGAAGTAATCTTTTGTATAACATAAGTAAAATTTTAAAATATCAAACTTTTTTTAAAAATATAAATATTTAAAACCAATGTTTTTAAAAATTAAATTTTTTATGAACCATAAAAAATTAAATTCAAAGTTATAGTAAGAAATTTTTAGAAAAATACATTTTTTAAACGTTTTGATTTAAAATGAATTTTTAAAATTTTTTAAGATAAAAAAATTTAAAACAAAAGTTTAAAAAAAATAATATCTTTATTTTATTACTTATAGTACTTCTCACAAATAATTTCAATCATATTATATTTTAAAATATTATTTTATATTAAATAATATTTTATTATTAATTATTTAATACTTTATTAATTTAACACGTGTAATACACGTGATACTAGCTTAGTTATTTAATAAACCAAATTAAAACAAATCAAGCGGGCCGTTGCGCCATACTCATTGCAAACAACTTAAAGAAAACTTTAAGCCAATAAAAGAACAACACGTGGAAAGGTAAGGACAAATAGATAAGATATGAAGTAACAAACAATAATATCCATTGCGTCACGGCATATTCATATGGACCTTTTTCAGGTTTTTTCGTAATAAAACCGTCTTCAAAGGGCAAACACCTCTCCAAACCCTCCTTTCTCTTTCTAACACATTGATACTCTCACCGTTAGATTCACTTTCCCCAAATCATCATCTGTCAGAATCTCACTCATTTCTACACAAATTCATTCAAATCCACCAAATCCGACATTAAATTCATAAAATCTTTCGATTTCCTCTTTCAATCGATCCATTTCTTCCCCAATTTGGTTCGAATTTTGTGTCATTAGCTCGATCCGATCTTTCTAGGGTTTTCAGTCAATCGTCAAGTGAAAATGTTGTGTATTCTCTCGAAATTCAATTCTTGAACAATTGCAATTACGTCTCGGTGTTTAGTTGAAGCGATTGTGTTGATCGATAGCGTTACGGTTTTGGTTCGGTTTGAAGTTTGGTTGCGATCGGTGACATGAAGATTGAGGATTTGGATGATTTATCCGATGTGACATGTGATAATAAGCGGAAGATGGTTACGGTGGATGCTAAGAGAGCGTTGGTTGGAGCTGGAGCTCGGATCTTGTTTTACCCTACGCTTTTGTATAACGTTTGTCGGAATAAGATTCAGGCTGAGTTCAGATGGTGGGACGAAATCGATCAGGTTTGTGTTGTTAATCGCTGTATTATGATATGTTTGAAGATGCATTTGGTGTTTATTTTGTAGATTTTGTTTTGTTTTGAGTCTTGGAGCGAAAAAACCTAAGAGGATGTTGAAACTTGAAAATTGTTGTTACTAATTGAAATCAAAACCAAATGGTATGTAGCGCATTGGTACCAATGTGTTGAAATGATGTCCCGCGTAAGTTGTAAGGGTTTATGTAGGTCTCATTATGGCAGATGATGTGTATTTAGAAGTAGTTTTAGTGGGTGTGCGAGTTTAAAAGATATTGAAAGTAAAACTGGCTTGATACTTCTAGATGAAAACCGATTTGTGTGTGATATATATGTTGTTGAAATAACTTTAACTCTGTTGTAGTATGATCTTGCTCAGTCCAAAGAGTAGTTGACCCTCTGATTGATTGGATAACTTGTGAATGGTTGATCATTTGGTAGCTGAGATTACTTGTGAATTTCATTGCTCCTTTTTTTTTTGTTTGTAGGAGAGTTTAGATGTGCTAATTTTATGAGATTATTGAGACTTGCTGAATTAGAAACAGGTAATCTGTTGGTTAAAGCTGCTGATTGCTGAACAATTTAGCTATGTTACATATTAACTTGATATGTATTGATTGCCTTTTTGTATCTTGTATCTTCTATGTATTGATTGCCTTGTTGTATGTTGGGTTTGTTAGGATCAAACCGCGCACAAACACACAAGCAGAAACACGTGAGAGAAAATAATAACAAAGATGAACACGTGAGATTTAACGTGGTTCGGTCGATGTGACCTACGTCCCCGGGCTGCAACCAGGATATTCTTTTATTGCTTTCTGCCTCACTCGTGAGGAATTACAAGTACAATGATACAATATAAATAGAGAGAGTTAGGGTTTACAACTTAATCCCCAAGAAAACCTTAATGGGCTAAAATTAAATAAAAATGGGTCAGGTCTTTAATTTAATTAATTTGCCACTGAGTTGTCTTTAACCCGAGCCCAAATCAAGACTCCACACACCCAACAATCTCCCACTTGGAGGCTTGATCATCTTCAAACTACCTTCCGATGTGAACACTTGTACCTCTTGTAATCTTCCTCGTCTTCCTGGTTGCAGCGGCCTTCTCATCAGTTAACCTGAAAGCATGTTGAAGCTCCCCCGAGCTTCAACATATCAGTCACGGCTGTATCTGCCCCTGACCCGTTCTTCGTCCCTACCGACTCCCACTGAAACAAACTGCCAGATCCTGGAACACCTTGAGAACAAACACTCTCCATATCCAGCAAGTAATCATCTGGAGAGATTTTATTAGATGGAATATTAGTTCTTTTAACCCACTGTCGTCTAGGAACTATGACTGAAGCACAACCTGTGCTCCCACTGCCACGAAATCCTTTAACTGGTTTTCCTGAACTCTTCCATGCACATTCACTTTGAATCTTTCCTGTGACTCTAGGTTTCTTACTTGCAAAGCAAACCTTCTTCTGACCATGAGATTCTATGAACCGGATTTTAGTCTTCTTCTGAACCGGAACGTCACTTCTTTCAGGCGGTAAACTGACCATATACAATGAACCCATTTTCTTTCCACGAGCAATGACAAGATTCCCTTTAACAACTTTCCATTGCTTATTCCCGAACTTAACCTCATGTCCCTGTTCATCCAACTGACCGACAGAAATCAACTGTTTCTTCAAATCAGGAATCACCTTGACATCTTTCAAAGTCCATGAACCAGCTGAAATAACTAAATCCATGTCACCCATGCCCGTAACATCAAGAACATCATTGTTCGCCAGTCTTACCTTACCAAAGTCACCTTCTTTTAGATTCTGCAATGCTTCGCTGCTGTGGGTAGCATGAAACGAAGCTCCAGAATCCATGACCCAGGAATCCACACTGCTCTCCACGCTACAGATTAAAGCATCATCGTCTGAGTAGTCTGCTGCAGTGCTGACTTATTTTTGATCATTTGGACACTGATTCCTGAAGTGTCCCACCTGTTTACAGTTCCAACAAGTCACATCATTTCGAACCCTAGACTGACTCCTTTTCCTGTTCTTGCTCCCACTACCTCTGTTATTTTTTCTTCCTCTGCCAACATTCAGTAATTCACTTGATGATTCACCTGAATTTCTTCTTCTGGTGTCTTCGCCCATAATAATATCCCGAACCCCATTTAAAGTGAACGTGCTGGTGGAACTAGTAATCGCTGTAACAGTACTAGCCCAGCTATCAGGCAATGATGATAACAGTAGTAGAGTCTGAACCTCATCCTCGAATTTGATGCCAACTGACCCAAGTCTTGACAAAATCGAGTTCAAGTTGTTGATGTGCATTAAAACTGAACTTCCTTCTTTCATCGTTGTATTAACCAGCTTTCGAATTAAGAAAACTTTATTTGCTACCTAAGGCTTCTCATACATATTAGCTAACGCATCCATGATACCTTTTGCTGTAGTTTCCTTCAGAATGTTGAACGTAAGATCCTTTGTCAGCGACAATCTAACCGCCTTGGCCTTTTTATCCAAAGTTTCCCATTCAGTTGGTTTCATATTTTCTGGTTTCTCACCCAAAACAATATCCAAGTCTTTCTGAACAAGCAAATCCTCCATTTGCATCTTCCACCACCTAAAATCGTGACCATCAAACTTTTCAATCTTTGTTCTCCCGTCCTCAGCCATTATTCCTAACCACAGATGCTTAACAGTCGAGTCAGAACTGAGAATAGTGACAAACACAACAGTGGCCGGCTGCCTGAACTTGAGTGTTGTTCTATTGACCACTATTCTATGAAAAACAGTTCCAAAAAACCGAAAGCAAACGAGTTTGATAATGCACTTGAGTTTTGAAATGCAACAGACAATCAAACTACCCAGTAAGTTCATCAGGAAACCCTAATTCGATAGAACAGGGTGGCGACTGCAGAGCGGCGGCGACGAAGCGGCGGCGGCGGCGCGGTGGTAGAACGGGGCGGCGGCGGCTGACACAGTAATCAAGAGCCTGAAACTCTGATACCAGTTGTTAGGATCAAACCGCGCACAAACACACAAGCAGAAACACGTGAGAGAAAATAATAACAAAGATGAACACGTGAGATTTAACGTGGTTCGGTCGATGTGACCTACGTCCACGGGCTGCAACCAGGATATTCTTTTATTGCTTTCTGCCTCACTCGTGAGGAATTACAAGTACAATGATATAATATAAATAGAGAGAATTAGGGTTTACAACTTAATCCCCAAGAAAACCTTAATGGGCTAATATTAAATAAAAATGGGCCAGGTCTTTAATTTAATTAATCTGCCACTGAGTTGTCTTTAACCCGAGCCCAAATCAAAACTCCACAAACCCAACAGGGTACTCGCCCTATGGGTGATTGGATCCTTTTTTGGGCTTTGGAGCCAGGGATCTTGCTGGAAGCAGCCTCTCTAACCTACGGGTTAGAGGTAAGACTTGCCTACATCCCACCCTTCCCAGACACTGTCGGTAACCTTGCTATGGATGGGATGCACTCTATATGATTATAATTACATATTATCTCGATAATGTTATTCTTATAGCAATTCTGTAATATGACTGTTCAAACCTGACAATTTTAAACCTAGATAATAGAAAATCATGATTGTAATCAGTTTATTTAAACAGATTATTCAATCAATCAGTTGACAAGCCATTTGTGTTCTAATGTTGTGCATGGAATATGCTTTCCTTGTTTTTATGTATCCAGCAATTTAAATTGATAGACCATTTGATATGTAATCTTTTGTCTTATATTTTTGCTTTTCATACTTTGCTTTAGTTTCTTCTGTTGGGTGCTGTTCCATTTCCAAAGGATGTTCCTCGATTGAAGCAGCTTGGTGTTGGTGGTGTCATTACCCTCAATGAGCCTTATGAAACTTTGGTCCCCACTTCTTTATATCGCGTAAGTGCCTGTTAGTTTAATTTTGTCTTTAATATTTTGAGCATAATGTCTTTGTCCAATCTAACTTTAGTTAAATTGGGTGTGTGATTTTGACTATGCAGAGTCAAACTTTAGGGTATTTATATATTCTTAGGATGATACAATGGGGAGCCACGTCTTCCATTTTTACACTACAAAAACTAAATAAAAGTTGTCGGTATGCACGTGCATACCAATTTTATATGTATAGTTTGATGATTTTCATTTGTCACTTTGAAATTCATCTTTAATATTCATTCAATTCATAATTAACTAACTATGTCAGAGGGCAATTGTACAAGTCTCTCAGAAGATCGTCTTGCATAGAGGTGGCCATTTCGTCACATTAACTTACGAATGAGTCTATTAGGGTTCCCTTTTCTTTTCAAACTGGACAAATAATTTTTTTAGCTAAACAGGTTGAAAGTTGTCGAAAATCTATTTTAAATATACTAACAAAACAAGAACAAATGCTCCCAGTAGAATCCCACTCATAGCAAGCTATTGTTAGGTATCTTTACGCAGCGGAAATAAACACAAAACACTCGTACGCACACGAAAGCAATAAGAACACGAGAATTTAACGTGGTTCGGTCGATGTGACCTACGTCCACAGGCTGCAACTAGGGTTTTATTTATTTGCTCAGTACAAAGATTACAAATGCATGACATGGATATATATAGAGACTAATTAGGGTTAACAACGTAATGAACAAGAAAACTTAAACATGGGCCCAAGCCCAAAGCCTTCACAAACCCAACAATCTCCCACTTGAAGGCTTTGCGATAAATTCTAGCCCGCCATTCAAGTTCAAAGCAACCCAGTCGTCTAGTAACTTCAGTAATCTTTAAACAAGTCTTCCAAGCCTCCAGTTCTCAAAGAACAAGCTAAGACTCCATCACATCTCCTAGTTGCAGCAACCCCTCATCATCAAGTACCAGAAGGGCCAGTTGAAGCTCTCCCGAGCTCCAACTCAGTCGTGGCAAATTCCACCAGCAACCCATCCTCTGTCTCAACTGGTTTACACGATCCACCAGATTCAGAGATACACCGAGAACCACTAACACTCTCCAAATTCAGCAAACAATCACCAGGAGAGAATTTTTCAGTCTTAGTCTTCAAAACCCAACGATTCTTCTTGACTGTACCCAAAACATGCCCCATGCTCCCACTGTCACAAAATCCTCTGACTGGTTTAGACTTCTGACCCCATTCAGCTACAATCTCTGCTCCAGACTTCATGTTTGCAAAATGAACTCTCTTAGCAGCAGATTTAGCGAACCCGACTTTGACTTGCTTAACCAGGTTGATCAATCCCTCAGCAGGTACCTCCACCATGTACAATGACCCATGCTTATCACCACGAGCAATCACCCGGGTTCCACTGATTACCCTCCATTTACCATCACCAAACCTGACTTCCAATCCTTGTTCATCCAGTTTACTAACAGAAATTAATTTCTTCTTCAAACCCGGAATCACCTTGACATTCTTCAGGTTCCATGTAGTTCCCAATGGAGTCACCAAATCAATATCACCCATGCCCATTACATCAAGCATTCTGCCATCGGCGAGACGTACCTTCCCAAAATCGCCTGTTTTCATATTCACCATCATTTCACCGCTGTGTACGGCGTGAAACGAAGAACCAGAATCCATGATCCAAGAATCCACACTGTTTTCAGCCTCAAGGATTAACACGTCACCATCATTGACATCCTCAGCAGCAGTGTTTAGACCTTTCTTTGGACATTGACTCTTAACATGTCCATCCTCGTTGCAGTTCCAGCACCTCACATTTTTCCGAGTCCGAGTTGAACTCTTTCCCCGACTCCCACTGCCTCGGCTATTTTCCCTTCCTCTGCCAACATGTAACATCTCAGAAGATGATCCAACATTTGCACTTTTCAGACGTGTGTCTTCACCTATCACAATGTCTCGGATCTTTTCAAATGTCATTTCGTTAGCCCCCATAGAATTTGTAACAGCAGTTACAGTCCCGGACCAACTGTCAGGCAGTGAAGATAGCAACACCAGAGCTCGAGTCTTATTATCGAATTTTATTCCCACTGATTCTAATCTGGTAAGAATAGACATCAGATCATTAATGTGAGAGGTGACTGAGCTTCCCTCTTTCATTCTCGTCATGAACAGTTCCCTTATCAAGAACACCTTGTTAGCTGCAGACGGCTTTTCATACATATTTGACAGAGCCAACATCATACCACTTGCAGTGGTTTCTTTCATGATGTTAAAAGCAACGCTCTTCGTCAAAGATAACATAATAACCGCTCTAGCTTTCTTGTCCTTGGAATTCCAAACTGTTTCTTCAGCTTTCTCCATACTCTCCGGTTTCTTTTCCAGTACCATATCCAAATCCTTTTGACATAATAATGCTTCTATTTGCATTTTCCACCAACCAAAATCAATGCCATTGAACTTTTCGATCACAGTCTTCCCGTCTTCAGCCATAATAGCAAAACAGAGACAAGTCTTCAAAAAAACAAGCGCGCTGAACAGTTGATAACCAGTCAACAAAAGGATAGACAAACCAGATCCGGTACTTCCAACCAAAACCCTAGGCGGCGGCGCTGAAACCCTAGTTGACGGCGGCGACGGCAGAAACCCTAGACGGCGGCGGCGGCGCAGAAACCCTAGGCGACGGCTGCTGCTGCGCAAAACCCTAGGCGATTGCGGCGGCGGCGGCGGTAGAAACCCTAGGTACACGGCGGCGTGTTTCGTACGAAATCTTCAAGAGCTTGATGCTCTGATACCAGTTGTTAGGTATCTTTACGCAGCGGAAATAAACACAAAACACTCGTACGCACACGAAAGCAATAAGAACACGAGAATTTAACTTGGTTCGGTCGATGTGACCTACGTCCACTGGCTGCAACTAGGGTTTTATTTATTTGCTCAGTACAAAGATTACAAATGCATGACATGGATATATATAGAGACTAATTAGGGTTAACAACGTAATGAACAAGAAAACTTAAACATGGGCCCAAGCCCAAAGCTTTCACAAACCCAACAGCTATTGGAGTATTGATAGGGTCTGGGATTACAATCTTCCAAATCATTTTAATTAATTTTTTTTAGATTATTGTACAATATTATTGTTTTATCAAGCATCATTAATACATATTCAATTATTGGAAAAAAGAAGTGGACCAAAAGTGTCTGTGGGTCATTCCAATGTAATTCGGGCTGTTTTGGCCACACATAAAAAATGACCTATTTTAATCCAAACCCATTCTGACTAATTGCCCAATGATAGAACCCAAAAATCAAAGGAAACAAATTGCAATGGATAACTAGTGGACTACAGCTTTCAATCCAATTCGAGAAGGATTAGATCTCCAATTACTGTTCTAGACCAATTTCAAACATAAAACCAGACATCCTCCTCTAAACATCAAAACAAATATAAATAAAATAAAGTACTAACTGCTCCCACTAACTTCTACCCCACTAACTCCCTATTTGCTAGCAAATCTGATTGAACTGCTTGACTGGGTCAAAGTGGGCCCGAGAACCTCACCAGGGCTGCCCACAACAGCTGGTTCGACCCACAGTTCTGTATCAAATCTTCCCTCTCGGAGACACGACTTGTCCTCCAGTCGGGTAACAGAAAACGGAGCTATCAATCCTATTGACTGTTCTTCGAAGGGTTCAATGGTCAGATGGTGAAAGGTTGCTGAATTTTGAATATCCGGAGACAACCCTTGCGGCTTGTACTTCTGCCCTTTGTGCTTAAACAATAGAATATGCTTTTTCCATGTCGCTCGAATGGTGTCAAGAGTAGTAAGCCATTGAATTCCTAAGACCTCATCAGACTCCGGTGTAACACAGACTGTGCACTTGGAGATGGTTAGTTGCTGTTTGACAGAACCTGCCGACGGAGGCACAGAAGGGACTAGTGACAGGCCCAGTTTTGGTGTATTGTTGGTGTCGATGTAGTTGCAGATGGTGTGGGCGATGGTATTTGTTTGCAGGTTGGTTTTGGGACAACATGAGAACAAGGGGAGGTGTTGCCAATCGTCTCGGTGGTACATGAAAGAGGCTTGGCACCATACGTTCTATTCGAGCTCCTTTCCGAACCCGATTCCACATGATTGTTACACCGGAGGGGTGTTCCAAACATCACGCTTTTGAGTGTCGCAACATCACTCTCCAATTCCGACACTATGGCGTCAAGCTTAGAGGCAATGACGACCAGCTGGGTGGCGATAGGATCTGTCAGATTGCTGCTGCTCATCTGCTTGCTCTTGGTTTGCATTCTCTTTGCTTCTTCGATTTCCCGGCAATGGAACCAATCAACCAAATGATAGAACCCAAAAATCAAAGGAAACAAATGATGCAATGGATAACTAGTGGACTACAGCTTTCAATCCAATTCGAGAAGGATTAGATCTCCAATTACTGTTCTAGACCAATTTCAAACATAAAACCAGACATCCTCCTCTAAACATCAAAACAAGTATAAATAAAATAAATTACTAACTGCTCCCACTAACTTCTACCCCACTAACTCCCTATTTGCTAGCAAATCTGATTGAACTGCTTGACTGGGTCAAAGTGGGCCCGAGAACCTTACCGTGGCTGCCCACAACAGCTGGTTCGACCCACAGTTCTGTATCACCCAACCTGACCAATTAGCTACCTCTAGAGTCTAGTCTTGCACTTATGTCAATGTGAACATGTTTTTAAGGAATCATTTCTCAGAACTATACCTCGTCTTATCAGATGCATGCTAGGTGTTGAAATTGATAGTTTTTTGTGCGTCAGTTCTTCTTTGTCTTCTTTTCCAGGCTCATGGGATAGATCATCTCGTTATTCCCACCAGAGATTACCTTTTTGCCCCCTCATTTGTTGACATTGATCGAGCAGTTAATTTCATTCACAGTAAGTGAAGTATATTTCTGTTGCTAGTATTTTCTGTTACGCTGGCAAAATTGTTTGGTTGCGTAAACACTAGACATTTCACTAAAAAAATTAAATTTTTCTAGAAACAAATAGTGCGTAGAATATAGTTTACAAAAATTTACTTCAGTAATAGTCTAGCTTGTTTTCGGATAAAATGAATTATAATTTTCTTTGCAATAAAAATTCATTTTAGGTGACCTTCGACTCAGTTTCATGTTAGCCAGTTTTTTATTTTTTAGTTACGTGTTTTGACGAGTTAGGAAGAAAACATACCCAAATCAATCCATTCATAAGGTAGTGGGTTTTGCCAGAAGACTTCTATCCAAAAGAGTAAATTCTTCAATAAAAAATTAAGTGTCACTATGATTTCAAAGACTATATTATTTCAGTAATAATCTTTTATTTTTAGCAAAATGATTTAGAGTATTTTTGCTTTAAAAATACTTTTTGTGTGACTTTCGACCCATTTCCTTAATCTATTGTTTGTTTTACCCGTTTGACCCATCCAAAACATATCTGAATTGACCGATTCTGCCATTTGTTTTACCCCTTTGACTCATCAAAACACATCTGAATTGACCCATTCTGTCAATTGTTCTACACTTTTGACCCAAAAACACTTCTGAATTGATCCATTCTGCCATTCATATGGCATGGGTTGAATTGCCATCTCTATTTTATGTTTTAATTTTATTTTTTATACAATACGGTGTGGATTACATACGTTGCTCGTCTTATTACAGGGAACACAACCAGCTGCAGGACCACATACGTTCACTGCAAAGCTGGTAGGGGAAGGAGTACAACAATTGTACTTTGTTATTTGGTAACAGAAATTCTTATTTACATAGATTAACTTTTTACAGTAATTTGAATAAGATCACTAGTACAGCCTGCAGTGATATACTTTAGAGGCTGCAATTTCGACTTGTTACTTACAAACTGGTTGCTTCAATTATATTTTACCTCTTAACTGTTGGGTGTAGGCTTCATATGATTTAGAATGGTAAAGGGTTCGGCTGGCCCTAGCTCTAAAAGGGCCTAGTTTAGTTAGCTTGTTAACTAAGGAATTAACCCTAATTCTAGTCTATAGATATGTTTCTTGTACTTGTAAATCATTATCACTCAATAATAAGAAAACCCTAGTTGCCCCCGTGGACGTAGGTTGCACACCGCGACCGAACCACGTTAAATCTCTTGTGTTTGCTGTTTCTTTGTTTGTGTTTGTGTGTGCTTTGAACCTAAAATTAACAGGTCAGGCAGGAAAAATAAAAAATTCGTGTAAACAGAAACGGGTTGCAGAACATGTATCTTTTATGCATAAACCTCCTAAGTTGGTGTTTAGGATTGCTTATTTAGTGTTTTAAACAGCTTATCTGCTTATTGCATTTTTTAAAGTGTATAGTTAAGCAGTTTTAGATTTGTAATTTCAAACGGATTATTCTTGATAGATTGAAAATTACAAGTTTACCCTTTGGTGAAATGAGCTTTTTATAATAAGCTGATTATCTGCTTCTGCTTATAAGCTGTTTAAACAAGCAACTCTTGACACCCTACATAATTTTATTTGATTAGATAATTATTGGAATTTGGAACAATCAATTATTGTTATCATATACGTGTCAGCAAGTATCTATAAATTTTTGGACATGTGCTTTGGGACAACCTTATCTAACTGACCCGACCTGTATCAAGTTCCTGTTTTGGTCTCTTACCAGTCTGGTGGACCCACAAACTTTTTCCACTAATACTATATATATAAGAATTTCAAACTATCTCTGCTGACTTAAGCTGTATTGAGTTGGTTTTAATGTTCCGCCAGGTGGAATACAAGCACATGACTCCTGCTTCTGCATTGGAATACGTGCGATCTAGACGGCCTAGAGTGCTCTTGGCTCCATCCCAATGGAAGGTTAGCTCCCTATTTTGCAGTCTCTTATAAAATGAAACGAAAAAGTGTAAAAAAATCATTGTTGGTATCTTTCATAATACTTAATTAGAGTATAAGGTGTCTAGTTGTAACCAAATTAAAGAAATAAGTAAAATCTTCTGTTTTTAGCGAGGCTGCAGGGGTGGATCTATCTATAGTTAAGTGATTTTATGCAAGTATTGTAAATTGAAGAAAATATGTAGTATGGAATTTAATGCATGTTGAGACATGGAGGGTTGGGTTGGATCAACTTGCAAACACTTTCTATCTCTAAATATTTGGAGTAAATTGCATAAATCGTTCCCGTAGTTCGGTGTTAATTATAGTATGGTCCCTTCTTGATAAACTTGGACAACATGTGTGTTAGGTATTACGTGTATGCGGCCGACCCGAGGATTCGGATAGGGCACAAAAATCAATACAATACTACGCCTCGGGCCTTAAGAACTTGTCGGTATTTCTAATTGATTTCTAAAACGAGTGACAAGATTAGAATAGCAATAGTAGCAATAAACGTATCTACGCAGCGGAACAATAACTAAACAACCAAGAAACAGAAGTAACAAAAACAAACTGTTTTGGGTACCTCTTTCTCTATTAACACAGCAGCACAGAACTGAAAAAACAGGACTGTAGAACAGCAGCATGTTTTTGGCAACAGCACAACCCCTTTCTGGCGGCTGTAGACCTGTAGTGGTGGCTGTCGGTGTTTATCGGTTGCAAACAGCAACCCTGCAGATGGCTGTTGGCGGCGGCAGTAAACAGCAGCAGTGTTGCTGCTGTTCTTGGCAGAAACGCACACACAATTACACGACCATATAACATAATCAAAGCAGTAAATAACACAACAATATACGTGGTTCGGTCAAGTGTTGACCTACATCTACGGGCTACGAACCGTTTCTTTCTATTACTTTCAAGACAATAGATTACAAGCACATATGTGAGCATTTATAATTAAAGACAAATAAAACTTAACATAAATAAGTTGAGGTAGATTAGGGTGTAGGGCGAGCTGCCCTGAACCCTTCTCTGCAGCTTGTCTTAGGCTGGAACAGGGCCCGACCCAAGATGGATCGTAGCCCACAACACAAAAATGTGCATTGATCCTGTCGTTTGGTGTTATTTATAGGCTGGTTGGTGTTAATTACATATTTGATCCTGACTTTCACTGTTTACTTTGTATGATAAACTCTAGGGTGTCTGGATGTCTGAAAATTTCGTATAGTTAATTTCACTATCCAGATCTGTATATGAAATTTTAGATACGGATTTGGATAGTGAAATGGATACCTGAAATTAGCCAGCACAAACTACTGAAGAAGATTCTGTAGCTTTAGCAAAAAGTAAATGTCCATACCATTCTCCTATATGTTTAAAGAACAATGAAATGAATAGTAAGCTACTATTCTTTACGCGCAGGGTACAACTTTATGTTGCATGTTGCTTTGATTTTAAAGTGAGTCCTTTGCATTTCTCATTTGTAGAGAGAGAGAGAGGGAGGGAGGGGGAGGGGGGAGGGGGGTTTGTGGGGGCGGAGATCTTGGCGACCTGAGCAGCCGACCGTTTCTTTCTCGCTACACAAACGCAACTGATGCGGAGACCGTTCGGCGGATCCGCATTGTCATGGTGTTTCATTGATTCCTCTTTGATGGTGATGCTCCGGGAGACCCTTGTTTCGCGGGTCTTCTGCGTCCTGTTTCCGGTTGATCTAGAGATGTTAGCCATGATGGCTAGTGGCCTTCGGCCATCGTGATGGTGGTGTAACCCTTAGAGACAGCCGCCGCTCCGCATCTGTCTAATTTCCTCTTCTTTTGCCAATTGAGGCGTTAGGGTTTTCAGATCTCTTTTGGGTCATAGCTGATTTAGATTTGCAACCTACCGAACCGAATTCTAGAGGCGGTGGCCGCTCCGGCTTGGTTGCCCTTTCCCCCCTTCCTATGTGTTGTGGTAACCCCAATCTCAGATTTGATGTGCTTTTTGTTGTCTCGGCCGTCTCTTGCATGCATGCCTCTTTATCTTTGGCAGAGGTAACCCCAATCTCAGATTTGATGTGCTTTCTGATGGTGACGGTTGCTGTAGTTTTGTTGCCCTTCCTTCTTCCCTTTGTGTCTTGAACCATTTTTGGTTGGTGATCTAATTCTCTTGGTTGACACTGTTGTTTGTTGATATCAATGATGATGGACACTTGTTTATCTAAGGCTTTTGGTTTTGGTTGTGTTAGGTATCTCAATCAGAGTAGGTTTCAGCGGAAGCAATCAACCACACATAATCACACAATAGAAAAAGTTGACGCGCGAGAATTATAATGGTTCGCTCTAGGTGACCTACGTCCGCTCTGCAACTAGGGTTTATATTATAATTGTGCTCAAGAATACAATTACATTATGGGTCTATTTATAATGCTAGATTAGGGTTATTAATTAAGGCAATAACTTAGGCTCCAAGAATTAACTAAATAACCCTAATTGCCTTAGGGCCGGCTGGCCAATTTTTTTGTTGACCAACAGCCTAGCAAAATAGGCCCTAGCCTAGCCCCGCTCGATCCAAAGCCTTCACAACCCAACAATCTCCCACTTGAAGGCTTTGCAAAAGTCTACAAACGCTATCCAAGTAACCGAGATCCAGTAACTCCGGTATTCTTCATATCCAAAGTCTTCTAAGCTTCAATTCCCTTCGGCTAAGACTTCATTGTAA
Source organism: Flaveria sonorensis (assembly GCA_025506505.1). NCBI lineage: Eukaryota > Viridiplantae > Streptophyta > Magnoliopsida > Asterales > Asteraceae > Flaveria > Flaveria sonorensis. The sequence continues at coordinate 49,022,747 of CM046426.1, forward strand.
CCTTAGTTGCACCCCCCTTTCATCAAGTACATGAGGGGACAGTTGAAGCTCTCTTAAGCTCCAACCCATTCTCTATCTCAACTGGTATGCACGATCCACCAGCTCTAGAGATAACCCGAGAATCACCAACACTCTCCTCATTCAGCAAGACATCCATAGGAGAGAATCAAACAATCGGAGTAGAGGTCTTCAAAACCCAACGTTGTTTTGTGACTGTACCCGAAACACGCCCCGTGCTCCCACTACCACCAAACCCTTTTTTTGCCCCTTTGACTCAGCGAACCCAACTTTGTGTTGAGGAACGTTCATATTTTCCTCAGCAGGTACTTCCACCATGTATAATGATCCCCGCTTGTTTCCATGAGCAATACCCAGATTTCCTTTTGTTACTTTCCATTTGCCTCCATCAAACTTTACTTCTTGTCCTTGTTCATCTAGTTGACTGATAGAGATAAGATTTCTCTTCAAAGATAGAATCATCCTAACATTCTTCAAGCTTAGTAGGTTCCCAATGGAGTTAATAGATTAACATCACCTATGCCCGTAACATCAAGGATATTACCATTTGCTATTCGTACCTTTCCAAAGTTGCTAACTTTTAGATTCACCAACGTCTCCCTGCTGTGCATGGCGTGAAACGAAGATCTAGAATCCATAACCCAAGAGTCTACACTGTTTTAGTCTCGAGTAGTAATGTGTCATCATCACATTCATCCTCAGCAACAATGTTTACCTCACCAGATTTTCCTTGCTTACACTTTGGACATTGACTTTTAACATGGCCAATCTAATCACAACTCCAACACTACACAGTTTTCCGAGCTCTAGACGAACTCCTCCCTCGATTCCCACTGCTCTTGTTATTTTCCCTTCCCCTGCCAACATAAACAAACCAGAAGATGATCCACCACTAGTGCTTTTCCGGCGAGTTTCCTCACCTAGTACAATGTTTCGGGCCCCGTCAAATAACAACCCATCAGTCCCCGCAGAACTAGTAACAGGCGTTATAGTTCCAGACCAACTATCCGGGAAAGAAGATAGTAATACTACAGCTTGAGTCTCATCATCATACTTCATGCCCACGGAAGCTAACCTTGACATGATCGAGTTTAGATCATTAATATGATCCATAATCGAAGTTCCCTCATTCATTCGAGTCATGAATAACTCCCTCATCAAGAACACTTTATTAGCAGCATACGACTTTTCATACATATTTGACAGAGCCTTCGTTATACCATGAGCCGTGGTTTCGTGCATAACGTTAAATGCAACGCTTCTCGTCAAAGCCAATGTAACAGGCTTTCCAGCCTTCTTGTCCTTTGAGTTCCAAGTCGCTTCTTCAGCTTTGTCCATTGTAGCCGGCTTTTTCTTCCAATACTACTTTCAAATCTTTTTCACCAAGCAATGCTTCTATTTGCATCTTCCACCCAGCAAAATCTGTCCCGTTAAACTTTTCAATTCGAACTCTCTGGTCTTCAGCCATTGCAAATGAGAAACGAATACAATCATGAAACAGAGACTACAGTTGATGAACACCGTAAGAAAAGATTAACCTTTGAAGAAAAAACCAAAGAACTAAAGCTAACCGAAAGCCAAGCACACCTCAAATATAACCCTAAAACCCGAAGATACCTGAACCGACCACTTCACCCGCAGAACCGAGAGCAATATCATCGACTCCAAGGGTTCAAGACAGAAATCCTAATCGCGAATTGCCAAGGAAAAACTGCCCCTTTCTTCTACCTTTTGGCGGCGACCCTAGGGTTTGCAAAGAACCTTAAATCGCAAACTCCACAGACGATCAGCAGCCCTAGATCATGAACCAGCAGCAAATGATAATACTACAGCCCTCTCGAACAGCCTCCTGTGATTTCAGTGTGCAAACCCGGTGTGTTTCCTAACCTTTGGCTTTGATACCACTTGTTAGGTATCACAATCAAAGTAGGTTCCAGCGGAAGCAACCAAACACACAATGACACAATGGAAAAAGTAGACACGTAAGAATTATAGTGTTTCGGTCTAGGTGACCTACGTCCACTCTGTAACTAGGGTTTATATTATTATTGTGCTCAAGAATACAATTACATTATGGATCTATTTGTAATGCTAGATTAGGGTTAGTAATTAAGGCAATAACTTAGGCTCCAAGAATTAACTAAATAACCCTAATTGCCTTGGGGCCGGCTGGCTAATTCTTTTGTTGACCAACAGCGTAGCAAAACAGGCCCGAGCCTAGTCCGGCTCGGTCCAAAGCCTTTACCCAACAGGTTGCTGTTCGGCTATGATGATGCATAAAAACTGTTGCCGGTTGCCTTGGCTTGGTAGCTTTTCGGTATGCAGCCACAACCGGGCATCAGTTCTGAGCCGCACTTTGACAATTACTTTGGCTCTGGTTAAAGCTGCTAACTTTCGGCTATGATAATGAATACAAGTGTGAGCCTCGGTTTACGTCGTTCTCAAGCGTTTGCGTAATAACACTGATTAACTTAATAAACCATGGTTGATAAGTGATAAGAAATGGAAAATAGCATCTATTATATGCATGCATATATGCATCCATTGCTGATGCAGCAGAAGGTTATAACATATTAAGGTTTAACATACCAAAATCATATAAGAGATTAACATGTATGGGAAAGTACAATAAGAATTACAACATGAACAAGCTCCTCCAAGATGAAAATTTGCCTATTAACATACCGTGATATCTAATATTCGCCCCTGGTTAGAGTATTAGATATCATCTTATATGCATGGATAGTGAGACAAAAACATGAATGAAAATCTAAAGAGAAAGACTATTCTGCTACTACAATATTGTAAGTCAACTAATATATATATAACTAAGAAATAAATAATAAAATACTTCTCATATTCGGATATCTGAAATATCCAAAATTCTTATAAAAGTAGCTATATCCGAATCCGAAATTTTGGATACCTGAATTTTTGGATATTTTGGTTTCGGACGAGGTTTTGATTCGGATTTGAATATTTGAACACCCCGGATTTGAATATTTGAACACCCTAATATTAAACTCAACAGTTAATTTGTGTTGTGTTGTATATTTAATTTTTTCTCTTTTTATTCTGTTCATAAAAGGGTAAAATGCTATATTTTTGAATTGCGAAGTCTAACAGACCATAATCATACTTTTTAGATACTATATTTAGAAGTTTTTTATTTTTGAATACACTTTGAGTTGACCAGCTCGATCATTTGACCTGTTTTCCTATGTACAGGCTGTTCAAGAATACAAACATTGGCGCTTAGCTTCAACCGCCACACCCTCACCAACAGGGGATGCTGTACTAATCACAAAAGCCGATTTAGAAGGGTATAGGAGTCCATCACAAGGCAAAGAACTAGCACTTGTTCCGAGAGCAACAAAAGCCAAACCGATGATAGCAAGACTCTCTTGCCTTTTTGCGTCTTTAAAAGTTTCGGGTGTGTGTACACCAATCAGTATGAAGTTAACTGAGGCACCCGCTTGTTAACTAATCAACCGCAAGACTAATAACACGAAGTCGGTTTTGGTGCTCTTGGTTTTTGCAAAAGAGGATCGTGATATCGCTCAACAATGTGGGTTTTATATGTGAGGTATGAACACAATTTCTGTATATATATGCTTTGTTTCTTGTTAGTTTAACACATGTTGCTATGTTACAACTAATACTGTGTTCTGGTGTTTAATTATGGTGAAGTGATACAATGATGTACGCAATTTACTTTTTTATGCAATGTTCTGAATACAAGCTTAGATTGTCGGGTCGGGTCGGATAGGGCCCATTTGGACCTTGAAGTGGGCACCCAGCACAGTTCGGTTTACAAGCTATAGGTTGTTACAGGTTCTTCCTGCTTTTGTGCTTTTTGGTGGAACTATCCTATCTTCTAGAGGTGTAAACGCACCAAGTCGAGCTATTTTAGGCTCGGTCTCCTCTAATTTTGACTTAAGAGGCGATTCGAGCTTTATTTCTAAAGTTGAGCTTGGCTCGTCAAAAACTTTTCAAGCTCGACCTCCGTCCAATTTTGGCTCGTTTATGTTCTAATTATTACCTTTTAATATTTTTATATGTAAATTTATAAAAATAATAATAATAATTATTTATATTTTTAGAAAATATATAAATAAAAGCCTCTTTTAGGCTCGTGAGATGAGTTTGACATGTAAAGCTTGAGCTTAATAACTTAATGACCTTTTATAAGGGCTTTGGTTCGGGCTCGATTAACCTGGCTCGTTTCGAGCTTTTTATCAATTCGATTTTGAGTAGCGTTAGAGCTGCTCCGCTTGTTTGAACCTCAATTAGTTTTTTAAACTTATTTCATTTCATGTTTGGATGATTACTTTTTTAACTTGTCCTATGTTTTTTATTAAAGTTGGAATTTTTTTCCTTTTTTTTTATTTTCTGTTTTCTAATTGATTATCATGTGGTTTTTGAGTGGTCCCATCGATCAACAACTCTCAAAATAGAGCACCGGTTCCTAGGTGTACGAAGAAACCGGAGGAACAGTGTGATGGTTGTAGTTTTCTTGATTGTTAAGAGAATGAATATGGTTGTCTATTTATGCTTACTAGTTAATTTTTTAATAGTTCATGAATATAAACAAACTAACTAGTAAAAGTCTCACCTATATGAAAATAGCCTATACCTATATTTCATAGAATAGATAGATTGTTTTTAGATGTTTATATACATAAACATAAACAACACAAGTATAAACAAACTCAAATTAAAGGTAAATATGAATATTAAAATCATAGTCTACATACCATCTTTGTTATGTTTGTATTTCAAAAGTAAGAAAAATATATAAATTAAGTGTACATATTATTAGATAATTTCTTAAGTATAAGCTTTAAAACACCATCTCCAAATCACAATTATCAACTCAAGATACTACCGACTTGGCTCGACTTGGCAGTTAAGCACTTCATGAAACATTCACATTTCATTTCTTATTTTTAACCATATAATTTATAATAAAAAAACACTATTTTTTTTTGAAAATTACGTATCTTTTTTTAAAACCTTCACATCCCATTTCTTATATGTTTCCCTATCTCGAATAATATTAGTTTATTACTTTTTAATATTAGTTTTCTCTTTCACTCATATACACTTATAAAAATATAAAAAAAGTTACAGGTGATGAATAGTGAATTCTTATATGTAAGAAATGATGTTGCTCTCCTTTTAAAATATGAGGATGAGATATAGGAAAGAGAAATGAGATGAAGTATGTATTTTGGTGATTTTTGTCAAAATATAACAATAGAAATAAAGATAGGGAATGCTCTAAGATTACTACTATTCATACCCATAGTAATCAAGTTGAACCATGGCTGAGTTTTCCTAGGCTCTAGCTTGACTTGTTAAGTTAAGAAAGCCTGAGTTCGGTGTGGTTAGATTTTATTTTTAAGTAGAGTTTGGTTTGTAATCATAGGCTTAGCTTTTTTGTTATACATTTAATTTTTTTTATTCATATATTTATAATGTTATAAAATATCTCTTTAGTAAAACTCGTATGTTTACATGATATATATATTTTAATTAACTTTATCATATTTTTATAGAAATAGTAATTATTATTTAAATATCTACTAATATATTAAATAAAAGTTATATTAATTCGTTTTGGCTAGTTTAAACTTATGAGCCTAATCAAGAGCGATATGTAAAGCTCAGACTTGAACTCTTTTAATTAAAGAGGTGCTGTAGAAGATCGAGCTTGTTTAACCTCTACTCAATTTGATCATTAACGAGATGATCTCGAATAGCTCATACATATCTCTACTTATTTACCAAAATACACTTCCATTTTTATGTGTTGTTATAATATAGATGAGGGAAAACTCCCAGTTTTACATTCCATTCTATCCCTTATAAACTAAAGATAAGGAAAATAAAACTGTATGCTAGTCTGTTTTGATCAATAGGGATTACAATAATGAAGCAAAATAATGTACCAGTAAATCTCACTCATAGGGCTGCAAACGAACCGAACGAACATGAACAAGGCCTTGTTCGTGTTCGTTCGTTAAGAAATAAACGTGTTCATGAACTGTTCACGAACACTTACCGAACGAGATTCTTTGTTCGTGTTCGTTCATTAAGAAAATGAACATGTTCATGAACTGTTCACGAACACTTACCGAACGCAAATGAACACAAACAAATGCAAACGAACACAAACAACTGTTCATGAACATGACGAACACAAAAAAAGCTCATAAACACAAACAGATACAATTGATTATAAATTTATTTTTGAATAAAATTTATATTTTTATTACAAACATTACACAAAATTAATCAAAAATAAATAAGTACTTAACATAAATATAAAAAAATACTTGATATAATAATCATAAAAATAAATAACAGAAAAATTAAGAATATAAATGAACACATTAACGAACATAAACGAACACATTATCGAACGTTCACGAATGGACATTAACGAACATAAACGAACACATTATCGAACGTTCACGAACATAAATGAACGAACGCGGCCTGTGTTCATGTTCGTTCGTTTAACTAAACGAACAAATTTTTCTTGTTCGTGTTCGTTCATTTACTAAACGAATGAACATAAACGAACTTCCCGCCGAACGGTTCACGAACTGTTCGCTGAACGTTCAGTTCGTTCGCAGCCCTACTCATAAAAAATCTATCAATAAGATTTGTGAAAAATAATGAAACAAATGAATAAGCAACAAGTGTTAATTTTTCCATAAGACTTTTGTTTATAACAACTGTTAACGTATTTATCGGTAAAACATATATGATTTCACCCGAATATCAGATGCATATATACAACAAATAAATAGAGTATGTTTAATTTTCTTGATATTATATCACTTTCTAGTTGATAGTTTTATTCTGAAATGAAAGCGAGGGAAGGATTCTTTGTCTCTAAAAAGCAGCCATGCATGTTGTCATATTCCTGCTCTGAAACTTCTTTAATCTTTATGGAGACCGAATCTTAGGAAACACACACTCTGCAGTGACCACTTGTATCTTTAGCTACTTCACTTGTACAATTTACTACTTGTCATCTGGTCCTTTCTTTACTTGCAAAAGCTTCCAAAATCTTCTATAAAGTGCTAAAATTTGAATTTCAACTTTTTTAAGGTTTTATTTTATTTTCATTTACAAGCATGTGGAAAGTGACACTTCTCACAAGAGATAATTATTGTTCATAAAGTTCCACAAGTCTTCGTTATTGCAATCGTTCATTTCATAAGATTTTTCCTAACTCGTGACTCCAGACTTGCACTTGTACACAATTAGTTTGGTAAAACTAACATGTAATTATGTTTGTGATAATCTAGTTTGAGGTAGTTGGCTCGTATAAACAATTGAGTCAAAGTGTGAGTTGAATATACAAAGTTCTCTCTTTTTATAGTGGTTGTTTCATATGTATCATTTTAATTTAGATAGGGGTGATATGAGTTGGTTTGAGTCGTTTCAGGCTCTAACTGGACCAAAACCGAAACTTCAGTTTTTGGTTTCAGGTATGGGTTATGTTCAGTTATGGATCGGTTTTAGGTTTTACGTATGGGTTATGTCCGCCCTGGGTTGGTTTTCGGTTGTACATTTAGGCTTGAAAGTGATTTATAAACATTTAAACAAGCTCGACACGGATCGACTTCTAGGTTCCCTTTGGTTGCCAAGTTCGGTTCGCTGCGGTTCGGTTTATGAAATAGGTATAATGGAAACCGTAATTTCAGAATAATAAAAAAAGTAACACAATCGACTTTTAGTCCGATGTGATTTTATTAGTTAGCTAGGTCTAAGTTTGTTTAATCAATTTTTTGACCCCAAAGTGAAACTCATAAGGGTAATTTTAAACAATAATAACCAATATTCTCAAGTGTTCAACTAGATTCGCTTAAAGCTTTTTATTCCTTCAAAGTCACTTAACTTTCATCAAGTGTGATATTCTTGTAAATATTTATATAAATGTTTTAAATCATTTAAAATTAAACAAGACAAATAAAACAAATATCATCTTGATTACTATTTAGTGACTAATTTTTTTCAATTTGACTTATTTTAACAATGATTAGATTTGTTATTTATTAATTACTTTTATTGTTACACTTTGACTTATCAAAAAATAGTAATATTTTTTTCTTTACTATAACTTCCTACAATATGTTAATTTAAAAGATAATTTTATTTATCGGTAATCACTTTTCGTATAAGTTTCATTCCTCCTACTTAATTTTAAATAAAATTAACCATTTAAAAGTATTATATACGATTGAAACGATTATAGTTAAGTGATTTTAAATGGAAAATAAAATTTTTGACTTACTTTAATGAAACGTTAGAAAACCTGATTACTAATTGGGAAAGTTTTCACTGCACACACATATATACGCATAAGGCCGTAGACGAACCGAACAAACACAAAAAAGACATTGTTCATATTCGTTCATTAAGAAAATAACATGTTTATGAACTGTTCATTTACATTTACCGAATAAGATTTCTTGTTCGTTCATGAACTATTCACAGACACTTACCAGACATAAACAAAGACCAAAAAACGCAAAGAAATGTTTTTGAACATAAATGAACACAAACAAAAAATTCTAATTAAATATAAAAAAATACAACGTTCATATATTCATTTTATAATAAAATCACAAACGCTCCACAAAATTCACCAAAAATAAATAAGTATTTAACATAATTATCACAAATAAAACCTTTAAATGAACGAACATAAATGAACATAAACGAACACATTATCAAACGTTCATGAACATAAATGAACGAACACGGCTTTTGCTCATGTTCGTTTGTTTAACTAAATGAACGGATTTTTTTGTTCGTGTCCATTCATTTATTAAACGAACAACCACAAATGAACTCCTCATCAAACATTTCACAAACTGTTTGCTGAACGTTCAGTTTGTTTGCACCCCTATATACACATATACATGTATAGAAATTGTTTAGAATACATAAAAACATTTTTCATAGAAAGTGTATATTTGATTTTAGATCATTAATCTAGTGTATCAAGGATATCATCATTTTTTATGCTTGAGAATGGTATAGAGAGGTAAATTTGAAATAACTTATATTTGTCCAGTTTTTTAAAAAATTCATTCATTCATTTATTTGTACACGTATAATCTATAGTATATAATAAAAAAAGTAACTAGGATGCCACATGACACTTTCATACTACTCCTTAAAAAAATTTCTTTCCTAAACTAATATATATTTTAGTCAAGTGTTTTATTTTAAGAAACTCAATTAATAGTAATAATTCATTTTGTTTTGAAATTAATTTTTTATATTATAAACTTTATTATCTATAGTATATAATAAAAGAGTAACTAGGATGCCACATGACACTCTCATATTACTCCTTAAAAAAAATTTCCGCCTAAACTAATATATAAATTCTAGTCAAGTTTTTTATTTTAAGAAACTCAATTAATAGTAATAATTCATTTTGTTTTGAATTTAATTTTTTATATTATAAACTTTATTAAATAATCATGATGTTTTGAACTATACGTATTATTATAGCCAAATAAGATTCAATTAAAAAAAACTAAAATGAGAAAAATATTTATTGATATATTTATATAATTTATGTTAGTGTGATTTTAAGACAAATGGTTTTTAATTTTACATGGGTCAATTGTATGTTATATTATTCAAAAAAGTATTCGAATATTTATAACTTATAAATGTAACTTTTTATTTTTTCATTCTTATAGTAATAAGTAACTTAATTATACGAAATATTTATACATTTATAAATTATGTTGTTTTCATATTTTTAACCCGTGTATTACACGGGTTTACTAAAATTTTATATATGACATTACCTTTTGAAAGAAATAATACCAAAAATAATAGCATTCTATTTTCTTAAATTGAGTATGCTCTTTGTTTACATTTTTGAAAAAATGAACTTTTTAGAAAACTTCTTTGTGATGTATGTATAATTGCATGATTATTAATCTACATAACTGTAAACATAACTTGTGTATTTTTTTATATAAGTTGTGTAACTATTATTGCGTGTAATCATAAACATATGCTTAATTATAAACATATGTTGTGTAATTATAACATATGTTATGTAATTGTATACCTTATGTGCGTGATTATGACACGAAAATATTTACCAATTGTCTAATTATACGTGTCACGCTCAACCAGCCTCAAATCCTATGTATGTTTTTTTATCCTTCGTATAATAACTTAAATATCTGTGTGCGTATATACACACATATAACATGTTATTTTCCCGTTAGTAACCAATAATACTAATCAAACCTTTAATTTCTTATAAGTAATTACAACAGTATGATATAGAAACCAAAAGAATTGTTTTCTGTTCCCATTATTTTTTAAAATTTATTTAAATTTGGGTTTGTGTACATGTAAAATTATAAAGAATTAATTAAATAAAATAAATAATATGCATAAAGATGAAATCTGTAATCATAATGGTGTCAGTAGAGCAGCCTTTCCTTGAGTTTCTTCTTTTCCTTTTACCCTTTCCATTTTTGGATTCTTCTTTTCTCTTTCCCAACATTTATTTCCTTACAATTTTCTGTTAATTCAAGGCTTCTTCTTCTTCAAAAACTTTTGATTATTTAATCTTACATTTTGTTTTCTTGTGATATAAAGATAAAAAATTATGAAGTTAACGACTTTGTATGTATCAATCGACGTAGTAATGTATATATCATTATCCTACACCATCATAAAATGAAGTAATGGGTGATTTGAAAATTATTTAACAAAATGAGTGTTTTCTCATTATATTTTATTTTCAACTAATTAATTATAGCTTTCTCTTAGTTTTTACTTATTAGATTATTATATTTTTTCTTCGATAAGCTCCTATGTGTTTTTAACTTTCACATATCTTTTTAAATATATAATAAAACTAAACATTTCCTATTTTTTCAATTAATTAAACTTAATCAAATAATATTTCTATTAAATGGTAATTTAAACTTTAATATAATTACATTTGTACTTTAAGGATTAACAAAATAGGCTTTTAATTGTTACAGATCATGAAAATATATATCCGTGGAGGAAAATCATTTCAATATATAACTCATTATTATTTTAATGTTATTTTAGTAAAATAATAAACGGAGATGGAACAGAAGCAATACACCCGTCGTTTTCTAGTAATTGATATTTTTAATTTATTTGTGAAGTTTGTAATAGATTTGTTAGCTATAAAAAGTTCTAATAAGCTAATAAAGAAGAAAATTATAAAAATGATAATAAGTTGATTGAATAATAAAACAAAATAAAATGTTAGATTTGTTAAAAATAAAGAAAATAAGAAAAGCACCCATTTTAATAAATAATTTTCAAATCACCCATTTTAGTAAATATTTTTTCTTCCAACACTCTTTTGGAAAAAAACTCTCATAAAATAATATTAACTACATATAAATAGTGATTTAACAAAAACTTTTCGACATTAAGGTCATAAAATTTAAACTACATTATCATTGACAATTAAGCGGAGAAACTAAAAGGTCTACCAAATATGTGGCTACGATCTCCTTTGCTCACACATTTCCTCTTCTCTTCTTCAAACACTAACATGTGGCTACGAACCATGCCCTCGTTATATAACTTTCACACACACAACCTCTCTTTCAATTCTCTCTTCCATATATACGGTCGGCTCTAAAAACCACCTATTGCATATGATGGCTATTTGATAGTCTTTTAATGATCATTAAGAGTCTACCTCTTAATGGTTCATAACATTCTAATGATTAAGAGTTAACTCTAATGATATATGGTTAAGAGGTTAAATCTTAATAGTATATTTTAACCATTCAGCATTAGGATTACCTCTTAATCATCAAGAGGTTATGAACTATTAAGAGATAGCCTCTTAATGATCATGAAAAAACTACGAAAATAACAGGCTACCAGACAACCTCCAAGAGTAGTTTTAAATCTACCAAACTAACAAATCTAAGTATATATAACATTGTAAGACATAAATTTAGCTTCTTATTAACGTATACACAATTCACACTTACATATACACATTCACATTCACACGTGAGAGAAAATAAAATTAGTGGAAAAAACAAAGCATTAACATCGAATTCTTAATCTATCAAACTCATCTTTTTATTACAACTATAAATTACTTTATAGAAACAAAAAAAGGCTAAATCTTGCAAGAACTGCGAGTAATTTATATAGAGGATAAATAAAACTGTTCCAAAAGTTGATATTCACTTGAGAAAAATATATTTCATGGTGTTTTTTCGTCATATTCTTTAAAGGAGTTCTTATATGACCTTATATATAAAATATGTTTAAATAAGAAAAACTTAGAATTTAAAAATTACACGAATCATTTTATTCATACGTGAAGACGTTGTATGTACACGTATAATGTACTTTTATGTACATACATATATTCACACACAAATTGAATAAAATGGCTTGTAGTAGTTTCTAAATATTTAATTATTTTTATTTAAACCGGTACGCGTGTGTATTTATATATATGTACATATGTATGTATATATTATTTTATGGTAAGTTCTAGACATGGTGATCATATATATATATATATATATATATATATATATATATATATATATATACACACACATGTACATATGTATGTATATATCATTTGATGGCCAGTTCTAGACTCGCTGATCGGGATCAGGCCAGTAGGTAGAGTACTTCAACCAGTCCGTCTCTTGCGAATTTGATATGGGACGCTCCTGCTGTTAACACAAGAGAAAAACATGTTGGATCGAGGTAAATAGATAAAAGAATATGCATCTTTTTCTTTTTCTTACTTATTAATAGTAAAATGAAAATTAATAATCTAAATACAGAGATTTTAACCAATTTTATTTCATTACAAAAATAATAAAATTCGTTAATATTATTGTTGTTTTTCTACTAAAAAGACGTGTATAAATGTCCTAGGATGCCATACACTTGCAAAAGATTTCGGTCATCATCTCCTCTTTTCTTTCAAATTTACTTTTGTCTACGTTTATCTTTGTTTCTTTCATGCAATTTTATTAAGTTTTTAATACAGACATTTGCATGTATATCTATATTTATTAGAGTCACTAATATTAAGTTACTTGCAATTGGTTAATCGTTTGGATTTGTTAATTAGTGGCAGCTAATGTTCTATTTAATATAAATAAGGGTTATTTCATGTATCAAATCATTAAAAGAAATACAAACCATTTTCTTTGTTTTATTATTCTCTTTAAATTAGTTTAATTCTTGTTAAATAGTTAGTTTAGATTAGATTTTTTTTTTTTTTTTTTTTTGATATCAAACTATGTTTGGAGCAGATGACTACTTCTGTTTCTATAACCTTTTCTCTTGTTGTCCAGTAAGATGAAAAGGGAAGCAGGTTCCACAAATTATGGCTCATCTTTTGGTTCACTTTATATCCTATTATTTTCTCTTTAAAATGTAAAAAATAAGCATGTTATGTATGATTTTCGTCCATGTTAATTAAACGAACTAAACGTGTTAGTTAATTATATATGTATCTATACATACAGAAGTTTAATATAGTCAAATTTAATTAAAAAACCAGAGTAGATTACAGATCAGTAGATTACTCGGTTACATAATCAATTATATATCACAATTAAAATAATATGTAAATATGTTTTTATGAATTTTACTGTTTTTAACTTAGATTGATTGTATATTGAGCAACCCTTTATGTTTGTGTATATATTCTATGATAGAAAATATATTAATCAAGGGCTCGTCCGTGTGGCATATGTCACATATATATGTATTATAACATCATAAGCTATACCATAATGTCTTATGTTATATTCACTAAATCCTATAATGTGGGTGATATAAATGTAATAGTTATAAATTTGTTTTAAGAAAAGCGAAGTTTATTTATTTGATGAAAATCAACTCCGTGTGGCAAATGCACCATCTTTTATGTCACATATTAATGTATTATAACATCTTAAGCTATATCATAATGTCTTATGTTATATTCACTAAATCCTATAATGTGGGTGATATAAATGTAATACTTATAATTTTTAATTAAAAAAAGCTAGAGAAGTTTATTTATTTGATGAAAATCAACTCATTATCACTAAGTATTTGTTTATCTTCACCTAGAAAATAATTTATGGGACATTTGGTAATGTATGCATAAAATATATCTTTTTTAATATGCTAAACAAAAGACGTAGATTTAGAAATGAAATTAAAGGGTGAGTCAATTAATTAATTAATTGCAGTTCTATAAAAAAGTAAAACAAATTATTAAAGACAATTAGCTACTATAAATGTAACTTAATTAAAACAATATATAATTCGATACTTCTTTTGCTCTTTTTCTTTTCACGATTGTGTTGCTTCTTGTTTGGTAATGAGAACCATCAAAAGAGATAAAGAGAAAAAGACTTTTCTTTATTAATTTTTAAAATTAATATTCTTTCATTAATTTTGTATAATTTTAATCACCCTTTTTCTTACTCTCAGTAAATATAAATCGGATGACTATATTGAGCCAATATATATTTTTACCATTGGCACTAATTCATGTGACTTTACTTATTATATGATTTTGTTTTTCTTTTAACAATTTAATATGTAATGTTTTTACAACAAACAAATATGACATTGGATATGTGTTTATTTTTATATACCTCTTAATATAAATTTAATAAAAACAGAGTCGCCTCAAATATAAAATTTTAGTGGTCATTATACTTGATACGACTCCATTATTTTATATTTTAAATTTTAAATTTTATATCAAAATGCAGATAAATTAAACATATCTTAACATCATATTTTTTTAATCATATAAAACATTACATATGTAAGTTATAAATAGTACCTTATAAATATATATATGTATATGTATGTGTGTATATATATATATATACATATATATATATATATATATATATACATATATATATACATATATATATACATATATATATATATATATACATATATATATATATACATATATATATATATATACATATATATATATATATATATATATATATATATATATATAGAGAGAGAGAGAGAGAGAGAGTAAAAAGGTGGCAAAACTCACTTGTTTGATATCAGTTGAGGATGATGGAGTGCACCCCATTATCACTTCCTCCAATCCTGATGCTGATCTTCCTCCTATCTTATGATGTTGCTGTTTTAAATTAATAAAAAATGTATTTTTAAATAAATAAATAGGTATATACAAACAAATTCTCCTATCATGACTTTACTCACACCTTCACACACATACAGAAGAATTCATACTACAAGCGAACTGAACTCGTAAGAACCAATATTTAGATTGTTTATTTATTCATGCATGTATTAAGATTCTTATATATGACTTCTAAATAAAACATTGTTATATGCGTATCATCTTGACATACACGATATTTATATTTATTTATTTATATTAAGATTGAAATACATATAAGTTCACTATAATTATCATTTGATTTACACATGTATATACAAAATTTATTACGAGGAAAAGAATATGTAAATAGGTTTTGAAATGAAAATATACAATACACAATTTTAATGTTCAATGACAAATAAGTGATTCCGATTAGTTTTTTCGAGTTCTTGTAATATTTATTTTTATATTATTTTCTTTGTGATTATATATATAAATATTGTAATTAAAAGCATCCAAAAATCCTATAGATGGTGTGCGTGCATGCTTATTTGCTACAGCCTAGAGGCATATTTAAGTACTCTATATCTTCACAACAATAGAACATAATAATCCATATAATCATTTATTGTCAGCAAAACAACAACATAATATAAAAAAGGGTATATGATTGTATGTCCTCAACTTGGTTGACAAGAATTAAAATCCCTTTATCTCTAATTATTTAAGCAAAACAATAATAAAATAATTTTATAAACTTCTTACCAACTTCATAAAATATATAAATTAAAATTAGTTAAATTACTTTTAGCCAAAATGCATATATTAATTAATTACCTAAATAAATAAAGATATATATATGTAATTTAAATAATTAGTATTAACTTACTTGAAAACTTTCAACGATCCTAGAGACATGAAAGGAATCATGGTCATCAAGAATAATGGTGTGGCTTAAGGGAGGAGGAGTGACGATTGCTGATGTGGCGTGAGACGGCGTGCTGACGTGGTAGGCTGCCGCTGCCACGTGGTGCTGATGTGGATAATGTTGATGATGTGGATTTTGTTGTTGATCGTGGTCAAGGTTCATCTGCTGCTGCTGGTGTTGCTTTAGCAGGTCACGATCATCGCACGTGGTAAAACCATCTCCTGCTGTTGCTACCACCTGCTAAGTTCATCATATAGTTAATTACGCATGCAGCATTAGTTGTACTTCATGGAATATCATATATTTGTATATGCATTTACGTACAACCATACATGCATGGAGTACAAATCAAAAGGTGGTACATTAACTGTTCACATATATATTAGAAACAATATATACAAACTTTATATTAAAAGCAACACTTCAAACTATTTTCAGTTCATCTTTTAACCTTCACTGAACCAATATATATCAACATTTTAATCCCTCATTTTATGTCCATATATAAGCCAAAATGCTTGTGTAAAATACAATCAACCAGAAAAAAAATTCGATCAAGATTTTAAGATATTTCAAGTTCATATTTTTATACATAATGGCACAAGAAATCGAGCCAAAAGATTCGAAATCGTGTTCCTTTCAACGGATAGCAGTGAACCGATTTTTTTAGCGAGTTATTTTCAAGTGGCTTGATATAAAATGAGCTTGAATATTTTTTAATTCTTGGATCTTGGTATCTAAGATAACTATTCTATGTTTTGGAGTTGTTAATACTGAATATATCATACTACAGAATCTAGACTTTTGTCCATATCCTTGTATGATATATGTTCAGTTTTGATAACTTCAAATGTTCAATTTTGAGAACTTCAAGACACTAAAGTCACCATCTTAGTTAGCGACTAACATATAATTAAGAAAAAGCTAACCTATTTGTCATCAAACCTTTTTAAAATAAACTATTTTGTGAAAAGAGAAATCCACTAATGAGATTTAAGTCATATTTCAGATCTTTAGGTATTTTGATTAAGTTCCAACTACAAGTTTTGTGTTTTCTTACATAATCAACGTGTGATCTCAATTGGGATTCAAAATATGAGTCCCATTGATCTTAAAGTTTGATCCACAAAATAAGAATGTTTGATTGCGTAAATGAATACGGTTCATCTATGAAAATTTGATCAAGAAACATACCTCACCGAAGTTGTTTCTATATGGCACGAAGCTAAATTGATCAACATGTTTAAAATGTTGCATTTGATCCATCGGATTGTAACTTGTCATAACATTGCCAACAAGTTCATCTCGAACATTCATGTGAGCATTGACATTGATCTCTTTTGAAGAAGAACAACTCCCGCTTGCACTTCTACTTTCCCTTCTACTAACATCATTCATACCTTCTACACGAATATTATTCGATAAAATATTGTTCTTGATCGTTCTCTCGGACCAATTACATTGCCTTGGTTGAGTTTGGTAAAATATTTTTGATACAACGAGCTCGCCTTCCCTCTCTTCTTCGTGTTGCCCGAGATGATATTGATGCATCACCCAATTAGTCTTTTCGGGTTTCCGGTTTTTCCCAAAATTGGTATAAAGTACCAAAATCTTTTTGCACCCTTTTTGTTTCCCACTCACCATAACGGGTCGGGTCTTGCCTGTCTTATGCCACCT
This sequence comes from Flaveria sonorensis, assembly GCA_025506505.1. NCBI lineage: Eukaryota > Viridiplantae > Streptophyta > Magnoliopsida > Asterales > Asteraceae > Flaveria > Flaveria sonorensis. The sequence goes on from CM046426.1 coordinate 49,040,569, forward strand.
TGTTTCACCTCCTTGTAGGTCGCACTCGGTTTGGATTTTTCGCCTTTTTCTTGTACCGGTTGTGTACGCTTTCGAAGGCCGATGGAAGAAGTGTCTACTTAATCCATCTCTTGTAACTCCTAAAAATTTAAGCAAAAAATTAACAAAAAGTCATAACAACACAAGAAACCCTAAGGTTCATCAAAATTAGGTTTACTTAGGTGTGACAAGTACAAGTTTTACTTAAAAAAGTCACAACCAACAAAAAAACCCTAAGTTTCTTTGGTTAATTTAATAATATAACCTTTCATTAAACTATTAACGAACAAGCTAGATAACATCAATATTTGATATTCTTTCTTGTTCTTTTTGTTAATTTAAATTATTCTTTTGTTATACTCACACGATTATCATATAATCGAGCGCGCGTACTCACCTGGAAGTTTTTCTGGATGTGTATAACAAATACCATCTTCACCTTCAATAGTAGGAATGAACTCATCAATCAAAGGATGAGATTTCAAATTTTTATCTTCAACTTTTGCTTCAAGATGTTCTATCAATTCTTGATCATTTGGATCAAACTTGACTCCTGCTGGTAAACCAACCCAATCCTGCAAATCATTAATATTTCAAGAAAAATATTAATAAATCACATGAAATCCAACCAGAAAAAGCTTAATAAATAACAAGTATTAGTACAAAGGGATAATCTTTTCTAATGAAATTTGTTTATATATATAGAGAAAGAAAATTCAGCAGCAAGCATAATTCTATTCTCTTGTTTTGATTCTTATTTGTCAAAATCTTTTAGTTGAAGCTAAGAATATTATCAAAGGATTACATCTATATATAATATGTATATGTAGTAAACTATAAGAACATTAAATGTCCGTACAACATACATGTTTTCCTTCAAGTTTATGACCACAACCGGGACACTGTTTGGATCCACACAATTGATGTTCTTCAAGCTTTGCATCAATGAGATCAGAGCTGCTCATGTTCATTTCGATTTCTTCAAGATTTATTAGCTATTTAATCAAGATCGAATCGACGCATGATATCTTGATTTTGATCCACACCCATATAACAAGACTTGATTTTGATCCTCTTTGTTCTTGAGTTGTAGCCTCTACTATTGAGATCTGATGTTTCTTGAAAGATGATGATGAACACTGGAATAAGTTCAAATTCCTTTTTTTAGTGATAAAAACAACTGCAAAACAAGATTGAAAGGATACCCAGGTTAGATATATTCTTCAAAAGTGGAAATATTCTCACAACACACACATATATATACACATAAGTGTGTGTTTGTGTGTGTGAGAGAGAGATAGGGAGAGAGAAGAGGTGTGTGTGTGTGCTTTAACCATGAGAAACACCAGAATTCCCTCCAACTTTAACCGAATCAAGTGAGATAAAGGAAAAGGTGTCTCTCACCTCTTCTCTTTAAAAACCCCTAATCTAACATTACCTCTATCTCTATCTAACAAAGGCGGTTCCATATGACTCACTTTGTGTCCCTCATTTTAAGATTGTTTAAAAAGCTTGTGGCATTATAAAAACTTGATTCAAACCGGCTTGTTTGTAAACGATTCGAATCAAGTTGGTATGATTTGTAAATGAGCTGGGATTGAGCGAAGTTAAGATAAGCTTATTCGTTGGCTCGTTTTTAGTTTGCTAATTGGCTAGTTTAAATTAAGCCCAATTCTAGCGATTATAAGTTACATCCCAAGTAGGCGTCCAATATTTATCTGTCTAAACCCAAATTTTACGTCAATCTAACCTTTTATATATATATATATGTATGTATGTATATATATATATATATATATATATATATATATATATATATATATATATATGTATGTATGTATGTATATGTATATATATATATATGTATGTATGTATGTATGTATGTATGTGTGTGTATCTATAGAGGATGGTTCCGGTACATATGTAAATATTTTTACGTCAATCTAACCTTTTATATATATATATATGCTTGTCATTATCTAGGGCTCGAACAATCTGTAAATATTTTTATTATTATTTTAGTAGTCTTGTAAGGCATAACAACATCACACAATCTGTAAATTTTCTTTTATTTTAATATTCTTATAAGACCTAACAACACTAAGTTAATAAAAAAATATGTATTACATTATTTTTATGCAAGTTTATAAAATCTTTATAGTTTTCATCACCCAAATAACACTTGATTGAACTAGAGGTTAAGATTGAAAATAACATTTCATAATGTCAAAATAGCACGAATAAATAAAAGTAGCACTTTATAAAATAAAAATTACAATACATAGAAATAAAACATCATAATTGAATCATTCATAGTTTTTATCATCCATGATAATTGCATTCACTACAAGAAAAATGGTTTTTTATGTTTAAGTTATTTGCGGCGATCACTTTTTCGTCGCAAAAAACTCACTAAACGACAAAAAAAGTTTACTTTTTGACTTTTCCAGTAAAAATTCTTTTTTGCGGCGATATTTTCGCGCAAATAGTGAAATATAATTTATTTTAGAATTTTTAAATCGTAAATATTTTTTGCGACGAAAGCGTATCGTTGCAAATAATAGTTATAATTTTTTTTTATCTAAATCTCATTTTAGGGGGGAAAATTTCCCGCTAACTCATTTGCGACGAAAATATCACCGCAATAAAATAAATATTATTTTTTATATTTTCTACTTTTTTATTTTATTTTCCGTGTAGGTTTTTTCGGCAATAGTGTCATCGCAAAAAAGTTTTTAAAAAATTTAATTAATTTTGCGGCGATTGCGGCGATAATTTTTAATCATCGCCGCAAAAAAGGTTCCAGATAATACAAGACGGGAATCCCAGATCTGGTTTCCCATTTTGAAACCCCCACCCCCAACACACCCCAGCCGCTCTACCACCGAACCCCACCACCGCCACTGCCGCCATAATCCATCACCACCACCGCCATCCGTCGTCGACCCCACCCCACTATGCCACGGCCCCCTTCAAACCCACAACCTCCATCATCGGGCTGCTCCACCACCGTCGACCCCACCCCACTCCACCATAGCCGAAGGCCGACCACTGCCGCTGCTCCACCTTCCTGAGTCGAAAGGCTATGTGGATTACTACACTTCTCCTGAAGTCAAGGCTCGGTCTACAACCAACAAGTCCAACAAAGAGAAGCAGACGATCAAGGGACATGGCAGCCGGACATCTCTAGCCCAGTGTCGTTATATGTTTGTAAGTTGTTTTAATTTAATGTGTTTATAAATTGTTTTATGTGCTTGTAAGTTACTATTATATAATTATATATCTATCTAATGTATTTACAGCGGGAAGAGGGTTCTGATGAACCTGGTAGTGCCATATTAGCATACCGCCGCTTCTATACCGATTCAAGCGGTAATTTCTATCAACCTGAACCCGCTGCATACTATTTAAGTAATATACACACCTTACAATATATAACATCCCCATATATATAACATTGGTTATTGTTTTTTGTAAACTAAATAGGAGCAAATGGTCGTGCTTCAACAACAACACCCTAAAATGTCAGAGAAGCAGATCATGCGACAGGTCTTGGGGGAGCGGCCCGGGTGGGAACGTGGCATCGGGCCAATACCGAGCATGCCTTCACAACCCCCACCTCCACCTTTTTAGAACGGATTAACGGATGTTCTCACAGGCTGAGGTTGAGGAGATGATAGCAGCGAGACTGGCAAGTGAGCAAGAACAATGGCAGTCTTAGATGATGGCTAATATGATGGCACAAATGCAGAGTCAAATCCAAACCCAAGTCCAGAGCGCCTTGAAGAGAAGTGATCATTCTTAACAAAGTGAATGATGAAGGTGGGTCGTCAAACTCATAGGATTTTGATTTGATGTTGTTATGAATATTTTGAAATATTTTGGAACATTTGTTTGTATGACTTGTTAACTTTAGACAATAGTTGGTTTATATGTTATCCTTTCTAATTGTGATTGGTTTGATAGTTGGGATGGTGTTAGTGACTTTGGACAGCAGATTTGGTACCCAGGAATACCTGGGTGGATTGCTGCAAATGCAGCTGAAAAAACATTTCTGGTCAAAAAATTTGCTAGGCGACCTATCGTTGCAAAAAAACATTTCTGGTCAAAAAAATTGCGGCGATATGTCGTCGCGAAAAAGAATAAGCATTATTTAATTATAATATTTATAATATTAAAAGAAAATTAAAAATACATTTGCGACGAAAAAATATCGTCGCAAAAAATATTTTTCCACGCATTTCCCTTTTTTTAAAACAGGTGGACCCCACAAAAAATTCGTCGCAAACTTCGTCGCAATAAACCTTTTGCGACCAGTTATTCACGGCGAATTTATAACGACGACATTTTCGCCGCAAATAACATATTGCGACGAATTAGAAACTTTTTGCGACGAGAAATATCGCCGCAAAAAGCCTTAATTCCTGTAGTGATTGTTTTTTTTAATAGAAAAACAAAACTATTAATAAATATCTTACATTGAACATTTTGAGACTAAAATAACTAAAAAGCATCATATGATTGATCTTGATCCATGTTAGCACGTTCTTGAATAATAATATGAGTTTGATTGTTATCGGAATAAAAAAACAAACTACTAAAACCAATGAAAATTATAATTATCCTAAAATATAGTTATAAATAATTTAAACCAAACAATATAGATAGATATTAACATATGCATGCTCTTGGTTATTGACGTCTGATAGGTGAAATGACACAAGTTAAAAAAAAAAATATGAAAATGATAATGGTGGAAGAAGATAAGTGAACCAAATGAATAACTACGGAAGATGTGTAACAATTTAAGTCAGAGATGAATTAGGAATTATTGATTAGTATTAGCATGAAAAAATAAATTGTTAAAAACAAACAATTATGCAATACCCAAAATAATCCTGTAGCCTAGTCATCAAATAATCCACATTATGAGAATTCTCACACTTTTTATACAAAAAATTGTTTGTATTGAATCCTACTCACACACACACATATATATACACATATATATATATACATATACATATATATATATATCTATACATATATATATATATATATATATATATATAAAAATTTTGTATGTATGTAAAAAATTGTTTTTATATGATTTAGCCCAAAGCAGACTCGAACTTTTATGAGCTCAAGTTTAAATTTCAATCAAAGGCAAAGCTGACTTGTTTAACTAGGAGCTTAAGCCCAAGCTAATTAAAGCCGACTCCGTTAACCTTTTTCATTACCCTACCTATTCATTTTAGTTAAAGAGATTGCAAACATCTATTTAGATGACTTTTAGTTTGTTTCGTATATCTTTTTTATTAATAAAATATTTTCTTAACTGATCATATTGGTATATTGATAAAAATAATAAGATTGACTCATGTATTCTTTCTGTGTTATAGATATTGTTAAAATTTGTAATTCTAATATCCAAATATTATTTACTTATTTTTTAATTTCTTTTTTTTTTGTATGTGTTGCTGAGCTTATGATTGATTGATTGTTGCTGCTGGGCTTGCTATGTTGTTGGGCTTGCTTAGATGCTGAATTGATGGTCTTGTTAAGTTGCTGGGCTTGTTGTGGCGATGGGCTATTTGCTGCTGTTGCTTTCTATTAAGAAGGATCGAGAATGATTTATAAAAAATTAACTAGTCACTTCTCTTTCTTTCTAACACACTTTCCCTCAATTCATCTTTGTTATCTTGTTTCTAGGGTTTTATCATACCGATGAACCTTCTGTTCATTGTTCTTGTTCAAAGATCTGCTGAGTATTTGATATTGCTGTGTTTCTGAATATTATATTACGAGATTTAAGTTTGCTTTTGTGACAGATATTCAGACGTGTAAGGAGAAACAAAAAGGGAAAAATAACTATATATGATATTCAACTAAAGCTAATTAAGAAACAGCTTCAACGAGTATTGATGAAATTACAGACACAAAGGCAAAACTCAACCCCCTATGTTTCATATACATATATACACACACACACACACATATATATTCATATATACATACATATATATACACATATATTCATATATACATACATATATATATACATATATGTATACATATATATATATATATATATACATATATGTATATATATGTATACACACACACATATATATATACATATGTAGAGGAGGGTTCAAATGAAAACTCTAGAAATCAATATAGCCACTAGTTTTCAATGACATAATGATAATTAACGAAAACATAAGAAAAAAATTATAAAACGAAAAAATAATATAAAATTAAAAATACAAAAGTGTTTCTCTCGTTTTCTTCTTTTATAAAAAAATAAAAAAATTTATAAAAAATATTAAAAAATTCTCTTTTTTATTTGCGAATTTGTTTTACACATGTGATAATAACGGGTGGACAATTTTTTTTTAAAAAAATATATAAATATGGTAGGCGTTAGAAAATTAAAAAAAAATACTGAAATTAATGGTGAAATTTTTTTGAAAAAATAATTTCGTGAAAAAAAGTTATGAACGTTTTAAAAAAAAGATGAAAATGACATGTGACTTGCATATGATGTTAATTGTATGACACATATTGGTTACTACAGTTCTCACAAAAAATAATAGTTCTCAAGATAACCCAAGGAAGGGCTAAAAAGGGCTGGTTGCATAAAAAGCCTAGGAAGCATTTCTAGCCCTTGGATGTGTTTGATAAATGGATGAGATTTAATGGTTGACAATTTTGTTAATTGCGTTCAAAGCATATTACGTTTCCGGGGGAAATTAGAGAAGAAATAGGACGATCAAGATCAATGGAGCCTGATAAACAATTCCGATTACATTATACAAGTGAGTTCATCGGATTTGATTGTGTTTTGTTGGTGCTATTTTAAGTTTTTTTTAGAGTAAACTTCACTTTTACTCCTTGTGGTTTGGTCAAAATAACGGTTTTCAACCAAAAGTTTCAAAATTGTGATTTTAGTCCCCGTGGTTTGCTATCCGTCTCAGTTAACTCCAATCCAGTAACACCGTTAATTTTTTTTGTTAATTATAAGGATATTTTGATCATTTTACTAATAAGGACTAAAAATATAATTTATTCAAATTGATTTATTAATTAAATTAAAAGGACTATTTCTGTATATTGTTTATAAACCCAACACCACCATAGCCACTACAACACCACTGCCCCTAACTACCAACACCACCACCACAAACCACTCCCCCCCAACACCACCACCACCACCACCACCACTACCATCTTGACCACAACACCACTATAGCCCAAAATCACAACCATTGCTAACAAACCATCACCATCTGTCACCACCATTGCAACCCAAAATCACAACCAACATGTGACCTCTCGTATTTTTATTAACCGTTTGTTAAACTTCGTTATCTCTTGTAAGGGTTTCTTTTGTTATTAATACAAGTACGATGACTTATTTGTAATTACTCGAAATCATTATAATTTGGATATAATTAAATAATTAATGATAATAATAATAATAATAATAATAATAATAATAATAATAATAATAATAATAATAATAACAAACATAAAAGAAAATACTAATATTAATAATAATAATGAAAATAATAATAAAATGATAAAATAATAATACTAATAATATTAAATAATAAAATTATAAATAAATAAAAACAATATAAGTTTATATTTTTAAAACTTGTAAACAAATTTGTTGGCATGAAATAATAAAATTAAAAACACCAGGGACTAAAACTGTAAATTGGTTTAAACTAGAAACTAAACTTTGGAAGTTAATTAATTAAAACTTAAACTACAGGGGCCAAAGTGTAACATTTTAAAACCCAACCCCCACCCCGTATTCCCGGCCTATTCTCCGGCCAACTCCGGCCAAGGGGCCGGCTACCCCCTAAACCCCATGAAAACCCCGTTTTTAACACGCAAAATGAACCCAACCCTGCCTGGATCAAGATTCGAACACTGGAAACTGATTTAATTCGAAATTAACCAAAGATTTCATTAACATTCAAAATTCGAAACCGAAACCATTGAAGCTTCAAGCCGTTAATACATTAAAGATCACTATAATTGAAATTAATCGGGCATGAACGTTTGTGTAATCAATTCGCAACCATTAGGAGGCTTAATTTCACCTGAAACCACATTTTACCCGTTTAATTCGACCGAAACCCCCGACATTTACTTTATAGTCGTTGAACATCTAAACCTCCAAATTGAACCTTTGGAACTCTCAATTTCACCTGAAATACACACACATATAGAATTCTGTATCTGTGACCGACGACCTGTTCGACTCTTTTATTCCCGCGAACATCAAGCGAAAACAGGTAATTGAATACAAGTTTACACTCGATTTGAAGTAACAAACAAAAGCCCCAAGGTTAATTTCATTATTAGAACCGAATTCGTGTTCAATTGGATGATTTGGAAATTAGGGTTCTTCGTGCAATTTAGGGGTTTTCAGAATAACATGTTTTAAGGTTTTATTTGGGAATCTTGACACAAAAGAGGGCTTGGACCGGTAGTTAAAGCTTGGGGATGTTAGGCAGGGGGCCCGGGCTCAAACCCGAGCCCTTGCAAATTTTTTTAAAATGCGTTTCTTTGGTTTTTAAAAATGCAAAAAATATTTTAACAATATTATTAACAATATAAAAAACATATTTAATCAGAAATTAAATAAAAAATTATTTGCTTTTAAACTTCTTAGCAATTTAATTAATAAAATTTTTATCCTTTTAATCTTGGAAATTATAAAAAAATGTTATAAAATATAATTTATTATTAGTTAAGTTGTAATGAAATTAACCTTATTTAATTTCCAAGAATTTAAATTTTATCAAATATATTTTTAAATTATATATTCGAAAGAAAATAAATATATAAATGTACATATTTAAAATGTGCATCTATTTTAATCATTTAATTTACAAATTTTACTATCGTTTTATATAGTAAATAAGAATTCTTCGGCGGCAAACGTTAAACTTCTTATTAATGGATTTTACCACTAAAATTCTTATTAATCATTTAAATACCAAAATAATAACGAATTGTATCTATATTATAACTTAAAAATCATGGGTTAAATGGTTTATAAATATAACAACATAATTATCATGATTAACCTAACACGTCGTTCATTCAGGTTGAACGTTAACGAATCCTCGGCATTTTATACAAGACCTTCTTATTTGACATTCTTATTATCCATGTGAGTTTTCATACCCCATTTTATATTATTTCACACTTTTAGGGTGAAACATGTTAACCTTATTATAAACACACTTGTAAACACGTTTTACTCTTGTAACACTTATGCAATTCATCTTATTTCGTCGTGGTTATTTGAACTCTTGTAACTATCATGTGATGGCTCTTGTAAGATACAATCATTAACTATTGCTAGCCTAGCGACGTCATAGATCTATGGGCCTGACAAGCCTATTTGGTGCTAAAGCCGAGGTTATTGCCGGCTCCTAGTGTCGTATTCTTGAGCACTATGGGAACCAAGTACACTTAGCTAATCGTTTAATCTTGTAATGGCCATATTTATCAAGGTTTGATTGTTACATTTGTTCATCCATCTTTATTTACTTTATTCAATAACCTATGACGTGAATTGTCATCTTTTGATATATATTTATGTATGATAAATCTCTGGAAACTCACCAACATATTGTTGACTTTATTTTTAACATGTTTCAGAAAATGATACCGCTTAGTATTGCTCTTGAAGACTTGAACACGTCTAGGATTGGACCTAGAGATTTAAAATAAAATGACTTATTTGTCACATGATGCTATTTGAAATTTTGTATTTTGTTTGCTTGAAACTTATGTTATTTCCTTATTGTATGTTATGAAACTTGGAAATTAATATTATTGACACATTGAATTAGCGTTGTGTGGCATGAACAATCTTAACCCTCACACCTCGACGTTTCCGCCGTTAAGGTTGGGGTGTGACAGATGGTATCAGAGCCCATAACTATAGGGATTTAGGTTATTAGAAATGGCGGCCTAGACAATGGTTAATCTAGGGACCCTTTACATGACATTTGTTATAATCTTGTAAGTATGCTTATATGCCTATCACATGTTGTTACATGTTGCATGATAAATTCCTTATATGCTATTTGTTTATATTTAGAAAATGGTGCCTTAGGGATATGACTTGAACCTTGTATACCCCAACTTTCTAATCCTCTTCTTATGCCTTTAAGTTCTACCACGTATAACCTTTTTTAAATCTTATTCTCGACTACGTGTGGAATTCTAAGCGTCTTATCGAGTGGAGAAAATTCCTTAGACGATATGTTTAAATCTTGGAAATCTCATCGAGGTTTTAATTCTAATAGCCTATAGGGAAGTGTGTGACATATAAACACCTGTATTCTGGATTTCGTGGCAAAAGGCCTTCGGGCTAAGGCAAGCATTTCGTATAAGTCCCATTGCGGGACCTGTTATGCTTACCTTGGGATTTCCGGGATGAGTGCTAAATTATGGTCAACATACACATCTTCCTCAAGGTAATTGGGATTAAGTCACCTTGACGTTTCCATGTTCCTATTGGCTATGTGGTACCAAATGGAACCATCCTGGTTATATTTATAAATATAAAAACTTCTTGACTTCTTGAACTGGTTATTACCGAATTCTAATATTTTCTTTATTTCTATCTTATAGAATGTCTCGTCACCAAGGAAAGCGTGCTACCTCCGACCGCAAACTTGCCGCGATGATTGCCCGACAAATGGCTGCTATACTCCCGACTATGGTTGCTGAACTTAGTAGCACCCTAATGGCCAACAATAGCAACAACGCGAATGGAAATAATGGTGGTGATGGTAACAACGGCCATGGTGAGAATAGCTACAACCAAGGTGGAAACAACCGCACCTGCACGTTCAAGCATTTCAACTCTTGCAAGCCCACTAGTTTTAGTGGGAAGGAGGGAGCCACTTGACTTCTCGAGTGGTTCGAGAACATGGAAAATACTTTTATCAATAGTGAGTGTCCTGAGGAACTCAAGGTCCGCTATGCTGCGAGTGTCCTTCAACAACGGGCACTTATTTGGTGGAATAGCGAGAAGAGGAATCGAGGTGCTGAAGTTGCTTTGGCACTGTCTTGGGAGGAGTTTAAGGACATAATGATCCAAAAATTCTGCCCGAGAAGTGAATTGCAAAAACTAGAGGAGGAGTTCTGGAACCTCAAACAAGATAGCGATAACCATTTGGCATACTCCACCCGCCACCACGAACTGAGCATGCTTCTACCACACATGGTGGATACTGTACCCCGTAGCATCGAGAAGTTTATCAAGGGGGTACCACCTCAAATTCAAGATGCTGTGGTGGGAAGTAGGCCCACGACTTTGGAGGAAGCGATCAACATCACCGCCTAGCTCACTGAGAATCATATTAAGGCTGGAACATTGACGGTGAAGGGTGCAAAGTCAACTGTGAAGGTAACTCCCGAAGCAACGAAGGAGGTGAAGGCTGAATCTTCGTTCAAAGGCAAGAAGCGCAAGTTTACACCGGCCCACAACTTTGCCTTGACAGCACCCAATGCCCCTCAAAGGCAAGTTGTCGCTGTAAACCAAGCACCCGTGGCAAGAGCTTACACTGGTCCACACCCGTTGTGCAACACCTGCAAGTATCATCATGCGAGGAATAATCCATGCCGAATCTGCACTCTTTGAGGGAAATACGGGCATTTGGTGGCTACTTGTCATCGTGCTCCAAACAATGCTTCCATGATTGCTAATCGAGCCTGCTACAACTGTGGTAAAACTGGGCATTTCCGTCCTCAATGTCCTCGTCTTGCGGGAAATGTTCCACCGGCTCGAGGAAGGGCTTTCAACATCAACGCAAATCAAGCGCAAGCCAACAATGTTGTGGTGAATGGTACATCATTCTTTTCTATTAATCGATCTTTTATTGTGTAAAATCCTACCTGTTTCTTTGTACCAATGATAGTTCTATATCTAAGCAGGTATGTACCTTGTAAATAATCGTTATACGTCTGTATTATTTGATTCGGGTGCGGATAAGAGCTTTGTATCTTTAGAATTCGAACCTATTCTTGCTAAGCCACATTCTAATATAGAAAGATCCTTTACGGTTGAAGTCGCCGATGGAAAATCGATTATAGTTGACGTCATAGTACGTGATTGCATCCTAAGTCTTAACGAGCACGACTTTCCTATCGATCTTATTCCTATGCAACTGGGGAGTTTCGATATCATTATTGGCATGGACGGTTAGCCAAACAGCAAGCGGAAATCATTTGTTTTGAGAAGTGCATTCGAATTCCTCTACCTTCGGGAGATACACTAAAAGTCTTTGGTGAGAGATCGTCTCAAGGACTCAAACTCATGTCCTGTGTTAAGGCCCGAAAGTGCTTGAGTAAGAATTACATAGCCTTTATGGCTTATGTAGTCAATACGAAAGCCAAGGGGAAAGAACTTAAGGATATCCCTGTTGTACGAGATTTTCCCGAAGTGTTTCCTGAAGATCTTAGTGGGTTACCTCCTGTTCAGGAAGTTGAGTTCAAGATTGATTTGATTCCTGGTGCGAACCCCGTGGCTAAGTCGCCTTATCGTCTTGCACCTTCTGAAATGCAAGAACTAGCTAGTCAGCTGCAAGAACTGACCGATAAGGGTTTTATTCGTCCTAGCTCTTCACCATGGAGTGCACCCGTGCTATTCGTGAAGAAGAAAGAAGGGTCGTTTCGTATGTGCATTGACTATCGAGAACTCAACAAACTCACCATAAAAAACCGATACCCTTTACCTCGAATCGATGAACTTTTTGATCAACTTCAAGGAGCTACGCAATTCTTGAAGATCGATCTACGTTCTGGATATCATCAATTGAGAATTCACGACGATGATATTCCAAAAACCGCCTTCCGTACTCGATATGGACATTATGAGTTCATGGTCTTGCCTTTTGGCTTGACTAATGCACCTGCTGTCTTCATGGATCTTATGAATCGAGTATGTAAACCGTACTTGGACAAGTTCGTGATCGTGTTCATCGGTGATATTCTCATTTATTCCAAGACAAAAACCGATCACGAGTTGCACTTGCGACAAGTTCTCGAACTTTTGAAGAAGGAACAACTGTATGCCAAGTTCTCTAAGTGCGAATTTTGGCTCGAAGAAGTTCAATTCCTAGGTCATGTGGTGAATAGCCAAGGAATTCACGTCGACTCTGCTAAAATAGAAGCCGTGAAAAACTGGTGCGTTCCCACAACCCCAACCGAGGTTCGTTCTTTTCTGGGTTTAGCGGGTTACTACCGTAGGTTCATTGCAAACTTCTCGAAGATTGCTAAACCGCTTACGGTGCTGACCCAAAAGAATCGACTTTTTGAATGGGGACCCGAACAAGAAGAGGCTTTCGAGACGTTGAAACGCAAGCTGTGTAATGCTCCTATTCTAACTCTCCCCAATGGAAATGATGATTTCACCTGTGTACTGTGATGCGTCTAGACAAGGTCTTGGTTGTGTGCTTATGCAACGAGGAAAGGTCATAGCATAAGCATCAAGACAATTGAAGGTTCATGAAGTAAACTATATGACTCATGATCTTGAACTTGGTGCCGTGGTCTTTGCCTTGAAGATTTGGTGGCACTATCTTTATGGGACGCAATGCATAGTCTACACTGATCACAAGAGCCTACAACACGTGTTCAATCAAAAGGATCTCAACATGAGACAAAGACGTTGGGTTGAGTTGATTAGCGACTACGACTGTGACATTCGTTACCATCCTGGAAAGGCAAATGTTGTAGCCGGCGCGCTGAGTCGCAAGATCCACAATAAGACTGTCTCACTTCAAGAAATTCGAGATCGAAGACAATGGTTTGACACATTGGGAGAATTTGATACTGAGATTCACCTGGATGTCAACGAGGCTACTATCATGCTTCAAAATATAAGGATTGATAGTGACCTCGAGTTTTGTATCCGCGAGGCTCAACAAGCAGTATTAACCAAGGAATGGAAGGATGAGGAGTTAGTGTTTAACGTTCGATCTCAATTGGAGACAAAACCGAATGGCATGTTGTATTTCTTGAACCGGCTTTGGATTCCGAATCGCGACAATCTCTGGCACTTCATCATGAATGAAGCCCATCAAACATGATATTCTATACATCCTGGGTCTGATAAGATGTATATGGATCTGCGTGGCCAATATTGGTGGCCAAGAATGAAGAAGGATATCGCGTCTTATGTTTCCAAGTGCCTCACGTGTGCAAGGGTCAAAGCTGAACATCAACGGCCTAGTGGTTTACTTGAACAACCCGAAATCCCTATGTGGAAATGGGAACATATATCCATGGATTTCATAACCAAGTTACCACGTACCCCTCGTGGCCATGATAGTATATGGGTGATTGTTGACCGTTTGACCAAAACGGCACATTTCATACCAATACGAGACACTTACAAGGTTTCAAGGTTGGCTCGTATCTATATCGACGAAATTGTGAGTCGTCATGGCGTGTCGTTGCATATTATCTCCGATCTTGATGCTCGTTTCACTTCATATTTCTGGTCTTCTATGCAAGATCTCTTGGGTACTCAATTGGATTTAAGCACGGCTTACCATCCTTAAACGGACGGACAAACCGAGCGAACAATTCAAACTCTTGAGGACTTGCTACGTCTTTGTGTCCTTGACTTTGGTGGTGACTGGGATACGCATCTACCGTTAGAGGAATTCTCGTATAACAACAGTTACCACTCAAGTATCAAGATGGCACCATTCGAGGCTTTATATGGTTGTAAATGTCGTTCTTCGATCTGCTGGACTGACATTGGTGAGAATTTCATTACTGGTCCAGAACTTATTCAAGAAACGACCGACAAAGTCTCCAAATTCCATAATAATCTAGAGGTGGCTAGAAGTCGTCAAAAGAGTTACGCGGATAAAAGACGCAAACCATTGGAGTTTCAAGTCAACGACATGGTCCTTCTTAAGGTTTCTCCATGGAAGGGTGTTGTTCGCTTTGGGAAGAAGGGCAAGTTAGCCCCATGTTTTGTAGGACCTTTCAAGATTCTGAAAAGAGTTGGGAAAGTGGCTTACAAACTGGAACTACCTTCTGAACTTAGCGGGATTCATCCTGTTTTCCATGTCTCAAACTTGAGGAAATGCCTGGCTGATGAAAATTTGCATGTTCATTTGGAGGAAATCCAAATTGACGAGTCATTGTATTTCGTTGAGAAACCTGTCAAGATTATGGATCGAACACTGAAGAAGACCCGAACCACTACCACACCGATCGTCAAAGTTCGTTGGGAAAACAAACGTGGAGCTGAGTTCACCTGAGAACGCGAGGACCACATGAAGAAGAAATATCCTTATCTGTTCGTTTAGTCTTTTTTTTAATTTCGGGATAAAATTCCTTAAAGTTGGGGAGACTGTGACCTCTCGTATTTTTATTAACCGTTTGTTAAACTTCGTTATCTCTTGTAAGGCTTTGTTTTGTTATTAATGCAAGTACGAGGACTTATTTGTAATTACTTGAAATCATTATAATTTGGATATAGTTAAATAATTAAATAATTAATGATAATCATAATAATAATAATAATAATAATAATAAAAATAATAACAAACATAAAAGAAAATACTAATTTTAATAATAATAATGAAAATAATAATAAAATGATAAAATAATAATACTAATAATATTAAATAATAAAATTATAAATAAATAAAAACAATATAAGTTTATATTTTTAAAACTTGTAAACAAATTTGTTGGCATGAAATAATAAAATTAAAAACACCAGGGACTAAAACTATAAATTGGTTTAAACTAGAAACTAAACTTTGGAAGTTAATTAATTAAAACTTAAACTACAGGGGCCAAAGTGTAACATTTTAAAACCCAACCCCCACCCCGTATTCCCGGCCTATTCTCCCGCTAACTCCGGCCAAGGGGCCGGCTACCCCCTAAACCCCATGAAAACCCCTTTTTTAACACACAAAATGAACCCAACCGGTCTGGATCAAGATTCGAACGCTGGAAACTGATTTAATTCGAAATTAACCAAAGATTTCATTAACATTCAAAATTCAAAACTGAAACCATAAAAGCTTCAAGCCATTAATACATTAAAGGTCACTATAATTGAAATTAATCGGGCATGAACGTTTGTGTAATCAATTCGCAACCATTAGGAGGCTTAATTTCACCTGAAACCACATTTTACCCGTTTAATTCGACCGAAACCCCCGACATTTACTTTATAGTCGTTGAACATCTAAACCTCCAAATTGAACCTTTGGAACTCTCAATTTCACCTGCAATACACACACACATAGAATTCTGTAACTGTGACCGACGACCTGTTTGACTCTTCTGTTCCCGCGAACATCAAGCGAAAACAGGTAATTGAATACAAGTTTACACTCAATTTGAAGTAACAAACAAAAGCCCCATGGTTAATTTCATTATCAGAACCGAATTCGTGTTCAATTGGATGATTTGGAAATTAGGGTTCTTCGTGCAATTTGGGGGTTTTCAGAATAACATGTTTTAAGGTTTTATTTGGGAATCTTGACACAAAAGAGGGCTTGGACCGGTGGTTAAAGCATGGGGATGTTAGGCAGGGGGCCCGGGCTCAAACCCGAGCCCTTGCAAATTTTTTTAAAATGCGTTTCTTTGGTTTTTAAAAATGCAAAAAACATTTTAACAATATTATTAACAATAAAAAAAACATATTTAATCAGAAATTAAATAAAAAATTATTTTCTTTTAAACTTCTTAGCAATTTAATTAATAAAATTTTTATCCTTTTAATCTTGGAAATTATAAAAAAATGTTATAAAATATAATTTATTTTTAGTTAAGTTGTAATGAAATTAACCTTATTTAATTTCCAAGAATTTAATTTTTATCAAATATATTTTTAAATTATATATTCAAAAGAAAATAAATATATAAATGTACATATTTAAAATGTGCATCTATTCTAATCATTTAATCTACAAATTTTACTATCGTTTTATATAGTAAATAAGAATTCTTCGGCGGCAAACGTTAAACTTCTTATTAATGGATTTTACCACTAAAATTCTTATTAATCATTTAAATACCAAAATAATAACAAATTGTATCTATATTATAACTTAAAAATCATGAGTTAAATGGTTTATAAATATAACAACATAATTATCATGATTAACTTAACACGTCGTTCATATAGGTTGAACGTTAACGAATCCTCGGCATTTTATACAAGACTTTATTATTTGACATTCTTATTATCCATGTGAGTTTTCATACCCCATTTTATATTATTTCATACTTTTGGGGTGAAACATGTTAACCTTATTATAGACACACTTGTAAACACGTTTTACTCTTGTAACACTTATGCAATTCATCTTATTTCGTCGTGGTTATTTGAACTCTTGTAACTATCATGTGATGGCTCTTGTAAGATACAATCATTAACTATTGCTAGCCTAGCGACGTCATAGATCTATGGGCCTGACAATCCTATTTGGTGCTAAAACCGAGGTTATTGCCGGCTCCTAGTGTCGTATTCTTGAGCACTATGGGAACCAAGTACACTTAGCTAATCGTTTAATCTTGTAATGGCCATATTTATCAAGGTTTGATTGTTACATTTGTTCATCCATCTTTATTTACTTTATTCAATAACCTATGACGTGAATTGTCATCTTTTGATATATATTTATGTATGATAAATCTCTGGAAACTCACCAACATATTATTGACTTTATTTTTAACATGTTTCAGGAAATGATACCGCTTAGTATTGCTCTTGAAGACTTGAACATGTCTAGGATTGGACCTAGAGATTTAAAATAAAATGACTTATTTGTCACATGATGCTATTTGAACTTTTGTATTTTGTTTGCTTGAAACTTATGTTATTTCCTTATTGTATGTTATGAACCTTGAAAATTAATATTATTGGTGATGGGAGAGATATTTAAGAGGGATGATGGTGGTGGTGGTGGTGGTGATGAAGGCAGATGGCGATGGTGGTGGTGGTGATGGAGGCAGGCGGTGGCGACGGCGGTTGTATAGGCTGGAGTTTGAAGGATGAAGATGAATGATGTTTAGGGTGTGGAAGATGAAGATGATGGGTGAATATTATATTTTACTTTGTATATATAACTTTGATTAATTTACATTATTTAAATGACTAAAATACCCTTGTAACTAACGAAAATATTTAACGGTGTTACTGGGTTGGAGTTAATTGAAACAAATTGCAAACCACCAGGTGTAAAATCGCGATTTTAAAACATCTGGAGGAAAACTGTTATTTTGACCAAACCACAGGGAGCAAAAGTAAAGTTTACTCTTTTTTTAATTCACATTTCATCATTTGGTATAATTTTTAGAGTAGGGATGAAGAAGAAAGATGATTGTGGCAAAGTTTGGAAGGTATCACCTTCTGAACAACGACAGAAGCCAAAAAATCAGAAAATATGATGAAGATTGACGAAGGTAAGTGTCTAATTTCATGGATTGGTTAGTGCATTATACAAACAAAATGTCGAAACACAAGACGAACCGTGCGTATTAAAGTAAGCAATGTGTTTTATGACGATTTCAACCATGCGTATTAAGATGTATTGCTTATGAAATGTGTCGGGGTCGGCAATTAGAACCGTGAATTTTCTACATTATGACGAATTATGTGTATTATGATGGCATTGTGTGTACTATATTAAAGGTAAGCAATATGTTCAATGACAATTTAAACCGTACGTATTAAAGTGATTTGCCTATGAAATGTGTCTGGTAGGCGATTAGAACCTTCTGTATTAGTATGATTTGATTGTCTGTTAATAATGCTTATAATGTGTTTTCAGTTGTTGATGACATATCAGACGATGATTTTGTCTCACCACCTGTAAAAAACATAGGGTTCTTAAGAAAACAGATCATGATATTAAGGAGTTTGTTCCATACATGGGTGAGATTAAAGAGTTTGTTCCATACACGGGTGAGAAGGTATCTTCAAGGAACTCCCCAAGCAACCTGTGTGAAATGATTTCAAGGTTTAATGATGAACAAAAAAAAGTGGTAACTAAAATAGGATTTGGTTCTGTCTTGTCACTAAATATATACAGTGTTCCTACTTCTCTTGGATGTTGGATAATCCAGAATTATGATGAAGTAACTAATTGCATACATCTTGGATCACATGTAATCAAGATAACAAAAAAATTGGTTTATAAAGTTCTTGGAGTGCCAAAAGGTGAAGTACTTATAACTCATAAAAAAAGGGTACCAAGAAAACATAAGGAGGTGAATAAGTGGAGACGACAGTTCAGTGCTTCTCTTAATAGAATATATGTTGCACACGTGATAGACTTGATGAAGAATGACACAAGACATGGAAGACAATTTATACTAAATTTTTTGGTAGTATACAACACAATTATGGGGGAGACAACAAAAATTAGTTCAGTTGATATGAGGTTTTTAACATCAATTACGCCTAATTTAGATATAACAAGTTTTGACTGGTGTAGCTACATCATTTACTGCTTGAAGGGAACAAAAAGTACATGGAACGGTGTCGAGCATTACAATGGCCCATTGACTCTTCTCGCGGTAAATAATCATTCCTTATGGTTGTATATATTATTTCTAATTTTTGTATATTTTTATGCTAAATCAAGTTTTTATGAATTAAGTAGATGATTGTGGCGAGAGATCTATACAACATGAACAATGAAGAGAGTAATTTGCATGGGTTTGCATATATCACATCTGACACATAGTTACGTATCGAGGACGAACTAGAAGGTAAACTGTATGGTAAACAACTAATTAGTGGGTCAGGTTCTGGAACAAAGATGGAATTTTTTTATACGAAACCAAAAGAAAAACAAAGGGATGATGGAAATGTCGTTATAAAAAACACATCTATAAACAATGATGCAGGGGAAAACACAGAGCATGGTGATAAGATCCAATCAAATGACGGCAATAAGTCAATTGTAGATGATCAGATAGATGAAGATGATGTTGTAAGGTTATATTAGAAGGCTGATGCAACCAAAGAAGCCAAAACAACCAAGGAGCTTCTTGCATGCATGCACTGATGTACAAGGTAGAAGTTACTTTGGAAGTTTTACACTCACCACAGAAATTATTCTAAGTGTAAAATCTTCCGAAGCCAAGGACCAAATCTTCCTAAGCCAAAGATGAAGTCTTCCGAAGCTTCAAAGACAAAGTCTTTCGAAGCCAATGTTGTGAAGACTGATTTCTTCTGAAGACAGAGAGGACATGCTTTGTCTGATCTACTTTTCCATAAAGCTGACTTACTTTCCGCTGCAACTCTGAAGACTCACCAACTTATACAAGTTGGTGAAAAGGTCCATGCTTTAGTAAACTGTAGATTATGGTCTTGTGTCTGTAACTTTCTACTTTGTACTTTTTATCATTTTATAATATATTAGGATGTGAGCTATGGCATGTCATAGTCATTAGTCAAAAGGCAATCTGCCTTTTGACTTTACATTGATCTTGTTGTCTAGATTAATGTTTCTAGCTGGCCTTCAAAGTATGGTCAGCTGTAGGATGTAGTATAAAATATCTCAGGTCCTTGTATTTCTTTTTATGCTTTGTAACCCTTGTAAAAGAACTTGAGAGTAATATACAACATTCTTGAAAACCATATTAGTCTATTCTTATTCTTAGTTCTGTCTCAGTTACTTGTGTTCTTAGTATCATTTACATAAATCCGGTTCCCGATTTGATCTGTTAAGTATTCTAACACTCTCCTCATTGTGAGACTGATTGTATTGACCACCCCTTAACCGGTCCTGCAATTGGTATCAGAGCTTTTTAGGCTCTTGATTGTAAGATCTCACTATCTTAAATTGTAAGGCCCCGTTCCTGGGATGCTTACAGTCGGTCAATCATCGCATAAAATATTTAAAACACATCATTTGCAGCGGAATTAATACTTTTCATTAATAATTAAAAGGATATCAAATCATCATATCATATCTTTTACATTCCCAAAATGTATTAATACACAATATTCTCCAAAATACAGATGTCAGACTTGAACCATCCCTAGTAGCTTATGCATCCATGCCTGCACCTCCTTAGCATCAACAAATACCTGCCAACTATTATGCATACAAAAAGTCAGCGAAGCTGAGTGAGTTCTAGTTTTAATAATAAAATACTTTACATTACGTTAAAACATATCTTTTACTTTCATTCATGATCACACATCATACGTACATCTAGATAATAGTTATTATCTTCATCATCCTTCATCATCATTCATCTTTTACTTCTTTATGGATCCTGCCTCATGCTATACCCCCGACTCATGCTAAAATCTGGTACTGTGTCGAGGTTTATAAATAAACCCCTGACTCATTCTAAAAAGCTGACAGAGCACCGAGCTACGCGACAAGGATCCCATCTCAACTCATATGCTACACCCCCGACTCATGCTAAAAAGCTGATACTGTGGCGGGGTTCGTAAACAAACCCCCAACTCTTGCTAAAAAGCTGACACAGTACCATGGTAAGCAACAAAATCTCATCGTTCATTACTTCCATTTTCATCATTCGTTATCTTTCACTTTCGTTACATAATACTTTACTTATGTACTCATACATATCACGCCATGTAAAGGCACATAATAACCACAATCCACAAGCATATAACATCAACAAGCATACACCACCACAACACATCAGAACTTAACACTACTTTCTACTTCCCAAAATTCCAGAAAATCCTAAGTGCCCAAAGAAATGCGGATGAACAAAAGCCAATGCGGCTGAATGTTCAGCAAATGCGGACAAGCAAATGCGGATGAAAGTCTTTAGAAAATATTCTAAGTGTCCAAAGAAATGCTGGTAGAACAAATGCGGATGCGCATAAACAAATGCGGATGAGCATAAACAAATGTAGATGAACTGTAGCAAATGCGAATGAACTGTAGCAAATGCGGATGAAACTGTAGCAAATGCGGATGAAATTGTAGCAAATGTGGATGAAACTGTAGCAAATGCGGATGAACACTTAACAAATGCAGATGAACAAAGTCCAAAGCGCGCAACATGCAAAATTATCCAAGTGTCCACTGCGGATAGCCAACTCTCACAGCGGACGACCAAGGTCCCACAGTGAACGACTAAGTCCCACAGCGGACGACCAAGGTCCCACAGCGGACGACCAAGGTCCCACAACGGACAGCCAAAGTCCATAGCGGACAGGCTAAACACCTAAGTGTCCATAGCGGACAGCTTGCAAAATACACGAAGTGTCCACAGGGGACACCATGCATGACTTTTCTAAGTGTCCACAACTGACATCATGCATACATCTGTAATGCATCAAACGTACTTCCAGTCCCCAAACATCATTCTAACTTAAACTAAGCATAGATCTAACATGTTACACACACTAAAAATACTAAACATCATACAGCAACTTAGAAATAATCTAAAAGCATACATCAACAGTACAGAGTCGCACATCATCTCAAAATTCATAGTTTGGTTTAGAAACCTTCTGTCCAGTATGCATAATATCCCCAAACACATAGAAAACTAGTAAAGGAGGGGATCTAGAACTCACCTTGAACAGCTTTCAAGTAGAACACCTTAAACCCGAGAACCCACTTGAAGTTCCAGCACCTAAAATCCACAAAAACGAGCACTAAACACCAGAAACTCGGTCCAGAAGCTGAAACCCAACTGAAAACCAAGAAGAATTACCTTAAAATATCACCTTCAAGCAAATCTTCCTCCTTCTCTCTCTAGAAACCAATGGCAGCTTCTTCTTCTCTTCTTGTAGCCGAAAGCAGATGTGGGGAAATGGGGGTGTGGGTGGCCATCCCCTGCTTTTTGAACCCATTAGTGGCAAGTTTGCCACTTGCACACTTTAACCCCCTTTACTTTTGAAAAATGTTATCTTTCCCCTTTTTCTCTTCTTTTCCTTTCCTTTTTATAAATTTCCGGGTGTTACAAGTCCACCCCCCTTAAATGGGTTTCGTCCCCGAAACCTGTCACTCCTTAAAGAGATCTGGGTAGTGCCATCTCATTTCTTCCTCTGACTCCCAAGTGGCCTCCAAATCTTCAATACAAAGACCACCGCTGCCACCTTAGAGAAGCTTTGGATAATTACCCTGTAGTACTCACCAAACCCAAGAAACTACTAATCTCGGATGGCGTCTTTAGAGACTTTCATTACATCCCCACCTTAACCTTTGTCAGGTCTACCATAATCCCTTCAGGATTAACCACATGACCCAAAAGCTAAACCTCGTATAACTAGTATGCACACTTGGAGAACTTGGCGTACAGATTCTCCCTTTAAAGTGTATCCAGCACTTCCCGGATGTGGCCGACGTGTTCTTCTTCGCTCTACGAATAAATCAAGATATCATCAATAAACACAATCACTGATTTATCTAGCATTGGCTGACACACCCGATTCATCAAGTCCATAAAAGCAGCTGGCGCGTTGGTTAAACCAAAAGACATAACGAGAAACTTGTAGTGTCCATAATGCGTGCGAAAAGCTGTTTTAGGAACATCCTGCTCATTCACCTTCAGTTGATGGTAACCGGATCGGAGGTCTATCTTCGAGAACCAACTGGCACCTTGAAGCTGATCAAACAAGTCATCAATCCTTGGTAAGGGATACTGATTCTTCACAGTCAACTTATTCAGCTCACGGTAGTCGATGCACATCCTCATACTACCGTCCTTCTTTTTCACAAATAAGACCGGAGCACCCCATGGAGAGATACTCGGTCGAATGAACCCCTTATCCAGCAACTCTTGCATCTGACTCATCAATTCCTTCATCTCAGAGGGATCCAAACGATACGGCGGCTTAGCAACGGGTTGGGCTTCAGGCATTAGATCGATCTAGAACTCAATCTCGCGGTCAGGTGGCACACCTGGTAGATCCTTCGGGAACACGTCTGGGAAGTCACACCTGACTGGTACATCCGTCAATCATGGTACTGACGCATCCACATTCTTCACGTAGGCTAGATAGGCACCACTTCCACGTCTCATACACTTCTCTGCCACAACCATCCAAATTACTTTTGAGATCATACTAACTCTATCGCCATAAGTCGTCATCGCACTCCCATCGGGCGCGGTCAATCGAATCATCTTCTTGCGACACACGATGTTTGCCTCATGGGCTGCTAGCCAATCCATCCCTAGGAGTACATCAAATCCGCCTAAAGGTGTCACGAACAACCTAGCAGAGAATCTATGGCCTTTGAACTCTATGCCACAGTCTTCTACCATAACAGAAATCCTGATTGACTTTCCAATCTCAGGTTTTACATCAAAGGGCTCATCAATCTTCCTACTCCTAGCGGGCAAGTTATTACAGAAGGCAGCAAAAATAAAATTCCTACTAGCACCAGAATAAAAAGTACAGAGGCACAAGTTTAGTTTACTAGGAATGTACCTGGCATCACGTCGGAGTCCACCCTAGCCTCCTCCCAAGTCATAGCTAATGCCTTGACCTTCGCCCTCCGCCCTCCTTCTTAGTCCCCTTCTTTGCCCTGGAGCTCTCAGCCCTCGACTTCTTGTAGTCTCTTGTCATATGCCAAGCCTCGCCACAGTTGTAACATTTCACCACATGACAATCCCTTGCTCTGTGGCCCTCCTTCCCACATTGAAAGAAGGCATTCGATCCCCACTTACACTCCCCCACATGGTCTCTCCCACACTTCTTGCATACCTTCTCCCTCTCTGTTATCACCTTTCGATCATCCACTATCGTCTTCTTACCTCCAGCCATAAAACCATCACCGTTATACCGCTTCTCATTCCCATTCCTATCATTGCCACACTTTTTCTTCTCATCCATCACCGCCACCGCCTCTCACTCGTCATACAGTCTCCCTGCCAGATCGACCACCGACCGGAACATACCTGGCCGGGCGGCGATCAGATGTCTACGGATGTCTGCCGACAAACCCTGGATGTATCTCTTTATTTTCCGTGAGATAGGCGTCACATGATCTAGCACCAGCCTTGCCATCTCATTGAACTTAGTCATATACTGCTGGTGTGTCATGGTCCCCTCCTCCAACTGTGAGGACAAAACTCCTCGATCACCAACTTCTTCAGTTCACCCCATCTCTTCCTCCCGATCGCCCTGCTACCCTCGACCTGGACGATGTTGTCCCATTTGCATAAGGCCGAATCCACAAACAACTGGGTAGCGAACTTCACCTTCTGATCCTCCCTGCACTCGCTGATATTCAACACAGCCTTCATCTCTCTCACCCATCGATGAGCAGCAGCAGCACTCCCATTCCCATCAAATGTCGGGGGCTTGCATCTTTGGAATGCCCCATAGTTTCACCCCTTTGCAGCTTCATGCACTGCCTCCTCCTCCTTATCATTACTGGAGACAACCATTTCAGTATCCGGTTGCTCCATCTCCCCTGAACCTCCTCCATCACCCCCTCACCTATCGGTCTTCCTCCTCTTCTCCTTCTCTTTCTTCTAATCCTCCCTCATAGCTCTAATAACCTCAGTCACCACAGACGGCAAAATCGTCTGCACGACCTGATGAACTTCTTCCGCTACTGCCTCCTTCATTGAGGCCCTCGGATTAGCACTCTCATCCTCACCATCATGGTGATAAAGCTCGGGCTCTTCAGGAGCCATTTTGGCAGTCTTAGCCCTGTTCCTCATGGCATGCGGTCCAGCACCACGACCACCATGACCTCAACCTCGAGAAGCCTCTAAAGATCTACCACCAGCCAACTCTAAGCACTAAAGATTCAAACACCAACACGGTCATTCAAGGTAATAGCTCAGATTATGTCAAGTATAGTAAGTCCCTAATTACAGTGGCCAATTATGATTAGCCACTTACTTTACTCTTCATATTCCAAGCATTTCCTATCCTGACTACATCAGTATCCAAATCTACTAAGAACACATAATCCACATAGCACACGCACATAATTCCTTTTCATTAACTTACATAAAAAATATACATAAAACCTTTACCTGCAGGCATGTAGCTACTAGGACTGGCATCCCTTTCCTTTTCGTGTCCCATTCTCAGTTTAAGTTTAGGTTTTTGAAAATATTTTACCCAATTCTCTTAAACTTTGGCTCCAATACCAACTTATAAGGCCCCGTTCCCGGGACGCTTACAGTGGGTCAATCATCGCATAAAACATTTAAAACACATCATTTGCAGTGGAATTAAGACTTTTCCTTAATAATTAAAAGCATGTCAAATCATCATATTATTTCTTTTACATTCCCAAAATGTATTAATACAAAACATTTTCCAAAATACGGATGCCAGACTTGAACCATCCCCAGTAGCTTATGCATCCATGCCTGCACCTCCTCAGCATCAACAAATACCTGCCAACTATTATGCATACAAAAAGTCAGCGACGCTGAGTGAGTTCTAGTTTTAATAATAAAATACTTTACATTACGTTAAAACATATCCTTTACTTTTGTTTATGATCACACATTATACGTACATCTAGATAATAGTTATTATCTTCATCATCGTTCATCATCATTCGTATTTTACTTCTTTATGGATCCTGCCTCATGCTATACCCCCGACTCATGCTAAAAGCTGGTACTATGTCGGGGTTTATAAATAAACCCCCGACTCATGCTAAAAAGCTGACCCAACACCGGGGTACGCGACATGGATCCCATCTCAACTCATATGCTACACCCCCGACTCATGCTAAAAAGCTGATACTGTGCTAGGGTTTGTAAACAAACCCCCGACTCATACTAAAAAGCTGACACAGTACCAGGGTGAGCAACAAAGATCTCATCGTTCATTACTTCCATTTTCTTCATTCGTTATCTTTCACTTTCATTACATAATACTTTACTTACGCCACGTAAAGGCATATAATAACCACAATCCATAACCATATAACATCAACAGGCATACACCTCCACAACACATCAGAACTTATTCCCAAAATTCCAGAAAATCCTAAGTGCCCAGAGAAATGCGGATAAACAAAAGCCAATACGGCTGAATGTTCAGCAAATGCGGACAAGCAAATGCGGATGAAAGTCTTCAGAAACTATTCTAAGTGTCCAAAGAAATGCTGGTAGAACAAATACGGATGAGCATAAAAAAATGTTGATGAGCATAAACAAATGCGGATGAACTGTAGCAAATGTGGATGAACTGTAGCAAATGCAGATGAAACTATAGCAAATGCGGATGAAACTATAGCAAATGCGGATGAAACTGTAGCAAATGCAGATGAAACTGTAGCAAATACGGATGAACACTTAACAAATGCGGATGAACAAAGTCCAAAGCGTGCAACATGCAAAATTATCCAAGTGTCCACAGTGGACAACCAACTCTCACAGCGGAGGACCAACGTCCCACAGCGGACGACCAAGGTCCCACAGCGGACGACCATGGTCCCACAACGGACAGCCAAAGTCCACAGCGGATAGGCTAAATACCTATGAGATGCACTGAGAGCTTATGTATGAGGGGTCAAATGAAGCAAAAGAAAACAAGAAGGGCCTCTTGAAGCAGCAGTTTAAGAACTTCACCTTTAAAACAGGTGAAACCATGACTCAACAATACTTAAGGTATGTTGAAATTGTGGATACTCTAATGGATGTTAGAGTAATTCTTGAGAACAAGAACATTGTGAGGAAGTTCATGTCCTCTCTTCCTAGACAATGGACATACTGTTGTGTGGTCATTAAGAGGACTGAGAACCTCAAGACCCTTACTCTCATTGAGTTGTATGGTATCCTCAGTGGCTACCAGATGGAGATGAACATGCAAAATCCATCTGGTAACTCCAACAATCAGCAGAGTTCAGCCCTTCATGTGGTTGAATGGAATTGCAGAGAACCACAACATCATCTCATCTGCTACCCTGATAACTCACAAAAGTATCCTTTCATCACCTTCCCGGAGACACCAAGAGAGAGCTACATCCAAGGAAGCCCATTCTAAGAGATAAGCTCTTCACAAGCCTTTATGTCTACTAATGAAAGCACATGCAACTTTCTCTTTACCCTTAAAGACCTGGACTGTATCCATCCAGATGATCTGGAGTACATGAAAATAGTCCAGCAAATGGCTCTTCTCACTCATAGAGCCATGAAGTTTTATAAGAGGACAGGGAGGAAGTTTCCTAGCAATGCAACCAGTGGAAAGTTTGGGCTGGACAAAAACAAAGTGAAGTATTACAACTGTAACCAAATGAAACACTTTGCTAGGGAGTGCAAGAAACCAAAGACAAATGGTGGCCAAGCACAAACCAGACCAAACTACACTGATGAAGCTCCCCAGAATGAGAAGCCCAAGCAGCAAGCTACAGTTACTGTTAAAGAAGGAGGCTTTGACTGGAGCTTTCAAGTTGAGGATGCATCTCCAAACCAAGCATTAATGGCAGATCATAAAGAAGCCAAGGTATTGGAATATCCTTGTACACCTGAATGTATTGCTAAAGTTAACTGATATAGGTCCTATAACTTACAAATGAGAACTGAACTTGAGTCCTTAAACATTTTAAAAGCTGGTTTCAAAAGAGCTGAAAATGATTACAAACTTAATTAGAAGACTTCAAGTTGTCTTCGAAAGAAAATTATGTCTTCAAGTCAAATAACTACTTATAAGAAATTTACCTTCGGAAGAAATTTTGAGATATCTTCCGAAGCTTAAATATGCTTCTAAGTACTTACATGTATTTGAAGGACAATTTTCTTCTAAAAGCATATTTCAAATTGTCTTCGGAAGAAAATTATGTCTTCAAGTCAAATAACTACTTATAAGAATTTTACCTTCGGAAGAAATTCTAAGATATCTTCCAAAGCTTAAGTATGCTTCTAAGTACTTACATGTATTTGAAGGACGAAGTAATTAAGTCTCGAAAGATTTAGAGAAAACCATTTCAACTCTTAAGCATGAGCATACCAACTACAGGACTCAGATAAAAGATCTTATCACTAAGTTATCTAAATGCTAGGCCGAGCTTGTGATCAGCAAAGCCAGGGCAGAAAAACGTGTTCTTGAAGAGGAGACCTTCAAGAACATGATATCCTCATCCTTGCATGCAAAAGTTTGTTATCAAAATAAGCAGGGACTGGGATCTACTTAGATAGCTCCTCCACACACTCTATTGTCTGTAAGA
The DNA here is from genome assembly GCA_025506505.1 of Flaveria sonorensis. Lineage (NCBI taxonomy): Eukaryota > Viridiplantae > Streptophyta > Magnoliopsida > Asterales > Asteraceae > Flaveria > Flaveria sonorensis. Next base: position 49,069,767 of record CM046426.1, read on the forward strand.
TCTCCAAGGTGTGGAACTTGTGAAGATGAGCTTCCCCTCATCAACCCCATTTATGAAGAGGATGAGAAAAAGATAGTGAAGGATGATTCTGAGAGGAGAGCAGAAGATCATCCTAAGAAGGGTCACTATTTTTATAAAGAGAGAAAAGAATATGGGATGACCAAGCCTAAAAGGAAGAACTTGATCAGGAAAGCAAAGAGAAAATCAAAGAAGGCTTAAGAGATCAAGGCCACTTTCGTCTCTAAGTAGAAACAAGTGTTTATCTCTGCAGGATTTGAAGTGGTGAAGGCTGAAGACTCAACTATGAACTCTAGTATCAGGAGTTCTAGTTCATGTCCAAATCATTCCAGCAAAGAGAAGAAGGCTGATCAGCTGTGTATCATTGCTACACAGCCTGAACCATCCAGTTCCAAGAGCAAGCCTCACCCTAAAAAGCTTGCTGCATCATCTACAAAGATGAAGATGGAGGTGGAAAGTGATCAAGTTCATTTTTTCTCTCAACAGAAGACTCTCAGAAGGAAGCAAATGGATTGCATCATGTGTGGTAGTATTTCTCATCTTGCTAAGGATTGCATCTACAATCCTAAAAGTACTATTTATATGATCAAAGAGAAAACTTTTGAGAAGAAGAAAGAAAAATTAGCTACGGAAGGAAAATCTTTTCCCTTCGGAAGCTCCAAGGTGAAAAAGAAGACAAGTGAAAACTTTCCTTCAGAAGAAAAATTGGTCTCGGAAGAAATGAATGCTTCCGAAGTACTAAATCCCGCTGCAGTGAAAGCAAGATCTTCCGAAGGTCCAGTCTCCAAAACTTTCAAAGTTGTCAAAACTTCCTAAGTATTGAAGGTCAAGTCTAATCTTTCAAAGATGGTGTGAAACATGAAGGAAGACCGAGTGACTGAAAGTTCTTCATGAACAATAGCTAATGATCCTCAAAGCTTGAACATAGGATCACTTACTGTTACATTGTCTTCAAATCACTTTGATAAGCCCAAGACCAAGGCTTGGGTTTTCCAAATGGGACAGATAAAGTCTGGCATCTTCAAGACTTTGAGGAAGCCAAATGCTGGCTTCTCAAGGGTAGAAACAGCCCTTGTCCTAAAAAATGTTAGAGCTCATTGCTCAAGGTGACAATCTAGCAGCACCAGCTAGTATTGAACACACACCTTCTACTTCCCAACCACCTATACAGCCAAAAACAACCATCACCTACCAAAGAAAATCCAAACGAACCCCTGCACATGCTACTTAGTTTGTGCAGGCCCCTATATCATCACCCATACAGGAGGAAGTGGACACTGGAGCTCCCACTTCTCCTGAGGAGCAAACCACTCCCATCTCACCAATGATCAGTGCTGAGGTTCCTCATGCTCAGCCTGATGAGCTCACAACCCCCACAACCTTAAGCCTTCACTCAGAGTCTCAAAACTCTAGTGAACAACCTTTAGGGGAAAATTACCATTCCTAGCCTCTTGATCTAAACCAACCAATCCCAAACCTTGAATTCTATGATGATGAAGGCATGGGCTTCAGTGAGTATCATGAGTCTCTCTTCTCCACCCCTGCTCAAAGAGAGATGAGTACTCCTGTTTCTCCCATGTCTAACCCACATCATCGACCTACTACTGAGGTGGATCTTCCTGAGTCTGCTCAGGAGGTCCATATGGAAGAGGCTCTCACTTCAGCAAGTGACTATATCATTAAGACCTCAACCATGGCAACCCAGCCCATTAACACTTCACTTGAAGCTGGCATGGTGTAGGGGAAATCCAGTAGCCAAGAACAAAGAGCTGGTGATAAGGAAGAAGACCTTGGTCCTATTCTCTCATCCCCCCATGATTCTTTTGATAAAGATGAGGGGAGTCTGAAACTAAAGGTGCAAAAACGAACAAAAAACACACACCTATTTAGTCATAAAGATAAATCACCTGGAATCTCAGGTGACTATCTTACAAAGGAGGGTCAATGACCAACAACTTGAGATCATCGATCTCAAGGGCAAGTTAGCTGAGAGACCACTTAGGAGAACTCAACCAGGTCCACAATAACCTGAGGATGTGACAGACCCAACCCCAAGCTACCATCAGGGATGCCCCCAGGCCAAATACTCAGGATAATGAGTTAAGGGCAACCAGGATAAACTAGTTGGGGACCAGAAACTACAATGTGGATGAACTACTCTCTCTTCCCTTAGAAGCTACAAAGTCATGAGCCATCATCCAAAAGAGCCAAAAGAGCCAAAAGAAGTCTGCTGGGAGACAAAGGATGATGAGCTTCTTGAAGTTGTATGGATTATCAGGAAGGAGGCTTGGTCTAATGTCTCTATCCATTATGGATGAGCACATTAGAGTGATCAAGCAGAAGATTAAAAAAAGGGAGAGCTTGTTGACTTGTATTCTCCACCAAGTCCAGCTCAACTTGAAGTTGAGGTAAAGGTTGAACCCCTGAGACAACACAACTTGGACCTAAAGCTGTATCTCAGCCAACTTCATCTTCTGATCTATAGCAGGGTCCTCTTCACTCTCCTGTTGAAACTGTGAGAGAAGATAACCCAACTGAGAGAGACACAGTAGAACAATCTGGTGCTAAAGACCAGTCCTTTCAGTTAAAGACTTCAAAAAGGAGGAAAAGGATGGCCATAAAGAGTGTTTTAAAGTAGAAGACCAAGGCATCCACCTCTACACCTTAGGATGAGTCAGAGCATCCTGAGGTAGTGCAAGAAGAGGCTGCTCAACCAACTCCAACTCAAGTAGAGCCTCTTGCAACTAGAAGACCCATACAGGTGGTATGTCATCGGAGATCAAGGAGGTCAAGATGTCTATTTCTGGCAAGACATGCTTGATCTTCCTCTACATGATCTCCATGACATGAGAAGATATTATAAGAGTCTGAGGGATCCTGACCAGATGATAAAGAAAGGTATAGTCTTAATCCTAATAAGGACTGTCAACATCCGAATAACTTCTCTGTTTTGATAGCATCAGCCTAGGGGGAGTTGGTAAGGTTATATTAGAAGGCTGATGCAATGAAAGAAGCCAAAACAACCAAGGAGCTTCCTGCATGCATGCACTGATGTACAAGGTAGAAGTTACTTCGGAAGTTTTACACTCACCACAAAAATTATTCTAAGTGTAAAATCTTTCTAAGCCAAAGACCACATCTTTCGAAGCCAAAGATGAAGTCTTCCAAAGCCAATGTTGTGAAGACTGATTTCTTTCAAAGACAAAGAGGACATGCTTTCTCTGATCTACTTTTCCATAAAGCTGACTTACTTTTCGCTGTAACTCTGAAGACTCACCAACTTATACAAGTTGGTGAAAAGGTCCATGCTTTAGTAAACTGTAGATTATGGTCATGAGTCTGTAACTTCCAACTTTGTACCTTTTATCCTTTTATAATATATTACGATGTGAGCTATGGCATGTCATAGTCACCAGTCAAAAGGCAATCTGCCTTTTGACTTTACATTGATCTTGTTGTCTAGATTAATGTTTCCAGCTGGCCTTCAAAGTATGGACGGCTGTATGATGTAGTATAAAGTATCTCAGGTCCTTGTATTTCTTTTTATGCTTTATAACACTTGTAAAAGAACTTGAGAGCAATATACAGCATTCTTGAAAGCCATATTAGCCTGTTCTTGTTCTTAGTTCTGTCTCAGTTACTTGTGTTCTTAGTATCATTTACATAAACCAGGTTCCCCATTTGATCTGTTAAGTGTTCTAACACTCTCTTCATTGTGAGACTGATTGTATTGACCATCCCTTAACTGGTCCTGTAGATGTCAATTTAACTATACCCAGCATGGGAGCAACATATGCAAACTTTGAAATACCCTCACAAGATATTTGGGAGTTTAAAGAATATTGTGTGATACCAGAGGCTAATTAAGAAACAGCTTCAACGAATATTGATGAAATTACAGACACAAAGGCAAAACTCAACCCCCTATGTTTCATATACATATACATACATACATACATATATATACATACATATATATATATATATATATATATATATATATATATATATATATATATATATGCACATATATATATATATACACACACACATATACACACCACACACACACACACACACACACACACACACACACACACATATATATATATATATATATATATATATATATATATATATATATATATATATATGTATATATATACACACATACATACATATTTAAAGGATGGTTCAAATGAGAACCTTAGGAACCAATATAAACCACTAGTTTTCAATGATAAAATGGTAATTAACGAAAACATAATAAAAAATTATAAAACAAAAAATAATATAAAATTAAAAATATAAAAGTGTTTCTCCCGTTTCCCTCTTTCATGAAAAAAATAAAAAAATTTATAAAAAATATCAAAAAAATCTTGTTTTTTTGTGAAATTCGTTTTACACATGTGGTAATAACGGGTGGACAATTTAAAAAAAATTATATCAATATGGTAGGCGTTAGAAAATTAAAACAATACTGAAATTAATGATGAAATTTTTTTGAAAAATAATTTCATGAAAAAAAGTTATGAACGTTTTAAAAAAAAGATGAAAATGACATGTGACTTGCATATGATGTTAATTGTATGGCTCATATTAGTTACTAGAGTTCTCATGAAAAATAGTGGTTCTCAAAATAACACTACCATATATTGTTGGTCATTCTGATCGATATAACAGTGTAATTGATGTGTAAACAAAGAATTCCTACTGAATCAACACCACAATATCAATAACATAATGAACAAATTGAGAATCTAAACAATAATAATCAACAAATTGCTCAAAAATAATGATCAATGAACTTCCAGCCGAAACACACTATTGCAACAAAGATATTTCAATGTAAGGGTTTTGCAAAACTTGCTTACAAAGATAAAAACATGAAAATATATAAGCTAAGCTAGATTCGCTGACAGTTTCCCTGGCTAGCGAAACTGTCTTGACCATTAACTAGATTCACCCGGCAGCGAACTACAGTTTAGCCGGGTGACCTAGGATAGGTGACTACGAGCGAAACTATAGTTTCGCTGGGCCATAGAAACTGTACAAAAGCAAAATTACAAAGAAACAAACTAACATCCAACCTATTACATACAAAACAAAATAATCCTAACAACTATGGTGAGTCCAACCTACACTAGACCATCAATACTCCCCCTAGGTTGGACCTCACCCTTGATCTTCTTCTTCATCTCCCACTTCCACAACATCTTTCTCTGAAGATTCCTGATCAGCTCTAGCTATACTTACTTCTTCTCTCCTTGCACTAGCTTTTTCAAATTTTCTAGTCAGCTCCTGTACATCCATCCTCAATTCATCAGCTTGTAATACTTTCTTAGTAATCTCCTTGATCTCAGCCCTCAAACCGTGAGCCTTTTTAGCCACCTTCATGAATAGACTGGGTTCAGTTCTTGTTTCAGCTATAGCTCCAGCTTTGATGTGGTTCTCGCATAGCACCACCAAGTCTTCATCACAGAATGAGAAGACTTCCATCGGGTCAAATAGTTTAATCTCTTCACCACCTTCAATCTAATCACAGCTTCCCCAGTATTTTTATCATATAACCACTTCTTAAACTTTTATAGTCTTTGGGGAAGTGGATTGGGCACTCTCACTCTATTGACTGTTTTGGCTGGCTTGAGCTTCAACACTATCTTCCCATTTCCTGTAGCCCAATCCAAATCCTTCTTTGATCTCCTCCTTTTTGTTTTCATGTATCCAAATGCTTCAAAATTATCATTTATCCCTATCTTAATCTCCTTCTCCAACAACATTGCCCTCTCACTTACATGTGCCTCCAAAAGGGGAATTTCCGACAGTCTCCTCAAATCCCATCTAGGCAAGGTCTTGAAAGCCTTCCTTTTATGCATGTAAGAAATGTCCCCTCCCCTTCTTTTAATCATAAACATTTTTAACTTATGGTTGTACTTCCAACTCACTATCTTCTTATCTGATTTCTTCCTACTTGGTTCACTTATGTTTTAGAACAACAGAGTCAATTGTTCTTTTTCTTTCTCCTTGACAAACCAATCTTCCTTGCTTAGCTCGATTACATCTCCTTCGTCAGAACTCCTTTGAGCCACATAAGTCATTGGATGCTCATCTACTTCATAGAATTCAGGTTCAGAATCATAATCAACCAGTTGTTCCTTATATTCCTTTTCTTCATCTATAAGATTCATCTCAGCTCCTTTCTTGCTACCTTCTACTGCTTTTTCTTTAAATACTTCAGCCCCACTTAAATCAGTGTCTATGTCCAGCCCCAAATCTATAAACTCAGCCTCTACAACCCTAGGCTCATCTCCTACAGCACCTTCCACATCACTTTTCTTCTCAGCTCCAGTTCTGACAACTTTATCAACTCCAACATCGGGGCCACCATCACCACTGCCACTTGCACCTGCTCCCGCTCCACTGGCATCTCCTCCAATCCCTGTTAAACTCCCCACCTTCAAAAATGAATACTTGGACGTATCTATAAGATCATCTAGCACTGCTTGAGATAACTAGTTGGGCAGGCCAGCATTAGCTTTAAGCTCATTTACCTCTTTGAGTTATCTCTTAATCAATTCCTGTTAGTTTACCATCATTCTCTTCATGCTCTCCAGTTCTTTATCTTTCTCCTTTTCTCTCAGTTCCTGATTCACCAGCTTTGTTTTTATCATCCCCAATTCATTGGCCAAAGATGTATTCAGATTTTGAATAACATCTTGATCTAATTCACCATCTTTGTTCTTTATCTTTAAGCTCATTTACCTCTTTGAGTAATATCTTAATCAATTCCTTCTTTCTTCAAAAACTGGTTGTTTATGCTTAGATCTCCTTTCAGTTACATGAGCTGGTTCTCTTTGATCAGATTTCTTTTTCGTTCTCCTCTCCTTTTGAATTCTCAACTCCTCCTCCATTTCATCAATCTCAGCTTCTAAGTCATACTCCTTCTCCTTCGCGTACCTTTTTCGCTTCTTTATGCCCTCAGCTTGCTTTTCTTGATTATCTTTTGCATTTTTGTTCTCATTTTCAATCAACCTCCTTATGTAACTCCATCTTTCAACAGAGTACATATTCTCCAAAAGATACATTATCTTCCCGCTAAAGTCATGTCTCATAGCTGAGCAATCTGCAAATATTCTAGTGTTCATTTGCACCAGTCTTTTAATTTCTCCATGTTCGAATCATTAATGAGCATTTGTACAAACCTTGGATATAGCAGCTACTTATCCTTTTTTAACGCCATTATATTCTCAGTCATGCAATCAAAAATCAACTTTGCAAAATTGGCTTTCTGTCCCCGGCCAAATACAATCATAGCCTTTGCCCAGTGCTGATTCAGACCATCTAACCCTCCTTTCCTATGATCCAGGCACATAATATATACGTGGGCGATGCATCTCCATTCCTTAGATAGGAAGGACTTCTTGATTTGTTTCTTTGAGCCAAAAGAGGGTCCTTCCTACCCAATGCTTCTAAAATCATTTAGTACCTCTGCATCAGACATTATCACTTCATCTCCAGCTTTAATACCCTTGCCATAGTCTCAATAGTAATAACAAAGTCATGCTCAAGGACTCTAGCAGTAATCCGATATGGATTAGTCCCAAGGTCATACTCTGCCGTTCTCCAAAAGTCTCTTATGTGAAGATCATAGATCGTAGGCATATGAGAAATAGCATAACTGATTGGGCACTACTTCAACCACTTAATGCAATCTCTGAATCCAATGGTCTTAGGTTTACTATCATCCAATAGTGCAACAATGTTTGTCTTCTCATCGAACTTCAGATTTGCCATCTTTACTGAAAATTAAACAAAAGTAAGTTAGTTAAAAAAAATAAAAAAGGATAATAAATGAAATAGACAAAATTCAAGAAAATTTAGAAAAAATTCAACAGCTTCGCTTGTCAGCGAAACTACAGTTTCTCTTGTCAGCGAAACTACTGTTTCGCTTGTCAGTGAAGCTGTAGTTTCGCTATAGGCATAGGTTAATAGTTTCGCTGTGATTTGAACTTTTAGTTTCGTCCAAGCAAAAGTATAGATTCGCTGTGACACAGGCACAAACTCATGTGTCTAAGCGATTTTATAGTTTCGCTGAGCGCGAAATTGTGGTTCTTACAACAACGAAGATGTAAGTTCGCTGAAACCCTGACAAAAATTGTGTGCCTAAGCGAATCTATAGTTTCACTGAAATTGTCCTGCCGAAACTGTCAAGTACACGCGATCAGCATAACGAGATAGTTTCGCTCGGGACATTGAACTTTCGTTCAGATTCGCTGGTTGGTTGCGCAGTTTCGCTGAACGAATCTACGAACCTCCCGACTCAGCGAATCAACCTAGAACTATTGTCTAGCATATTAAACCTCAATCAATGCTTAAGAACAGGTTCGAAACACCCACCTGAGCACTTAGAACCAAACAATCACTACGGAAATCAATTTTTAAAGAGTGTGGATATAGAACGTAGAGAAACTAGGGTTTAAATTCGCTACTGAATATGTGAAAGAAATTTCACACTGTGCAATATATAGGACTTAGTTTCGCTTGGCATCACAAAGATGAGAGCTCCAGGTCTATACTTACGTATAACAAAGGAGATCATCAGAACGTGCTGATGAGAGCTCCAGGTCTATACTTACGTATAACAAAGGAGATCATCACTCCAGGTCAATGTTCATACATAGCAGAGGAGATAAGCATGAGATATAACTCTGAAGAGCTAACAAGAAGCATCAATTCAGAGACAAGGTGATGATGATATTTTGAAAATGTCAAAGCAGAGATTTGAAACTCTCAACCAATTTTTGATAGGACTTGTAACTTTGTGCAGGCCGAAATGTCAGGATGATAATCCTTATCACCAAGTTCTTAAACTTTAATTAAGTTACACAATCACTGTTTACTTTGTTTTCAGGCTGAGCCTACCATGCATATCCCAACACAAGGCTGTTGACCTCCTTCAACTTCTTTTTCTTGAAGTTCCTGAAAAGACAAAATTGAAAAACCTAAGAGAGTAATCTTTATTCTCCCTCAAAATTTCTTTTTAGCAGCCATGTAATAGAAACTTCTATATATATATATATTTAAAATTTTGTATAAGATCAAAGATGGGAAGACATATGGGACTCAGAAGTTTATCAGTAAAAGTTTAGATGTATATAAAAAAATTGTAAAGAAACAAAAAGGAGTTATTTACAGATATTTACACACTTTGTTAAGAAAAGAGGTTTTAAAATGATATTAGACCCAACATTAAAATCAATTCATAAAAACAGGGTTTATCAAATGTTTTTGTGAAAAGATCCGCTCTTTGATTTTTTGTGTCAATTGAAATAATATCTATAAAACCCTTTTCCTGAGCGTCCTGAATGGCATGAATTCTTGTTTCAATGTGCTTGGTGCGAGTATGATGAATTGGATTTTTGGCAATTCTAATAGCAGCTTCATTATAACAGAAAAGTGGTGTATGAAGGAAATTGATTCCGTAATCCATCATCTGATGTTGTATCCAAAGCACTTGGCAGCAGCAACTAGATGCAGCAATATATTCAGCCTCTCCTATAGAAAGAGATACTGTTGTTTTATTCTTGCTTTGCCATGAAACAAGACAATCTCTGAGATATTAACATCCGCCAGTGACGGATTTCCTGTTGATCCTGCAACCACCATGATCACTGTCAGAATATGCATGTAAATCAAAGTTCCCTCCTTTTGGGTACCAAAGACCTAGCCGAGAGGAACCCTTTAAGTAACGAAAGATGCGTTTAACAGCTTTTTCATGTGATTCTTTTGGGTTGGCTTGAAAAGGGGCACAGTAGCACACTGAAAATGTAATATCAGGATGGCTAGCTGTGAGATACATGAGAGATCCGATCAAAGAACGATAGCAATGAGCATCCATGGATTTTCTATTATCATCTGGAGTTAAACAGGTTTGAGCAGTGAATGGAGTGAGTTCTTTAGAAGAATCATCCATCTTGAACTTTTTGAGAATCTCTAAAACGTACTTTTATTGGTGAATCAGAATCCCAGCAGGATTTTGTTCAACCTGCAACCCCAAGAAAAAGCACAGCTCCCCCATCATGCTTATTTCGAAGCGATCCTTCATTACTTCTTCAAACTCTCTGCACAGTTTCTCATTTGTTGACCCGAAAATGATGTCATCAACATACACTTGAACAATCAGCATTTCACCTTCAACTTCCTTCTTGAATAGAGTCATGTCTATAGTTCCACAAGAGAAACCTTTGGTGAGCAAATATTGTGTCAAAGTTTCATACCAAATGCTAGGTGCTTGATGTAATCCATATAAGGATTTATCAAGTTTATATACTTTGTCTAGAAAATCTGGATCCTCAAAACCTGGAGGTTGATAAACATAAATCTCCTCATCAATGTTCCCGTAGAGAAATGCACACTTCACGTCCATTTGAAAAGCTTTAAAGTTTTTGTGAGCCGCGTGTGCAAGAAAGATTATGATGGCTTCAATGCGAGCAACTAGGGCAAACACTTTAGTATAGTCAATGCCCTCCTCCTGAGCAAATCCCTAAACAACCAACCTGTTCTTATTATAACTCCTCGATCATCTGGTTTGTTCCGGTATACCCATTTAGTACCAATGGGGAACTTGTTTGGAGGAAGATCAACTAATTGCCAAACTTTTAGTTTCCACTGCTGAAGCGTATTGATTCAACCCAACTTGAGTCTAGAAGTGCTGCTGAGATATTTTTGGGAACGATTTGAGATAAATTCATGCATAGAGACATTCATTTATCAAACCAGATTGACTCCATGTTCTCACTCCATCTGTAATGGAACTAATGATGTAATCATGTAGATGGTCTTTTAAGGTTTTGAAGTTGGTGTTAAGGGTTAATGAATTGGAATAAGATGAGGATGTGGTTTATGATGGTTGTGAAGGGGAAGTGTGTTGGGATAGAGGAATTGGTTGTGGTGGAGGTGTAGGTGGAACATCAAGTGGAGGTTGAGGTGGAGGGTCAATTGGTGGTTGTGGATGAGGTTCGGGTGGAAGAGGTTCGGTTGGAGGAATGATTTGCACATTGGTTTGAGGAACAACATCATCATCAAAAACTGGAATGCTGAAAGATTTGAAGATAGTATTTGAGTCATAAAACCATGCTGGGTCTGACCCCATGTGTGGAGAATTAGACTCCTATCAATCAACATAAAATGATTCTTGTACAATACGCGTTCTTTTGTTGTAGACCCTATATGCCTTTTGTGAGGAAGAATAGCCAATGAAGAAACATTCATCAGAAACTGCACCAAACTTTGACTTCTGAGCTTGAGTGTTTAGCAAAGTACATGAGCAACCAAATGAGCAAAAGAAGTTAATCAAGGGTTTCCGTTTATGAAGAAGCTCATAAGGAGTCTTCATTTTGTCTTTCACAATGAGAACCCTATTAAGTACATAGGAAGCATAATTGACAGCTTCTGCCCAGAAAATAATTGGAAGCTTTGAGAAATAATTAGAAGCTTTGACTTAATCAGCATAGTTTTTGCTGCTTTAATAAGGGTTCGATTCTTCCTTTCAGCAACACCATTTTGTTGAGGTGTCCTGGCAGCACTGAACTATTTGCGAATGCTTTTGCTCGCACAAAAGGAGTCAAAGATATGGTTCCTGAATTCAGTACCATTATCACTTCGGATGGCCATTACATTCTTTTTGCTGACGGTTTCAATTAAGAGGATCAGCTTCTGAAGCTCTTCTGCAGTATCTCCCTTGTTTGCTAGAAATCTTACCCAAGAGTATCTTGAATAATCATTTGTAACAACCAAACAATAAGATTTTTTAGCAATAGATTTAACACTAATAGGACCAAATAAATCAGTATGTAACAATTCAAGGGGTTTTGAAATTGTGTTTTCAAGCTTAAGCTTGTGTGGCTTTTTGTGTTATTTTCCTTGAGCACACGCCATGCATTTTTCTACCACTAAAAAAATCTTTAAGTGGTAGCCCCTTTACAAGATTTTTTTAGCCAATTTATTTATATTTTTAAAATTAACATGTCCTAATCGTCTATGCCACAGAAAGAATTCAGAAGATGAAGCTTTGGACAGGAGACATGTTACAGTGGAGGTAGATTCTTGTGATCCCATATCCATAAGATAAGTATCATTCTTTCTTGGAGCACGCATGATCACTAAATCTTCTGTAATAATAAACTCTGGTTTGAGAAACAGGCATTCATTTGACATAAACAACACTGGTATATCTTTATCATAGATTTGTTATACATTTAACAGAATGAATGCCAATTCTGGAACATAGTTCACTTTCTCCAGAGTCAAGAAACCATTTGAGACTTCTCCCTGACCAATCATCTTTCCACCCTTCTTGTCTCCAGCAAAAGCGACATATTCTCCATTTATTATGCGATAATTTGTGAGTAGCTCCTTCAACCCGGTCATATGCCTTGAACATCCACTATCAACATGCTAGAAGCTATTGATAGCTCTTCTGGAATGTTCCTAGCATATAAACAAAAAAATTGTTAAGATTTGGAAATTGGGAACCAAGTCTTGATTGACTTAGGTCTCGGAACAGAGGATTTTTTACAGAAAAAATTATTTACGAAATTATTTAATCTACTTCCTAAGAAACTACTATTTACATTTCTACTAACAAACGCAGGGCATGTTTTAATAACATGTTCATCCTTCCTACATCTAAAACACTGGGAATTTAAACCTTTCTTATTACATTTTGAAATAGACGCTTGATCAGTTAATATTTCTTCCTCACATTCAGACATGTGTGAATCAGAATTGCTACAAGAGTCATATGATTCTTTTAATATTTCTTTTGTGGCCTTAATTTTAGTAGATTCTGATTCATTTACATTAATGTTTCTAACATCTAAGAAAGTTGTTTCTGTCTCTTTAGGTTTAGAGATCCGAATTAGTGTAAAAGATTGGATAGGATGAGAAAGAAATTTTTCAAAGCAACTTGAGTTAGTATGTCTATCTAAAGCTTTACTTAAACAACCATCATTTCTATTGACACGAGCATTTGAAACATTATGATTTGATTCATAGACATCTGAAGATAAACAAGCTGGGCTAGGACTAGAACTACATATGCTATTGTCTGTAATAGACGTTTGGGAAACAAATCTACTTAAACTATTGTCTATTGAAGACCTTTTGGAATCTGAAATGTTAAGACTAGAGCTGCCCAGACCACTACTTGCACCATAATCATATTCCTCCTGAATCTCCTTATGATTCACTCCTTCTAAACCTGCATACAAACTATTAGTATCTTTCTGAATTAATTCATTAGTTGGATTAGGTATAGGCATAGGAGAATAACAATAAGTACTTGGAGGAGGATAAACATGAGTGGTTTCTTTGCTTCCCAAACCAGTCTTAATTCTAGCCTCTTGTTGTTTCTGAATTATCCATTTTTCAAGTTTAGTTTTTAATTTGCTTGTTTCAAATTCAGCAAGTGCTACACGTTCAATTAAAGCATTTATTTCAACGTTTCTTTCCAAAAGATTTCTTTTTAAATGCTCATTTTCTTTTAAAGCTTCATTTAACTTGACAAAATATTTAGACTTATTTGTTTTAAGTTCCTTATTTATTTGTTTTAATTCTTTTTCATTTTCTAATAATAGTCTGTTAGCTTTATATACCCCAAATAAACGGATTTTGTATGGAGGAGAACACATGTCTTGAATTACCTCATAAGGGAGACCCATAACTATCTTTTCAGCAGCCAGGGCCTTTTCACACTGACAAACCGGAGTGTTCTTCCTGCATTCTTCTTCCTCTGCTGCTTTCTTCCTAATCTTATCAGCTTCACTTTCCTCCTTCTTTTCTTCTTTACAGACATCTTTTTTCTCTTCACTTACTGCACAAACTGTCACTTTCTCTTCAACATTGTCACAATCACCTTTTTCTTCTTTAACTTTCCCAGTCTTCACCTCTTCAACTTGAACTTGTTGCTCACCACTTTCACCAATAGCTTCTTCTTGAATCTCACTCTTGAACTCCCTAAAAGGATCAAAGTCCTCAACAGAATCCACATCACTGTTCACCACCTCAGCCACTAGCGCATGATTGATTTCTTCTTTAGTTTCCTTAATCTCAGCACTCCAATCAAAGTTTGAAATAAGTGTTGTTTCCTTCTTAGGCTTAGCTTCTTCCATGTCGGTGATCAGGATAACTTTAGAAGTTCCTGGTTCAGTGATGATAGGAGATGAAAATTCTCTTTTAAAGTGCCCCAACTGTTTGCAATTAAAGCATCTTAATTTTGACTTATCAAAGCCAAGCTTAGAGTTCTGGTTTTGACTTCCAAAGCTCCTCCTACCAGTACGTTCCATGAATCTTCTTGCGCCCAGTGTGAGCATGGCCATTTGCCATCAGATATTAGTTTCCTCTAAATCATCAGGATCTACCTGATACATGTCTTCAACAGTCATTCCTTTTCCCTTCAACTCCCCCGCAACCAGAGCTTCATAGCTGTGTACAAACATTCCGAATAATGCCATTGTATCAGATGGAATTTGAGCAGTGACGGATGGCTTTGAGCTTGAACCAACACTTGTAGATCCACCACTGGGCTTGTTTGATACGTCATATCCTGTAGAACCACCATAAGCTGAACCATACATAGACGAATTTGCAGCGGATGACATTAATGCTGCATTTTGTGGATATACTGTGGCCGGCATCATGGATTGATTGTATTCCCTCCTTTTCAAATCCAAATCAAAAGATTTCAATTTGTTGATTACATCCATAAGTTTGTAATCAGCGAAGTTTCTTTCCTGCTTCAACATCCTAACTTGCAAGCTCCATTGCGGTGGGAGTGAGTCTAGGAGCTTAGTAACTTGTTCATGGTTACCCAGATGTTCATCATACTTCTTTAAGGTGCTTGAGATAGACAAAAATCGATTTGTAATATCAGTAAGACTTTCATTCTTGTGTCCTACGAATGAATTGAACTCCTTTTCAGCTTGAGCTTTCCTGTCCTTCTTCAAATCCTCATTTCCATCATAAAATTCACACAGAGAATCATATAAAGATTTTGCATTCTTGTGTTTAGCAAAGCGGTTGTAGATGTCTTGAGATAAACATAAAGTTAAAGCTCCAAAAGCTTTCTGATCACGATCGATTAGCTTGAGGTCTCTTTCGGTAAAGGTAGATGGATCAGTGTTTGGTGAGGTAACTTGACCAACAGTGACAGTTGGAGTGTTTGGACCATTTACTATTGATCCCATTGATTATGATCAATGTAGTAAAAGAAGGCTTTTAAACATCATTTCTAGTCCTCAAAATTATCACCATTTATAAGCCTCGGTGGATTATTGGGAGCAACACTCTCCAAGTTAGAAATGGTGATATTGGTGGATGTCATTCTTTATAAGTATTAATTTCGCTGAAGAATCTAGATTTGCTGGTAAGTTCGCTGCTAAATTCGTTGACAACTTCGCTGGTAGATTCGCTTCTAAATTCGCTGAAAACTTCGCTCGTAGATCGCTTGCAAGCAAACAGCAATTTCGCCTGAATTAGTGCTCAGAAACTCTAGTTTCGGCGATAGTTTTGTTAAGACTAGTAGAACTTTCATTCTAAGACAATTTCGGCAGCACTTTCGCTTGTTATGGCAATCAAGGAAGTTGAACTTTTGTTCAAAAGAGCTACTTTTGCTGAAACAAAGAAACCAGAACCAAACACCACGAATTTTGTAAATTCACTGAAACAAGTGGCAGTTTCGCTGGAAGATATCTAAATTCGCCCGACGAATCTGAAAACCATTTTTAGTACAAAATCAATCCAAACTCATCCAAATATCAATGGATTTGAGATCTGATGATTTCTATAGCTTCCCACACCCAATACGCACAAGTCTCAATCAATATCCATGTCAAAAACACGCAAATAAGAAATGGAACAGTAACTTTTGTTCGAAAATACCCAAAACTCAATCAATCAAGAACACAAAGGCTCTGATACCATATTGTTGGTCCTTCTGATCTATATAACAGTGCAATTGATGTGTAAACAAAGAATTCTCACTGAATCAACACCACAATATCAATAACATAATGAACAAATTGAGAATCTAAACAATAATAATCAACAAATTGCTCAAAAATAATGATCAATGAACTTCCAGCCAAAACACACAGTTGCAACAAAGATATTTCAATATTAGGGTTTTGCAAAACTTGCTTACAAAGATAAAAACATGATAATATATAAGCTAAGCTAGATTCGTTGACAGTTTCGCTAGCCAGCGAAACTGTCTTGACCATTAACTAGATTCACCCGGCAGCAAACTACAGTTTCGTCGGGTGACCTAGGACAGCTAGTTTCGCTCGTAGTTTCCCTGGGCCATAGAAACTGTACAAAAGCAAAATTACAAAGAAACAAACTAACATCCAACCTATTACATACAAAACAAAATAATCCTAACAACTATGGTGAGTCCAACCTACATCAGATCGTCATATATATATATATATATATATATATATATATATATATATATATAAAGTTTACGGTACAAAGTGATGAATTCGTGCGAAGTGTACGGAGTGATAACAACCATTGATCTAGAAAATCAATGGTTCAGATTAAAGATGAGAGTAATCACGTAAGGGATTAAAGGGGTAGATTTGGAAATAGCCTACAACTGTTGACTTTTTTTAAATTCCCCAATTTTTATAAACGCATATAACTATTTTATAGAATATTATTTCTTAAAAAAAGTACACCATAAAATCGAGTATTTTATTCTCTTTATTTGAGTATAATATTGCTATAAATTTTTTTAAAGAAATTAATATTTTTATAAAAAAACGTGAATATGCTGTGCGTATAACTTGCGTGATTATAATTGCGTAATTATAGAAATAACTTGCGTGTTATAACTATAACTTGCGTAATTGTTATTTATAACTTGAGTAATTTTAACTAGCGTAATTATAGTTACAACTTATGTAATAATGTATATAAATTGCGCAATTTATCCACCTTATATGCGTAATTATGGCGCGGATGAAATTACCCCTCTCCCAAGATACACGTGTCACGTCTTGGCGACTTCGTACATTTCGCACGTTTGTTGCACTTTGTATAGTAACATTCCTATATATATACAGGGGAGGGATCCGTTGAAAACCATATTATAAATGAAAACCATGCAAACCAGGGGTTACATATATATAAGTATGTGTTACAAAGTATACAACTCAAAGTTACGTAGATGTATGGGTTATGTATATGTAATTACGTGTTACCAAGTGCACAACTAGGAGTTACGTACATGTAGCTCCTACAAGTTACGTAATGTAAGTCGTTTCGTTATCATTCACGTTTCTTGGAATTTATATTACAAAACATATAATGACCTTGAAAAATAAGGTTGAAGTTTACTTAAATATACTTTAAATAATTTTAAAGTTAAATCAATTATAAATTATATGATTGGGTAGTGATGGTTTTCACGATTTTTAATTATAAACATGAAAACCAATAACATCATTCATAAATTTTTTGTTATTTTAATTGTTAAAAAGTTATTTAAGTTTCTATTACATATATGTTGAACATAAATACGAGAATGAAGAGTCTTACGTATATGTAACACTATGTAGAATGAAAAATGGTTACGTATACCTAACCTATATGTGATATATATGTAAAACCATACTACAGTTTTTCATTTGATCTATACCCATATTTATATATACACATACACAAATATAAAGTGTGGTGATAAATTTGTAAATTATGTGGCCAGTTTTATTGGTTTTTTCTAGTTTTTATATATATATATATATTGTGTTTATAGAATCACATGTGTCTATACTTAATTAGTTAAAAGTGATATTTACCAAAATGGACAAGTGTGACCAATATTTTATCAAAATCGACATGATTTTTCAGCGCACATGTCTTATGCTCATAAAGCAATCCAGTGAATCCTAGCCCCATTTAAGACTTATCAGTGTACCAGGCTAAGCCGGTGGAATGAGCAGTCAAATAAAGGAAATTCTTCACGTGGCGGCTTCCGAGTTAAGACATGTTTCAAGATGTAAGGTGAGTTAGCCTGCAACGAACTTGTATTACACGTCACCTTACAGGTTTACTCAACTGATAAATTTTCATAGACTTACAGGCTTAGCTGGAGCTGATTTTGGTCGACGTAATCTTTCCTACAAGTCGTAGGCTTAGCAAGCAGGTAAGTTGTAGGCTATGTCGGTAACCTTTTGTATTGCAGGCTTAGTCGGAGGGTAAATTGTAGGCTGAGCCGACTGCCTTATCAAGAGGTATGAATAGTCGTAAAGACCAAGCCGGTTACTTTCTATCTTGTAGCCTTAGATGACTTCATTCCCTTTTTTTCCTTAATTTATTGTATTAAAAAAATAGTCGTAATTATAATTTTTACAAAGTTATTTTTCATATTTTTTGGAAAGTTTTGAGAAATGATTTTTGTTAACGTTGTGGTTTTTTTGGGTGGAAGATGGGAATGTGTTAATAGAGTTCTTGAATATGTTCCTGCTCACTGTATGAAATGTGGTTTATGTTTACGTACACATATAAGCTTTTTCGATTTAATATGTTTGATTTCTCAACATTATGTGCTTCAAGACATCACACATGTGTCGTATCAAACGTCTATATTACTTATCTAATTAATTTATACGATGACCTACATGTTTCTTTTTTATACAAATGGCTGAAAAAAATTCCTACCAAAGTTTTAAACTAGATTTTCTTCAGGAACTCAGATTCGTCTTTCTGTTGGTGCTACGGGCAACATACATGTTTCTTATTGTTCTACCGGCTAGTTTGTTTCTAGAAACGGTTCTTAATGTTTTTTTTATTTAAATACGCTGGAAAAAGTTTTTTTTTCAGAAGTCAATCCATGAGCCAACACCTAATAAACTTTTGTATCAGTATAAATCATTGGTGATATTCTTTCATTTTATTTTTTTAACTGATTGATTTGGTGTTGAGGTTAAATTAGCTTATACTTGTTTTTAACAATTAATATTAGAGCCACTGGTTTAACTCAACCTAATGATGATGGTCACACATAATCCACTTAAAATTATGGACACACGCAATTGTTAGGTAGCGCTTGAAATTATGTGTTCACACGTTTGTTGGATAACGCTTAAAATTATGTACTTGAATTTATGTGTACGCACCTTTGTGAGGCGGCGTCTGAAATTATGTGTGCACACGCCTTTGATAGGCGGCACTTGAAATTATGTGTGTGCATGTCTTTTTTAGGCAACACTTGATACCATGCACGTGCATTTGTTTTTTTACTGATGTCTTATACGTATCTGACTTTGAATCAACCTTTGAAACTATTCATATACAAGTATGTTTTATACTTAGTTTTTAAATATTTTAGTCTATCTTTGAGGAAAAAAATTTCATCAACTTGTTTACTTTACTAGTGGTTGTATTAGCTTTGTCAACTATCATTGTGTATCTCTTAATGGATTTATTTTTTGTTAGTATTTTATGTAAGTCCCTTATTGGACATGAATAGTTTTGTAAACTAAAAAACATAAGCTATGGTTCTTTGTAAGATTTTGCTTGCTCTTACTTTTGTATTACTTAGTGGAATTGTACATTATTTTTTGGAAAGTATAACATAACATAATTCTATTCTTACATATAGCATTTCTCAGCTGAACCGCATTCTATGTTATTATGGGAACTCACCCATCTAGTTGAGATCATTTTTGGTCGCCATGTCATCAACACATGTTTTTAGAAGCTTCTTTATTTTTTCAATTCTTCTTTAGCCGTGGCGTGCATCCCATACCTATGATATCCAGCGTTTGATAGTTTGGCGATTACTCATCTTGGGCTCGCATGTATTTTGTAAACGCCCATATGCATTTCTCTGACTAAATAGTCTGCTTCCTCCATAGCTACACATCTTAGTAACATAAGGGCCCCAAGTATGATCTTCAATATAAAACTCCATCTTGCATTTGATATTGTAGAGCCTTATTTCGCATTTTCCTAGTCGTGACCTTGTAATGTAGCACTTTTCCCTCGTGTAGGCAATCAATCTCTTTATCTTATCATATTAGTTTCCAATGGTTGTATGGCAGGTGCTTTTAACTCTTCTATATTTAATTCTGGATCTTTGAAAAATGGCGCTAATTTGCTCAACACATCAGCTTTTTTGTTCTCATTATGCGGTATGCGTATTACCTTTCACTAATCTGGTTTACTACTAACAAAGAATCTAACTGAGCTTTCAAGTTTGGCGCAACCATTTCAATCACCAACTCAAAACCCACGATCAACGCTTCATACTTTGTTTCATTATTGGATGATTTCAAAGACAACTTTAAGGCATGAGTTAGTTCAATCCTCTCTAGAGCCATCATTACTGGAAGCATCATCAGTGTGTAGGCACCAATAGTCATCATTTAATGAGCCAGTTGAAAGACTACTCGTAATATTCTTATCTTTTAGTACTTCTGCCAAAGAATTTGCTATAACTTGTGCTTTGAGTGCCGATCCTGGTTTGTATTCTAGCTCAATAGCTCCCAAATTAATCGCCCTTTTGCTAATTTGCGCAATGTATTTAGTCATCTTAATTGGTGTAGATTTAGCGCAGCCATTTGAAATATCTTCTAAGGTCTGTAGCATCATGTCCACCACCACCACCACCACCGTCCACGACCACCGACCACCACCACCCACCGTCCACCACCACTACCCTATCCTCCACCACCACTCACCCTCCTACCATCCACCACCGTCCACCACCACCACCGCCACCGTCCACCACCACCCACCGTCTACCATCACCACCACCACCGTCAACCACCCCACCACCGTCTGTACACCACCACCAGTTTATTTTAGCAGTCTGCTAACTGCAGACATTTTACCTCTGGAAAAATATATTTTCATGGGTTTAAGTTTGTGTTGTGCTTTCGATGGTTTATTAGTGTTTCAGAAATATCTACTAGCATGATCTTTTCATCTTTCCTTATTATCACCAAACCATCAACTTGTACTTCCAAGTTCTTATCTATCTAGTTTTCGAATATCTTATCCATTAATCGCTTATATATTGATATGTGTCTTCAAATTGTTCTGCCATTTGTATATGAGGATACCCTTTATAAGCATCTAAAAAATATTTGAATTTATATAGCGATTGACCATGGATACGATGCAAAATAGAGGTTGTGATATCGTATTGATTAGATAAGAGAATGTGTAACTTGTTACTTGAGTGCATCACAAGAAAATGTGTGTAGGGGCAAGATACGACCGTCCAGAAGTTTGAAATGCTATACTGGGGTTGGTGAGAAAGTCTGCATGAATAGGATTTGGTTACGAGTGGTTTGAGTGTATGATGGTAATGTGACTGTCAACATAGGGTTTGGCAGAGCCACAATCAATGGCAAATTGGGTTGTTTTGTTTAGTTGCAATATCAGTGCTCCTTGATCTCACAACCTTCGAGGAAAGTAGGCATCGATTGAATTCTGGTGTTTAAAACTGTAAAATATAGGAATTAGGATCTCAATTAACTTCTTGGTTTGGAGGGATGATTCTGGTTAGGTTGGATTATCAGCCATGGTTGTATGGGGATGAAAAAGAAAGAAAGTAGAATGGAATTAGAATAATTGATCAATGGACGACGCCAATGTTGATGTAAAATCCTATCTCACCATGGGAGAACACATATAGATAGAAAATGTCTGTGGTGACCTTCAACCTCTTATAGCTTCTAATCCATCTATTCAATTCACTGTTCATCTTGACATCACACGCACATTTAACAACGCATTAAGGCATCATGAAGAATGAAAAGAGAATATTGCTCGTAATAACCCTCTGGTGTGGAAATCTGTATTTTGATCGGATAATGAAGGAGATAAGTTATAAAGAGAGTTTAGAGGGAAATCATACCCTTCTTTCTTACCTTATCATTCTTTATATAGATTTTCTTATTAGAGTTCTTTGGACGATTTCGTGAAGTAGGTGGTCTCAACTCATATTTATGTCACTATTTTCAACCTATTGGTGAAAAAATTGGCCTTGGCTTGTATGTGGCCATGTGTTATAACTAGCTTTTGCGATCATTCTCTTTGAATATGAGTTGGGTTTATAGTATGTTTACGAGTGACCCAGGTCATACCTCTTTATGGTTTATATGCCAAAAGGGTGTAAAATTAAAGGTCCATTGCACATGTATGTTTCTAGTGAATGGAGTGATAGACTGAAAATGACTTTAGGTTTTTAATCCTAGGGTTTTTTTGGTGATGGAGAAGCTGGTGAGATTGGAGAGACAAAAGTAAGAGCGTGTGGTTTCAATTTTGGTTGACTAGAAATGCTAGTGGTCGCCAAAAAAATCATTTGACGGGGAGAAGATGGCCATGAAAAAGACGATGGCGACAATGTAAAAAGGAGAGGGACTTAAAAATAGAAACAAGATCATCTTATTTTAGCTTTCTAATATGAGGGTCATTTTGATCATTAGACATCAATCTAATAAGAAAAACCAACGTCCATCCACTACAAGTAGCTTCGGTGTTACAATATAGTAAGCACTTAAGACAGAGCCTCTAATTTGTCAAAGTTTGACCGAAACCTACAATATAAACATACTATAGTGTGACAACCAGCAATTTCATGTCAATACCTGACCCGATTTAGTCATAATTATGCATATTATACATGAGTTCAATCGAGTTCTAATTATTTAAAGTCATTTCATGCATTGCAAAATTTCATGCATAACATTTCATGCATCGGTGATTCGACGTAATTACCATTTTTTACACGCGGTATAACCGGCACACACGAACGTCGGTGATAATCAATATATACATACTAATAAATACTTTAAAGTGTTCCAAAGTATTTTAGACCTAAATTAAATACATTAAAAAACTTACATTTATAAATAAACCTAAACGCGTAAGTTGATATGTTACCCAGAAAGATTGCTTTTAATGCGACTACTAGATACATGATGTATCCTTAACATATTATCAATATTGAAATATATAATATTATGTAAGTTTTTATAATATTTTGGATGTATTGTAAAATTATAAAGTAAAAATATAAAAATATGTAAAAAAATATTTATAGTGCAACAAATACCACCCAAATACCCAATAACACTTAAAATAAAAACAAACCTCCTCACCACCATCATGTGGTCGTCCCCTCCCCCTTCCTCCTTCCTCTTCTCTTTTCGATGCAAAATCCCAAAAATTGTATAAAGCTTTCTTGTTTGACTTGAAAAAGTTTGAATTAACCTTTCCTACCATTTTTATGACCATTTCTTACTTCATAAAATATACATGATGTGATTTAACTATGAGAACAAATGACAAGAATTGAAGGATGTTAAAAGCAAGAACTCATCCACCATTCACCTACACATTCACCAATATCCCTTCTCTTCTCTCCTCCCTATAAATTTCGACCAAACCACCACCATTCCCACTTCATCATTTTTCAAATTTACCTTCTACAAATCAAGAGTATTGCAAGTGTCATTGTTGAAAATCAATCAATTTTTAGAGTTTTCAAGCTTCCTACATATCTTCTTTCATCTTTCCTTGCTTGCTTCTAGTGAGAACAACCACTTCTTGTTTACGTATATTTTACTTTACCATCTTTATTCACCTACTAGTTCATATGTAACAAAATTCATCCACAAAAATCCATTCATGTTAAAAATGATGTTTTTACCAACAAAGAGTTTCAAGAATAATACTTTACACAAAACATTTTAACATAAACTAAATAATAAATCTTGTTCTTAGAAAGTAAATATTTATAGATCCATATTTGACTAAATTACTAGTCGGTGATTTTATAAAAAGTCATAAAGGTTTGTTAAAACCCAAAAAAGCTCTAAAAGGGTTATATTATGATTATGGAATTTTAGATGTTTTATAAGTGTTATTATGAATACTTATATATATTCTACAAGTTATATTTAATTAGTAAGTTGTAATATGATATTATAGAAGATGGGTTATGACTAGATGATAAGTTGACAAAATTTACAAGTGTGGTTAAATATATAAACATGGGACTTTAAATGAAAAATATGAACTTTATAACTAAATATTATGTTAGTTTGATGGGTGTGTTAATGTGGTTTGTAGATGACTTTTGATAAAGATGGCACATTATTATGGCATGAGACTTAAAATTAAATTTATAGACCTTAAAATATTAGTTACTAGATCACCTTAAAAGATGAGTTAAGACAAGTTGGTAAATTGACTAATGTGACTAAGCAGTTTTATCAAGGAATTTTACTATGAATTTCTATATTATTTAATAATTTGGAAAAACCCTAATTCAATTTATGTTAAGGTTCATATAACTGAGTGAAATAAAAGAATGATTCCACCAAGAAAAATAGTTATATAATTATTTTATGTGCAAGTATATATTTTATACATGGGTTGTAAAAATATGAAAAACTCGTAACTTTTCATTAGATATTAATATTTAAAATTTATTTAATTAGAGTAATACAAATATTATTGTACTTAAAATATGAGATTATTCCAAAGCCCTAATTTTTATAATTTCATATGTAAAATATATACTTGACTACTAAGTACGCGGGTTACGACTCGGGTCGAGTCAAAATGATATCTAAATACCCAAATAATATGTCAACTATAAAATACAAGGGTTTTTATAAACACTCAAATAAAATATAATCTATTAATATTTTCTAAGTAATATATATATTTCATAAATACCCACCCTGTATCACCAACGGGTCATTGAGTCTAACACTTTATTACCAAAGTTATGTGGATGAAATAATTACATGCTCATATTAAGACCGTATTCGAATTCGAACCCATTCATTTTAAAAATAAGCACAAACCGATTCAAAATGGAAAATTCGAATAGGTTTTATTCGAACTCATTCGATTTGGGAAAAAATAAAAAAAAAAAAATATTATGTGAATTTGGTTTATTTAAATCAGTTCGGTTGGACATTTTTAAACAAGTTATATCATGCATTTATATATAAAAGTTATATCATATATATATATATATATATATATATATATATATATATATATATATATATAAATAAAATAAATATCATCTGTATAAAAAAAAATTAGGGCATGATACATATATAAAAACTATATATATGTGTGTTATTTTAATTTGGTTTATTCGAATCTATTCGGTGGAGATTTTTAGATTCGAATTCGATTCGAAAACCAAATTCGATAGTCCATTTTATTCGAAAACCGATCTGATTATTCGAAATTCAAATTCAAATTCAAAGTCGTGGTTCGATTCGAATTTCGAATTCTTCAAGTTCAATTTGAATAATGAACACCGCAAAACATTCCACAAGAATCCTCCATAATTCGATTAACCAAAAGACAATTTCGCATTACTCGTCTTCCAAGTTAAACATTGTATCCTTAGGCACAAAAGAATAAATTAATATATTTGTTTTACATCTGAAAATGTAAAATGATGCTTGATTCATTTGTAACAATAATACAATTATAATTAGTTGTCACATTTAATTTTCTATAAAAGCAACACACTGTCAAATTAAAATTTTATTTGATAATATCAGATTTTCCTTCATATTTAGTTGTGAGTTCCATAAAAGCAACATCGTAAACTTAAAAATTCAATCAATAATGTCTTATTTTCTTTTGTAGACCATACACGCTATTACATGTGTCAAAATCAGACATTCATCAAACTAGCTAGAACGCATCTTGGAGCAATATGTATCATAACGAACTTTTTTTTTAACAACCAACTAATAAAACCCGGCTATCCTCGTGTATACCCTAATGACGAAAAGGCACTCCATACATCTGCGAGCACAGACAACACTAGATAACCCAAGCCTACCAACCACCAATTCCGGAAAAAAACCTGCCACCCGAAGAGGAAATCGTAAGGCTACCACTCAACCAAATGATTGGTAGTAATTATAACGAACTAAGACCTAAATCCTAATACATATATGGAGATACAAATACATGGGGTTAGAATCTTTCAAAGGCATACAAATCCAAACCGCATTCTGCTATTAAACATAGCACTTATGCTCAAACAAATCTCATGATAAACAGCAAAACATTTAGATATTGTCACAAATCACAAAGTCTTGTCTATGGTAGCTTTAATACTTACACAATCAACAGACTTTTATAATCCATCAAACTCTGTTCGTCGTTGTTGAAGCTTCAGTTACCTCGCCTACTTTTAAGATTAAAAAATTGTAACTTTCGATCTAATTCATAATTTGTGTAAACAAAGAAATCTTGCGGACCACATCAATATGTCATTACTTTCTTCAAAGGAGGCGGGGGAGATTTCCAACAATGCACTTTGGAGTTCTTTTTCTGCCTGCATATTGGCTAATCATGTTATATTAAGTGTAATTAACTAATTTAAGTACATATAATTAAGTAAAACAAAGAATCTGACCTTTTAACCCCATTGCAGCAAGTAAACCTTTTGCATAAACCACAGATGACACAAGTGTCATCAGTGCAAGAACATGTTTCTGATGATATCATCTCTGAAAACAGGCAAAGCAAGGTGGTTGTCTGTTTCATTAGTTGTATACGAATCTAAAGAACAAATCTTCTTATGATGTTTCAAACTTCGAGAAAAACAACAGCATGGCAACTGACATGGCTCTTGACTAGAAAAGATAATTGCCATCACTATTCCTTATTGTTGGAATGTTAATAATCAAAAAAATAGAAAAGTCAAAGTGAAAAGTCAAACTGCAGATTAAATGTGTTGATTGGTAGTTAGGTTAGTTAAAAAGTAGTTATTTCACCGTCACAATAGGTGGATATAAATACCCATGTCGTATGACTTTTGTATGTGTGAATTTAGCATGTTTGTATGTGAATCTTTGTCCCTGTTTTCACCGAGTCCCTGCACATTTTTGTGTACTCATAATCAAATGTTCACCACAAGATCCTATTAAATAATCGATCCTCCTGGGCGCAACACTTATCACTCTTGCAGCTGCTTTTTTCTGACAAGTATGCAAACCAAGGGACCCGTCATCAGGCAAGTCGTTAATTTTATTCTCAGATAATTTGCCGTCGTTCTTGTTTGACAGCTTGTTTCTCCTAGCACAACTGAAAAATCAAAATGAAGATATCTTAGTTTTCGGATTATCAAAATGGCAGATTGTGATGCACTTGCAATCAGCTTTCATGATTTCTCAGCTTTTGATACATAATCAGGATGCAGGAATTCAAGTTCAACCACAACCAATTCTATGTACAAACAACAACCTCATAATTCAGATAAGTATATGTTTAATTAAAAGAAATATTAGTTGGTTTAAGCTTACACAATTCAAGAAAGATTATGATATCAAAAGTTATGTGAGACTTTTCAAACCAAAGTTACTAAGGGAAGCACACTCTTTAGCAAGATTGCAAAATCAGGCTAACATAACCGCCCGTGGAAAACAATCCTATAAACCTGCTTCAAAGCCTTTTTGTACTCAATCAATTGGATCCAGATCCAAATTACCCTTGCTACCCACTCCTATCAACGCAAATCCAGTGATTCATTCGAGACAACCAAAAGATTAACTAGTAAGGAGTTTGATTAAAAAAATTAAAAAAAGGAGAGAAAAGATTGGTGTTCTGAAAAATATACACCAGGGCATGAATGTCGAAATGCCAAGCAACTTTTCTTATTTGAAGTAATAGATGATGTAGGAGGAGGGAAGTTCAGTGGATGATGCCATCACTACTCTTGAAGCTGTTCAAGATGTTCAAGGTCCCAATATATCTCTACATGCTATTACAGGACAGGCCCCGCTCCTACGCTACAATGAAAATAGTAGGTGCTTTGGGTACCACCTGCAAATCCTTATTGATAGTGGATCTACACATAACTTTGTGAACCAACAATTGGAAGCCAAATTTGATTGTCGTATTCAAACAATAGATCTTATACCTGTCGCTAATGCTGATGGCAATAAGCTACTTTGTGCTCAGTTATGTTAGGATTTCTAGTGGACCATGCAAGGCAGACGGTTCAAAGCTGATACCTTAGTCATTCCGCTTAGAAACTATGATGTAGTCCTTGGAATTCAGTGCTTACAAACTCTGAATGATATAGTATGGAATTTCAAGTCATTAACCATGATATTTAGGTAATAACCAACCCTTTGAGCTCAAGGGCACTTCTAGCCTGGAATTAATGCAAGTACAATGGAGAAGATGACTTCCTTGTTACAGTCAAATTCTCATGTAGTGCAGGCTTCCCTTTTTCAGTTTACAGATTGATGAAGGTTTCCAACATATCCAACAATTCACAACTTTGTGCCCAATGAGAAAATGCCTAAGTTGCTATCTAACTTCCAATACATTTTTGAAGCTCCTATTGGGCTACCCCCAAAAAGAGCATGTGACCATAGAAATAGATTAAGAAGTGTTAAAACCACTTCTGGTGGTTTTTAATGTATATGACACACAAGTTGAAGTTCTTTTAAATCTTTAGCTTAAACCACTCTCTGTGCATACACTTCTTAAGCATGCTACATAGTTAACAAAAATACATAAATTCACACAGCAAGACACCAACATAAAGATAACAAATACTATGCTATATATCTAAGGCTGAAATGTATGAAATGCAAGGACCCAAAACCGGACCATATAGGATGGTCAGTCCAGTCTGGTTTCAGTATTTAAGTTCGGTTTCTCAATATGGGTCGACTTGGACCGAAAACTGATTTGGACCCGGTGCAGGCAAACCAAATATGCGCACGGAGTAACAAAAGATGCAGGCAAATCAATCATGAAGATCTTAAAGTACAAACCAAATTACATAATAAATCAATTTGTTAGCCTTCTGTTTGTACATATGTGAATTTATGTTAGACTTTATGTTAGCCCAGTGCAAACAAAATTACATAATGAATCTATTTTCTTTAAAGTACATACCATATGCTAGTGGGTGATCAATGTAAACCATAGTACGTATATTTGCACAACGATATTATTGTTAGACATGAACACAGATAGTCGGGTAATGTCAAATGATTCAAATATCATACTATTGATAAAAAGAACTAAAGGGGATTAAAGAATGTTAGTTCATTACTTGGGTCTGGGGTAAAGTTATCAAACTATGAAAATACTGTACATAAATTCTGAAGATGGTCAGGTTAAAGTTAAATCACTAATGAAACTAACAAATATGTCACTTTTGCCACCCAATTGGAACTCGATAAAGGTTTTGGTTTTCTTGAAAATTATGCCAGATCATAAAGTATTTTAGTATGTAATAAAAAGGATAACGCTAACTTAGAAAACATTTGACTCACTTCTCTCTTAGATGACAGGCGAATAGATAATCATATGGATATGATATTTGCTGCAACTGCTCTTCATTCATGGATAACACCTAAAATTTTGGCTGCATGTCAACAAAATGATACATAATGCCGAACAGTAAGCCTGGATAATAAAAATATAAATTAAAAGTTGAGAAACTAACCATTGTGGATAACTCGACATAAACAGAGCATTGTGTTATTTTCAAGCTGTCCGAACCTAATCACCTGTAAAGAACAACATAAATCTAAAGCGGTGTTTGGTTTGCAATCAAGAATCACTACAAGTATGGATTTGACAGCATATGTGGAATTGAAAACCCACCTTTCTGCAAAATATGTGAAACACCTAATTTTGAGAATATGATTCTTAGTTTTAAAATTTAATCAAACCAAATTCAGTCTATCATTTCCTCATCACTATTTAAATCATCCAGTCTATCAATTCTCATCACTATTTAAATCATCTTCTTCAGCATCACCACCTTCAAACTCATCTTTTACCTCATGAATTTTTGGTTCACGTCAATAGACATAGAGTGGCCAACATAGCAAGAGCATCTTCAAGAGCCTTGTTGTAAGCTGCAAAGTTAAAATCTAATCAACCAAGTGCTAAAGTGGCATAACAAATCACACACATATCGACATAATTTTAAAGGAACTATATTTAACATTTACCTTGCTCAAAATAACATATTATTGTCCCCAAATCACAGCAGATCCAAATCCTGAGATTGTAGTTCTTCACCCCCAATTGCAGTCCCTAAACTCGCTTAAGACTAAAAATCAGTCCCACTCCTCTGGTTCAGTAGTCACTTAAACTTATCGTAGTGGTTGATCACAGTCTCAAATACTGAACATACCTAACCTTCAAGATAGAAAATTGCTCCAATAATGAATTTTGGGTTTAAGATGTACAAATTGTCAACTGATGATAAAGAAAATCAATAACATCCCCCGGTCCTCAATTGCTTGAGTTCAGAGGTGTGGAGAGGAACAGTAGGTCATTGCAGGAGGTGGACGGAGCTCTTGTTTTCTCGCAGACCAAATTGGAAGGTGTATCACCATTTTCAATGATTTCGGGAGAAATGCAGGAAAAGGGGTGTTTTGTGGGAATGACTACCAACGGCAACATGGGAGAGAGGAGAAGAGACATGTGTAATCAGTAAAACTGAAGGTTAACTGCCTGTAACCGCTGCATCTAGAAGCAAATCGGGGACTTTGAAGGGCTGAGATTCATTTTCAGCCAAATCCAACGGTCATGATTGATCTGAATGGCAGTTAAACCATCCGCTGGCCATGTATATGTATAATTATTTTGTTCAGCACCACCTT
Organism: Flaveria sonorensis; assembly: GCA_025506505.1. Classification (NCBI taxonomy): domain Eukaryota; kingdom Viridiplantae; phylum Streptophyta; class Magnoliopsida; order Asterales; family Asteraceae; genus Flaveria; species Flaveria sonorensis. The sequence continues at coordinate 49,100,495 of CM046426.1, forward strand.
TGGTTATAATTTAAAGCCGATACAAATAAGCAGCTCTAATCATGTTTGTGGGTTTAAATGTTTACGGGTCAAAAATTAATTAAATGGGTTATGGGTCAGAAAACTAGACGTGCCCAAAATCTATTTTTGAAATTAATAATTTAATAATTAAACAATCAAATATAATAAAGCAGTCAAAACATAAATCAAGCAAAGCTATCAGTTATGATTCTCTTATATGATTAGGAGTTATTTTTTTCTTTATAAATAGATGGTAGGAATAAGATGCAAAATATACCAAAAAGTATTTTCTTTGTTCTACTTAATTAAATTATGTGATTGTATTTTTACCAATTGTTATTGTACCAATTGTCTAACAATTGATATCAGAGCCACGTTCGGTGAAGACGGTGTGGAGTCGTTTTGAGAGTCGATCGTCGAAGGGTGTAGCCCGTCACTGCAGGGAAAACGCAGCAGTCAACCGAAGGGTTTCGGAACAGCAGGATCTATTTCTGGACTGTTTTTTATAGCAGAAAACGAAGACGTGAAGGTGTTTCGGTTAACCGTTGTCTTGGTGGAAGTACCATTTGCGACAACAGGGGTGACTGGTGATAAACATTGGTGTTCCTGGGCGGTTATGTGTGATTAAAAATCCTTTGAGTGACTTGATTCGTGATAAGAGGAGACCGAAACGGGCCAAAAAGGATCTGTCAGAGCAGGTGGCTTTGGATTCGGCTTCGTTTGGCAGGTGAAAGATAACAGTAAAGGTGGTGAGACCTTGTTTTCTTTGTCGGTGGAGAGGCCTCTTTGAACAAGGGTGCTCAGAAGAAGATGCCGTTTGATGAAGTTGTTGGAAGGTTGAAAGCTTATGAAGAACGCATTAAAGGACTCAACAAAGAAGAAGAACTCAAGGGAGTTTTATGCTTTCTAAAAGGGAGAAAGACAAAAAGCACAGATGTCAGTAATGTGGTTATGGAAGTTCAAACCGGGATGAATTTGGGAGTGGCCGAGGAAGAGGTCGGGGTCCCGGAAAAGGTCAAGGTGGTGAACGGTTCCAAATATAAACCGACACTTGACGGAGATTGACCTTAACTTTTGTTTATTGTCATAGCGAAATATACAGTCAAAGAAAACTGTCTTCTTTTAGACTTAAAAGGAATACTTTTGACAGGTCAAATCATGAGCTAGATATTGAGTGGGTGTGAGGATATTAGTATGAAAAATTAAGATTTAAATAATACACACTGAAAACTTATGTGCAATAATTAGATCAATTTAGAATTATTTTGACCCAGTAATCAAATATATAAATATAATATTGAATCGGGTTGGATCGGGCTATAAATGTTTATAATATCTCTGATTAGTTGTTGATTATTATTTATTTAATGCTAACTTTAGTAAACCTTTGTATTATACGGGTTGAAAAAATAAAATATTAAATATAATAAAATTTTATGAAGTATAAAATGATAATCTAAAATAAGATATGATTAAAATTACATATAAGTAATAACTATAAGTAATAAAATAACGATATCAATTTTTAAACTTTTGTTTTTAAACTTTCTTTTAAAAAAAGTTAAACATTTTTTTCAAAACAAACCGTATTAAAAATGTTATTTTTAAATTTTTTTTATTATAACTTCTAATTTAATTATTTTTAGTTTATATCAAAATTTACTTTTAAAAATACCAATTTTAAAATATTTTAAATTTTAAAAAAAGTTAGATGTTTTAGAAATTTTTTTAATTGTATAAAAAATTATTTTCTAAAATAACATTAATAAAAGACATCTTTTTTAATTTATTAAAAAATTTAATCTAAAAAAATTAAAATTATTTAATATTTATTAATTTAGGTAATTATTTAAGAGGAGAGAGAGGCGGAAAAAATAAACTTAAGGGGCCTAGAAATGTGTCAAGTGTCCTTCTAAGTTACTATTTTAGTATTATATATAGATATGATTTTTTATATAAACATAATATATTATTTAACTGGTTGCATCAACTTTTTATGTATAATAATAATTACTAGTTTTATTCTCGCCGCGCGTTGCTGCGAGAACTAGAATTTATGTTGCGGCTGGAGCTAGAATTAATAAGAGTTTCACCTATGCGTCGATGCGGGAGTCATCACCAAGCTTGATTCAAATCTCTTTTTCTACCACCGCAACTCTTGACATTGTTGTCTCTTCTTCAGTATCTTTCTCAACTTCTTCTTGTTCAACTTAAGCTTGACAATCTACAAATCTCACTTTGGTTCCAGCAACTATGGACTAAAAATTAGAAGCATGTCCATTGTTAAAAACTACAATTTTCAAACACCTGCATCCGGTTTCCGAATAATGCTCTATCAAAGTTTTTTAAGATAAATGAAATACCATTAAAAGAAACTTATCAATATTTTTGGGTAAAATTAGTATTCAAAAGAATTACCTTTGGATTTCAAAATTACAACAAATTTAAGGGCGTTGCATAACCCATCAAACCTAGTGAAATTCGATTAAAGGTTAGGAGTAACTTCAAGAGGTCAGGCTCACTTGGTATTGAAAAATTGTACCGTAAGAGCCTATATTAAAAGTCTTAGTGAAACTATGTATTTGAAGTTGTGAACATATATCAAGAAATCGCTACAACATACTTCAATATAAACCTAGATCCATCATCCTAGAGAACACTTTCACTTGTCATTTTCATAAATTTCTCTATAGCAAACATATTACAAATTCAGTTCAGACCTTGCAAGATGTATAGGGGAAGTATTATTTCCTACAATGAAGTATTTTCAGATTATTTTTCCGTTTTCAAAAGGTAAGATGTGATTAGATAGGAACCCATATGGTATTATTTTAAGTGCCAAATTTTGGAGACAATTTACAAATATATGATCAGATTCTACCATAATATGTATCTACAAATATCAAGACATTCATTAATTTGTTGAAACTAATATGATTTGTAGTGTTCGATTAGCAAAATGCTCGCTAGCTTCCCTTTAATAGTAGCCATCTCCGGCCACTACACAAAGACCAATGTCTATTTAAAAGTGTTTACCCCTGTATACCAATTAAAGATCTTGTCATAAAAGCAAATTACTATAATTGTAGAAACGGGTTGAAAGTTTCTGAAAGTATGATAATATGCTTCCAACCTCTAAAAGCTTTTACTAAAAACATAGATCTCCAAATACTGATCAAACGGGTCAAAAATTAAATGGAAAAAAAAAAAAGAAACATGGTCAAAAGTCATCCTTGGATGGATACCGTAAACAACATAGCAAAATAGATTTCTTTGCAGTCACTGAAAATCAGTAGCAAAAATAACCACTATCATATGAAGCTTGTTTGTATTTAAAACAAAACAAAAACACATGATAAATCAATTCTAAACAACAATAAAGCTTATCACAGACTATATACTCTTTTAAAAATGATGGAGTCATGTGGAAGAACAATGATGTACCACACCATCAAGTAGCAAAATACAACATGCTTTTGCATAAAAAAAGTTACACGTAGTTGAGTTTAAGTAAATAACAACAAGCATTATTATCTTATGACCACGACCACACCACCGCCAGTTCAAGAAAGAGGAAACCATATCTGTTGAGCAAACAAACCATACCCGGCAGCGGTAGTCGGTGACACGAAGGATCAAATGCGATGGTTATCCTGAAGAAGACAGAGAGAGAGGAGTCGTTTGAATGGAACAAACAAGTAACCCTGTCGACCTTCTCTCTATCAAATGCGATCGTTTTACTTTGGTGCTTGGGATCTTGTGTCCAGCTTTTAAGACTTGTATTCTTGCCTTTTAGCGTTGTAAAACACTATTCCTTCCCCATCTTCTATATTTAATATAGGTATATAATATATATTTATTTATAAATTGTTTAAATATTCTTAATACTTTACCTTTAATATTTTTGCAATATACTTTTATAGAGGAGCGCGCACAAGCTAGTTTGTTTTATTTTTTTTTTTATTTTTTTTTTATTTTTTTTTTTTTATGTTTTATGTTTTGAGTAAATTTCATGAATCATTCCTCTTATGTTTTAATTAAAAGTTTATGGGTGAGGTTATTCTACAAAGTGTATTTTTGCTACAAAGTGTGAGAAGACACAATGAGGCTAAGAAAGTGTAGGAACCTCTGAGGTTAAGAGGCTGATGCAACCAAAACAACCAAATCTTCCAACATGCACTTCGGAACAAAGGTGAATTAGCTTCGAAAGTTTTACACACTCTAGAAAAAATACTAAGTGTAAAATCTTCCGAAGCCAAAGTTTAGAAGAAACTGTTGCGGAAGCTTTACACAACTTGGAAAATATTCCAAGTGTAAAGTCTTCCGAAGCCAAAGACTCAACTCTTCCGAAAGTAAAAGATGGAGTCTTCCGAAGCTGCTTAAGGACAAGACTGATTTTCTTCTGAAGAGAGAGAAAATATACATTTTCCATCAACTTTATCATAAAGCAACCTACTTTTCGCTGCATGCTCTGGTAGTTCACCTGCTATCACTAGTTAGTGAAACTTTCATACTTTATGATAAAGTAGATAAGGTCTTCGCCTGCAAGTTTCTGTTTTTGTTCCTTTTTGGCTTTTTGTAATAGGAAAGTCAGTGAGCTATGGCATGTCATAGTCACTAGTCAAAAAGCAATCTGCCTTTTGACTTTAGGCTGATCTTATTGTCTAGATTAGTCACTTCCAACTGTCTTTTTGCATATTGACGGTTGTAGGATGTAGTATAAGTAGTCTCCGGTTCTTGTAATCACATATACTTGTACATCACTTGTAATAGAACTAGAGAAGCAATATACAACTTCCTTGAAAACTATATCTTGTGTTCTCATTCTTACTTTACTTGGGTTGTGCATTGTATCTTCAGTTTAAAGTTCTAAGTTCCCTATTTGAATTGTTAAGTGATCCTAAAGATCCTCCTAAGTGTGTTAACTAAGTGCAAAGCCCCCTTTAACGGTCCTGCATTTGGTATCAGAGCATTCCAGGCTCTTGTTTGTAAGATCTCACCATCTTCAAATCCTCTTAGTTACACACATCACTTAACTCTTCAAATGGCAGCTATCTTCAAAGCTGATATGGAAACTGGAACTATGACAAAGTCCCCACTGATCACTCCTGAGGATTTTGACACTTGGTGTCAAAGAATGGAAGGTTTCATCAAGTCTCAAGATTCCAGGATGTGGGAGTCTGTTGTCAATGGACCTCATGTACCATGCACCACTTCAGCTGCTGGTGGTGGTGGCATGATACTAAAGGAGAAGGCTGACTTTTCTGATGAAGATTGGAAAAGAATTGTTATTGATCAGAAAGCCATGACAGCCCTCTAAACTGCTCTTTCGAACTCCATCTACAGAGGTTTCAAGAAGTGCAAAACTGCCAAACAGCTATGGGATGCAGTGAAACTTATGTATGAGGGTTCAAATGAAGCCAAGGAGAACAAGAAGGATCTCCTAAAGCAGCAGTTTGAAAATTTCACCTTTAAAATAGGTGAAACCATGACTCAACAATGCTTCAGGTATGTTGAGATTATGGATACTCTGGCTAATGTTGGGGTAACCATTGAGAACAGGGATATTGTTAGGAAGTTCATGTCCTCTCTTCCAAGACAATGGACACACTATTGTGTGGTCATTAAGAGGACTAAAAACCTCAAGACCCTCACTCTCACTGAGCTGTATGGGATACTCAGTGGATACCAAATGGAGATGAACATGCAAAATTCATGTGGTAACTCCAACACTCACCAGAGTTCAGCCCTTCATGTGGTTGAAAGGGATTGCAGAGAACCACAACATCATCTCATCTGCTACCCTGAAACTTCATAAAAGGGTCCTTTCATCACCTTCTCGGAGACACCCAGAGAGAGCTACATCCAAGGAAGTCCCTTCCAAGAGACAAGCTCCTCTCAAGCTTTTGTTTCCACTGATGAAAGTTCAGGCAACTTTTTCTTCACTCTTGAAGACCTGGACTGTATCCATCCAGATGATCTGGAATACATGGAGATAGTCCAGCAGATGGCTCTTCTCACTCACAGAGCCCAGAAGTTCTACAAGAGGACTGGGAGAAGGTTTCCCAGCAATGCTGCCAGTGGTAAGTTTGGGCTGGACAAGAGCAAAGTCAAGTGTTACAACTGTAACCAGATGGGACACTTTGCTAGAGAATGCAAGGCACCCAAATCCAATGGTGGCCAAGCTTCATCCAGGCCAAACAACACTGAAGGAGGGCACCAGAATGAGAAGCCAAGGCAGCAAGCTGTAGTTGCTGTTGAAGAAGGAGGCTTTGACTGGAGCTTTCAAGCTGAAGATGCATCTCCAAACCAAACACTCATGGCTGACCATGATAAAGCTAAGGTACTTGAACATCTTTGCTCTCCTGAGTGTATTACTAAAGTTAACAGATACTGGTCCTACAACTTGGAAATGAGATCTGACATTGAGTCTTTGAATATTTTAAAAGCTGATTTTAAAAGAGCTGAAAATGATTATAAACTTAAGATAGAATATCTAGAGAAAACAGTTTCAACTCTTAAACATGAGCAAACAAATTACAGGACTCAAATTAAGGATCTCATTACCAAGTTAACTGAATGCCAGGCTGAGCTTGTGATCAGCAAAGCCAGGGCAGAAAAATGTTTTCTTGAAGAAGAGACCTTCAAGAACATGATATCCTCATCTCTGCATGCAAAAGTGTGTTATCAGAATAAGAAGGGATTGGGATCTAATGAGATAGCTCCTCCACACACTCTACTATCAGTCAGATCTCCTAGGTGTGGAACTGGTCAAGATGAGCTGCCATCCATAGACCCCAGTGATGAAGAGGATGAAGAGGAGAAGGTGAGGGATGACTCTAAGATGAGTGAAGAGAGTCAATCCAAAAAGGGTCACCATGCTCCTAAGGAGGAAAAAGAAGCTGGTTTGAGCAAAACCAAGAGAAAGAACTTGATCAGAAGAGCAAAGAGAAGATCCAGAAAAGCTCAAGAGATCAAGACCACCTTTGATCCCAAACAGAAACAAGTATTTATCTCTACAGGGTTCAAGGTGATGAAAGCTGAAGACCTTGTCAAGAACTCTAGTACCAAGGGTTCTACTTTAGCTTCAACTCACTCCAGCAACAACAAGAAGACTGATCAGCTGTGTGTCATTGCTGCACAGCCTGAACCATCCATTTCAAAAAGCAAGCTTTACCCTAAGAAGCCTGCTGCATCATCTGAAAAGATGAAGAAAGAAAAGGAAAGTGTTTAAGTTCAATTTTCTTTGGGAAAGAAGACTCTCAGAAGGAAAGATTTGGATTGTGTTATGTGTGGTAGTACTTCACATATGGCTAAGGATTATCAATACAATCCCAAGAGTACTATCCACATGATTAAGAAGAAAACTTCTGAAAATAAGAAGAAACAAATAGCTTCGGAAGGAAAATCTGTTTCCTTCGGAAGCTCCAAAATGAAGAAGAAGGCAAGTAGGGAATTGCCTTCGGAAGAAAAGTTGGTCTCGGAAGAAAGGAATGCTTCCAAAGCACTGAAGCTTGCTGCAGTGAAAGCAAGATCTTCCGAAGGATCCGTCTCCAAAGCTTCCGAAGCTACAAAATCTTCCGAAGTAGTGAAGGTCAAGCCCAATCTTCCAAAGGTAGTGTGGAAGATGAAGGAAGACCTTGAGACTGAAAGCTTCTCTTCAGCAACAGCAAATGATCCTCAAAGCCTGAACATAGGATCACTTACTGTTTCATTGCCTTCATCTGAACTTTATAAGCCCAAGACCAATGAGGCTTGGGTTCCCAAATGTAACTAAATCATCTCTTTTTATGCAGGGACAGCTAAAGACCAACAGAAATATCTGGATTGTTGACAGTGGCTGCTCCAGGCACATGACTGGCAATGAGTCCTTGCTTCAAAACTTTGAAAGGATTGATGGAGGACCAGTTGCTTTTGGAGGAGATGCAGGAGGTTATATTGCTGGCAGGGGTAAGGTTACAAATGGTAAGCTCAGCATTGAAAAGGTAAACTTTATCAAAGAGCTTTAATACAATCTTTTGAGTGTGTCTTAATTTTGTGACCAAAAACATCACATGCTCTTCACTGAGCATCAGTGCATTGTTCTCAAGCCCGGGGTTGACATTCCTCAAGAGCATATTTTACTTAGAGCCCCCAGGAGAGGGAACATGTACAAGATGGACTTGCAGGAAACATCTGTTGGGTTTTTAACAAGATTATCAAAGCCATATAAACCCATTTATATGAAAAACGCAGCGGATATAAAAGTTTTAAATCTTGTTATCTATGTGAATATAAAACCGATTTTATAAACAAAACACCCAAAACAAGGATCCATATACGAAATAAACATGCTTACTAACATCACAACCATAGTGGGTTCAAGAAATACTACCTTTCAAGAGATAAAGATAGTGAAAGAGTTGATGAATGAATGGCTAGCCTTCAATGGAGAAAGCCTCAAGCTTGTATACCCAAAGCTACTAACAACACACCTTGTTTGCTAGGATTTTTGCACTTGCACTACACAAGAAAAATTCTTGTTTTTTCTTCTTGTTTCAGCCGTGAGCTAGAGAGAAGAAAGAGGGAGGAGAATTTCTTGGTTGAAGATGTTTTGTATGTAATGTGGTTGGGGTGTTCAAAGGGGTGGTTCCAAGAAAGCATTAAAAGCAAACTTGAAATTCAAAAGGGATATTAATCCCTCCTAATTTCGACCGCCACCCCCCTTTATTTTTTGTGTCTTAATAATTTGTAACAAGATAAATAACATGTTATTAGATACAAGTTTAATTAAAGATGTACCATATTAACATGATATTAGATACATGCAATATCTCATAACCATTATCATATACATATTATTTAACCAATTTAAATAATATCATAAGATAATTTGTATAAATAAATTATTCACATAATTTATTTATTTCTCAAGTGCAAATATTTAGAAGCCCATTTTCTAAATATCATAAGTGTTAATATTTAATTGTTAGATCATATCTTACAATAAATATTATGGTGTTTGTCTAGCTTGTTATTGGGTATGACCCGACTTGGATCATAATGTACTAGCCTCATCAATTATAATATGTTTCTTGGGCAGACCAATTCCAACAATCTCCCACTTGCACAAGATACATAAAAGATTGATGCAAGTAGCAAATACCGCCTAACAACGGTTTACTACCCCTAATACATATGACGAGGTGCCATTCAATAACATCATTCCTTTCAAGTACCTTACTTGAAATGATTTAGGTGAATCAATCATCTATCCTTTCGCCACGGATGTCATGTTAAATCCAGAGACACAGAATGATCATTCTCTATTGATTTAACTTAGCAGGCCTTAGATATCTCACTCTCAATGAATAAGAGAGACAAATCCCCTTTCGACTACATACGTCTCTCATAATCATCTTGTATTAAACTTGACATTAGCCTTATGTACCGTCATGTTTCAGAACAGCGAAGAACTAAGCCAAAGCATAATATTCGGTGAATATCAAGACCCAATATGTATCTCAGGTCGGAGGATACCATGATATTCGCCTTTACTCAAAACTACTTATGATCTATCATAAAGATTCCATGTAGTAATATTTGAGGGCGGGTCAGTCCAATATTTATATCCTATAAATATTCATCAACCTTGGCAGCAAACCCTTGTTGTATGTTCATACTTTATGAATATACGCCAATCCAAGGTCGGAGGATACCATGATATTCGCCTTTACTCAAAACTACTTATGATCTATCATAAAGATTCCATGTAGTAATATTTGAGGGCGGGTCAGTCCAATATTTATATCCTATAAATATTCATCAACCTTGGCAGCAAACCCTTGTTGTATGTTCATACTTTATGAATATACGCCAATCCAAGTTCATAATAGTCTTACTTTCATCTTTGTTCCCACAAATATGAGCGACTACGGACATTTAGAATAATTTGCTTATTCACGGATTTAAACATGCTAAAATGGAACATAACTCAAAAGCCATACTCATAAACCATAATCATATTAGTGAGTTGCAACAACAATTGTTCCAATATCCAAATACAAAATAAATCAAATCCAATCACTAGAATATCGAAGTCCTAAGGCATAAGTATGAGCCTCATGCTTCGGCCTTTCAAGGAGCTTCGTGAGTGGATCCACAATGTTTTGATCGGTGTGAACTTTGCGAATACATATCTTTCCTTTTTCAACTTCATCCCTTATGTAGTTGACCTCTGCTCAATGTGCCTTGTCTTTTGATGTGCACGGGGTTCCTTGATTTGAGAAATCGCACCCTCGTTGTCACAAAAGATCTCTAGAGGGCCCTGAATGGTACGGACCACCCCTAGGTCGGCAATGAACTTCCTTATCCACACAGCTTCTTGAGCTGCCAAAGAGGCGGCGATGTATTCTGATTCAGTGGTGGATAATGCTACCACATCTTGTTTCATGCTCTTCCAAGAGACCGCTCCACCATTCATAACGGAAACATATCCCGATTATAATCGAGAATCATCTCGATCAGTTTGGAAACTCACATCCGTATAACCCTTTACAACAAGTTCCTCCTCACCAGAGCCATATATTAGAAACATATCCTTAGTCCTTCTAAGATACTTCAATATACTTTTAACCGCCATCCAATGGCTACTTCCCGGATTTTGTTGGTATCTACTTGTCATGCTCAAAGCGCATGACACATCCGGTCTAGTGCATATCATAGCATACATGATGGATCCTATAGCAGATGCATATGGGATTCCTTTCATTCTTTCTTGCTCATCCTTTGAGCTTGGACATTGAGACGAACTCAATATTGTTCCTTTTTGAATAGGCATTAAACCTTTCTTAGAGTTCTCCATCTTGAACCTTTTCAAGATTTTATCAATGTATGCACTTTGGTTTAAACCTATTAACCGCCTTGATCTATCCCTATAAATCTTTATTCCCAAAATGTAGGCGGCTTCTCCAAGGTCCTTGATGGAAAAACAATTTCCAAGCTAGGTTTTTACACCTTCCATGGAAGGAATGTCATTTCCAAACAATAGTATGTCATCAACATACAATCCTAAGAAAGTAATGATGCTCCCACTAGCTTTCTTATACACACAAGCCTCATTAGCGTTTTTGATGAATCCAAATTTCTTGACTTCATCATCAAAACAGTGATTCCAACTTCTAGATGCTTGTTTCAATCCATAGATTGATTTCTTTAACTTGCATACTTTATTAGGATGTTATGGATTGACAAAACCTTCGGGCTGAACCATATAGACATCTTCTTCAAGATATCCATTTAGAAAAGCAGTTTTGACATCCATTTGCAAAATCTCATAGTTATAGTATGCAGCTATGGCAAATAATATCCTAATTGACTTTAGCATTGCCACAGGCGAAAACGTTTCATCATAATCAACCCCTTGAGTTTGAGTAAAACCTTTCGCTACAAGTCTTGCTTTATAAGTATCAAAGTTTCCATGCATATCGGTTTTCTTCTTGAAAACCCACTTACTTCCAACCGGTTTGGAGTTAAGAGGTGGTGCAACCAAGTCCCATACTTGGTTGTCATGCATGGATTGCATCTCAACATTAATAGCTTCAAGCCATTTGTCACAATCGGATTGTGATATCGCATCATGGTATGTGGTGGGTTCATCCGAATCTACCAAATAGCATCCATTCATGAAAAAACCATATCTTTTGGGTGGATTACTGATTCTACCAGATCTTCAAACATTTTGTGTGTCTTGATCAACCATATGATCATTCTCAACAACCTCTTGTTGAGTGCTAGTATCAACCAATTTTGTATCGGCTTGTGGTTCTCGATCCTCCTAGAGTTCCACCGTTCTATCAGTTCCTTCCATAAGGAATTTAGTTTCCAAGAACTCAGCCTTTAGAGCAATGAACACCTTTTGCTCAGTTGGGTTGTAGAATTAATATCCCATAGATTCCTTGGGATATCCTACAAAGATACACTTAGTGGATCGAACTTCAAGTTTGTTTTGGGAGTTGCGTTTGACATAAGCCTCACAAACCCATACCTTTAAATATGATAATGATGGAACCCTTCCATGCCATATTTCAAAAGGTGTTTTGTCCACTTTCTTGGTTGGGGCCATATTTAGAATACGGACCGCCGAGAGCAATGAATAACCCCAAAATGATAGAGGCAAGGTGCTTCTAGCCATCATAGATCGAACCATATCCGATAGAGTTCGATTCCTCCTTTCGGACACACCATTATGTTGTGGTGTTCTGGGTGGAGTGAGTTGCGAGATAATTCCACAACTCCTAAGATGATCTTGAAAAGCATAACTAAGGTATTCACCTCCTCTATCCGAACGAAGTACTTTGATGGTTTTATTGAGTTGATTTTCTACTTCATTTTGGAACACCTTGAACATTTCAAAGGCTTCATCTTTGTGTCTTAACAAATACTAATCATCGGTAAAGGTAATGAAGTATCTTTCACCATTCCTTGTCATTGCCTTAAAAGGACCACATACATCCGAATGTATGATCCCTAATAAGTCTTTTACCCTCTCATTAGTACCACTAAAGGGTTTCTTGGTCATCTTTCCTTGCAAACAGGACTCACATTTATCAAATGAATCTCCATTTGATTTTAAAAGACCATTCTTTTGAAGTGTATGAATGCGATCTTTGTTTATGTGACCAAGGCGACAATGCCAAAGGTAGGTCTCACTCAAATCCATTTTGAGTTTCTTAGGGTACAACGTGTTATCAAAGGATGTGTTATCATAAACTAATTCATAAATGCCACTAGACGGCATTGCTTTAAAGTAAAAAACATTATCCATGAAAACACAAATACAATTGTCCACAAACTTCAAATCATAACCATATTGTCTTAAAAGATAAACGGAGATAATGTTCCTAGTCAACCTAGGAGCAAATAGAATGTTTTTCAAAACAACTTCCAAACCATTCGGAAGCTTCAAAATGTAGTCTCCTTAGGCTTCAACATCAACCTTTGTTCCATTACCCATGAAGAGACTTGTATCTCCTTTCAAGAAATTTTTATTTCTTTTGAAGCCCTGCAATAAATTGCAAATATGAGTTCCACATTCGGTATCTAATACCCATGTGTTACAAGAAATAACATTTAGATCAATATGGATCATGAAAGTTGTACCTGAGGTTTGCCCCGCATCCCTCTTAGCTTTCAACTCCTTGAGATAGGTTGGACAATTTCTCATCCAATGTCCTATCTCACCACAACCAAAGCACGGGTCTTCTAATCTAACCTTTAGCTTCTTCAGTTTGGGTGGTTACATTTTAGGCTTCCCTTTGAACTTTCCCTTGACTTGCCCTTTGCCTTTGGCAACCTTTGCCTTAGGTTCCGGGTGATGCCTCTTCTTATTTCCACCTTCATTGATCGTGAGAACCGGTAAAACCCTTTTACCCATTCCTGTTTCGGTCGTTTTCAGCATTGCGTGAAGCTCACCAATGCTCTTGTCCCATCCATTCATGTTGTAGTTGATGACAAAAGTCTCATATCTTTTAGTTAGGCTATGGAGGATCAAATCAGTGGCTAACTCTTTTAAGACGGGACAATTTAGCCGTTCAAGTCGATCAATGTGGCTTTTCATTTTAAGCACATAAGATGAATTGGATTAGGTTTCTTCCATACGACATGCATGAAGCGCTCGAACCGTTTCAAAGCACTCCACCCTAGCTTGAGTAAGGAACATTTCCTTAAGTTGGGTGATCATGTCATATGCCCCATGATGCTTAAAATCCTTTTGAATCTTGGGAATCATAGTTCCCAACATGAGGCAAGAAACTTGCACCGAATCCTCGGTGTGTTTTATCCAATCGTTATAGGCATCTTGATCGTCACTGTCAGGTTCATCGGGAATAGGATCGTCCAATACGTAGGATTTATTTTCTTGTTTGAGAACGATTCTCAAATTTCGATACCAATCCATAAAATTGTTATAGTTAAGACGATCCTTATCAAGTATGGCTCTTAGAGATAGGTTATGCACGGGTGGGATAATTGCGTTAGGTGGATTGTTGATTGCGGCCATCTACAAGTTTTAACAAAGTTCAATATTAGTATTTTCGATATTATTTAAAATTTTAATCGTTAATACCGTTTATGTCTCCAATACAATTAATGATTAAAATCTAGAACCCAATGTTTTATTCACATAGTAGTTAGGTGACCTTTATCCTACTATTGAATTAACAAGGTAGTCAATGTTTTGACGATTGCAACCCTTTTGCAATTTCTAGTTTTATGGGATCGGTTAAACATCATATGTTAAGTTGGCATGTTTAATCCCATCAACACCTTTGTACGCCATGCTTCGGTGATCCTATTCACATGGTTTCCAAATCAAGTCGTCCTACTTACACCCACATGTGAATTTACACATACAAGTGGTTAGATGACCTTTATCCCACAAATATGGTAAACGCACCTCAAACACACAAGTTTTCTCCAATATGGTTAGGTTACCTTTATTCCACATCGAGTTCCAAGTGATTCGAGTGTTGTATAAAAGGATGGTGTTAGACTTGTTTAAAAGGGATTTTAGTTTTCTAAATTCTAGATTGGAAAACTTTTGTGTACCTTACATATGCATGCTTTTAAATGTGTGGTACTTAGTTTGAAACCAATATTAAAAGTTCCTTTTAACAAAACCCATTTTATTATGAAATCATTAGCCTTTAACAAAACCAATATTATTACTTAATGATTTCTAAGGAACCAATTTTATACAAGTTGTTGATTTTAAGTTGTCAATTATCCTTATCCACATAAGATAATACAAAACATAAAACAACCATTCAAGCATAAATAATCAACCACAAGTTCATAACCATAGCCATCTACATTTGGCCACACTTGTTGACCGAAACAAGTGTGCCAAAAGGTCTCTCCTAAGGGACCAAATGAACATAACCATGTGCCAGTGAACTCCCACTTGATCCCGCATCCAAATGCCTTAAGTGTCCATTTTATGTTTTGACTTCTCCACTTTATTTAGGGCTTGTTAATGAGCTCCAATTTCAGCTCCAAGCTTCCATGGTCCACTAAGTTTGGGCTTTGGTTATTGGGCTAGAATCCCATCTTGGACTATGAGGTCCATTAAGGTCCAAAACCAAAACCCTAACTTTGTTGCATCTTCTTTTTAAAAAAAATATATCCTAATACATTTTTCTAGTAAAAGAAATACAACTAATCTAATTATTATTACAAACCAATATGAATAAATAAATAGATTACAAACCCAAATAAAAGAATATTACAACCATATGGAATAATCAAATAATCAACCAACACAAATATTCATCCAAGCACAAGCATCCAACCAAACACAAGGCCAAGGCTAGGTTATGAACATCCAATACACATCCAAATATGCAAGATATACAAGCTAAATGGTTCCCCTTTTGAACCCCAAACTTTCGGCCAAGGCTAAAGGAAACCGAAGGTTTCGGGTTTTGTCTAAACAAAACAACCAATCATCCAAACGACTTAACCTTTCAAGATCTTAACAAGCATGTAAAAAAATAATCTTGAAAAGGTAAGGGAAACCAAAACAACCCTCAAGGGTTCAGCCATATGGTTAAACCCACCATGAACCCGAAAATATAGAGATAAAAAGAAGCATGTATCCATATAAGCGGCTCTTGATGCCATTGTTGGGTTTTTAACAAGATTATCAAAGCCATATAAACCCATTTATATGAAAAACGCAGCGGATATAAAAGTTTTAAATCTTGTTATCTATGTGAATATAAAACCGATTTTATAAACAAAACACCCAAAACAAGGATCCATATACGAAATAACATGCTTACTAAGATCACAACCATAGTGGGTTCAAGAAATACTACCTTTCAAGAGATAAAGATAGTGAAAGAGTTGATGAATGAATGGCTAGCCTTCAATGGAGAAAGCCTCAAGCTTGTATACCCAAAGCTACTAACAACACACCTTGTTTGCTAGGATTTTTGCACTTGCACTACACAAGAAAAATTCTTGTTCTTTCTTCTTGTTTTAGCCGTGAGCTAGAAAGAAGAAAGAGGGAGGAGAATTTCTTGGTTGAAGATGTTTTGCATGTAATGTGGTTGGGGTGTTCAAAGGGGTGTTTCCAAGAAAGCATTAAAAGCAAACTTGAAATTCAAAAGGGATATTAATCCCTCCTAATTTCGCCCCCCCCCCCTTATTTTTTGTGTCTTAATAATTTGTAACAAGATAAATAACATGTTATAAGATACAAGTTTAATTAAACATGTACCATATTAACATGATATTAGATACATGCAATATCTCATAACCATTATCATATACATATTTTTAACCAATTTAAATAATATCATAAGATAATTTGTATAAATAAATTATCCACATAATTTATTTATTCCTCAAGTGCAAATATTTAGAAGTCCATTTTCTAAATATCATAAGTGTTAATATTTAATTGTTAGATCATATCTTACAATAAATATTATGGTGTTTGTCTAGCTTGTTATTGGGTATAACCCGACTTGGATCATAATGTACTAGCCACATCAATTATAATATATGTCTTGGGCAGACCAATTCCAACAACATCTCCCTCTGGAGAGATTTCTTGCTTTCTGTCTAAAGCAAATAGTGATGAGTCTTTCCTTTGGCATAAGAAAATATGCCATGTAAACTTTGAGAACATGAATAAATTGATTAAGAATGACTTGGTAACTGGAATGCCAAAGAAAGAGTTTACAAGTGATGACCACTGTGTTGCATGCCTGAAGGGGAAGCAACACAAAGTGTCTCATAAGTCAAAGGAAGTGAATTCTATCACTACTCCCCTACACTTGTTACATATGGATCTGTTTGGCCCTACCAGTGTAATGAGTTTAGGAAGGACCTCATACTATTTGGTGATCACAGATGACTTCACAAGATTTACTTGGGTGTTTTTTCTTAAAACTAAGGATGAAACTCCTGAAATCTTAAAGAATTTCATTTTGAAAATTGAGAATCAATCTGATCACAAGGTCAAAATCATAAGATGTGATCAAGGAACAGAATTCAAAAACCAAATCCTTGATACATTTTGTGATGAAAAGGGTATTTCAAGACAATATAGTGCTCCCAGGACTCCTCAGCAAAATGGTGTTGCTGAGAGGAGAAACAGGACACTTATTGAAGCTGTAAGAACCATGTTGTCTGACTCTAAGCTGCCCATCACCTTCTGGGCAGAGGCGGTCAACACAGCCTGCTATGTGCAAAACAGAGTTTTGGTAGTTAAGACACATGGTAAGACTCCTTATGAACTGTGGCACAAAAGAAGACCATTCATTAGTTTTCTCAGAACATTTGGATCTCCTTGCACCATCTTGAATACTAAAGATCAAATAGCCCAGTTTGCTGAGAAATCAGATGATGGACACTTTATTGGGTACTCTTCTCAAGCTAAGGCTTATAGAGTATACAATCTCAGAACTAGAATCATTGAGGAGTCAGCCAATGTGACTTTCAATGAACACACACCCTTTGTAAAAGGTTCTGGTCCGGATTGGCTGTTTGATCGTGACTTAGTTACCAACTGTTTTAACAAATTTTATGAGAATGTTTCAGGATCTACAGATAACAGGTCAACAGAAGATCCTGATCCAAGATTTGAGCTGAGAAGACCAAACAAGAAGACTACTTCAGCTCCAGTGGTGACTAACCCTGTCATTAAGGCTCCTATCATCACAAGCATGACAAATATTGTTGTTTCAACTGAATTACCCTTATACAATCTCAGAACTAGAATCATTGAGGAGTCAGCCAATGTGACTTTCAATGAACACACACCCTTTGTAAAAGGTTCTGGTCCGGATTGGCTGTTTGATCGTGACTTAGTTACCAACTGTTTTAACAAATTTTATGAGAATGTTTCAGGATCTACAGATAACAGGTCAACAGAAGATCCTGATCCAAGATTTGAGCTGAGAAGACCAAACAAGAAGACTACTTCAGCTCCAGTGGTGACTAACCCTGTCATTGAGGCTCCTATCATCACAAGCATGACAAATATTGTTGTTTCAACTGAATTACCCTTAAATTCTAGTTCAGAGGCTTAGAATTCAGGAGAAGGAACCTCTAATGCAGGAGGAACTGGAGGTGGTGACAGTGATCAAGAATTTCTTGATGCTGAAAACCACTCCAACATAAATGATGTCACACACTCACTGGATCAAGTTTCTCTTGATAAGTGTGTTGATGTGGTGGGGGACTCTTCTTTGCCAGATCACAATTTCTCTAATTTAGATCTATCTAACCAACTTGTTGTGATTCCTCAACTCAGGATCCACAAGTCACATCCCACCATAAACATCATTGGAAATGTTGACTCAAGGGTGAGAATAAGAGGACAAACTCATGACAGCCATGTTTGTCTACATTCTTGTCTCTTGTCCCAAATTGAGCCTAAGAAAGTTGATAAGGCTTTAAAGGGTGGAAGCTGGATTGAAGCAATGTAAGAAGAGTTGCTTCAAATCAAAAGACAGAAGGTGTGGAACTTGTGCCCTCTTCCTTAAGGGAAGACTGTCATAGGTACCAAGTGGGTATTGAGGAACAAGAAAGATGATAGAGGGATCATCATCAAGAACAAGGCTAGACTAGTTGTCCAAGGATACACACAAGAAGAAGGAATTGATTATACAGATGTCTTTGCTCCTGTAGCAAGACTTGAGGCTGTAAGGATATTCCTGTCTTATGCTGCATCCAAGGATTTCAAGGTCTACCAGCTTGATGTGAAGTGTGCTTTTCTCTATGGGGTGACTGATGAAGAAGTTTATATTAAACAACCACCTGGCTTTGCAGACCCAGATCATCCTGATTATGTCTGCAAGCTTGATAAAGCCCTTTATGGACTACATCAAGCTCCAAGAAAGTGGTATGAGACACTATCAACATACCTCTGTCAACATGGATACAAAAGAGGTACTATTGATGGGACTCTCTTCATCAAAGAAACAGGAAATGACACATTGCTAGTTCAGATATATGTGGATGACGTCATCTTTGGTTCAACTAATCCAAAGCTCTACAAAGACTTTGAGATGCTGATGAAGAATAGATTTGAAATGAGTGCCATGGGGGAACTCAATTTCTTTCTAGGAATTCAAGTGAAGCAGGTTGAAGATGGCATCTTCATCAGTCAGTCAAAGTATGTACAGGACATACTTACAAGATTCAAGATGACTGACTGTAAAGTTGTAAAGACACCCATAGCCAGAAACCACTCCCTTGGTCCTGATCTTGAGGGGGAATGCGTTGATGAACATCTCTACAGGGCTATAATTGGGTCACTTATGTATCTTACTGCTAGCAGGCCTGATATCATGTTTGCCACATGCATATGTGCAAGATATCAAGCCAACCCCAAGATGTCACACCTAATCACTGTCAAAAGGATCCTTAGATATCTCAAAGGTGCTCCAAATCTAGGCCTTTGGTATCCAAAGAATTCAGACTTTAATCTGTATGCTTATACAGATAGTGATTATGGTGGCTGCAATATGACTGCAAAGTCCACATCTGGGGGGTGTCAGTTCCTGGGTGGAAGGATAGTCTCTTGGCAATGCAAGAAGCAATCCTATGTGTCTGCATCAACTGCTGAAGCTGAATACATCGCTGCTGCCAGCTGTTGTGCTCAAGTGCTTTGGATTCAGAATCAGATGCTAGACTATGGGTTCAATTTCAAAGAGACTCCCATCCACATAGACAACAACAATGCTATCTCTATTACAGAGAATCCTGTGCAGCACTCAAGGACCAAACACATCAACATCAGGTATCATCTGATTAGGGATAATTTTAAAAAGGGATTGATAAAACTAATCAAATTTAACACAAATGAACAATATGCTGATCTGTTCACAAAAGCGTTTGATGAACAGAGATTTAAATATCTTGTATCAGCTATTGGGATGATTAACTTTGAGTAGATTTTTCTTAATAACTTAATCAATATTATTTCTTAAAACTCTGTGTCCTAGGTTGTCTATGAGATCACTTCATAAGCCCAGTTCTCTTTGGAAGAAAAACAAAATTTTAAAATGATATCTCTTAGAATGATGAAAATTTACCTTCGGAAGAAGCAAAAGTTGCCTTCGGAAGAAATTCATGTCTAAATTGTTTAAACAGCTTATCTGAGATTTACCTTCGGAAGAAATTCTTGAAGTATCTTCCGAAGCTTACATTTTTGTATAAGTACTTAAATGCATTTTAGAAACAAATTTCTTCTGAAAGCAATTTAGTCTCGGAAGACTCATTTATTTCTTCCGAAGCCAAAATTTTCAAAACTCTTTGAAATATCTTCTGAAGCAAAATTGCTTTCGGAAGCTTTGATTGCAGAGCTTCCGAAACCAAAATTGCCTTCGGAAACTTTTACTACTTCCAAGAAAACTAATTTTTTGGGCACCTTTTTCAGAAGTAGGACCCACTTGTGGATTTTAAAGTTTATCTTTTGTCATAACTTTGTCTCAAATCCAGACTATATCTTTCTAAACGGTTCTAATTCATTTCACTTCTCTCATTGTTCCTTAACGTAAAATTACCCCCAAATTTCATCTTCTTCTTCCTTCCTTCACTACAAAGCTTATTCAAATGGCCAATCTTGATCGTCGTAACGACCCTGATTTTACTATGCACCTACACAGGCAACACAATCAAGTTGCTCTGTTAAACTCTGAGAAGGATCCAAGCTTCTCAGACGTGTGTAGGTATCTTTCTTTGTCTCACTACTTCACCTCCCTTACAATCGATCTTCCTATTTATGAGGATCAGTTGCTTGAGTTCTGGCGGACCAGTCAAGAGGTCACCATGGATGGGGAGAAGGCACTGTCTGTCACAGTGCAGGGGAGGACGGTCTTCATCACTCCAGCCATTATAAACACCCATTTGTAGCTGGATGATGAAGCAGGTGAGCTGTCCTTTCCCAAAGTTGTTGTCAACCAATCCTTTGCACAGATGGGCTACGAAGGTGACTTTTCGGTCAAGACCTTCAGGAAGGGGAAGGTCTCATTCAAATCGAAATACCTCCTCCATGTCGTCATACATAGCTTATCCAACAAACATGGAGGATGGGACCAGATTCCAGAAGACCTCTTCTTCATTGTCCATAGGATGGTTCAAGAGATTAAATTCAGGTACTCTTAGTTTGTTTTTACAAATTTACTTGCGAATTTGGACTCCCTAGAATATTACATGTTCCCCCGGTATGTTCAACACATTCTCAACTGCGAAATGGGACCCCAGTTGAGGGGAACAGACAATGTTCTTAAACTTGCACATATGAGGCCCGACATTTTCAAAATTTTGAAAAAACCAACTGTTGGGTTCTCAGGGGTAGAAACAGCCTTGTCCAAAAATGTTTGAGCTCATTGCTCAGGGTGACATCCTAGCAGCCCCAGTTAGTGATGAACCAACACCCTCTACCTCTCAACCATCATCAAGGCCAACTATTACCCTCACCTACTCTAGAAAATCCAAACGAACCCCTGCACTTGCTATTGAGCATGTGCAGGACCCCATATCACAACCCATACAGGAGGAAGTAGAATCTAGAGCTCCCACTTCCCCTGAGGAGCAGACCACTCCCATCTTTCATACAATCAGTGCTGAGGTTCCTCATGCTCAGCCTGATGAGCTCACTACTCCACAAACAGCTTTAAGCCATCACTCTAAGTCTCAACACTCTAGTGATCAACCTTCAGGGGAAAGCTACCATCCCCAGCCTCTTGATCTCAACCGCCCCATACCCAGCCTTGACTTCTACTCTGATGAAGATTTGTGTCTCAATGAGTACCATGAATCTCTCCTCTCTACCCACACTCAAGGATAGATGAGTACTCCTGCTTCACCCATGTCTAGCCCACATCAGACACCCCAACCTGAGGTGGATCTTCCTATGATTGTCCAGGAGATCCATGTGGCTGAGGCTCTCACTGTTGGCAGTGATTATATTCTAAGACCTCACCCACGACAACCCAGCCCCTTGACATTTTCATGGAGCAGGGGAAATCCAGCAGCCAAGAAATCCATGCGGTGATGAGGGAGAAGACTCAGGTCCAATCCTCTAATCCCCTTATGATTCTTCATCTGAAGATGAGGGGAGTCTGCAACAAAAGTTCCACAAACTCTCAAATCTGTGCACCTACTTTGTATCAAAGATAGCTCACCTGGAATCTCAGGTGACTATCCTGCAGAAAAGGGTCAATGACCAGCAACTTGAGATCACCGATCTCAAGGGCAAGTTAGCTGAGAGACCAATAGGACAAACTCATCCAGGTCCACAAGAACCTGTGGATGTTATGGATCACTTCCCTAGCTCACCTATGCTTGAAGGTGATGCTACCAAAAAGGGGGATGAAGTTCTGACAGCTACAGAACCTGGGAGTTCTTCCTCGAGTATGGACATACAGGACTCACCATCCTATCTTGCAGTTGTCCATGCTCAGCAACCTCCTCTAGACAGCGATCTGGAGCTGCTCATTCAACAATTGTTTGAGGAGGGAGTACCAAGAGCAATGTTTGCCCCTTCTGAGAACCCAATCTGGGGTTGGGGGTATGATAGTGATAGGAAAGCTCTTGTGATCTCTAGAGCTCAGGGTCAACAAGAAATTCTCAACATCTCCACCCTGAGTTTCTATAAGAGTATAAACTTGGTAGATCTGGCACTTGTCAACCCAAGCAATAACAGACAAGCTATCAGATTAGCCAATAAAATTCAAGACTGGGTGCTGGCAGAATTCAAAAGGAGAACAGCGTTATATAGATAGAGGATAGCAGTTGAAGCCTTTGGTTAACTGGATGTTGAGGTGGACCCTAAGATTAGCTTCGAAGGGAAAGCCTTGACTGAAAGCCTAGAGGCTGAGACTGTGAACCTTGAGACAACATCTCCTCCAGCACCCCATACCCTTAGTGAGGCACCAGTTGGTGATGGTGCTTCACAACCTCTCTCTGGCCAGAGCTTGACTGCTGAATCAAGCAATGAAGGCCAAACCTCGCCTCAGGCTGAGTCATCAAGATCAGCAATTGACAAAGGCAAAAGAAAGCTAACTGCTGAGGGGATTGAAGAAGAGAAAAGAGAGAGGAAGAGGAATCTAAGGGGAGAGAGTTCAAGTGGTTCCCCAGGATTCATGCAAGCTGTAATTCTGACTGCCCATGTTCCAAACACTCAAGAAGATAAGTTAAGGGCAGCCAGACTCAACTATCTGGGGACCAGAAACTACAACATAGATGAACTCATCTCTCTCCCCTTAGAGGAATTAAATGAACTGGCTGACACTGAGTTGTCAAAGGAGAGAAAGGAAGCAGAGGATGCAGCCTTGACCCTCAAGCATAAAGAAAAAATGAGAAGAAAAAGAATATACAAGAACATTCCTGCCCTCTCCCCAGTTCAAGAAAGCCCTGAGTCAGAGGCTGTGGCTACGAACAACCTCGTGTAGTTGATGAAGAAGAAAAATTAAAGATGATCAACTACCTGAGTGCCACAGGTCTCTATCAGGCACCTGCACTTCTTTCCTTACCATAAGACTATATATTGTTTGAATACAACAAGCAGCTGGAAGAGCAAGCCAAAAGAGAAAGGCAAGCTGCTTGGAAGAGGCAAAGGGAAGAAGCTGCCAAATCAAGAGCCATCATCAGGAAAAATCAGAAAAATTCTGGAGATAGGCAGAAGATGATGAGCTTTCTAAAGCTGTATGGGTTCTCCGGAAGGAGGCTTGGTCCCATGTCTCTATCCACAATGGATGAGCACATAAGGGTGATCAAGCAGAAGATTAAAAGGGGAGAGCTTGTAGATCAAGCTCAACCTGAAGTTGAGGTAAAGGTTGAACCTACAGAGACAACACAACCTACACCTGAAGCTACACAACAGCCAACTTCATCTTCTGACCCACAGCAGGGTTCTCCTCCCTCTCCTTCTGAACCTGGGAGAGAAGAGATCCCAACTGAGAGGGAATCCACTGAAGAACCTAGTACTGAAGACCAACCCTCTCAGTTAAAATCATCTGGGAGGAAAAAGAGGATGGCCAGAAGAAGATCCTCTACCAAGAAGAAAAGAAGAAAGGCATCCACCTCCTAATCTCAGGATGAGTCAGAACATCATGAGGAAGTGCATAAAGAGGGATCTCAATCAACTCCTATCATAGTAGAGCCTCTTTCTGTTGGAAGACCAATTCTATCCTGGGCATTTGCTGAAAACCTGGATAGATGGTATGTCACTAGAGATCAGGGAGAACAACATGTCTACTTCACAAGTGACATGCTTGTACTCCCTCTGCATGATCTCTATGACATGAGAAGGTACTTTATGAGTCTGAAGAATCCAGATCTACTGATGAAGAAAGCAATTCTGAAGATCCTCATGTGGACTATTCCAGTCTGAAGAACCTCTCTGTTTTGGTAGCATCAGCCTAGGGGGAGTTTGTAGGAACCTCTGAGGTTAAGAGGCTGATGCAACCAAAACAACCAAGTCTTCTAACATGCACTTCGGAACAAATGTGAATTAACTTCGGAAGTTTTACACACTCTAGAAAAAATGCTAAGTGTAAAACCTTCCGAAGCCAAAGTTCAGAAGAAATTGCTGCGGAAGCTTTACACAACTTGGAAAATATTCCAAGTGTAAAGTCTTCCAAAGCCAAAGACTCAACTCTTCCGAAAGTAAAAGATGAAGTCTTTCAAAGCTTACAAGAAAAAGTCTTCCGAAGCTGCTTAAGGACAAGACTGATTTTCTTCTGAAGAGAGAGAAAATATACCTTTTCCATCAACTTTATCATAAAGCAACCTACTTTCCGCTGCATGCTCTGGTAGTTCACCTGCTATCACTAGTTGGTGAAACTTCTATACTTTATGATAAAGTAGATAAGGTCTTCGCCTGCAAGTTTCTGTTTTTGTTCCTTTTTGGCTTTTTGTAATAGGAAAGTCAGTGAGCTATGGCATGTCATAGTCACTAGTCAAAAGGCAATCTGCCTTTTGACTTTAGGCTGATCTTGTTGTCTAGATTAGTCACTTCCAACTGTCTTTTTGCATATTGACGGTTGTAGGATGTAGTATAAGTAGTCTCCGGTTCTTATAATCACATATACTTGTACATCACTTGTAATAGAACTAGAGAAGCAATATACAACTTCCTTGAAAACTATATCTTGTGTTCTCGTTCTTACTTTACTTGGGTTGTGCATTGTATCTTCAGTTTAAAGTTCTAAGTTTCCTATTTAAATTGTTAAGTGATCCTAAAGATCCTCCTAAGTGTGTTAACTAAGTGCAAAGTCCCCTTTAACGGTCCTGCAGAAAGTCACAAAAAAAATTATATCTCACAATCTAAATCTTTTCAAAAAAGTACTTCGGAGTCTCTGGTCCTCTCGTCGTCCTCTTTCAAAAAAAAATAATAATAAAAAATCTCATTGTGTCTTTTATGACACAATGACGTCATTGTGTCTTTCATGATGACACAATAAAAAAACGTTAATTTTTTTTATTTTTTTATTTTTCGTTTATTTTTTTTCTTAGTAAGGACGGCTAGGGGAATAAAAGATCGAAATTACTTTTTTGAAATTTGATTTAGATTGTGAGATATAAATTTTTTGTGTCTTTTGTGACTCATTGTGTCTTCTTACACTTTTTAACAAAAATGAATTTTTTTTAAAATTGGGTGTTTTAGGGGGTATTCGTTGACAAGAGGTGTTATTCTCGGGGTTATTTCACTTTAGGGGAACCCGCCCATGGCAGGGGCGGGTTCTGTGGCACGGTCAACACAACGCTCGGGATTGTCAGGATTGTCACGTAACCGGTACAGAACCCGCCCCTGCCATGGGCGGGTTCTTAGTGTGTGCTTTCAGTGTGTGTTTCAGGCGTAGGCATGTGAATGATGTCTGTGTGCATGTGAATGCATTTGAGTGTGTGTGTGCGGTGTAAGTGTGTGTATGCAGAATGTGTGCATGTGAATGAATGTGAATGTGAATGTGTGAGTGTATGTGACCGTGATTAACCAAGAACTCGCCCTTGTGAAGGGCGGGTTCTCAGAGCCTTTTTTTCAGCCACACAATCCACCTACCAAGCATACACACGACGATTATTTATATCACACAAATTTCATTTCAATCCATCTGCTTACTTACAAATTCTCTTTCTTTCGATATTTTTTTCAATTCTCACTGTCTTTCAATATAATTTTCTCTGTAATTTCATACTCTATTTAAAAAAAATGAGCTGGAGAATTACATCAGGTCCACTAAATAACGATTTGTTATTTTTAAGTGGTCAACATAGAGCTGATTATTATTTTCGCGATCCAGAAAGCGACGAAGGAATTTTACGTGTTAGACGAGGTGATAAAGCTTTTTGGGATTATATTGATGAAAAACCTATCCCTGATAATATTATGAGGTATATACGGTTGGCTGGTTTTGCGGGTGTGATCGAGTGTGGTTATCGCAAACTTGACCGTGCTCTTATCTCGGCTTTGGTGGAAAGATGGAGACCGGAGACACACACATTTCATTTACCGGTTGGAGAAACTACGATAACCCTTCAAGATGTACAAGTTTTATGGGGTTTGCCGGTTGAAGGTGATGTTGTTTCTGGCACTGATTATTCTATGAGTGCAACTGAAATTATAATGAGGTTTGAGTATTTAACCGGTTGTACACTCGCTACAAGTGCTGTAAGTGGTTATAAGTTAAACCTAAGATTTATTTTAGATGAAATAATAAAACCATTCCCTAATAATGCCACAGATTTTCAATGCATCCAACGAGCTAGATTAATTATATTTTTTATGATTGGTGCCACTTTATTTCCTGACACTTCTAGCAACTGGGTGCACATAAATTATTTAATTCATATTGAAAATTTAAATAACTGTGGTAGACTTAGTTGGGCAAGTGCAGTTTTAGCATCTTTGTATAGGCAATTATGTAAGGCAACGAGTGTCACTAATCGAGAGGTTGGTGGGCCTTTATTCTTGTTGCAATTATGGGCATAGGAAAGATTCCCTTCTATGTGTCCCCAGAATACTCGATCGATTGATTTCAGATTACCATATGGTGCAAGGTATGTTAAAGAAAACTTATAAATTAACTATTTTTTAGTAATGTTATATTTTTCTAATTAACCGGGCATATTTGAAAACTTTGTTACAGATGGACGGGTGAACTTAGTTATGTAAACACCACTCCACACTGTTTGAGTGCCTATCGATCTCAGCTGCATTCATTAAGCGAAGCCACGGTATTAATATTAATCTAATATTATTTTGTATAAATTAACATTGTGAAAACATATTGATTCATATTTTTTATATCAGTTTAATTGGAGGCCTTATGATAATATCATCCACCGTCTACCTGATATCTGCACAAGTGGATATCAAAGCTGGAGAAGTGACACATACCTTATATGTTGGGAAATTGTTGAGCCTCACATATCAAGTAGGGTTTTAAGACAGTTTGGAATGTTTCAATCAATCCCTACAAGTGTGTTACTAACCCGGGAGCAACACACAAATCTACATTCGATTGCTCGTAGAGGTGGTAGAAATAAAAACTGGATACAATATCATAATATCTTTGTTCAAGCATGGGCGTCTCGACATAATTCTATTGTGAATGAGGAATACACTGATTTGCCAATTGCTTCTGAAGCATACATGAGGTGGTATTTAGAGCGTACTGTTGTGTATACAACAAACCCGGCTCATCAAGACACGAACCCTCATGGCTTCCAAAATGATGGACAAAGATTGAGAATGATGGTATTATTATTATTAATTTATTTGTCATAATGATTTAATTATTATTATTATCATTATTATTATTATTATATTAAAATTAAACTTTCATAATGTTATTTATAGATGGATGGGATGAGTCAGTTTTATCAAAGACCAGGGGATGAATCGGGAAGGAATATGACGAGCCGTTATATGGAATTTGCACATGCAAACCATATAAGTTATCTACCAATGCATGTGACACAGAATGTTGATGATACTCAACTTCCTCCTGTCACACAACGTTTACGTAGAAGGGGTAGAGGACGAGGGTGGGTTGGTCGACAAGTTGTTGATGATAATGTGGAGCAACAGAATATGACTGAACAAAGGGTTTCCACAGAACAACAGTTCAACTCCCTCTTTTTAAGCCAAATGAGTAACCAAGATTTTTTTTACGGTGGTACCTCAACTTCTCAGTTTCCACAATTTAGTCAAATGGCTACCCAGAATTTTGAAGAAGGGGGCCCGTCAAATCCTTTTCAAAGCCCTAATACAACTTATGAACAATCGTTTCATCATTCTTCCCCGATACCTTATTACCCTCAATTTCAAGAAATGGCTCATTCAGTTGACCGGTTTTTTAATGCATCTCCTCCTTGCTCATTCGACTTAAATGATGAAGCAACAAATGATAATGATGACACTCGTTAGATGTTATTTCATTTATATTTTTAGAGATGTATTTTTACTTTTTTAATTATGTAATTTTTTGTACTTTCATTTATGGAATGAAATTTTATCATAAAATAGAAACATAAAATACAATATTATTAGAATAAGCATCCAAAAACTAACAAGTAGTATAATAAAACTAACAAGTATATGAGTAACACAACAAAGAAGGTCACATGTGGGTCTTGCGTTTGACTATCTTTTCTGTGAACCATTCAGGGTGACTATATGTATAACGATACTGATAAAACTCTTTTGCCATATAGCGTCGATATTTTGCACACGTGTCTTTAAAATTTCCCTCCATACTTAAGGTTTTTCCTTGAACTAGCTTTTGCATTAACATACAAACAAAAACCCCTGAATTACCACCAAGGTCACCCCCGTCTTTGGGCAAATACTCCTTAGTAGTTGTGAAAGGCATGTCATCCCTTTTATCAGGATGAATAAGCGGTCCAGTATAATTTTTTTTCCAGTAACCAATCTGTTCCATCAGACAGTAAAAATTACATGGAATAAAATCTAAAATAGGGAGAACTAACTCATGATATAGTTCACGATATAAGTTATTTGACCAATACTGAAGGATCTCCATTGTATGCAAGTTGATTCGGATCAGTAACCAATCTTCTACTGCTTTTATAAGTATTGGAATATAAACATATTGCACTTCCCAAAATAGAGGGTATAACTCATCAGTTCCGTTGGCATATTTGATAGGCTTGACATCTTTCCACACACATAATTCATCCCGAAACTGAGGTGGTAAAATTGTCCAATTCAATCCCGATGGTCCAAATTTCGCAAGCTTTTCACGTCTCATCCGCATCATCCGTTTTACCCAACCTTCTATATGCTGTGATATAAAGTATTAACATCTAAGGAATATTATATAAAACTAATAAATTTTTAACTGAAAAATATATAAGATTTTTACCAATGGAGAAAGACGACCATCGCGTTCATAGCCAATAAAGCACCCCAAAAATCCTTCCCAAGCAAGTTACCACTAAATAGAACTGAAACACAATACGGCGCATCACCGTTGTTGTAGAAGTCAATAGCATCTTTTGACCAGTTCTTAGATTCTTCTTCATCTGCAAATAAAAACGGTGTATGCACCGAGTTGTTTTCGGATGAAGATGATTCATGTTGCTTCTTAGGCCGCCTCAACCTTTGTAGAATTGAACTCGTCGATCGGAGTTCATGAACCGGTTCTTTACCGGGTCGGTGTGCCATTTTTATGGGTTATTTGGTGTTTTTTGGAAGAGAAATTGTGAAATGTGGTGTGCTAGTATGAGAATGGTGGTGCTATTTATAGGAGTTTTTTGGAATAAAATAATTATTTTTTGGAATAAAATATTTATTTTTTGGAATAAAATAATTATTTTTTATTAAACAACAAAATTAAATTAAAACAATAATAACCAGTAAACATCAAATAAAATTAATATACAACAATCTCCTCATGAATATGAGTTTGGACAAGTGTTCATGTTATGACCTGTTTGTCTACATATTGAGCATCTACGTATAACTGGTGCATCTGGATGATGAGCATCCATCTCGTTGTGTATCCTTCTCGTGCGTCTCCTACCTCTTGACGTAGTGATTTTTGATGGATCGCCTCTTATCCTCCAACCCGGGTTCGTCCAATAATCAGGGTGATGAAGCGGGTAAAAATGATCGTTGTACTGTTCTTGATAAACAACAGTACTATAGACCTGATGAACAATGTTATGAGGTGATTCACCTCTATGGCGGCAAACTGCAATTGCATGTGAGCACGGGAATCTTTGCATCTGCCATTTACCACACGTGCAACTTCTGTTTTTGTATTCCACGGTATAATCATTTCCACCAGCTTCATTTGTTTGGATCTTTGACAGAACTCTATATCTCGCCTCTCTGTAATCAAACTCTGTTATGATATGTTCTTGCGAGTTAATATCACGTGCATTGAACAAACGCCATATGCGAGGGGGTAACGCCGTGTTACAATTGGCTGCGATGTCAGTATGCTTTCTAAACTGTTCGACTGTTTTCTCGAACGTACAATTAATAATAGCTTTTATTGGCATAAGCCTGACACCTCGTAACGTATTGTTGAAGCTTTCTGAAATGTTCGTCGTCAGGTTACCCCACCTACGATGATTTTTATCGTGTAGAAGCGTCCATTTACTCTCTTTAATAGTTTTTAAATATTCCCACGCTTCTGGATTGATGTTTGTCATTTGACTTACACAATAGTTATACTTTCTTTGTTGGGTGGTGCTTCCGATAGACCAACATATCCTTTTTAAGCTAGAAACCTTGAACTTTTGCATGAGGTTACTTCGAACATGTCGGAGACAAAATCGATGCACAACATTATTTTTCCACTCTTCAAGAGTATTCATTGCACGAATAATTCCTTTGTGCCTATCGGAAATAACACACAACTTTTTTCCCGAACCAATAGAATTATGGTGAACTGCAATGTGTGACCAAAATTGCTCGAAAAACCAACTCCAACTTTCCACCGTCTCTTCATTTACAATTGCATAAGCTACCGGCATTACGTAGTTGTTTGCATTTTTTGCAACTGCAATTAACATTTTACCACGGTAGGAACCTTTCAAAAAAGTGCCGTCAACAGATATCACCGGCTGACAATAACCGAATGCTTTAATTATTGGACCGAATGCCCAAAACACATATTTGAATGTATAATAAGCAGATGTACCGGTCGGATGATGTAACCATTCCACGATAACATGGTTTTTCTCTTGTAATGCGTTGATGTATGTAGGTAACTGCTCAAAATTACTCTCCCAGCTACCGTAAATACTCTCAATAGCAGCTTTTCTAGCTCGCCAGGCTTTATTATATGAAACATCAACATTCAACGTGTCTTTTAAATGTGCTTGAATTTGCTTGATAGGAAAAGCAATATCTTGACAAATAAAATGGATGATACGGGTAACAATATCTCTGCATTTGAAACTTCTATTGTTGTTACCAACAGCAGTACCAAAGCAGTTATGTGCATTCACCCATCTTGAAATTCTCCACATGTGATGATCGTGTTTCTTGGATGCATACACATACCAGGTACATGGAGGACCATTACCAAGATTATTATTGTAATCAGGGCTAGTACTGTAACATTTTGCTCTCCATCTTGTACGTTTACTTTCAACTACTACAGCCTCTCTGTTACGTGCAAGATTCCATAACCGCACTGCATGCATTACTTCATCTTTCGATTTAAAGTACATCCCAACACGGATTTCTTTTGACTCTTCATTCCATATATCCATATGGTCTTCATCGTCAAAATCAGCAGCTTCATAATCTCTTAACTCTTGAGGATCTTCAGAATAGTTTATCACCCCGTAAGATCCTGGATTAACATTAGAATTATAATAGTCTGAAACTCCATAGCTGTTGTTGTCATCATCACTAGAATCTTCTTGTGACTGGATGAGTTCAGTATCTTCACTACTGTCTGAAATACCATCATCTGACTTATCAAAGCCTCCATTATCATCGTCGACTTGATGATGAGAAATGGTTGACGGACCGGCTTGATAATCATGTGATCTTACATTGCCTTGATGATGAGAATTGCTTGACAGACCGGGTGCTTCTGATACAGAGAAACCGCCAAGATGATCCAAATAATTGGATTGTTGAACAGACATCTTCGGCTCAATGATAACGTAAACATTTTCTTGGAAATTTTCAACATTTTCTCCCAAATAATACAAGACTTCTAGACTCGAGTCATTAAAAATTTCAGAGCTTTGAGAGAAACCACCATATGAGTAATATAATTTCAATTTCAAATTATAATACTCTTTTTGAACCTGAATATGATTATAGATTAAATCAACAAATTTTTCATACAACACTCTATTACGAAGAATAATTGTTGAACTTCTAGTAGAATTATCACACATGATATTTTCATTTTCGAATAAAATATCACCACCCCAAAATAATTGTAAAAAATAAGGTCGAGACATGTTGGGTTTGAACACAGAAAAGTTATGTGTTGAATGTATGTATCAAAAATAAGATTCAATACTTTATATATAAAATTTTTGGATGGAAAGGTTAAGCGGTTAGGTTAAATGTGTGGGTGGGATTTAGGTTGAGGAGAACCCGCCCTTGGCAAGGGCGTGTTCTGTCCCCGATATGAAGGTAGGTTAAATTTGCGGTGGAAAAAAAGAGGAGGAGAACCCGCCCTTGGCAAGGGCGAGTTCTTCTCGATGTGACATGCTACGCCTGAAACACACACACTGAAAACACACACTGAAAACACACACTAAGAACCCGCCCATGGCAGGGGCGGGTTCTGTACCGGTTACGTGACAATCCTGACAATCCCGAGCGTTGTGTTGACCGTGCCACAGAACCCGCCCCTGCCATGGGCGGGTTCCCCTAAAGTGAAATACCATCGAGAATAACACCTCTTGTCAACGAATACCCCCTAAAACACCCAATTTTAAAAAATATTCAACAAAAATACACTTTGTATTTAAAATTTTTTTAAAAGTTTATTTTAGTTTTAAGTAAATTTCATGAAACCTCATTCTTCTTGAGGGGCTAGTAAGGAATTGGAGAATGCCTTTGAAGAAAGGCTTAAACGGCTAAACGACGGTGTTCGATTGATTTTAGATTTTATATTTAATAGAAATATTTATTAATATGTTTTTAATAATATAAATTGACTTAGTTAATAAATATATTTAATCTGTTACATGTATGTCTATATTATTAATTTGTTTTAATACTAAATTTTATGTTTAAATAAAAATATTTATTAATATAATTTTGATAATATAAGTTAAATTAGTTAATAAATGATTATTAACTAATTGTAATATATATTATTAAAATATTATGATAAAAATTTGTTAATATCTATTTAATATGTTACATATGTATCTATATTTAAATAAATAATGTATACAGTAAAATTATATGTATCACAATTTTTAAAGTAAAATATTATAATTACAAAAAGGTCCTTTATGTTTAAAAGTTCAAAATTAATCCTTTATGGTTTAGAAAAACTAAAGTGCGATGATTTAACAGTAAAACTTAACGTCCGTTAGTCTAAACGACGGAATATGTTATAAAAAGTAAACATAAATAATGATTAGAGTTTTTTTCAAGATAAAAGATGATATCTTTAATTTTCAACAACCTAAAGAACGTTTTCTGTAATTTTGTCGAAAAAGTAAAAACCCAACCCTTATATAATCATATAGGCTATATATCTAATTAATTCAACTTCATCTTTATCTTTCATCTTCACATAACCATCAAGATTCAAGAACCCTAATCACTACCACAATTCCACACATTTATTTATGAAAAGAACGTCTCTTTAAAGCTCACCACAATCACCACCACATTCATCCTTCACCACAGCCACATCACAATCACCACCACAACCCCCATCCATTTGTCCACTGCCATTACTAACCC
This sequence comes from Flaveria sonorensis, assembly GCA_025506505.1. Taxonomy (NCBI): domain Eukaryota; kingdom Viridiplantae; phylum Streptophyta; class Magnoliopsida; order Asterales; family Asteraceae; genus Flaveria; species Flaveria sonorensis. The sequence goes on from CM046426.1 coordinate 49,134,429, forward strand.
AAATCACTTTTCCCCCATTCATCAATCCTCCATTTAAATCTCAAAATCAACAACAGTTATCCATTATTTCTTAATTTTGCATATGAAGTTTAGTGGAATTTGACAACCTTAATAGAAATTTGAAAAAAACAAGAACTCGAAAGATGGTGGCGCCTCCATCCCAAGAAAGTTAATACCCGAACCTAGGATCTGTGCTAAACCACAAGTCTCATATTTGTTACTAAAATAGTTAGCACCCGAACCTAGGATCCATGCCAAACCACATGGGCTAATTTTGTAATTAGCTCTATGTTTTATGTATTTTTGTTAAATTAACTCTTGAACGAATGATAATTTGGAGTTTTCTATTAGATTTTAGTTTAAAACCAAGCCAAATGGAGTAGAGCCGAGCGATTGGTTACAACTCGAACCGAGTTCAAGCATAAACATTTCGCTCGATTTCTTAAAATCGAATCATACCAAGCGGCTCGGCTTGTAAACGAACCGAGATTGACAAGACCTTCGCTCAATTCGACTCATCCATTTATTCAAAATAGTTAGACGTGTTCACTTGTTCAAACTATATAATATATAACTAAAATATCAAATGTACGATATAAACGTCCTTGGTACTTCGATTTCTTAGTTTTAAATTTTTTTTTTTAGTTTTGATAATTTATATAATACTAATTACCAACTTTGGTATGTTTAATGAGTGTATTATGTGTTTAGTAGGTTGTACCCACCTTTGTCCCTTTCTTAAACTTTACTTTAATATATACTAATTATGAACTTAACGTTGCATTGATTGTGTAATTTAAGCATTAAAAGTTGTACATATTCTTTGTTTTTTCCTTTAATTTTTTATTTTAAACCCAATTTATACATATTTTACAACTTAACCCCTACAACTTTTACTTTGGTTCCTATGCATTACAAATTTTTTGTTTACATTTTGGTCTAAATTTTAAAAGTTAACTTGCCATAACAAACGCTTGTAGTTCAACATTGTTAAGCCTATTTTTCTCATTTAACGATCATGTCGCAACGTGGGGGTCATAGACTGCCTTGGTTATTATTTTTAATGTTTTAAGTTTTTACGTCTACTTTTTGTTCGATTTTATTTTTTTCTTTTTTATTTCTTTTTTAATACAATATTTTCCGGTGTTGGTGGTCGCTGACGATGACATTAAGTTGTTGCTATTTGGCATGGTTTTACGCTCCTGCCGTAACGCGGGGGCTGATACTAGTTATGTACTAATTACCAACTTTAGTATGCATTATGGGTTGTACATGTGCATTAGTGGGTTATCCCCATCTTTGTCCTTTTATTATCTTTAACTTTTAACCCAAAACTTTTACATATTTTACAATTTAGCCCCAAACTTTCAACTTTGGTCCCTATACTCTTCATATTTTACAAATTTTCCGTTTTACGTTTCGGTCTAAATTTTGCGAGTTCACACGCCTCAGCGTGAGTGTGTGGTATAACGTTTTGCGTTATACACCTATTTTCCCCCCGGTTAACGTCCCCGTCACTACGCGCTGATCCTAGATCGACTTACTTATTATTTTATATGTTTTACGTTTCTCATGTGTGACTCAACGTTTTGACGTCTATTTTTTGTTCGGTTTTGATTTTTTCGTTTTTTATTTTTTAATACAAGCTTTTTCGGTGTCGATGGTCACAGGCGATGGTATGCATTTGGTGCTACTTGGCATAATTTTATGCCCCCGCTGCAACCCGAGGCTTTGATCGAATGTCCAAACGATTAGGAAAACGTGAATCAGGGTGGGCAAAGGAAAATTACAAGTAAAGCAATAGAAATAAATTTAATTAAAGTTTATTTACACATATAAATCAAAACTTTTTGTATCTCAGGAACATGAAAAAACAACTCAAGGATTATAACTGACATGATACAATACTCATTTGATATTCATGGAATTTTAATTGGTGTGCTAGGATGTGATTGAAGCGAGTTCGGGTTATGAATTTCAAATAAGCTCCTAGTGATGCGGGGTAGATATTACAGTTCTCCATGGATCTTTAACTCAGGCTTCAGACTTGTAAGATTTCAGAGTAGTGAAAGAGAGGTTATGGCAGTGGAGACACCGTGGGGAAGGACTACAGCCACCAAGATCCCGGTGATTTTAGTAGCAATGAGATTTTTTTAAGGGAATAAAAGAGCAAAGGCAGTAAGACAAGGGAATAAAATAAAAAGGGGCAGGGAATAATAAGGGGGATATATAAAAAACTAAACATGCCGACTCAACTGCCACCATAGATAACCCCTGGTCGCAGATTTTATGACTTTTTTGCCACAAAATATTTTAACTTTTCTTATTGTTTTTTTTCTTTTCTTCATTTATTGCCGATTGTTTTGTGACCACCCCTAGACGTTCGCAACATGATGTCACGAGCGTTTTCCCATCAAATCTTGTTCGGTAGTTAAATTTGCAACTGTTTTACCGCAGAATCTTGTTTAGTCATTAATTTTATGTTTTTTTTATTTCGATCACAAAACGGTCGCAAATTTTGCAACCAGTTTTTTGAGTTTTGACGTAAATTTTGGTAGCAATTGCCATCTTTTCTATTATTGTTTTGTAACTCAATTTAACAGTAAAAAACAATCTTTTCAATGTGATCATGGTGGAGTTTGACAACACCACTCTTCATGTTATCTTTTTGCCACACATGGTATCTAATCGTTTCAAATGTCCTTTTACGTCTTAATAAAATAACAAGTTAGAATGTTTGATTCATATACATAATTCAATTTGCACCGGACCTTCCCTTACAAACTCGCTAGAAATGGTGTAATTACTACCTTTTACGTTCGCTATGAAAATTCAAACTGATTATACTTGTTATGTGTATCTACATTGGCTAGTATATCTTTTCCTCGCATCTAAATGGTTGAGCCGCACATGTCCCGTTATCTTTTCTTATATTCCCCATTTAACATGTCATATTTTTATTTTCTACTTAGTTTACTAAAATGCTTGATTTACTGATTTATTTCTAGACAATTTAAGAATTACCCTATATATGAATAAAGCAACTCTTATTAGCAGTTGCGTTTGTGTGTATTGAGATTATGCCACACAGGTTTTAAGGCTTTCCATTTTACCCCCTCAGCATCACGGTTTTTACATATATGAGTTGAGAGAGAGAGAGAGAGAGAGAGAGAGAGAGAGGATGTGAGGGCGATCGGAACCCGGATCTCGCTGCTGGGTCGGCGGCGGCGGTCGGTGGCGGTCGCGTTTTTGTGCCTCTTCTTCTCTTTTGCAACCTTTTTTGGGGTTTTTTTTGATGATGGAGGTGTACGGCTGGCCTCCTGCTCCGGCTGAACCTTCGCCCCTTGGTTCCCACCGCCGTCTCCAGCTAGACGTTCGTTCATTGGTTCCAGCCGCTTGCAAAACCCTTATGTGTGTTGTTTTTTAAAGAGAGATTGTTGGTCATGGTTTAGGGTTTGGACGGTGAGTACAAATCGCCATTGCTATTCGTGGCGGGGAAGGCGGCGGTCGTGGTCGTGCTTTGGTCGCTTTCATCTCTTTTTCGCCGGCCGTCACTATGGCGGTGACTTTGGGCTCTGTTGCCGCTCTGCCTCCCCTTTTTGGTTGAGGTGGAGCAGGAGGTGGTATCATTGCTGTGGTCGGGGCATGCATGGTTTGGCCATTAGGTGGTGGGTCTTGTCATCTGTTGGCATTTCTATTTGGATGTCGTAAGGCCGTCTCTGACTTAAGAACCGATTAGATTTGCAATGTATATTATTCGGGGAATTATTGTCAAATTTTCAGATCTGGACCCTATTTCTGTTCTGTGATGATGAGGATTCCTCATCTGAGAACCCATTTGTTTATCTGTGTATTTTGAGAATTTTTTGAAGTGTTTGGTCTGATTTGTCCAGTGGTGTATATGTTCGATGATGATGAGCACGGTTTCATCTGAGAACCCGTTGGCGTCTCTGCCATTTCTGTTCTGTGATGATGGGTTCCAATGGTAGAGTTTTAATGTGTTCGGTGACGATGACGGTGGCGTCATCTGAGAACGTCTATGACCTGTTTAAAGGGTTGTGGCTTGCCTGGTTTGGAACATGTTCTGACCTGTTGGATAGCTGATGACGATGAAATAGTACATGGGCATTGTTTTGGCGTGGCAAAGGCATTATCTGCAGCCACAATGAACTGTTGTTTCCGAGCTTTTAGGTAAGGAGAAAGTTTTTTGATTGCCTAACATACGTTATGTTCGAACCCCGCCGCGAGCGCCGGTTGAAAAACAAACTATTTCATCTTATTTTTCTTTTGTTTCGTCATTACAATAAATTAAACACCAACACTTTCTTGGTAGTTTAAATTTGGGTAACCACATTTATTTTCTAGATTAGAAGAAAGCGTTAAGGCAAAAGTAAGATGCAAAACTAGTGAACTAATTTTCTCTATGCGATATTTTAGAATAGAACTAGTTTGTAAAATGAAATATATATATATATATATATATATATATATATATATATATATATATATATATATATATATATATATATATATATATATATATATATATATATACTATATTATAATGCACCAAGGAAGGATTCCGGTCAAAGTTAAGAGATTTGTAAATTTTAAGCACAAGGTACAACCCAAAAAATCAATTTAATAAGGATAATTATGTCTTTCTAGCGCTACTACAAAAGTGAAACTTTAAATTTATTTACAGTTAGACCCTTGTATCTTTAATTATATACATTTTTTTCATGTTTGTTACAATATGCTTAAAATAAGGAATTCAGTTTTTTAAATATAAAACTAACCAGAGACGAGTACCATAATGAAAAGTGTTGCACGCGCCGCATCGCGCGGGCACGTTACTAGTATATATATATATATATATATATATATTTCTATACTATATTATAATGCACCAAGGAAGGATTCCGGTCAAAGTTAAGAGATTTGTAAATTTTAAGCACAAGGTACAACCCAAAAAATCAATTTAATAAGGGTAATTATGTCTTTCTAGCGCTACTACAAAAGTGGAACTTTAAACTTATTTACAGTTAGACCCTTGTATCTTTAATTATATATACAATTTTTTCCATGATTGTTACAATATGCTTAAAATAAGGAATTTAGTTTTTTAAATATAAAACTAACCAGAAACGAGTACCATAATGAAAAGTGTTGCACGCGCCGCATCGCGCGGACACATTACTAGTATATATATATATATATATATATATATATATATATATATATATATATATATATATATATATATATATATATAAAGTACGTAATGGTTAATTTATTTTATGTATGCATGTGTCATTTTAACAGTAGTTTGTAAATTGACAATTTTGAAGAGTAATGGTAGTTTGTAAATCAATAAAATCACCCTTCATGTAACGGCTATGAACTTTCTACGCATGATAATTTTGAAAAATAGTAGTTTGTAAGTTGAATAAAAATTGCCCTTGTGTAACGGTTATAAACTTTCTATGTGTGAATATTTTGAAGAGTAGTAGTCTTGTAAATTTAATAAAATCGACCGTTGTCTAACGGCTATAAAACTTTATATCTAGCAATTTTGAAGAGTAATAGTCTGTAAATTAAAATAAATATAACTGTTATAAGATCTGTCTTTAAGTGATCTACTTATTCACATATTCCATGCTCCTCTTGTGTTGTACTTAGTCATTTTTTTTTTGTACTTCACATAGATCTATTAAAAAGCCCGTGAGATTATGTTTTATGTTTATCTTTGCTTCAAGTTCTATATTTCTCCTTTAAGTAAAATAGGAAGCATAAATTATGCACTTTAACTCGCCATTTGCTTTCGGCTAAAAGAGTCTTTAAAGAAAGTGGTGATCACATCCCGGTAGAGTGGTTTTGAATAATGCTTCACTCTATGAGTGTTCATCACATCATAGTATAGCCTTTTGTGATATCACGAGTCGCAGCCAAATTAAAGGTTCAGACATGTTCATAACCTTATAATCATTGTATAGTGTTTTGTCTTTAGTGATATGACTAGTAGCATTCAAGATGTAAGTGGATCTTAATGTTGAATCATGAAGGATGAATCTACTGAAAACTCATGATTTCAGCTTTGGCTGCCAACTGCCGAATCAGGCCACATGCTAAATCACTGTAGAACTGCATATGCTGAATGTTTGCTGATTAGCATGTGCTGAGTAACTGCCAAACTGCATATGTTGAATGCCTGCTGATCAGCATATGCAGATCAACTACTGATCAGCAGTCTACTGATCTGCCGATTGACTGCTGTTGATCAGCAGAAAACTCAATCATCTATTGATCACCTGCAACTTAAAATAAGAATGTCTGTGCCGACGGCTGCTGTGTTTTACCTTTTGGAGACAACATAGTACTGAAGCTGCCAACTTTGATACACAGATCATCTGTTTTGCTGTAGACTCTGAATATAGAATAGTTTATTCTTATTGTTTAGATTTCTTAGTATAAAAGTTCTCTCACTTGTATAGTAGAGGCAAGCTTTTCCAGCCATTTGATTGTATTTGCCAAATTGTATTATTTGTACAAAACAGATTAATCAAGTGAATACTTTGAAAGAACAACTTTTACATTTACATTTCCTCAAAGTATTTGTGTTGTGATAGTAAGTATCTAACTGAGATTACGTATTCGTTAGTTACTGATCAAAGAGGAAGTTCTTGTTAGTCTAATCCTACCCGATCCAACACTTAACATTCCAAAAACCGCTAAGAATCATAGTGTAGCCTCTCACTTGCAACATCCCAAGTAGTAACCAAGAAGTTTCGACATGCTTTATCAACATTGTATCTAGCACACATTTAATATCGCTTTTCTTTTTGGATTTGCTGCATGAGGTTATAACGGTTGAAAGAGTGCTTGATATACCAAAGATTGACCTTAAAGAATAAAAAAAATTGGACTCTAGACACACTGAGTATAGGCGACAAAGGAGGCCGGTGGTCTGAATAGTGGTTCAGACGGGGATTGAAGCGACGAATATGATCTTTATTAGTAGTCTTGACCATTGATTTCATAACCGGATCAGATCGGCTGGTCCGACTGGGATTCGGTTGGGCCATCGGTCCGATCCACCCTAAATCGTTTCTTTCTTCAAGAACCGGCCGGTATGAACCGGTTCGCTAGTTGAACAGGGAACGGGTTCGGACCGGATTTTCCATTTTTTATTTTTTTATTTTAATGGGTTTAACGGATAGGTCAGATGATGAATTTTAGCGTTGGATGTATAATTATTATTAAGTTTTATATATAACTATAAAATATACATATAAAATAATTATAATGAATTATATATATATATAACTATATATACTAGTGTGTGAACCCGCGCTTTGCCGCGGGTTATTAAAATTTATAACTCTTGATTTCAGTTACTTGTATGTTAGTATTCAATCCGTAGATATGGATAAAAATTATATTGACAACTCTGTTTTGAAAAAAAAAACCATGTCGAAACGTTGATATAATTTAGCACATGATAACGATAAATTTAGATTTTATAAACCATCATATTTTTATGATTATAAGAGAAAAACAATATAAGATTAAGAATCTTAAAGCAGTTTTCAGAGTTGTATATTGTTATTATTTTATAAATAACTATTATAAGTACTTTAAATACTATTATTATTATTATCATTATTATTATTATTATTATTATTATTATTATTATTAAATTCAATAAATTCATATATATTAAAAAAGTTAAATTAAAATCCACAATAATATTACCATACTAATCCTATAGGTGTCTTGAGGTCAAGATATAATTATTATTTTGACATCCTAAAATGCTTTATAAATAGTATAGATAATATAGATATCATTATTGTATTTTATATGTTATGTATAATGAATTGGCTCACGTGATACGCGGATGCTACTGAGTCTTTTTTTCGACCAGCCTTAAATACTGATTATATTATTATTTTTTTATTATTATTATTATTATTATTATTATTATTATTATTATTATTATTATTATTATTATTATTATTATTATTATTATTACTACTACTACTACTACTACTACTGTTGTTGCTGCTGCTACTATTACTATTATTATTATTACTATAACTATGTAAATATTTGGTAAATAGTATTTAGTTAATAATATAATACTTAATTTAAATAGGGAAAATATAAATAAAATATATAAATATAATTTTAATTTAAATTATTATAAATAAAGTAATACTTAATATAGTGAATTTAATCATATGCATTAACTCATGTATTAGTTAGAATAATTTTATTAAATAAGGATACTTGCATAAAATACTTGTACCATATACTTAAATAGTTGTTCTAGGTGTCTTACAAAAATAAAAAATTACACATCTACCCATATGCTTTGTAATATATAGTAGTAGAGATAATTATGACGTCATCCACTTCTTAAATCCGGTCAGACCAGTTGACCAGTAAGACGACCGGTTCGCTATCCGATCCGGGTTCTGAGAATATTATACTTTGGGGTGTTGGAAAATTTTTAACGTCATATCAGTTTCCATTGATTTTTTCACAAATCTACACATTTTGTTGCGTGGCTTCACATTTCCACATTGGTTTCACTAGCATGTCATAATTATTTTTTAATTACCATTAGTAATATGATTTTAAAAAGAATCTCATGAATCATATTTAAACAATATTTAATGTCATATTCCAAAATTAAAATTTAAATTTAATAATTGAAATGGAAATTTAATAACTTTAATTTTTAATTTAATTTGCAATTCAATATGAGATTTTATCTAAAATAACTAATTAAATTAGTCAAGATTTAAAAATTTAACTTACAAATTTTAAATTCCAATAATAACAATCAATCCAAGATTTTTGGTTTATAAATTTAGATTTTGAAAATGTTCTATATTTTAACAATAATATATAATATTTACCTGCATTATTTACCGTTATACAATTATTTTATTATATATATATATATACAACAACTTTTTTTATTTATTGTTTTTTCACCATCAAAGACATTTGATAATTCTATGAAATGACTTATTGTACGATACAAAGTACAAGTATTATGCATGAAGAACTACTCTTAGTTTCTCCATTATACATACAATCATTATACTCGACTCATTTCTTTACCCATTCAATTATAATATCACGTATACTTGGATTTAAATAAAAAGTTTTTAATTACAAACCTTAATACTAACATTTTTTTGTCTTACGATCATAACCTCACTTCGTTTATTTTTATTTATATATATTGTTTTATACGTTATTGATAAACTATCAAATTATATTGCTTAACGGGACATTATCAATATCATAAATAACTTTTTTAAAGAATCTTGATACATCACACTGTGATTATACAATCAAAGTTCGTGTGATTCGTTTATAGAGGCAAACAATGTATAATAATCCGGTAAAAACTTACTTTATTAAGTTTATTATGGTTGAGTAGAAGGTATTGTTTAACTAATTGAATTGTTATCTTGTTTTTTTAATATTTATCTTATAAAACATATCTTCTGTATATTTTTAGTTTTTATATATTAATTACAAGGCACTATAATACAGAAGAACATCTTAAAAAGATGGTTTCTTAAGTTTGAGAATTTGTAAATTGAATCTGATTAAATATTTGTACACAAAAAAGTTTTAGGAGATTTGTAGATAGTAGTATTGTTTTTTTATGTATTTGATTCTTTAATGTAATTTATATATATACACATTTATTTAATCTTTCTTCGTATGTCTATATATTACAGACTTGTTAATAGTAATTGATAATTTATATTTATATTTATTTTTACTTTAACTTTTCAACTTGTGTTACACACGGATGGTTAGGCTAGTTAACTATATAACAATTAGCAACTTGCGTTTACGGTTCTTTGATTTAACCGGTCCACATGGCACTCATTCATAGGGAAACTTTTTTTTGTTATTTTTTATTATTTTTGTTTTTTGGCAAAGGGGCGCCAGAATCACCGTTGTCAACAAAAACCACCGCCGCAGCCCTATTAATCCACGTGGCCGCCACAAGAACACCCAAAGAACTCTCAACCGTCATCGGAAATCACTACGGTGCTAAACCCACCGGTTTCCTCTCCCCTCTCTCTAGGTCTTTCTCTCACCTTTTAACTTTGTGTGTTTTGTTTTCATAAGATATTGCAATATCGTACTTGATTTTCATTCTTAGATCCAGTTTTAGACTTTTTCTCTTATTTAATTTTATTCTTCTTTATAGTATATACTACCTCTTCTTTTATTTGAGTTTTTTTAGTTTTAAAGTTTGATAGTATTATGCATATATCTTTATAAAGTAGGCCGCGAAGATTTGTTTTCAAATTTTCTCTTTGATACCGAACATGCATTCGCTTCATGTTTCCTTTTCTACGTTTGCATATGTTTTTTTGCGGTTCAATGTGCCAATATTGTTCGATAAGAATTTCTTTTTACGTTTTCAATCGATATAATCCATGTGTTGATGTTCTCTTGGGCATATTTCTTTCGGGTGCTATACCAGGTATCAGTATCGACTAAAACCCGCAGCGTAGTGCGGGTAATATTACTAGTTAAAAACATTAAGATTTAAATTTCATATTATTGTTTGGTAAATTACTCCTAGTGATAATCACATATTTCAGAAGTCATCGAATGGATCAAAATGAGGAATATAAATCGTAATATGATAGTGGGTCTACCATAGGGTTTTCAGGTGCGCCAATGGAGGATTTTTCGGTGTGTCAATAAGAGGCTTTCGATTCGTCTACAATATAGTTTTTTGATACGTTTACACGAGGCGATTTCAAACATTAAAAAAAGGTGGTCATATGCCATGTAGGGTTTTTTAGAAATTTAAAGATAGTGAATGAGATGAAGACATGGTGGTATTTAATTTGTTTGTTCTAATATAGTTGTAGCAAATATGGCAAGTGTAAGTCTACCTACTCTAACAAAGAAGTAACAAATGGGGACACGTGACAGCACCACATTCTCCCTCACCAAAATTTCTCGCTTCTTGCTTCTATTAAAGAAATACATTAATTACTAATAATACTATTTAAACTCTTTTTTAAATGAAATATAGTTTTTTATCAAATTAAAAAAAAATCTTTTTATTAATGTTATTTCTAAAGAAACACCTTTTTATAAAATAAGAAATTTTTCTAAGACATTAAACTTTTTTAAAAATACAAAATATTTTAAAATTAATGTTTTTAAAAAGTAAATGTTTTATAAACCAAAAATAATTAAAATTTGTAGTTTTCTAATAAGTTAAGGAAAGATCTTTTTATTAATGTTATTTCTATTGAAATATTTTTTTATAATGAAACTTTATAAAACATTAAACTTCTTTAAAATGGACAATTGTATATTTCCTACTCTAAACTTGTGAAATTACATATTTTCCAAAAAGCATGCTTAAAACGCATGGTACTTTATGCATTAAACTTGTGTTTTGAGAAAATATGTAATTTTTCGGTAGAGAAAGTGATATATGTAATTCTCCCAAATTATGAAATATTTCACAAAAAGTGTTTTTTCAAACTAATGTTTTATAAACCAAAAATAATTAAAATTAAGAGTTATAATAAGAAATTTTTAAAAATGACATTTTTTAAAACGGTTTGTTTTGAAACAATATTTTTTTTTTGAAAAACCAGAAAATGAAAAACAACAGTTTAAAATTTTGATATCATTGTTTTATTAGTTATTGTCTTTACTAATATGTAATTTAAATCATATCTTATCTTAAATATCATTTAAAGGTTCAAATAGAAAGTCTTCTAAATCAATTATTTAGATCAAATTTTAGGAAAAATTTTGTTACAGGGGTATTTTAAGCCACTTTTGTTGACTTTTTATAAATTTCCTTATTTTTTTTAAACGTTTAGAACTTTTATATATGATATTATTTTTTATAAATATTACACCATAAAAACAAATGTTTTTTTATCTTTAAAACAAGTACAGTATTGTTATATAAAAAGATAAAAGAAATTGACGTTTTAAACTCATATTTCGTCATTGTATCTTTAATGTAGTTCATTGTATTTTTTTGTTGGTTATTGTGTTAATTTTGAATACTATGTTTTTTTTCTAAAATGATGAATTTTAAAAAATATAATGATGGAATAACATTGTTATGTAAAATATAATAATAAATTAACAACTAATTAATCTAATACATTAAAAACAATGACAAAATAACACAATGTCTCATTGTGCCTTTTGATCGTCATTGTGTTATCTTGAATAATATGAGTTTTGACAAATACATTGTTAAAATAAAATCAGTGTGAATTTCTAATGGTAAAACATAATGAATAATAACAAGTTTATATAATCTATTAAAAAACAATAACAAAAATAACACGTTGTGTTATTTTCACACTATGAGTTTTGAAAACTAGATTCGTGAAAGTTTATCATTGTCTCTTTTGATTGTAAAACATAATTATAGATAACAAGTTAATAAAAACAATGATAAAAATAACATAAAATGATCTCAAAATATAAAAGATAATGATTAATACACATAACAAATGATGTAAAATATATGACATAATGAACAGATATTTGACAAAATAAACGTATAAGACACAATAAGCTGACGTTTTTGACACAATAACCAAAATGACCTTCTCTTTAAAACAATAGAAGGACACGTGTCAAGCCCACAATCATTCTTATGCTTTTTAGATCAAGCATCCTTTTTAGTATAACCCTACCTTAATAATTAATAGATTTTCATTATATTTAATACTAGGTTATTGCCCAAGTAATACATGGGTTGAACAAATATGCATATTGAAAAAAGTACTTGCATTAATTATAAATCTCTAAATATTTCTTTATACACAACATTTGATGTTTTATTTGTAGATCTACCGTCTTTATCGAATATTAGTAGTTTAACTCTATCTTTACTTGTAACTCTAGACAACATCACGTACAGTTGACCATGTGTGAATACAGGTTGCCTCAAGAACAAACCAACTTTGGATAGAGATTGTCTTTGGCTTTTATTGATTGTCATTGCAAAACACACTAAAATTAGAAATTGTCTTCTTTGGAATTTGAATGGAATCTTTTTGTCTGATGTTATCAAGTTAATTCTTGGGATGAATGTCCGAACTCCATTATTTGATCAAGATATCACTTCTGCCTTTATGACTCGATTACGAAGTGATATGATCTGTAATCTTGTTCTATTACATAAACCACTTCTCTGGTCAATATTTCTCAATAACATTATTGGAACCCACCTTTAGTACTAAACGGTGATTTGGAAGACCTGAATTTTTATAAGACAATTTAGAACATCAGGTGAGTACATATTTTCTTGTAAACATTGAGAGTAAACGATCATTAATCTCTTGAACTGTTTTCATTCTTCGGTGCTAGAATTGCTCTTTCACGAAAGAATTATGGAATTTGAATTGTTGTAGAATTGAAGGATATACGAAGTCAATTAACCCCTGTTAACCACACAAAGCCATCGCCTTTCCCACCTATCCTATGTTAACCACACGAATCGTCCATACGGTCTGAAATAAGACCCTTTTGGTTTAAGTAGAACCATCGTTGCACCCCCACCCCACCCCCACCATTGACATGTAACTACAACCACGAATCGTCCATCCGATCTGAAATAAAACCTATAACTACACGAATCGTCCATCCGATCTAAAAATTTTTGAATTTTACACATTTTTAATGTGTGTTTTCTAATAAAAAATCTTCTTTTTTAATTTTTACAATTTTTATTTTTAATTTGGAAATGTTTTAAATAAAATAATCCATACAATTTCATAAAAGAAAGTTTGAGGCTGTCACATATCATATTTCTAGATATTCTCATATTATTTTTCCATTCAAAAGATATTATAGTCATTTGAACACTCAAATTAATTTCTCTCTTTTATCAAAAATTAATTTAATTAATTACTACCTCTCTCACGCATTTAGATGTTTTAAAATCAAGTTATATTTTTTCTAAAACAGATTTTATTAAGGAAAATTATATTACATCTTTTTATTATAAATAGATATAATTAAAAAACAAACTTTTATAAAATATAATTTTTTTTAAAACACTAAACTATTTTGGAACAAAATATTCTAGATCGGTATTTTTTCTAAAAAAATTATAAAAGGTGAATTTTCTCGAAAATAATCTTATCAAAACAACGAAAACAATAGAAAACCAGAGTTTTTAATAAAAATATTTTTATAAAAAATGAAATTCTTAATAACATGCATTTTTTTAAAATGAATGTTTAGTAATAAAATAATTTAGGTATAGAGTGAAAAAAGTAATATGATTGTTTTATTTTTTGAAATATTATCTGTATGTAATTTTAATCATATCTTATAGAGTTAATTACATAAATAGTCCCTATGATTTATCTAAAATAACATGTTTTGGTACTAAGCAAATAAAATAACAGGTTTGAGTACTCATTTTATTTCTGTAAGTTTGAATATTAACATTAAGAGACGTTAGATATTCTTTTAAGTTTAAGGGCATTTTAGTCTTTTTATATTATAGAATTATTTTGTAAAGTAGAGGGACTATTTGTGTAATTTAATTAAAATATTATATTTATATATAACTCTATATATACACACATAGGTATATACATACGTGTACGTATATATATATTGAATTACATCACTAAACAATAATACTTCATCACCACCACTGCCGCCGGACATCACCGTCGACCACCACCACCGGCAACACCAGCGGCCATCACCACTCGCACACTACTGTCATCTATCTCTATTAACTTCCAACCGAGTGCCCACCACTAATCGCTAACTTCTAACCGAGTACTTCCAACCGAGTGCCCACCACCAGCCGCTAACACCACCATCGTCCCCTCTTTCTGCTGTGATCTTCCAACCGACCTCCCACCACCGGCTGTCAACACCACCACTATCGGCCCTGTTCACTTCCTTTCCTTTTTCCCCTGTTAATTTCTGATTTGAATGTCCAAATGCTCTAAATCGAAGCTAAAACCAAATTTAAGTTCACCCCCACCATCGTTAACACTTTAATTTCAGGTGGTGATTGTGGCCGATGATGGTGCCTATATGGTGTTAGTTTACCCTTTTGATGATTTTAGGGTTTTCTTTAGTGGTTTAATGTGAATAGAAGGATAATCAGTAGTGATGGTGGCTAGATGGTGGCACTGGTAGCTGAAGGGGATAAACGATGTTGATGGCAGCTAGATGGTTATGATGATGGGTCGATGATGGTTATAATGGGTAGGTGGTGGTGATGGTGGCTGATGGGGAAAACAGGATTGGGTTTGTTCAGTGGTGGCTGGTGGGCAGGAGGCGCTGGTGGTTGTGACAGTGGGTAGATGGTGGTTGTGGTGGGTAGATGGTGGTGGTGGTGGTGGGGTAGATGGTGGTGATGGTGGGCGACGGGGAGAAATGGGGGCTGGGTTTGTTAAAGTTAGATGTAATTACAGTAATGGTCCCCGGATAAAAAAATATATAAAATTACAAAAGTAGTCCCTCAAAGAGTATTTTAGTAATTTTACTTAAACTTAACAGAATAACTAACGTCTGTTAGTTTTAGTACCTTAACTCGTTACAAAATTTAAAACACAGTACCCCAACCTGTTATTTTGGATAAACCACATGGACCATTTATGTAATTAAGTCTATCTTATATTAAAATATCATATTATAACTCTCCATTTTTGTTACTAACTATTGAATATTTTTTATTCAATTTGTTTAATACATAGATTTCTAACGTATCTATCTCTCTATATATAATAGATAAATAACTAAGGTGTCACGTGACACAATTGTAACCCTCATTATACTAATTTTTTATTTCTTTTTATTATTAACAATAATATTAAATACTAATAATATTAGTAAAATACCCCTTTTCAAATAAAGAACGCATTATTAAATAAATTGAAAACCTGATCTTTAATTAAAAACATATGTTTTAAAAAAATAAAATATTTATTAAATACACAGTTTTCTAATACAATAAACTTCTTATAAAAAGGTAAATTAAATTTTAATAATCCAAACTATTATTTATTGGCCAATAATAATCTGTACTATTAATTTGGTTGATAATAATCTCAACTTTCATGTTTATTACTAACAACAATCTCATTAACATAATTATTAAATATTTATGCTTGATTTGGACTTTATTTTGTTCACAATAACGATTATAAATAAAATGAAAAACATACAATCTAAATCGAGCTTAAAATAAGTACTAATTGAGTATGCATGTATGATAATTATACTACTGGATTACCATTAGTAACAAAAGTAAAAGTTAAGATTATTACCGGTCAAATTAATAGTATGGATTATTATTGGCCAATGAGTAATAGTTTGGATTATTAAAATCTAATTTGCCTAAAAAATTATTTTTCTTAAAAAAAGATTTTTCTTAAAAAAAGATTTTTCTTAAAACAAAATATCTAAAAAGCCCAATTCTTTTTATAAACCAAAAGTTAAAAAAAATGTTATTACTTAAATGAGTTAATAATACGTAATTTCAATCATATTTTATATATAAGTATGGTTTTATAATTCATATGTTATTATTTTTTTATGAAACAAAAGTCGAAAAAAATGTTATATAATGTATGATAAATCTATGACAATTGAAGTTTATGTCACTATAATGTATAATATATCTGTGAAACTTGAAGATTAGGTGATGAATGTCAGGATCAGCGATCTAAGTTTGATCAATTAGAGTTGAATCGCAGCGGAATTAGAACAAGAATTAGACAAATATAGCAAGAACACAATAGATATTCAATGAAACAGTACACGGTTATAGAGAAAGAGAGTTTTCTGCAAAAGGGATAATATCATTCATGCACAAATGCTTCGGTATGGCGGCTGCTAAGCTTCACAGGCTTCGCTGAGCTACACAGGTTACAATTAGGTCAACATTCCTTATATAAAGGAATGTGACGTCTGCTGATGTCACTTGATAGTGACATCTAACAGAATTATTACAAACAACTGAAAGTAAGCAAACTACTGAGAATGTTCACAACAACTGAGAACATCTCAGAGTATGCTAAGTACAAGATGAAACTAAAACTACTGAAACTACAAGTACTGATTACAAGAAACATAAAACTACTAAAAGGAAACCATCACAACTACTGAAGAGGTCTTCTTCAGCTGTTGTCACAACATCTGAAACTTGGTCTTCAGTCTTTGTCTTCAGCTTTTGTCTTCAGACTTTGTCTTCAGTTCTTTAGCTTCAGACTTTGTCGTCAACTCTTTCACTTCAGACTTTGTCTTCAGCTCTTTCACTTCAGACTTTGTCTTCAGACCTTGTTATCAGTTGATGTCTTCAGCTGTTGCAGACTACTTCAGTTGTTGTAATGTCTGTGGGACTTAAAGGTTTTTCTGATCAGGCTCATTGGTTCTTTTGGTCCAACAAACTCCCCCTGAACCAATGCAGCCAAAACCTTTAAGCTTATTAGGTCCCACTTATTCTTGGCAGAAATACTCTCTTGATCAGCTTCAGAGATATCAGATAAGCACATGCCAGGGAACAGGTTTCAGTAGATGTGAATGTTAAAGGATGGAAGGGAACTCTGTCTTGGGGAACTGGACACAGAGCTGTTATCCCAACCATGAAACCTACTTCCCATTGATGAGTCTATAAGACTCTCTGACATAGGTCTCAAGGAGAACAACTTGTTCCTCCTTAGTGAGTTCTTCTGCTTTTCCTTCGAAGAAGAACTCTGGGCCATAGTACTCTGATAGGTACTTTATTGTCTTTCCATTTTTCAACTCAACAGTTGTTATCTCTCTGTAAGCAAATTCATCTGGGTGAGTCCCTTCTAATAACAACTGGAGTTCATTTTTCTTGATCTCTTCAAGCCTCTTGTATAACAACCCCTTCTTGACCATTTTGTTCTCCATTAGAGTTTGAGGGGTCATCTTTGACTTGTAGGCTCTCTTGAAGTCTTCAAGTATCTCCCAGGGTGAGACTACAATGGCCAACATAATAACAGCATCTATGGTCTTTCTCACTTGGCCATTGTATCTACTTGGTATGGATTTCTTATGAATTCTAGAACTAACCCTGGGGTCTGGCCAAATCCTTACTCTCTCCTTTTGATATTGAAAGGTATGTCTAAGAGCATACAGCCTTTGAGCGTGTTTCTTCATGGCTTGTATAGATGATGACTGAGGAAACTCTTTGTCAACCATCTTCAAAAGTTGCTCATCGTGCTGTTTCTGCTGTTCTTCTTCTTCAATCTTAACTTTCACCATTTGCCTCTGAAAGTCTGGTGTGATCATTTGTTGACTTCTGGGCTCAGGTATTTTTAGAACAGCAGAGATTGGCAGACTGTCTTCTTCATCATCTTCTTCTTCTTCTTCTTCCATCCTCAACACCCTTCTCCTCCTTCTGGGTGCATCATTGGATGTGGTTTGAGGTGGTTTTTGGGGTAAGGGAGTTGGTTTTGAGGGTTGAGTTGGTTTAAGTTTAGGTTTAGGGATTGGTTTGGAGAGTTGTGGGGTTGGTTGTTTTTGAGTGGGAGTTTGGGAAGGCTGATCTAGCATTTTTGTGGTAAGTTTGGCTTTGAAAAGCTTGGCCATATCAGTTCTCTTCCCAGCACCTGCTTCATCTAAGGCTTCGATAATCAACCCCTTATTGAATGCTTCAGAAGCACAGATTCTGGTGGTTATTGCCAGAATACTGTCTCTGGTCCATGATTTAATCTCAATTAATGATCTTCCCAAGTATTTTGCAATAAACCTGATCATTATCTCCAACCTCTCCCTTTCCATCACACTGTAACTAGCCCGTCTCTCTTGTATCTCTTTAATCTCCAGCCTTCTGATCTCAGTGTCTAATGTAGCTATATCAAAGCCCTATCTGAAGAGTTGGTCTATTATTCTATCCGTTGATCTACTGTGAGCTTCATCAGCTTCTTTAACCAGATCTTTCAATGATTTCTCTTCATCAGGCTTTTGAGTTTCAGCACTTTTCTTTCTCTTGTATGTGATCAGCTGTTTTTCCTTTTCTAACTCCTTTTCTTTCTCTTGTTGTTTCTCATCTTCCACTCTCTTTCTCTTTCTTTCTTTCACTGCCTTAGACTCCCCCTTTTTGGGTGCATTGGGTTCAAGGGTTTGAATGGCAGAACGCTTCTTTTACACAGCATCATCAACAAGTGTTTGTAGATTTGAGGAGATCCTTTCATCAATGGCTTTATGCACAATCTCATTGATGATGGGAGTGATGAGAGGTAAGGAATGTTGAAAGGTAGCAACCATCTGCTCAGAGGGGTTCTGTCCCTGAGAGGTGGTGCTAAAAGCAGTGGCTGGTGGCTCAGTTGAGTGTAGTGGCTTAGTGTTTGGTGAACCTTCAGATGAAGGTGCCATCTGTGGGTTTATTGGGGCAGATGGACTTTGATCCTGAGACATTTTGGCAAGCAGTTCTTTGAGTCTGCTCACTTCAGCCTCAAGGATTGTGTTATGGGCTAAGACATCGAAGAAAAAGCCCAGGTCATCATCAGTCTTTGCTGAATCACCTGACCTCCTGATTGAATCAGGATGTACATGCCCTGAGTGTAGATCAGTTGTAGCATGTGCCCCTTGTTCTTGGTTCTGGGGACTTCCTGCCTCAGGACTGAGTCCTTCATCGGCAGTTGCCTCTGGTGAGGTCTTAGAGATGTTACCAACTGCATCCTGCTCATTTGCTGAATCAGTAGAAGTGGCAGCCTCACCAGATGTTCTAACCTCCTCCTCTACACGGGGAGATTGAACATTATAACCCCTGTGCTGTGGGTTATCAGTAGCATTTTGGTCCTCTTCCTCAGCTGTTGAGGTTCTCCCCATTGTAATTGGTTTCTGGGGAGGAGGAGAGGAATGCAGCTGACTCAGCACTTGTGCAACTATAATGGTTGGGCTTTGAGGGGCGGTTGCATTTGGAGATCGGTTTGAAGCAGATTGCACCCGGGGTGACTGGTGCTCTTCAATGGTAACCTTCTCAATTGAGATAGGTTCCAGCATTGTGGTATCCCCAATTATGGTTGCATCAGGATCCTGTTGAGAGGATGCCTGAGCGGCTAGGGCTGGTGGAGTCTTTGACACTACTGGGGGGTTAGAACCAGTAAGTGTTTCCTGTATTGGTGTTACAGGGGCATCCTCAGGGGACTCATCTCCCTGAGTAGCCTTTTTGGGCTTTTTGGTGTTGGGTTTGGTGGGGACTTTGGATCTGGAAGTGGAGGCTGTGGGTTCCCGCTGCTTGGGTTTTAGCAGCCGGGCAGCCCCTTTCAGTGTAGGGTCAGAGTTGTGCCTGGAGTATACTTCAGGCAATACAGCCGGAGCAGGGACTCCAAGGCCAACAAGGCCGTCTGATTTTAGCTGATTTAAAATTATGGCCATGAGAAACCTGGGATATAATATCCATCTGTTTGCCACAGGTTTCAAAGCCAGATCCTTTAGTTCCATGAAAACTATCTTAGAAAAATTTAGATTTTGTCGTTCAAAGATAGAGTATAATACCTGTTGCCATCGGGAGGACATCTGATCCCATGAGGAGGTTTTTGATGCAAGGCAGACATTCACCATGTGGAATATAAGACGTTCAGCATCATGGAAGTGCTTCTTCAGAATGGTAGTAGCACTTAAGTCTCCTTCATACCCGTTATTGATGAAAGACATATCAGTTGTGCCTTTCGGGTATTCTGTGACACAGGTGGCATCATGTTGATTTAGGGTTTGTCGAATGATGTCTGGAGTGATGACCACCTGTTTCTGGTTAACCAACGACTGGAGAGTGATTTGGCGATCATTCTCACCAGTTTGCACAGAGACGTTGGTCCAGAATTGGCTTAGGGAATCGGGGTATATGGTAGGATTCAGAAGAAAAGCGGTTTGGTACTGGGAATCTACCATAAGATCGATGGCATTATCAAATTTGTTCCAAAAGGCCGACTTCGAGAGGTAGGCAACACAGTTGTGTCTGGGTTTGAGTTTCATGGTCGCCATTTTTGAGAGAGTGAAGGACATAAAACGGCTAATGAAACGTTTGAAAGTAGGTTTAGGTATTTATAGGGTAAGAAAAGTATAAATCGACTGAAAGTGTTGGTGCTGTCAGCAGTTGTTTGAAAACAACTGAAGACCTGGTTTTAACTTTCAGAAGTTGTAACAACTGAAGACTTGGTATTAGTCATCAGTAGTTGTGAAACTACTGAAGACATGGTTTTGGCTTCAGGTGTTGTAAACAACTGAAGATTTGGTGTTAGTCATCAGTAGTTGTAAAACTACTGAAGACATGGTTTTGGCTTCAGTTGTTTGAAGTGAAACAGCAGTTGTAGAAACAACTGAAGAGAAAAGTTTCTCATCAGCTGTTGTCGTCAATTCTTAGCTCTTCAGCTGTTTCATTCTGACCTCAACACTTATCAGACTTTTTGTCTGATTTTCAGACGTTTCATTGGTCATCAGTACTTATCTGTTATACTGACATCAGTAGTTGTAACTACATCAGTTCTTTTCAACAGATAGAGTACTTCAGTACTTTTTAAGTAATTTAGTCTTCAGTAGTTATGAAAACTACTGAGGATAAAAGAACTTATCAGTACTTATTTGTGACAATAGTATACGAATGCTCATCAGTACTTGTTGACTGAGATCATCAGTAGTTGTCACTTATTCTAGCTGCAGCATACCAAGCCTTAACACTAGGTTTTGGAAAGTTGAACTGTCCAAAGGCTTAGTAAATATGTCTGCAAGCTCATCAGCACTAGGAACAAACTTTGGATCAATCCGATCTTTTTCAAAACAATCCCTAATAAAATGGTGTCTGATCTCAATATGTTTGGTCCTAGAGTGCTGGACTGGATTCTTGACAATACAGAGAGCTGAAGCACTATCCATTAGTAATGGAGTCTTAGTCTCTGTAATGCCATAATCCAATAATTGATTCTGAAGCCAGAGTGCCTGAGATGTACAACTTGCAGCAGCAATGTACTCGGCTTCAGCAGTGGATGTAGCAACAGATGTTTGTTTCTTACTCTGCCAAGAAACCAAACAGTTTCCTAGGAATTGACATCCACCAGAAGTTGATTTTCTAGTTAATTTACACCCTGCATAGTCACTATCAGAAAAGCAACTAATTTTCAAGAGTGCCCAGTGGAATACCAAAGACCTAGAGATTGAGTACCTTGCAGATATCTAAAGATCCTCTTGACTGCAATCAAATGAGACTCTTTAGGAGCAGCCTGAAATCTAGCACAAACACAAGTTGTAAACATAATATCTGGTCTAGAAGCTGTTAAGTACATCAAGGACCCAATCATACATCTGTAAAGTGTTTCATCAACAGCTTTACCTTTATTGGTAGACCTCTCACTAAACTATTGTGGATCAGCTGATTCATGTTTTTGAGATTAACATGACCCAGCCTTCTATGCCACAGTTTAGATTCCTGAGGAGAGGCCTTGGAGAACAGGCAAGGATGACCTTTTAAATCAATCTTCTTTGACAAATCCAAGGCATATACTCTTCCTATCCTGTTGGCCTTCAGGAGAGTATGTTCATCCAATACCTTGTCAATCAGCCTCAGAACTTTGGAAGACAGAATCCGGCAGTTCTGGCTTGTGAAAAGTGCAACATGCCCTTTATCACACATCTGACTGACACTCAGTAGATTATACTTGAGATTCTCCACATGGTTAACATCATCAAATCTGATTTCTCCATTTGACACAAATCCTTTCCCGATGATGTAACCCTTAGCATCATTTCCAAATGAGACAAATCCCTTCTTTCCTTGAGAGTAGTCATTAAGAAGAGAACTGCTCCCAGTCATATGCATAGATCCTCCACTGTCTACATACCAGATGCTACTTTGGCATGCTGAAGAACCCTGCATTTATCATAAGAAACTAGTTAGCTTTAGAGACCCAAACCTTTTTGGTTTTGGGTCTGTTTTCATCAACAGATTTAACCATAACTTGTTTCTCATGATTAACAGCTGATGAAGGTGGAGATGGTGCTGAAATGGATTTCTTAGATTTGGGCTTGGATTTCCTTTTCAGTGGTTTGATCACAGGTGCATCTAGTTGGTTAACTCTCCCCAACAAATGCTGAACCATCATAACAAGTTGTGTCTGATTTGTTGCTAAAGCCTTCAGCTCATTTGACACATCAGTACTTGTTTTTGATGAGTTCCTGTGACCCACCATTTCCTCCTTCTTGAAATTCACAGACTTAGTCTGATGTTTATCATGAGGAACACTATCAGCTGTTTTCTGATAAACCCCATCCTTCCTTTTGGATTTTGGTAAGACCTTGGGTTTATCAGTTTGAGATGACTGTGGTACAAACTTGGTCTCAAACTCATTTTTGTACCAGCATTCATCAGATAGATGATTGAATTTACCACATATTTCACATGGCTTATTCTTCATCTTGGATTGATCAACTGCTGAAGTGGAAACTAATGAAGGTGTGATCTTCAGTACTTTCCTCCTTTCAGTACTTGTGTTAAGTACTGAAGGATCGGTAACAACTGAAGACTTGTTCTTCAGCTGTTCTCTATCCGTCCTGAAAGACCGTATGATAGATTCCTCAGCAGTTGTTAATCCTTTTATTTCAGCAGATTTGAAATGCTTTTCAGATGTTGTGACTTGCCCTTCAGTACTTGGAGTACTTTGAGGGACAACATCTGAATTGCTCAGCTTCATGTGTTTATCAGCATTTAAATCATCAGGCAATTGATTTGCTGAGATCTTAACACTGACTTCATCCTCTAATTTTGTATTAACATTTGAGGATGAATCACATGATGATGTGGTTTGGAAATTACTTTCACCTTCAGATTTTACTATTGATTTTGAAGTAAAATCAGTAGGTGGTGCAATATGATTGTAACCTATTCCAAACTTCACATTTGAAGCTGTTTGCTTGCTGAGAAGCATTTCAAATCCCTTGCAGGATGTTACCCAGCGGTCACACTCAACTTGGGTAGCTGCAAGTGTCTCTTTGAGACTTCTGTGGTTCTCAAGTATGACCTCTACCTTAGCCTTTTCATCATTAAGTTGGCATTTAAGCTTGTAAATCTCATCATCTTTGTCATTAAGAGCAGACTCATACTCAGCTTTTCTTTTGGAAATAGTTTTCTCAAGCTCAAGATTTTGATTGATTAAAGCTACATTTGCCTCTCTAATAGAGACAAAGGCAGCTATACATGATTCAGAACATAACTTGGCTTTAGCCTCAGAAGATACCTGGGTTACCTGTGAAGATGATGCATTGGAGCAGGAACCCTCAGTAGACTCCAGGGCCATGAGAGTAAGATTCCCAAAGGATGTTCACCACCATGTTGACCAGCACCAGCAAATAATTGCTCATTGAAACCAGAAAGATCATCTGGTAAGCTGCTCCAGTCAACAACTCCTGGTGTGAAGAAGCTGTGATGAGGTTGGGATTGTGATGGAGATGGTTGAGGCTCAGGTAGGGCTTGAGGTTGTTGTGCTATAGGAACTTGAACTGGATTTGGCTGTGGCATGTAATAGCAGGGATATGGATATGGCATTGGACCCTGAGGGACAAAATATGCAGGAGATTGAGGTTGTGAGTGATGACCAGAACTAGCAGGATGTTGCCCTTTGTTTTGTGAACTATTGCTTGGAAAGGTCACAAAGGGTGCAGAGGAGTTAGATCCAGTTGATCTACACTCTCTTGCAAAGTGCCCAAGCCTGTGGCATTTGTGACACCTCAACTTACTCTTGTCAAAACCAACTTTGGTTTTGCCAGAGAGTCCTGGAAAATTCCTACCAGTTTTCTTGTAGAACTTTTGAGATCTGATATTGATCAAGGCCATTTGGCTCAAAATATCCATCTCTTCTAAATCATCATCAGCAATACCCTTCAAATCATCCATGATAAAGCATAAATTATCACTATTACACCCAGAATGACTGTCAACACCAACAAATGCATGATCAGAACTGTTTGAATAGAAATCTATATGCTCATCATAATGGCTTTCTGATCCAGCATATTCTGACTCATGACCGACCAAGGCAGTGTTCCCTGGTACAAAGTCATCAGTGAGCTTTCCTGAT
This sequence comes from Flaveria sonorensis, assembly GCA_025506505.1. NCBI lineage: Eukaryota > Viridiplantae > Streptophyta > Magnoliopsida > Asterales > Asteraceae > Flaveria > Flaveria sonorensis. The sequence goes on from CM046426.1 coordinate 49,159,544, forward strand.
GATGCCAGTTTCCTTTTCTGCTCTATCTCTCTTTCAAATGTAAGCAGTTTCCCATGGAGTTGGGTGAGAGATAGGCTATCTAGATTTGCACTGGAGCGTAGGACAATGGTGTATGTGTCCCATCTCTCAGGCAATGATCTGAGGAATCTGTTGTTCATCTGGCTGTTAGTATACTCATGCTTGACCATTTTCAGCTCAGAGATCAAGCAGGAGAAACGCTCAAACTGTTGAGTCAGTGTCTCACCCTTCCTATGAGAGAATGTCTCATATTGTTGGGCGAGGATTTCTCTGTTGTTTGCTAAGACCTCATCAGTTCCTCCGAATTGTTCCTTCAAAGCATTCCAGAGGTCATGAGCAGTTTCATGATGCATAAGCCCAGAATAGATTTCATTAGGCAGTGCCATGGACAGAATTCCATGGGCTTTAGCATCAATCTCAAACAGTTTACGATCTTCATCTGAGTATTGCTCCTTCTTCTTCGGAACCATTTGGTTGGTCTCCGGATTGTTCACCATAGGCTTGTGTGGACCTTGAACCACAGATGTCCAACAACCTGAACTGTTAACAGACAGGTGATGGAGCATTCTTCATTGCCATATGTTATACTCACTCCTAACCAGCATCGGAGGCTTGGTTGAGGAGCCAGTATTGTGAGGGTCATTAGAAGGAGTAGTCATTCTCAGATTCAAACCAATTCAATCAAGTTTCAACAGATTTAGCACAAAAACACAACAAACTCAATATGAACCAAGAAGAAACTCAAATTGACTAACCAGAAGCAGCAGAAGATCAATCTCTATAACCAATTCTTGCAAATAAGCTAATTCGATCAAACTTTAGATATCGAAATAGCAGTTTCAATGATCAATTGTTAAACCGATCAATGATTAACCTGCTCTGATACCATTTGTCAGGATCAGCGATCTAAGTTTGATCAATTAGAGTTGAATCGCAGCGGAATTAGAACAAGAATTAGACAAATATAGCAAGAACACAATAGATATTCAATGGAACAGTACACGGTTATAGAGAAAGAGGGTTTTCTGCAAAAGGGATAATATCATTCATGCACAAATGCTTCGGTATGGTGGCTGCTAAGCTTCACAGGCTTCGCTGAGCTACACAGGTTACAATTAGGTAAACATTCCTTATATAAAGGAATGTGACGTCTGCTGATGTCACTTGATAGTGACATCTAACAGAATTATTACAAACAACTGAAAGTAAGCAAACTACTGAGAATGTTCACAACAACTGAGAACATCTCAGAGTATGCTAAGTACAAGATGAAACTAAAACTACTGAAACTACAAGTACTGATTACAAGAAACATAAAACTACTGAAAGGAAACCATCACAACTACTGAAGAGGTCTTCTTCAGCTGTTGTGACAACATCTGAAACTTGGTCTTCAGTCTTTGTCTTCAGCTTTTGTCTTCAGACTTTGTCTTCAGTTCTTTAGCTTCAGACTTTGTCATCAGCTCTTTCACTTCAGACTTTGTCTTCAGCTCTTTCACTTCAGACTTTGTCTTCAGACCTTGTTATCAGTTGATGTCTTCAGCTGTTGCAGACTACTTCAGTTGTTGTATTGTCTGTGGGACTTAAAGGTTTTTCTGATCAGGCTCATTGGTTCTTTTGGTCCAACAATGAATCTGTAGTTTCTCTATTGATAGTTAAACTTGAATTTGCACAACTAGAATTGTTTTTTTATAAAACTTGAATCTGTAATCTCTCATTTGACTGATTTCAGGAGCAAATTTTGTATATACTGTTGCAGCATTAGTTATTAATCTCATATGGGTACAAAGAGCAAGTAACTGAAAGAATTAGTTTAATTGTTCATCCAACCACCAACCATTTGGTTGAGTGGTAGCCTCGTGACTTTTTTAGGGGAGATTGTGAGTTCGAGTCCTACTAGCAGCAAAATGCTGTTGGTAGGCTGGGTTTTACCGCAGTGGGCCTGCGGGTGGCGGGTTTTTCCTGGAATTGGTGGTTGGTGGGCTTGGGCTACCCAGCGTTGTCTGCGCTCGCGGGAGTATGGGGTGCTTTTTCGCCATTGGGGTACCCTGGGTAGCCGGGCTTTAATTAGTTGGTCATTAAAAAAAATTGTTCATTCACTCACAACTATTTTCAAAAATATTAAAATATTTATAGGGACTTGAATAATGATTTCTCAAATATACAAATAAGCAGTAATTTTTCTCTCTCCTCCACTCACAATCATTTACAACTATTTCTAATAATATAGGAAACATACTCACATATTTATAAGGAATTCACTGTGAATACTCTTAGAGGGGATGCTACAATAGAAAGAAATATACTGTAACTATCTATGCACATTTAAGAGACAAACACCTACATAATCTCTTTGAAGGCTCACTATACCAAGGACGAGAACCACTATTGTAATAACATAGTTTGAGAATTTTGCTTTTCACATGTGTGCAATAGGTTGAATTGGATATCTAGCTATAAAATAATCCATGTTTGCTTTTTGCAGGTGCCAGACAAGTATTTGAAAGGTGGATGAGTACAAATAGAAATTGTTATGAAAGGGCGGTTGTTGTGCTGGAAGATGATGATGAAGCAGAGAGTTTATTCATTTCCTTAATTTGCTGATTTTGAAGAAAATGTAAAGAGATTGAGAGAGCAAAATGTGTTTATAAAGTTGCTCTAGACCATATACCAAAGGGGCGGGCTGAGGATCTATACAGAAAGTTTGTTGCTTTTGAGAAGTTGTATGGTGATAGAGAGGGCATTGAGGATGTAGTAGTTGGGAAACAAAGGTTTCATTATGAGGCAGAAGTTGGAAAAAATCCCCCGGAAATTGATCAGGAGTATTTGAAAATGCAATAAACTACTACAGAACATCGGCCCCTAAGCTTAATTAAAAAAGAGATGGCCATGTTACTAGAAGGGTGGTCAAATCTAGAGAACAACTTTCGTGACGTCCGTAAACAGTATGTCAATAAACTCTCTCCTTTTTATCTTTTCTATTTCTTTTTGTTTTATATTATTATTAAATAAATAAATAATGGGTCCCAAGAAATGTTGAATCTTAAGATTTCGGAGCGGCCATATATGTGGAAAAAGCGGAAGGTGGCTTAAACGATGAAGAAGTTGATTAGCATGCTTGTTTTGACATTGATTGTTATGAATTGTATGGTGCTTCAATGATAGTTAGTTGTGTTAGCTTAATATGTCAATTGTTAGTTGATGTATTAGGATATATTGTTACTTTTGTATTTGACATCTAGCTAAAAGTTGAGGGGTTATTTTTGCCAATATTGTTTAGGTCGTTAATAGTTTGTTAAGCTTGTATAAGCGATATATAGGTAGCGGATGTTTAGATGAGGGTATCTTCTTCATTTTTTTCTTTGAAACTAAGTGGTATATTCAATAAAGAATCCTTTTGATCTTGATTACTTCCGTGTTGTTTCAATTCAATTCCGCATTTTCATTAACAATTGGTATCAAAGCTACGACTCTTGATCTCGGAAGAAGATTCATATTAGGCGATCGCTGAAGATTGAAGGATGGTAAATTCTGCCAAGTTCGACATTGAGAAATTCGACGGAAAAAATGACTTTAGCCTTTGGAGGTTGAAGATGAAGGCGCTGCTAGTGCACCAAGGGGTCTTCGATGCCCTGAAAGGAGAATCAGGGCTCCCAAAGACGATGCCGGCTAAGGAAAATAAGGAGGTCATGGAGAAGGCACACAGTGCCATTATCCTCAGTCTCAGTGATAGAGTATTGAGGGAGGTCTCAAAGGAGGTTACCGCTACCAGGATATGGACCAAGTTAGAAGGGTTATACATGATAAAGTCATTAGCTATCAGGTTATATCTCAAGAAGAGGCTATACATGTTACACATGTCGCCTGGGAAGTTCTTAGAAGATCATATTGATGAATTTAATAAGATTCTATTAGACCTTGAGAATATCAAAGTAGAAATTGAAGATGAAGACAGAGAAATCATCTTCTTGGCCTCATTACCCTCTTCGTATGAATATTTTGTAGACCCCATGATGTTTGGAAGGGAAAGCCTGACTATGGAAGAGGTGGTTTCTACCATGAATTCAAAAGAATTGCACAAAAAAGTGAATCTAAGGATGATTGCTCAGATGGTTTAATTGTCAGAGGTAGGCCCGAACAAAGGTTCAATAAATGCAGAAACATGAGGGCAAGATCCAAGTCAAAGGGGAAGTTTAGATGCTTTGTCTGTAAATCAGATAAGCATCTAAAGAAGGAATTCCCAGAATGGAAGAGGAAAAAGGTTGAGTTCAGTCTAGCAAAGAATCAAGCGGTGAGCTCACAAGAAGACTCGACTGATGGTTATGAGAGTGCAAAAGTTTTGATGGTCTCAAAGCCTGATCCAAAGAGTGTATGGGTTCTTGACTCTAGATGTTCCTATCACATGACTCCCCATAAGGAGTTTTTCTCTAAGCTGGAACTTAAAGACTCTGGGATAGTACAGCTAGGTGATGATAGGCTATGTAAGATTGAAGGAATTGGTGTCATTTCGCTTAGACTAGATAATGACACCATTATTGATCTTCAAGGGGTGAGATACATTCCAGATTTAAAAAGAAACCTAATATCACTGGGAACCTTTGAAAAGGAAGGATATCTTGTCACTCTTAAAGATGGGAAGACTAAAGTTGTCAAGGGATCTTTGGTTGTCTTAACTGGCACCAGACAAGAGAACAACACTTATGTCCTGGACGGTCAAGCAGTGACTGGCCCTGAATCATCAGCTGTGATATCTGATAGTGAAGCTGTAATGCTATGGCACAGAAGGCTTGGGCATGTGAGTCATCAAGGCCTTACAGAGTTAAAGAAACATGGTACCATTATAATTCTTGTAAACTGTGATTTTGGTCCTTGTGAAAACTGTATTATGGGGAAGGCTAAAAGGGTAAAGTTCACAAAGGGAGTTCATAAAACCAAAGGTGTGTTAGACTATATACATGTAGACCTTTAGGGGCCTATAAAGAACCTCTCACTTGGGGTTGCAACTTACTTCTTATCTTTGATTGATGATTTCTCTCGAAGAGTGTAGGTATATGTGTTAAAGAACAAGAATGAAGCATTCAGCAAGTTTGTTGAATGAAAGACCCTTGTAGAAAATTAGACTAAGAGGAGGGTTAAGAAATTAAGAACTGACACTGGACTTGAATTATGTAATAAAGAGTTTAATAACCTTTGTAAAAGAAATAGAATTGATAGGCATCTAACTATCCCAGGAACACCTCAACAGAATGGCCTTGTAGAAAGAATGAATAGAACCTTATTGGAAAGAGTAAGGTGTCTATTGCTTGGTTCTGGGTTGCCTAAGAGTTTTTGGGTTGAGGCTTTAAAAACAGTTATTTACACAGTGAATAGAACTCCCTCGTCTACAATTGGTATGATGGTTCCAATAGAAAAATGGTCAGGGGTAGTCACCGACTATAACAATCTCAAGGTGTTTGGGTGTTTGGCTTACTCACATGTGAGTCAGGGAAAACTGGAACCTAGAGCAGAGAAATGTATTATGTTGGGGTATCCTGATGGGGTTAAAGGGTACCGGTTATGGAGGCTGGGAAATGGTAGTCCCAGAGTAATAGTCAGCCATAATGTAACATTTGATGAAAGTGTCATGTATAAGGACATAATGTCAAATACAGCCACTCATGAATGGCAAGAGAATGTTAAAATTGAGGTGGAGTTGTTAGGTGATAAGTCACTAGACTCCCTGAGTAGCCCTGATCCGACTGAGAGTTCTCAATGGGCTGTGACTAAACCAAGTCTAGTTGCAGATAGGCCAAGGAGGCAGATAGTACAGCCCATCAGATATTAAGAAGATATATCAGCCTATGTTTTTCATGTTGCTGAAGAAGAGTGTTCACATGAACCATTGTATTATGAAAAGGCCATTGTGTCTCCTGATAGGCTTAAGTGGGAGGCTGCTATGAAAGATGAGATGGATTCCCTTTACAAGAACCAGACTTGGGTATTGGTTGACAAGCCAAGTGATCAAAAGTTAGTTGACTGCAAGTGGCTGTTCAAAACTAAGGATGGTATGCCAGGTCAAGGTCCCAGGTTTAAAGCTAGGTTGATAGCTAGGTTGATAGCTAAAGGCTTTACTCAGAGGGCTGGCATTGACTACAATGAGGTGTTCTCACCTGTGGTTAAACATACTTCTATCAGGGCTATACTGTCTCTAACTACAGCTTATGATATGGAGTTGGAGCAGTTAGATGTCAAGACTGCTTTTCTTTATAGGAGTCTTGATGAAAAGATCTACATGAGACAACCACCTGGTTTTGAGGTGAGTGGCAAGTCTAATCAAGTTTGCTTGCTTCAAAGGTCCTTGTATGGTTTGAAGCAATCTCCCAGGCAGTGGTATTTGAAGTTTGATAGTCATATGATCACTCATGGATTTAATAGAAGTGAATATGATACATGTGTATACTTCAAAGAGTATATCAAGGGAGAGTTTGTTTATCTACTATTGTATGTAGATGACATGCTCATTGCTTGTAAGGATAAGCATCAACTTAATGAGACAAAAGAATTGTTAATGTCTGAGTTTGACATGAAGCAACTGGGAGAAGCCAAAAAGATTTTAGGAATGGAAATTTTTAGAGATAGAGTAACTGGTTTGATACACTTATCTCAAAAATCCTATTTGACTAAGGTGTTAAAGAGCTATTTCATGGATAATAGGAAGTCAGTAGTTACCCCTTTGGGGTTGCATTTTAAGCTCTCTTCCTTGAATTATCCTAAGACTGATGACGATAAGGAGTTTATGATAAATGTTCCCTATGCAAATGTTGTTGGTAGTCTTATGTACTTGATGATATGTACAAGACCTGACATTGGCTTTACTGTTAGTGTTGTGTGTTGATATCTCAGTAATCCAGGGAAGCAACATTGGGAAGGTGTGAAGTGGATCTTAAGGTACCTGAATGGAACAATTGACTTGGGTTTAGTTTTTGGGAAACGCTCGGATCATTCTGAAATTATTGAGGGGTTTGTTGATGCTGATTTTGCAAATGATCGTTTTAAAGGAAGGTCTGTAACTGGATATGTTTTCAAGATGCTTGGAGGTACTGTTAGTTAGAAGTCTAGTTTACAGCATGTTGTAGCTTTATCCACCGCTGAGGCTGAATATTTAGCTTCTACAGAAGCTATTAAAGAAGCCATTTGGTTAAAGGGTTTTATGACCGAGATGGGTCTGATAGCAAAGGATGTGCTGGTTCATTGTGATAATATGGGAGCAATTCAACTGTCTAAACATCAAGTTTTTTATGAAAGGTCTAAACATATTAATGTGATGCTTTATTGGATTAGAGAAGTGTTGTGCTCTAAAGCTATTAGACTGGCACATATAGATACAAAGTATAATGCAGCTGACATGTTGACAAAGATATTGCCAGGTTCTATGTTTGGCCAATGTTTGGATAGTCTTTACATTGCTTAGTTCTTGAATTCTGCTGTATCATTGAACACCAAGGTGGAGATTGTTATGAATTGTGTGGTGCTTCAATGATTGTTAGTTATGTTAGCTTAATATGTCAATTGTTAGTTGATGTATTAGGATATATTGTTACTTTTGTATTTGACACCTAGCTAAAAGTTGAGGGGTTATTTTTGCCAATATTGTTTAGGTCGTTAAGAGTTTGTTAAGCTTGTATAAACGAGATATAGGTAGTGGATGTTTAGATGAGGGTATCTTCTTCATTTGTTACTCTGAAACTAAATGGTATATTCAATAAAGAATCCTTTTGATCTTTATTACTTCCGTATTGTTTCAATTCAATTCCGCGTTTTCATTAACATTGATGTTGTAGATAAACTAGTACAATTTGGTTAAAAGGTGTTGATTTTGAATTATAACGGAAAAATAGATAATATTTTAGAAAACATTTAAAACACAACTACTTATATTTATATACGATACGTTATTAAACATGAGAAGAATTTAAAAACAAAATAAATTATTCCTACTTTCGATATAATAAGTTTAGAACTAAAAGAAATTGATAAATATTAAGTTTATAATTTGTTTTGATTTAATCTCAAAATTTAAAAACATATATGTATTATTTGTTTGTGTGTGTATATCTACATTGCATAGGTTATTAAATCATTTACCTGATTGAACCTGATTTGACACTATCTAAACCTTGTTCTTTCTTTAACTCAAGCTGGTTCAACCTGATTTGGTTTTTAAAAAAACCTCCGGCTTTGACTTATGTTATCCAACTTGAACCGATTTCAAAAACTAAATTTTAACCTAGTTTCAACTCAATTTGTTTTGTACATCTCTAACCTAAAGCCCTAAACTACTAATTTTGATTTGGTAGGTTAACTTAATAGTTAACTTAGTTTGTCCAATAGCCCAAGTTCCAAGAGCAAAGTCCAAGAAACTGAAGCCTAAAGATCGCCGACACCTGAGCCTTAAGGGGATAAGCCCAAAGACCAACAAGCCCACATTCTACAAAAATACTCTAGATTTTATATAAACAAGACAAATTGGATTTTTATAATTTAAAATATTGATTTGGCCGGTAATAATCCAAACTTTTATTTTTATTACCAATAACAGTTCCTATAGCATAATTATTATATATTCACACTCGATTTGTACTTATTTTAAGCTCAATTTAGCTTGTACGTTTTTTTTTCACTTCATTCATAATCACTATTGTGAATGAAATCGAGTTGAAATGAAGGGTAAATTTTTTATAATTATGTTACTGGTATTGTTGTTGGTAATAAAAATAAAAGCTGGGACTGTTACCAGCCAAATCAATAGTATGGATTACTATCGGCGAATGAGTAATAATTTGAATTATTTAAATCCAATTTGTTTAACTGATTTCCTTTTTGTTAGAGCTAACAATTTTTAACTCGAACCTATTAACATAATACGAAATGTTCGTATTTGAACTTAACAGATTTTATGTCTTAAACAGTTAAGCATGTTTAGATATTATAAAAATTATATTTCTAAAACATCTTACCTAATAATTCTTTACATGTGATGACACATGTCATTATCACAGGCATTATCACAAGCATTCTCACCTTAGTTTTCCTGCCCATACTATTTATTCTATTTTAAAAAATTAAATAACTAATTTCCAAAATTTTCTCTCTCTCTCTCACTATATATATATATATATTTATATTATAGATCCAGGTATTTTTTTAATTATTAGTTTTAAAAAAAAATTATTAAATAAAAACTAAGTATTTTGATTAAAAATATACTTTTTCAAAATCAAAATTGTCTATTACTATGGAGTTTTTCTAGCACAATGAAACTTTTCAAAATTATGAAATATTTTAAAATCAATATTTTTAAAAAATTAAATTTTTTATATAAAAATATTATTTACAAAACAAACCAGAAGTTTTTAAACAATGAGATATTGATAAAAAACGAGCTTTTTTCAAAGCAATAATTTTATAAACAAAAGCTTTAAAAATAGTAATAATGTTTTATCAGCTAATCATAGTACTTTTATATATAACGTTTTATGCTTCCTAACTTTTTATTAATAAATATTTAGTATTTTTCTTATTTAACTCGTGTAATACACAAGATAATCGTCTGGTGTTGTTTATATAAAAAAATAATAATAGCATGTAATAGAAATCAAACTATAGTTTGCAAACAAATAAAAAAATATGGATCATATATGGCCGAGGACTCATAATAAACTGAAAGATCATATGATATTTCGAAAAACTTTAGTTTAAAACTCTTTAATATATAACCAATATTTAGTTTTCACTTTACCTACTTGGCGAGATCTTTTAAAATTCATCGCTTAAGTACATAGCGAGATGAAAGTTTTTTTTCGAGGTGAGTTTTTTAAAAAATTTATTGCCTGTGACAGGATTTTAATTTTTGTTTTCCTACAAAGTATAAAATAGAGAATAAGATTTTATCGCTAACGTGGCGATGATAAATGGATTTAGGAGACATGCATTGTGTGTGAAGGGTATTGTATAGTTGTTTGTGTTTAATTGTATGTTAGACAAACTTGTCTATTTGTATTTTCTGCTCAAAACATTAACTAGTTTTATACCCGTCCGGTGGTTGGGTACTTTAACGTCATTTTACATCAATACATTGAATTGCATTCTTAAAAAACAATTGATGTTTAAGAGAAAAGTACAATTATACTTATCCTAAGCTTTTAATAGCTTTCATCAATATTCATAATAAGGCATGCAACTCTAAAAATACATAAAAAAGATAGAAGGTAAAAAAAATTATTGACCTAAAAGATGAAACAATTACTAATTGAAGGACCACCCCTGTGAAGATGTGAAGGTTATGCCATTTCAAACAACTTTGCACTAAACAACCACTTTTGTTACAAGTCTTGATAGTATCTCCAACACTATTATGAGAAACGAAAGTTAAACTATCATCTTTAACCTACAAAACAAAATTTGATGAACAAAAATACATTTTTCTAAGTTTTATAAATGTTAATGTTGACAACATAGACATGTTTAAGATACATTTTTAGATAACCTTTAAAATTTCTATTCGTATAGTGAGATGCTAAAATAATGATGATGGTACTATAATAATAATAATAAACATCAACATCACTAATGATAATAATAATACACAAGGAAAATGCACTTAACATTAATTACCACTATTAATACTAACATTGCTATAAATGTTTTTATTAATCATAAAAGATACATTACGCTTATAGTATCATTGATATTAGTGATTGACATTATACAAATTCCAGCCGACTCTAGATACATCTTATATTTTTTAAAGCATTAGTTTAAATAAAAATAAAAGTGGATTTGTTTAAAACAAAATGAAAGTGTGTAGAGACATGGTCTATTTTCATACCTCAAATTGAACCAAGAACCAAATGTAAGTATTAGTTTAAATAACAAAGTGGGTTTGTTCTCCCCAAAAAGAGAAAAAAAGAGAGGGAGAGACAAAGATAGGGGCGACTGAAATCAGTCGGGTGCCACCGCCGGCAACCAGAGTGATTGACATAGGTCAACTATCGGTTTGGCTCAATCGACAATGACTCAAGATAAGTTTCTCTTCTGCAAATGAATGTCGATCATGCAACATATGTCTAAATACAAAGAGAAATATACAATCTGTGCAGGTGTTAGTTATGGCTACTAAACAGAACATGAGGAAAATAAAAAGCATGGCAGCTTTAAAGGTGGTTATGAGTGATTTTTGGGGACTACGTGTGCCATCCCAGAGATTATTTTGACAGGTACATCTTGTAAGGAATAACTGAAAATTAAAAGGCTGATGCAACCAAAGTATACCAAAACAACCAAGTCTTCCTGCATGCACTAAGGAACAAAGATGTACTAGCTTTGGATGTTGTACACTCACAAATAATCTTCCAAAGCCAACAGTTCAGAAGAAGTTACTTCGGAAGTTTCACACTCATCAGAAAATTATTATAAGTGTGAAATCTTCCGAAGCCAAAGATTCACTTCTTCCAAAGCCAAAGATGAAGTCTTCTGAAGCTTCAAAAGACAAAGTCTTCCGAAGCCATTTTGCTGTGAAGACAGATTTCTTCCGAAGAAAGAGAAAATATGCTTTATATGAGTTACTTTTTGATAAAGCTGATGTACTTTCCGCTGCTGCTCTGAAGACTCACCTGCTAACATTAGTTGGTGAAACTTCCATACTTTATCAAACAGTAGAAAAAGTCTTTGACTGTAACTTCCCACTTTTATACCTGTTGACTTGTCTGTTTTAGATTAAGTCAGTGAGCTATGGCATGTCATAGTCACTAGTCAAAAGGAAATCTGTAGATTGATCTTGTTGTCTAGATTAGTTAAAATTCAAACTGTCTTTTTGTATATTGACGGTTGTAGGATGTAGTATAAATAGTCTTCGGTTCTTGTAATTAGACATACTTGCAAACACTTGTAATAGAACTAGAGAATCAATATACAACTTTCTTGAAAACTTAATCTTGTGTTCTTGTGACTTTGTTCTTGTTCTTATAGTTCTGTCTCTTTAATATTACTTGTATTGCTTTGTATCATCAGTGAAGTTACCAGTTCCCTATTTGAGTGGTTAAGTGATTTAAGTTCTCTCCTCTTGTAAAGCTAATTGCAATCTTAAGTACCCTTACCGGTCCTGCAATTGGTATCAGAGCATTCCAGGCTCTTGATTGTAAGATCTCACCATCATAAATCCTCTTAGTTTTACACTTCATTTAACCTTTCAAATGACAGCTATCTCAAAGGCTGATATGGAAACTGGAACTATAACAAAGTCCCCACTGATCACTCCTGAGGATTTTGATACTTGGTGCCAAAGAATGGAAGGCTTCATCAACTCTCAAGATTCCAGGATGTGGGAGTCTGTTGTTAATGGACCTTATGTACCATGCACCACTTCTGCTGGTGGTGGTGGTGGTATGATACCAAAAGAAAGGGATGACTTTTCTGAAGAAGATTGAAAGAATATTGATATTGATCAGAAAGCTATGATAGCCCTTCAAACTGCTCTTCCTAACTCTGTCTACAGATGCTTCAAGAAGTGCAAGACCGCCAAACAACTATGGGATGCACTGAAGCTGATGTATGAGGGGTCCAATGAAGCCAAAGAAAACAAGAAGGACCTCTTAAAGCAGCAGTTTGAAAATTTCACCTTCAAGACAGGTGAAACCATGACTTAACAATACTTCAGGTATGTTGAGATCGTGGATACTCTAGCTGATGTTGGAGTAACCATTGAGAATAGAGATATTGTTAGGAAGTTCATGTCCTCTCTTCCCAGACAATGGACACACTACTGTGTGGTCATTAAGAGGACTGAAAACCTCAAGATTCTTACTCTCATTGAGTTATATGGAATACTCAGTGGATACCAGATGGAGATAAACATGCTAAACTCATCTGGTAACTCCAACACTCATCGAAGTTCAGCCCTCCATATGGTTGAAAGGGGTAGTAGAGAACCACAGCACCATCTCATCTGCTATCCTGACAAATCACAAAAGGGTCCTTTCATCACCTTTCCAGAGACACCAAGGGAAGCAACACAAAGTGTCTCACAAACCAAAGGAAATGAACTCCATCACTACTCCCCTACACCTATTACATATGGACTTGTTTGGCCCCACCAGTGTAATGAGTTTAGGAAGGACCTTTTACTGTTTAGTGATCACAGATGATTTCATAAGATTCACTTGGGTCTTTTTCCGTAGAACTAAGGATGAGACTCCTGAGATTTTGAAGAATTTCATTCTGAAAATTAAGAATCAATCTGATCACAAGGTCAAAACCATAAGATGTGATCAAGAAATAGAATTTAAGAACCAAATCCTTGATACATTTTGTGATGAAAAGGTATTACAAGACAATATAGTGCTCCCAGGACTCCTCAGCAAAATGGTGTTGCTGAGAGGAGAAACATGACACTTAATGAAGCTGCAAGAACCATGCTGTCTGACTCTAAACTACCCATCACCTTCTGGGCAGAGGCTGTTAACACAGCCTGCTATGTGCAAAACATAGTTTTAGTAGTTAAGACTCATGGCAAGACTCCTTATGAGCTATGGCACAAAAGGAGACCATTTATTAGTTTTCTCAGGTCATTTGGATGTCCTTGCACCATCTTGAATACCAAAGATCAAGTAGCCAAATTTGATGAGAAGTCAGATGATGGACACTTTATTAGATACTCTTCCCAAGCTAAGTCTTATAGAGTATACAATCTCAAAACTGGAGTAGTTGAGGAGTCAGCCAATGTGACCTTCAATGAGCACACTTCAAGTGTGAAAGGTTCTGGTCCAGATTGGCTATTTGATTTTGACTTAGTTACCAACTGTTTTAACAGGTCTTATAAGAATGTTTCAGGATCTACAAATAATATATCAACAGGAGATCCTGACCCAAGATTTGAGTTGAGAAGACCAATCAAAATTATGACTTCAGCTCCTTTGGTGACTAACCCTGCAAATGAAGGTCCTATCAGCACAAACTTGACAAATTCAGCTGATACATCTGAGGTACCTTCAAATTCCATCTTAGAGGTTCAAAACTCAAGAGAAGGAACTTCAAATACAGGAGGAAATGGAGGTGGTGACAGTGATCAAGAATTTCTTGATGCTGATAACCACTCTATAGAGGACAACATAAATGATGTCACACATTCATTGGATCAAGTCTCACTTGATAAATATGCTGATGTGGTGGGTGACACTTTATTGCCAGATCTAAATTTCTCCAATCTAGATCTGTCTAACCAACTTGCTATGATCCCTCAACTAAGGATTCACAAGTCACACCCCACCACAAACATCATTGGAAATGTTGATACTGGGGTGAGAACAAGAGGGCAAACCCATGATCAAAATGTTTGTCTGCACTCTTGTTTCTTGTCCCAGATTAAGCCAAAGAAAGTTGATGAGGCTCTGAAGGATGGAAGCTGGGTTGAAGCTATGCAAGAAGAGCTATTTCAAATCAAAAGACAGAAGGTTTGGAACCTATGTCCTCTTCCTCAAAGGAAGACTGTCATAGGAACCAAATAGGTGTTTAGGAACAAGAGGGATGATAGAGGAATTGTCATCAAGAACAAGGCTAGACTGGTTGTCCAGGGATACACACAAGAAGAAGGAATTGATTACATAGATGTCTTTGCTCCTGTAGTAAGACTTGAAGCTGTAAGATTATTCCTAGCCTATGCTGCATCCAAGGATTTCAAGGTCTATCAGCTTGATGTAAAGTGTGCGTTCCTCTATGGGGTGATAGATGAAGAAGTTTATGTCAAACAACCACCTGCCTTTGTAGACCCAGATCGTCCTGATTATGTCTGTAAGCTTGATAAAGCTCTATATGGACTGCATCAAGCTCCAAGAAAGTGGTATGAGACACTTTCAAAGTATCTTTGTCAACATGGATACAAAAGAGGTACTATTGATGGGACTCTCTTCATCAAAGAAATAGGAAATGACATAATGCTAGTTCAAATATATGTAGATGACATTATCTTTGGTTCAACTAATTCAAAGCTCTGCAAAGACTTTGAAATGCTGATGAAGAATAGATTTGAAATAAGTGCCATGGGGGAACTCAACTTCTTTCTAGGAATTCAAGTGAAGCAGTTTGAAAATAGCATCTTCATTAGTCAGTCAAAATATGTACAAGACATACTTACAAGATTCAAGATGACTGACTGTAAGGTTGCAAAGACACCCATAGCCAGAAACCACTCCCTTGGTACTGATCTTGAGGGGGAGTGTGTTGATGAACATCTCTACAGGGCTATAATTGGGTCTCTTATGTACCTCACTGCTAGCTGGCCTGATATCATGTTTGCCACATGTATATGTGCAAGATATCAAGCCAACCCCAAGATGTTACACCTAGTTACTATTAAACGAATTCTCAGATATCTCAAAGGTGCCCTTAAACTTGGCCTTTGGTATCCAAAGAATTCAGACTTTAATCTGTATACTTATACAGATAGTGACTATGGTGGCTGCAACATGACTGCAAAGTCTACATCTAGGGGATGTCAATTCCTTGGTGGAAGGATAGTCTCTTGGCAATGCAAGAAGCAATCCTGTGTGTCTGCATCAACTGCTGAAGCTGAATACATTGCTGTTGTAAGCTGCTGTGCTCAAGTACTGTGGATTCAGAATCAGATGCTAGACTATGGGTTTAATTTCAAGGAGACTCCTATCCATATAGACAACAACAGTGCCATTTCTATTACAGAGAATCCTTGCAGCACTCAAGGACCAAGCACATCAACATCAGGTATCATCTGATTAGAGTTAATTTTAAAAAAGGATTAATCAAACTAATCAAAGTCAACATAAATAAACAATATGCTGATCTGTTCGCCAAAGCCTTTGATGAACAGAGATTTAAATATCTTATATCAGCTATTGGGATGATTAACTTTGAATAGATTTTCTTTAAACACTTAATCAACCTTATTTCTTAAAATTGTGTGTCTTAAGTTGTCTATTAGATCACCTTCATAAGCCCAGTTCTCTCTGGAAGTAAATTAAAATTTCAAATGATATTCCTTAGATTTGTAAAAATTTATTATTTTGTCTCAGCAGAACTCAAATTGTCTTCGAAAGAAATTTATGTCTTTAACTCATTTAACTACTTATCAGAGTTTACCTTCGGAAGAAATTCTTGGAATATCTTCCGAAGCTTAAATATGCTTATAAGCACTTAATGCAATCAAAGAATAAATGCCTTCTGAACGCAATTAAGTCTCGGAAGATTTATTATCCAAGGATAATAATTTTCTCAGACTTAGTTCTTCCGAAGCAAAATATACGTCGAAAGAAATTTCTTTAAGTATATTTCTTTCGAGGCCAAATTTTCACAACTCTTTGAAATATCTTCCGAAGCAAAATTGCCTTAGGAAGCTTTGCTGAAAAGCTTCCGAAGCAAAAAATACCTTCGGAAGATTTGCAACTTCCAAGAAAACTAACTCTTTGGGCGCTTTTTCAGAAGTAGGACCCACTTGCGGATTTCAAAGTTTATCTTTTTGTCTTAACTTTGACTCAAATCCACAAGATATATCTTCTCAACGGTTCCACTTCATCTCTCTACTCTCACAAATCTTTAACCTAAATTCTCCCAAAATTCACCTTCTTCTTCCTTTCTTCATTGATAAGCTTCACCAAAATGGCCAACATCGATCGTCGAAATGACCCAAACTTCTCCAAGCACCTACACAGGTAACATAATCAAGTTGCCCTGTGCACTCTGAGAAGGATCCAAGTTTCTTCGACATGTGTAGGTACCTTTATTCATCTCACTACCTCACGTCCCTTACAATCGATCCTCCTCTCTATGAGGATCAGTTGCTTGAATTCTGGCTGACCTGTCAAGAGGTCACCATGGATAGAGAGGGCACTAGTTGCTACAGTGCAGGGGAGGACCATTTTCATCACTTCGGCCATCATAAATACTCATTTACAGCTGGATGATGAAGCAGGTGAACTGTCCTTCCCAAAGCAAGCTGTCAACCATTCCTTCCAGCAGATGGGCTATGAAGGTGACATCTCAGTCAAAACCTTCCGGAAGGGGAAGGTCTCATCCCAGTGGAAATACCTCCTCCATGTCATCATACACAGTTTATCTAACAAACATGGGGGACGGGATCAAGTTCCAAAAGACCTCTCCTTCATAGTCCATGGGATGGTACAAGGAGTCAAGTTCAGGTACTCTCAATTTGTTTACACAAACTTGCTTGCTAACTTGGACTCCTTAGAGTATTACATGTTCCCCAGGTATATTCAACACATTCTCAACTGTGAATTGGGCCCACAGTTGAGGGGGACAGGTAATATTCTTAAATTAGGACAAATGAGGCCCAATATTTTCAAAATCTTGAAGAAGCCAACTGTTGGCTTCTCGGGGTATAAACAGCCCTTGTCCCAAAAATGTTTGAGCTCATTGCTCAGGATGACAACCTAGCATCACCAGCTAATGTTGATCTCACACCCTCCGCCTCTCAAGCACCTCAAACATAGCCTACCATCACCATTACCTACACTAGAAAGCACAAATGAACCCCTGCACTTACTACTGAGCATGTGCAGGCACATATATCACAACCCATACAGGAGGAAGTGGAATCTCGAGCTCCCACTTCCCCTGAGGAGCAGACCTCTCCCATCCTTGAAATGATCAGTGCTGAGGTTCCTCATGCTCAACCTGATGAGCTCACAACGCCACAAACAGCCTTAAGCCATCACTTTGAGTCTCAACACTCAAATGATAAACCTTCTGGGGACAGCTACCATCCCCAACCTCTAGACCTTAACCGACCCATTTCCAACCTTGACTTTTACTCTGATGAAGATTTGGGATTCAGTGAGTACCATGAATCTCTCCTCTCTTCTTATACTCTAGGAGAGATGAGTACTCCTGCTCTCCTACTTTTAGCCTATATCAGCAACCCCCTACTGAGGTGGATCTTCCTGAACTTGTTCAGGAGACCTATATGGAAGAGGCTCTCACTTTTTCAAGTGATTACATTACTAGGACCTCAACCATGGCAACCCAGCCTATTGACACTTCCCTGGAAGTTGTCATGCGGCAACAGAAATCCAGCAGCAAAGAACCGCATGCTGATGGTGAGGAAGAAGACTTAGGTCCAATTCTCTCATCCCCTAATGACTCTTCATTTGAAGATGAGGGGAGTCTGAAACAAAGAGTGCACCTGCTGTGAAATACATGCACTTACTTGGTTTCAAAGATAAGTCACTTGGAGTCTCAAGTGACTTTCTTCTTGAAAAGGGTCAATGACCAGCAACTTGAGATCACCGATCTCAAGGGCCAGTTAGCTGAGAGACCAATAAGGACAACTCAACCTGGCCCACAAGAACCTGTGATTGTTATTGATCAATCTCCCAGCTCACCTATGCAAGAGGGTGATGCTACCAAAAAGGGGGAGGAAATCCTGACAGTCACAGAACTTGGGAGTTCTTCCCAGAGTGTGGACATAGAAGAATCACCACCCTCTCTTGAAGTTGTCCACACTCAGCAACCTCCTCAAGTTAGAGATCTAGAATTGCTTTTTCAACATCTATTTAAGGAGGGAATCCCAAGAGTAATATCTGCCCCTTTTGAGAATCCAATCATGGGTTGGGGGTATGATAGCAAAAGAAAAGCTCTTGTAATCTCTAGAGCTCAGGGTCAACTAGAAATTTTCAACATTTCACCCCTGAGGCTCTATGAGAGTACATATCTGGTGGATCTGCCACTTGTCAACCCTAGCAACAACAAACAAGCTGCCAGATTTGTGACCTTTCGTATTTTTGTTAGTTTGTTGTTAACCTCTGTTATCTCTTGTAAGTGTTTGTTTTGTCATTAATACAAATACGAGGACTCGTTTGTAATTTCTTATATCTTGATCTCTCTTGGTATCCTTATAATTTAGATATTATTAAATAATTAAGTAAATAATAATAATAACAATAATAACAATAAAAATACAAATAATAACAATGTTAATAATAGCAATAATAATAATAATAATAAAAATAATAATAATGATAATACTAATAATAGTAAATAATCATAATAAGTGTTAAATCTTGAAAATAATTAAAAAACAAATAAGTTTAATAAGTTTAAAACTTATAATTTACTTTTGGGCATAAAATAAAAAATATAAAACTACAGGGGCTAAAGTGTAATTTTTTTAAAACACCTAAACCCCCCCCCCCCCGTTTTTCCCGGTGATCCGGTCGCGCTCCGGCCAAGCTCCAGCCAACCCCAAAACGTAAGTTCTAAGACCCCAAATTGAGTCATTCGAACTGTGGAACTGTTTCGAACCCATGTACGAACATTAATTTGATTTTAATAGCGGTTTGTTTAGTCTATGAGCATGTAACCGAAAGCTTCATGAAACAAAATCGATTCAACCCTTTAAACCATGATATTAATGCAATTAAACATTTCTAAACGTTCACCTAATCATTTCAAAGCTGATAATATGATTGATTCCTCCAGAAACGGCTATTTACGAACCAAAATCGACTTGTAACCCCCGTGAACACACTCGAAGCCGTTAGTGTGGAAACCGATCAAATTGAGTCTATTTAACAGAGGGGAAAGGTTCACCTTGTTTCTTTCCAACTCTCTGTAAGCTCAATTTCACAAAAACTCTCGCACACATCTCAATTCGATTCTAGTCTCAGTCGCGACATCAACTCAAGTCGAACTCGTTGATCCCATAACCAAAACAGGTAATTGAACTGGGTGTTACACTCGGTTTACATGGGGAACAAAAGCCCTAACTTTAATTTCATTATTGAACTCGTTTTGCGGATCAATTGGATCAAACCGAAATTAGGGTTCATGGTGATTTGGGCGTGTTCCTTTTAAATTGTTTTTGTGATTTGGGAACGGGTGTTTGACATGAAACAGGGCCTTGGCCCAACGGTTTAAGCATGGTGTAGTGTGGCTAGGGACCCGGGTTCGAACCCGAGTCCCTGTTTTTATTTTTAAAAAGGGTCTTTTTGAGTTTTAAAATCCAGAAAATATTTTAATATCATTATTAATTATATAAAAACTATTTTTTTACCAAAAAACCAAATAAAATTATTTTCTTTTTAAATTTTCTTAGAAAATCAATTAATAAATCCTTATTCTTTTATTTTAAAAATTATAAAAATTGTTACAAAATACAAATTTTTATTAATTTTAAATTGTAATAAATTTCCCTTAATTTCCAAGAATTTAAATTTAAGAAATTCTTCATTTTTATAAAATATATTTACAAACTTAATTTTTATATTTAAATGAGAATAAATATATGTACATATTTAATATCTGAATTAATTTAATCATTTAAAATTATAAATTTACTATCGTATCAAATAGTAAATAATAATTTCTTGATAATAAAAGTTTAACTTTTATTAATGATTTTATCACAAAATTCTTTTCAAACATTAAAATGTATCTATCTTATAATTTAAAATCATAGTTTAATGATTTATAAATAACATCTTTACAATTGTCATCCAAAATCACAAATTTAAACCGTGAATTCCCGAGTACCGTTAACACTATAATAATCATAATTAACTTATTACGTCGTTCATTTAGGTTGAACCTTAACGAATATTCGGCGTTTAGTACAAGACTTCTTATACATTCATCCTTATAATTCATGTGAGTTTTCTATACCCCATTTTTTATTATTTCACACTTTTGGGGTGAAACATGTTTACCTTATCATAAACACACTTGTAAATATGTTTTACTCTTATAACACTTGTGCAATTCATCTTATCTTGTCATGGTTATTTGGACTCTTGTAATTATCATATGATAACACTTGTAAGATACAATCATTAACTATTGCTAGCCAAGCGACGTCATAGATCTATGGGCCTGACAAGCCTATTTGGTGCTAAAGCCGAGGTATTGCCGGCTCCTAGTGACGTATTCTTGATCACTATGGGAACCAAGTACACTTAGCTAATCGTATAATCATGTTGTGGCCATATTTGTCGAGGTTTGATTGTTACATTTGTTTATCCATTTATTATTACATTATTCATTAACCTATGACAGGAATTGCCGTCTTAAAGTTTATATATTTATGTATGTTAAACCTATGGAAACTCACTAACATCATTGACATTATTTTTAACATGTTTCAGGAAATGATCCCGCTTAATTGCTCTTGAAGACTTGAACACATCTAGGATTGGACCTAGAGATTAATAAAATGACATATTTTGTCACATGATGCTATTTGAACTCTTGTTATGTCGTTTGATTGAAACTTATGCTTTACATTTATGTATGTCATGAACTTGGAATTTAATAATATTTACACTTTGATTTAGCGTTGTGTGGCATGAATAATCTTAACCCTCACATCTCAATGTTTCTGCCATTAAGGTTGGGGTGTGATAGATTGGTATCAGAGCCCATAACTATAGGGATGTAGGTTATTAGAAATGGTGGCCTAGACTATGGTTAACCTAGGGACCACTTTTCATGAATATTTGTTATAATCTTGTAAGCTTGCTTATATGTCTATTACATGATGTTACATATTGCATGATAAATCCTTTATGTGCTATTTGATTATATTTAGAAAATAGTGCCTTAGGAGTATGACTTGAACCTTGTATACCCCAACTTCCTAATCCTCTCCTTATGCCTTTAAGTTCTACCGCATCTAATCTCTTCTAAAACCTATTCTCGACTACGTGTAGAATTCTACGCATCTTATTTTGGGGGTAAAATCCTTTAGGCGATATGTCTAGATCTTGAAAATCTCATTGAGGTTTTAATTCTAGTAGCCTATAGGGAAGTGTGTGACACATAAACACCTGTATTCTGGATTTCCTGGCAAAAGGCCCTCGGGCTAAGGCAAGCCTTTCGTATAAATCCTATTGCGGGACCTGTTATGCTTCCCTGGGGATTTCCGGGATGAGTACTAAATTATGATCAACATACACATTTTCCCCAAGGTAATTAGGATTAAGTCACCTCGACGTGTCCATGTTCCTATTGGCTGTGTGGTACCAAATGGAACCATCCTGTTTATATTTGTAAATATCAAAAATTCATGATTTATTGAATTGATTTATTTTCCAAATTCTAATATCTACTTTATTTCTATCTTATAGAATGTCTCGTCAGAAGACGTGCTACCTTCGACCGCAAACTTGCCGCGATGATTGCCCGGCAAATGGCTGCTGTCCTCCCAACTATGGTTGCCGAACTTAGTAGCACCCTAATGACTAACAACGGTAATAATGCAAATGGGAACAATGGTGGGGGTGATAACAATGGCCATGGTGAGAATAGCAACAATCAAGGGGGAAACAATCGAGCCTGCACCTTCAAACACTTCAACTCCTGTAAACCCACTAGTTTTAGTGAAAATGAGGGAGCCACTGGACTTCTCGAGTGGTTCGAAAGTATGGAGAACACCTTCATAAACAGTGAGTGTCCCGAGGAGCTCAAGGTCCCTTATGCTGTGAGTGTCCTTCAACAACGGGCACTTACCTAGTGGAATAGCGAAATAAGAAACCGGGGTGCGAAAGTGGCTTTGGCACTCCCTTGGGAAGAGTTCAAGGACATTATGATCCAAAAATTCTGCCCAAGGAGTGAACTACAAAAACCAGAGGAGGAGTTCTGGAACCTCAAACAGGATAGTGGAAATCATTTGGCATACTCTACCCGACATCATGAACTGAGCATGCTTCTACCGCATATGGTGGATACTGTACCCCGTAGCATCAAGAAGTTTATCAATGGGGTACCACCACAAATTCAAGATGCTATGGTGGGAAGTAGACCCATGACTTTGGAAGAAGCAATCAACATCACCGCCCAGCTCACCGAGAATCATATTAAGGCTGGTACTTTGATGGTGAAGGGTGCAAAGCCAAATGCGAAGGTGACTCCCGAGTCGACTAAGGAGGTAAAGGCTGAATCCTCATTCAAGGGTAAGAAGCGCAAATTCACACCGGCCCGCAACTTTGCTATGACAGCACCTAATGCCCCTTAAAGGCAAGTTGTCGCTGTAAACCAAACACCTATGGTAAGAGCTTACACTGGTCCACACCCGATATGCAACACCTGCAAGTGTCACCATGCGGGAAATAATCCCTACCGAATCTGCACTCTTCGTAGGAAATACGGGCATTTAGTGGCTACTTGTCATCGTGCCCCAAACAATGCTGCCATGATTGCTAACCGAGCCTGCTACAACTATGGCGAAACGGGTCATTTCCGTCCACAATGCCCTTGTCTTGCGGGGAATGTCCTAACGGCTCGAGGACTGGCTTTCAACATTAGTGTAAGTCAAGCGCAAGCCAACAACAACATGGTGAATGGTACGTCATTCTTTTCTATTAATCAATCTTCTATTGTGTGAAATTTCTACCTGCTTTCCGTGTACCAACGATAGTTTTATATCTGAGCAGGTATGTATCTTGTTAATAACTGTTATGTGTCTGTACTTTTTGATTCGGGTGCGGATAAGAGCTTTGTATCTTTAGAATTCGAACCTATTCTTGCTAAGCCGCGTTCTAAGCTAGGAAAATCCTTTACGGTCGAAGTCGCCGATGGGAAATCAATTGTAGTTGACGTCGTATTACGTGATTGCATCCTGAATCTTAACGAGCATGAATTTCCTATCGATCTTAGCATGGATTGGTTAGCCAAATAGCATGTGGAAATCATTTGTTTCGAGAAGTGCATTCGAATTCCTCTACCTTCGGGAGATACACTAAAAGTCTTTGGTGAGAGATCGTCTCAAGGACTCAAACTCATGTCTTGTATCAAGGCCCGAAAGTGTTTGAGTAAAAATTACGTAGCCTTTATGGCTTACGTAGTTAACACAAAAGCCAAGGGGAAAGAACTTAAGGATATACCCGTTGTACAATACTTTCCCGAAGTGTTTCCTGAGGATCTTAGTGGGTTACCTCCCGTTCAGGAAGTTGAGTTCAAGATTGACTTGATTCCTGGTGCAAACCCTGTGGCTAAATCGCCTTATCGTCTTGCACCTTCTGAAATGCAAGAACTAGCTAGTCAACTGCAAGAATTGACTGATAAGGGTTTCATACATCCTAGCTCTTTATCATGGGGTGCACCTGTGCTATTCATGAAGAAGAAAAAAGGTTTGTTTCATATGTGTATCGACTATCTGGAACTCAACAAACTCACCATCAAGAATCGATACCCTTTCCCTCGAATCGATGACCTCTTCGATCAACACCAAGGAGCTATGCAATTCTCGAAGATCGATCTACATTCTGGATATCATCAATTGCAAGTCCATGACAATGATATTCCAAAAACCGCTTTCCGCACTCGATATGGATATTATGAGTTCATGGTTATGCCTTTTGGCTTGACTAATGCACCTGCTGTTTTCATGGATCTCATGAATCGAGTATGTAAACCATACTTGGACAAATTTGTGATCGTGTTCATCGATGATATTCTCATTTATTCCAAGACAAAAACCAATCACGAGTTGCATTTGCGACAAGTTCTCGAACTTTTGAAGAAGGAACAACTGTACGCCAAGTTCTCTATGTGTGAATTCTGGCTTGAAGAAGTTCAATTCCTAGGTCATGTGGTGAATAGCCAAGGAATTCACGTTGACCCTATTAAAATAGAAGCTGTGAAAAACTGGTGTGTTCCCACGACCCCAACTGAAGTTCGTTCTTTTCTTGGTTTAGCGGGTTACTACCGTAGGTTCATTGCAAACTTCTCGAAGATTGCTAAACCACTTACGTCGCTAACCTAAAAGAATCGACTTTTTGAATGGGGACCCGAACAAGAAGAGGCTTTCGAGACAATGAAACGCAAGCTATGTAATGCTCCTATTCTAACTCTCCCTGATGGAAATGACGATTTTACCGTGTACTGTGATGTGTCTAGTCAAGGTCTTGGTTGTGTTCTCATGCAACGAGGAAAGGTCATAGCATATGCGTCAAGGCAATTGAAGGTTCATGAAGTGAACTACACAACCCATGATCTTGAACTTGATGTCGTGGTTTTTGCTTTAAAGATTTGGAGGCACTATCTTTATAGGACGCAATGCATAGTCTACACCGATCATAAGAGCCTCAAACACGTGTTCAATCAAAAGGATCTCAACATGAGACAAAGACGTTGGGTTGAGTTGATTAGCGACTACGACTGCGACATTCATTATCATCCTGGAAAGGCGAATGTTGTAGCCGACGTGCTGAGTCGCAAGATCCACAATAAGACTGTCTCTCTTCAAGAAATCCGAGATCGAAGGCAATGGTTTGACACGTTAGGGGAATTTGATACTGAGATTCACGTGGATGTTAACGAGGCTACTATCATACTTCAAAATAAGGATTGATAGTGATCTCGAGTTTTGCATCCGCGAGGCTCAACAAGCGGCATTAACCAAGGAAGGGAAGGATGAAGAACTAGCGTTTAACGTTCGGTCACAATTGGAAACAAAACCGAATGGCATGTTGTATTTCTTGAACCGGATTTGGATTCCAAATCGCGACAATCTCCGTCACTACATTATGAACAAAGCTCATCAAACACGTTATTCTATTCACCCTGGGTTCGATAAGATGTATATGGATCTGCGTGGCCAATATTGGTGGCCAGGGATGAAGAAGGATATCGCATCTTATGTTTCCAAATGCCTCACGTGTTAAATAATCATAATAAGTGTTAAATCTTGAAAATAAATAAAAAATATAATAAGTTTAAAACTTGTAATTTACTTTTGGGCATAAAATAAAAAATATAAAACTACATGGGCTAAAGTGTAATTTTTTTTAAAACACCTAAACACCCCCCCCCCCCCCCGTTTTTCCCGGTGATCCGGCTGGACTCCGACCGCGCTCCGGCCGCGCTCTGGCCAACCCCAAAATGTATGTTCTAATACCCCAAATCGAGTCATTCGAACCGCGAAACTGTTTCGAACCCATGTACGAACATTAATTTGATTTTAATCGCGGTTTGTTTAGTCTATGAGCATGTAACCGAAAGCTTCACGAAACAAAACCGATTCAACCCTTTAAACCATGATATTGATGCAATTAAACATGTCTAAACGTTCACCTAATCATTTCAAAGCTGTTAATATGATTGATTCCTCCTGAAACGCCTATTTACGAACCAAAATCGACTTGTAACCCCCGTGAACACACTCGAAGCCGTTAGTGTGGAAACTGATCAAATTGAGTCTATTTAACAGAGGGGAAAGGTTCACCTTGTTTCTTTCCAACTCCCTGTAAGCTCAATTTCACAAAAACTCTCGCACACATCTCAATTAGAATCTAGTCTCAGCCGCGACATCAACTCAAGTCAAACTCGTTGATCCCATAACCAAAATAGGTAATTGAACTGGGTGTTACACTTGGTTTTACATGGAGAACAAAAACCCTAACTTTAATTTCATTATTGAACTCGTTTTGCAGATCAATTGGATCAAACCGAAATTAGGGTTCATGGTGATTTGGGCGTGTTCGTTTTAAATTGTTTTTGTGATTTGGGAACGGGTGTTTGACATGAAATAGGGCCTTGGCCCAACGGTTTAAGCATGGTGTAGTGTGGCTAGGGACCCGGGTTCGAACCCGAGTCCCTGCTTTTATTTTTAAAAAGGGTCTTTTTGAGTTTTAAAATCCATAAAATATTTTAATATCATTATTAATTATATAAAAACTATTTTTTACCAAAAAACCAAATAAAATTATTTTCTTTTTAAATTTTCTTAGAAAATCAATTAATAAATCCTTATTCTTTTATTTTAAAAATTATAAAAATTATTACAAAATACAAATTTTTATTAATTTTAAATTGTAATAAATCTCCCTTAATTTCCAAGAATTTAAATTTAAGAAATTCTTCATTTTTATAAAATATATTTACAAACTTAATTTTTATATTTAAATGAGAATAAATATATGTATATATTTATAATGTGAATTAATTTAATCATTTAAAATTATAAATTTACTATTGTATCAAATAGTAAATAATAATTCCTTGATAATAAAAGTTTAACTTTTATTAATAATTTTATCACAAAATTCTTATTCAAACATTAAAATGTATCTATCTTATAATCTAAAATCATGGTTTAATGATTTATAAATAACATCTTTACAATTGTCATCCAAAATCACAAATTTAAACCGTGAATTCCCGAGTACCGTTAACACTATAATAATCATGATTAACTTATTACGTCGTTCATTTAGGTTGAACCTTAACGAATATTCGGCGTTTAGTACAAGACTTCTTATACATTCATCCTTATAATTTATGTGAGTTTTCTATACCCTATTTTTTATTATTTCACACTTTTGGGGTGAAACATGTTTACCTTATCATAAACACACTTGTAAATACGTTTTACTCTTATAACACTTGTGCAATTCATCTTATCTTGTCATGGTTATTTGGACTCTTGTAATTAGCATATGATAACACTTGTAAGATACAATCATTAACTATTGCTAGCCAAGCGACGTCATAGATCTATGGGCCTGACAAGCCTATTTGGTGCTAAAGCCGAGGTATTGCTGGCTCCTAGTGACGTATTCTTGATCACTATGGGAACCAAGTACACTTAGCTAGTCGTATAATCATGTTGTGGCCATATTTGTCGAGGTTTGATTGTTACATTTGTTTATCCATTTAATATTACATTATTCATTAACCTATGACATGAATTGCCGTCTTAAAGTTTATATATTTATGTATGTTAAACCTAAGGAAACTCACCAACATCATATGTTGACATTATTTTTAACATGTTTCAGGAAATGATCCCGCTTAATTGCTCTTGAAGACTTGAACACATCTAGGATTGGACCTAGAGATTAATAAAATGACATATTTTGTCACATGATGCTATTTGAACTCTTGTTATGTCGTTTGATTGAAACTTATGCTTTACATTAATGTATGTCATGAACTTGGAATTTAATAATATTTAAACTTGGATTTAGCGTTGTGGGGGCATGAACAATCTTAACCCTCACATCTTAACGTTTCCGCTGTTAAGGTTGGGGTGTGACAAGATTGGCTGACCGGATACAAGACAGGGTGCTAGAAGAATTCAAATGGAGATCAAGACTATATAGACAGAGGCTAGCAGGTGAGGCCTTTGGTCAACTGGAAGTTGAGGTGGACCCTAATATTAACTTCAAAGGGAAATCCTTGACTGAAGGCCCAGAGGTTAAGCCTGTGAACCTTGAGACAGGATCTTCTTCTGCACCCTTTACCCTCAGCGAGGCACCAACTGATGATGATGCTTCACAACCTCTCTCTGGCCAGAGTTTGACAGTTGAATCAAGCAATGAAGGCCAAAGCTCTCTCCTCCCTGAGTCACGAAGGCCTGTGGTTGACAAAGGAAAAAGGAAGTTAACTCCTGAGGAGATAGAGGAGGAGAAGAGAGAGAGGAAGAGAAAGCTAAGGGGAGAGAGTTCAAGTGGTTCCCCAAGGTTTATGGAAGCTGTAATCCGGGCTGCCCCCAGGCCAAACACTCAAGAAGATGAAGTGAGGGCAGCAAGGTTAAACTACATGGGAACCAAAAACTACAACGTTGATGAACTCATCTCTCTCCCCTTAGAGGAGCTGAATGAACTGGCTGACACTGAGTTGTCAAAACAGAGGAGGGAGGCAGAGGATGCAAAACTGCTCCTCAAAGTCAAAGAACAAAGGAGGCTGAAAAGACTCTATAAAGAAGCTCCTGTCCTCTCTCCAGTTCAGGAAAGTCCTGACCCAAAGACTGTGGCAACTGAACAACCTCAGGTAGTTAATGAAGAAGAAAGACTAAAGATGATTAACTACCTGAGTGCCACAGGTCTCTATCAGGCATCTACACTTCTTCCCTTATCACATGAGTACATAAAGTTTGAATACAACAAGCAGCTGGAAGAATAAGCCAAAAGAGAAAAGAAAGCTGCTAGAAAGAGATTAAGTGAAGAAGCTATAAAGTCAAGAGCCATCATCCTCAAAAGCCAAAAGAAGTCTGCTGCCAGACAAAGGATGATGAGCTTCTTGAAGCTGTATGGGTTCTCCGGAAGAAGGCTTGGTCCGATGTCTCTATCCATAATGGATAAGCATATTATGGTGATCAAGCAGAAGATAAAAAGGGGAGAGCTGGTGGACTTGCATTCTCCATCAAGTCCAGCTCAACCTGAAGTTGAGGTGAAGGCTGAACCTACAGAGACAACACAACCTGAACCTGGAGCTGCATCTAAGCCAACTTCATCTTCTGACCCACAGCAGGGTCTTCCTCTATCTCCTTCTGAACCTGTGAGAGAGGAGAACCCAACTGAGAGAGACACAACAGAATCAACTGGTACTCACAGTCCTCTTAGTTGAAGAAATCAGGGAGGAGAAAAAGGATGGCCAGAAGAAGATCTGCTTCAAAGAAAAAGAGAAGAAAGGCATCCACCTCCCAACCTCAGGATAAGTCAGAGCATCCTGAGAAAGTGCATGAAGAGGTCTCTCAACAAACTCCAATCATAGTAGAGCCTCTTGCTGTTGGAAGACAAATTCTGTCCTGGACTTATGCTGAAAATCCAAACAGATGGTATGTCATAAGTGATCAGGGAGAACAGCATGTCTACTTCACAAATGACATGCTTGAACTTCCTCTGCATGATCTCTATGACATGAGAAGGTTCTATCTAAGCCTGAAGGATCCAGATCTGATGATAAAGAAAGGTCTGCTGAAGATCCTGATGTGGACTATCAAAATCTAAAGAACTTCTCTGTTTTGGTAGCATCAGCCTAGGGGGAGTTTGTAAGGAACATCTGAAGATTAAAAGGCTGATGCAACCAAAGTATACCAAAACAACCAAGTCTTCCTGCATGCACTAAGGAACAAAGATGAACTAGCTTCGAAAGTTGTACACTCACAAATAATCTTTCGAAGCCAGCAGTTCAGAAGAAGTTACTTCAGAAGTTTCACACTCATCCGAAAATTATTATAAGTGTGAAATCTTCCGAAGCCAAAGACTCATTTCTTCCGAAGCCAAAGATGAAGTCTTCCGAAGCTTCAAAAGACAAAGTCTTCCGAAGCCATTTTGCTGTGAAGACAGAGAAAAGATGCTTTCTCTGAGTTACTTTTTGATAAAGCTGATGTACTTTCCGCTGCTGCTCTGAAGACTCACCTACTAACATTAGTTGGTGAAACTTCCATACTTTATCAAACAGTAGAAAAATTCTTTGACTGTAACTTCCCACTTTTACCTGTTGACTTGT
Source organism: Flaveria sonorensis (assembly GCA_025506505.1). Classification (NCBI taxonomy): domain Eukaryota; kingdom Viridiplantae; phylum Streptophyta; class Magnoliopsida; order Asterales; family Asteraceae; genus Flaveria; species Flaveria sonorensis. The sequence continues at coordinate 49,189,811 of CM046426.1, forward strand.
CTGTTTTAGATTAAGTCAGTGAGCTATGGCATGTCATAGTCATTAGTCAAAAGAAAATCTGTAGATTGATCTTGTTGTCTAGATTAGTCAAAATTTCAACTGTCTTTTTGTATATTAACGGTTGTAGGATGTAGTATAAATAGTCTCCGGTTCTTGTAATTAGACATACTTGCAAACACTTGTAATAGAACTAGAGAATCAATATACAATTTCCTTGAAAACTTAATCTTGTGTTCTTGTGACTTTGTTCTTGTTCTTATAGTTCTGTCTCTTTAATATTACTTGTGTTGCTTTGTATCATCAGTGAAGTTACCAATTCCCTATTTGAGTGGTTAAGTGATTTAAGTTCTCTCCTCTTGTAAAGCTAATTGCAATCTTAAGTACCCTTACCGGTCCTGCACATCTCCCTCTAGAAGGATTCCAGGCAATTTAAACGGCCAGGATCAAATCTTGCATCGCCTACTTTCCCGCATGCGGATGATAAAACGTGGGCATGTGCAGACCAGGTCAAGAAACTCTCAATTTTTTCAATAACCGTCGACTTTCTACTGTCGGGATCCACCGGTTTAGACTTTTGACGGTCATGAGTGCTTATAAAAACGGTTACGGAGACCGGGAGTAATATATTATATAATTAGTTGGATATGGATTTGACTTAATTGGGAGCTTATGATTTATTTTCTCTTTGTGTGTAGTTAAAATTATTTTTATCATCTGCACACTATAAAATTATAGCTGCTATTATATAACCTCGTGTAACACACTGGACTATAACCTAGTATTAAAATAACTTGTAAATCTATTAAGAATATGTTTTTATTTCTTATTTTCCAAAAATAATAATAATATAAACATTTTCTATATACTTAGAAACCAAATTGGGCCACACAACTTGATTTTTGAATATGGTCAATGTGAGTTAGAACTTTTACGTTGTAGACTTGGTTCAGTGGTTAGGGTTGTAGTTTTTTGAGGCAATTAACCCGAGTTCAATACATTACTTGCGGTTGTCAATTTTTTTCTTTCATTTTTCCTATATTTGCTTTTCTAATATTTATACTGTTAAGTACAATATTACTTAAAATATAATTTTGTTGCATTCATATTTTTATATACGTGTCGATATAAATTCGAATCCGTTTACGTTTGGACATAAATTTGAATCAGCAACGACTTGCGCCAAATATAAAACGTTTCCGTGCTTATTTTACATATGTCTTAAAATAGTATAGGTTTTGATGTTTCTATACGTTTTGACGTAGATTCTGTTTGAAAATAAATTGAGTCAAATATGATGCAGGTTTGTCAAATATAATAAGTTTTTATTAATCTACCTTTTAATATAAATTTTGTTCAAATGAATTTTAGTTTGTATTTATTACTTCATGTGTTAAAAACCCTAAGCACTTCCCATAATACACAAATCGAATTTCATCTTAACTGCAGCTACCACCGATCTTCCCTACCACAGCCGATTTCAAGCATCGATTTCAGCCTTCGAACTTTGATTTCAACCGATTTCAGCCACTTCGGCCCTTTGATTTCACAGGTTGCGTGTATGATTACATCACATAAATAATTTTGATTGCTTAGGGTTTTGGGACAGGGGCCTGTGATTCCTGATTTTCTGTTACGATTTCAGTATGTTCTTGAGGTTTCTGTCGAGCATGTTTGTCGATTATCACTAGTACTGTATTCGTTTTCTTCGAATCAACTTGTTTGAGAGCTTCAGTTAAGGCTAGGGTTTGGATTTCGCAAGAAATCAGGATATTAATGTGATTTACAGGCATTGATTTCGTTGTTTCACTTTCAATTCACATCGGTTTCTGTGAAGCAGTGGGTAGTGCGAAGAATTTTGAATACTAGGTTGATGAATTTATTGGTATTTATGCTAATTGATACGTCAATTTCCGGCATCAGTTCATGTTTTGATTCAAAATTGATTCAACTTGCAGTTTCTAGGGTTGTTGAGAGTCACTGTGTTAGCTTCTTATGCTCCCTGATTGTTTCTTTATGTTTGATTGGCTTCGTGTCATTTGTGAACTAAACCATCTTAGATGTACTTTGATTGTTGATTTTAAGCAGTGAGTTACAATTTGGGGTTATTTTTCTGATAGGACACAGAATGCTTGAAGCTCAGAAAACGATTGGTTTGTCATGGGAACCGCAGCTACCTTCTCTTTTATTAGGTGTGAAAAGCGGGTCGAATGACAAGACTCAAAATGTATCAGAAACTAGTCTGGTTTATAAGCCCAACTCAGAACTAATCGACGGATTGTTTGTTCCGCCTAATGACCCCAAGAAGGTGAACAAGTTACTCAAGAAGCAAGTTAAAGACACAGCAGGAAAGAATTGGTATGTTAATATTCTAAGTGAAGTGTTTATACTTGACTTGTTTTTTATAGGATTCAGCTGAATTTTGACTTGAGTGTGTTTGATATGTTTGTAGGTTTGATATGCCTGCACCCACACTTACCCCTGAGTTCAAGAAAGATCTTAAGCTGTTAAAGGTGCTGTTACTTCTCTTTGATTCTTATTAAATTGCAAAAGTTGTTTCTTGCCGTAGTAATAGATAGTTCAAGGACTTTCAAGCTTGCACATTTGACTAGAAACATACCCACAATTAGATAGTCAAGGCACCATCCACAAAACTATGAACATAGTTTACATAGCTACAAACATAGTCAAGTGATTTGGCTCCTTTCATCCATCCGTCTATTGTGTTTCTTGGCTGGTCGGATGCATCATAATTCATAAATCATAAGTGTTATAGTTATCATTCTTATGCTTTATGTATGGAATTGTAGATAGATTGTATTGTTGTTTTCCCTTTTCTGAGAGTTTCAGAGTGTCTTTTGTTTGTTCAACTCATTTTATTTTTTGTCATGATATTTGATTTATATCGAGTCGGTTAATGACCCACATATCAGATATTAAACTGATAAGAACAAATACTACACTTGATCAAGAAAGGTATAACCGAGGTTATTACCATATGTTTAATAAGTTAAACAATTGTGTTTTTTGGGATTATCTGTAAGCTATATCTGCAACCTGTTTTCGAATCGATTCTTTGACAAGATTTTTTTCGTCTGCCTACATCATTGGTTTACTTTTCTTTGTGACACAACTGTTGATTTTCTTGATTTATCTCTACAGCTGCGAAATGTGATTGATCCAAAGAGGCACTACAAGAAGGGTGATGGTAAATTAAACACATTCCCAAAATATTTCCAGGTACTGTAGGCCTGTCTCAGTAATCAGAGTAATCTTTCTCCTTAAATGACAATATTAACATTGAAAATTTCAGGTTGGGACTGTTGTGGAGCCAGTATCAGAATATTTCACCAGTAGACTTACAAAGAGAGAAAGGAAACCGACTCTTGCTGATGAGCTACTATCTGATCAATCACTCAAGGATTACAGGAAGCGCAAGGTTCGAGAGATAGAAGAGAAAAACAAGCCAGTCAGTGTCGATAAATGGAAGATTAAAGGGAAAGCCTCGTGGAAACGTGCAAAACAAAGGAGGCACTAATAAGGTCTTCAGTCGGAAATTATGGAGTCAATCTGTCTAATGCTCTAAAGTTTTGGTCCTAGTACTGTGGAATTTAGGCAAAGAATTATTGGACTAAGATGATGTTGTACCCTTGGTTTTGATTTGTGATGCAAAAGGTGAAGTTTTGACGTTGTTGGGTGACTGTTGCTAACTAGATTGTTTATAATTTCAATGGTGTTTAAATAAATGACATGTGGGAACCCAGTTGGGCATGGTCGGGTCAGGTTGATGGGTCATTTATGAGGTATGCTAGTCAATCTGGTGGTTCATGTGGGAGTTTGTGTAAATTGCGAGCCATGGGGGGTGGCTCATCTCTTTACTAGGTCCATGGTTCCCTACAGGTAAGTGGGTTGACTTGGTTCATCTCCTTACTTGGTTCCTAAAAAAAGCACCGGTTGACTTGGTTCATCTCTTTACTTGGTTCATCTCTTTACTTGGTTCCTAAAAAAAGCAACATAGTGATGCGTGAGAGGGTTCAGGCGCCTAAGAAAACGAATCACACCATCTTTTGCTCAACGAGTGATTATATACTATTCTTACCGTTCTTATTTCCACACTTTTCACAATCTGACTAACCATTCACAGAAAATTCCATGATCAACACGAATGTCGAATTTAACTTGGTGAGATTTTGCAGTTAAGAAATTCAGACCGAATGGCGCTTTAAAATTCCTAGAATTTTAGCTCAAAATGAATGAATTAGTAGCATGAGAGATGACATGTTTCCTTGGATTTAATTATTGTACATTCAAAACAGTTAAAAATTGATTATAATAAAATAGTAACGATATGTTTTTAGCTTAAATTGATGACAAATTGGATTTTAATAACCCAAACTATTACTTATTGGCCGACAATAATCCATACTATTAATTTGACAAGTAACACTTCCAACTTTCATTTTTATTACCAACAACAGTCTCAGTGATATAATGTTCAATATTTTACGTTTGATTTGGATTATATTCAGTTTGCAACAATAATTATGAACGAAATGAAGAAACATACAAACTAAATTAAGACTAATATAGATATATATCAAGCGTAAAAACATAAGAATTATGTCACATGGATTGTTGTTGGTTATAAAAGTGAAAGTTGGTGGTGTTACTGGTCAAATTAATAGTATAAATTATTATCGGCCAATAGGTAATAGTTTGGATTATCAAAATCTAATTTGCCTAAATGGATTATAATATGTTTTTAGCTTACATAATAACTACCATTTTTTAAATACAACTTAATATTAATCTTTATTTACACAATCTTAAAAGAGTAGTAAAAGATATATTATTTCACTCAAGTCACTTTAACTTCTGAGTTTAAAAGCTAATAAAGATTTAATATTATCATATAGTTATGAAAAGTTATAAACTAAACGAAAGAAAAATAACATAAAATTACGTTACTATCATAATCAAACTGATATTGCGTTGTGAAACATGAGAGAAAAGTAAAAGAAACTTGTTTCATTACTTTTTACTTTAATCATAAAATAGTCTATAATTATAAGAGTTACTATTTAGTAATGTTTTCATAACTAAATTTTATAACTTTTTTATTATTTATATTTAACAAACGAACACACACTCTTTATTTTGCTTCTAACATCATCGTACTTGCACAATCTTACCATAATCATAGCCATAACCAAACCCAGTAAATCTCATCAATAGCCAAGCTATTACAAGGTCTGGGGAGTGTGAGACGTAAGTGAACCACTTCTACCACAATGGATAGCGACGCGCTTTCAGAGAGACCCCAGGCTCTAAACCAATCAAAAGAAAATATAGGTAACACAGTATAGGAGAACACAACAACCATATAGTGATCATCATAGGTGGCAAAAAGGGAGGGTTGGATCTGGTTGGTTGTCAGGTCAAGATAGGTTTGGGTCAAGATGGGTTTAGATCAGGATGAGCCGATGTAAAAAAATGGTTAAGGTAGATATGAGTCAGGATGGGTTGATGCTATTAAGAAAAATATTATATATAGCATGTTGTGGAGGTGGGAGTGGTTAGTGGTAGCGATGTTGTGGTGGTGACTATATTATGTTGTGCTTGAAATGGAGTTAGTCGGTAGACTAGTGGTGGTTATAATCAACCATAGAATCCATATGAATAAGCAAGAATACCTGTGGTGATTCACTAACTAATAACCTTTAATTATTTGTTTCTTGACAACCCATTCTGACCTGCTTGACTATTTAACTATATCATAATATTGTGTTTTTTTTTTTTATTTGAGTCAATACAAACCCACTAAAAAAGCTACATGTGCTCAATATAACGAGTTGCAATTATAATCATAATGACCCAAAACGTAAAGAATGTGTTTTTTTGCCATGTCTACATACAACACATTGTGGATTGTCAATACACATTAAGCGACAAATAACTTGCACACTCTGTAACGTTCAAATATAACTTTTAGTTAGGAAGAACATCACTTTACACAAGAATATGATCAGGATTATTTTATGATCTCATAATTTTAGTTTTAACATGTTTCTACAATTTTCGTTGTTTGATAATTTTTAAATGATTAAATGCTTAACCAATAAAAGTTCTGAATCATTAAGTGTAATGCGTTAGTCTGACTACCATCAATGTGTATGTTTGGCAAATCAACTTCTTAACTTATTAACTTTTTAAAAGTTAATAAGTCTAAAAGTATGTTTGGGTAAAAGGATAAAAAGTTGGTTTTAAAAGATTGAAAGTTGATTTTGAGAAGTTAAATGAATTTACTTTTAAACAGTTACTTTTAAAAAGTAACTTTTAAAAAAAATAAGCATTTTCAAACAACCCTATTATATTAAAGAAAACTAGAAACACAGACAATCTAGGGGGTGTTTGAGATTGCTTATAAAAATAATTTATTAACTTATTAACTTTTTTAATAAATTAATAAGTTAGTATGAACTGACTTATTAACTTATTTCTCTCATAACTATCGTATTATCAAACATTATAAAATAATTTTTTAAAAATTAAAAAGTTAAAAGTTAATAAAAATAATTCTCACAAACACCCACCTAAACGAGTCCCGATTGAACTTTTAGATCTGTTCATGATTCAACTATCACGATAACAATCTTTCGATCAAACATCACCAATTCAATTGCAAAGTCGCAAAGGTAAACGAAGAAAATGGGGATCAGATTCATATTAATGGTGAACAAACAAGGCCAGACTCGTCTTGCACAGTACTACGAATACCTAACCCTAGAAGAACGTCGAACTTTGGAAGGAGAAATCGTTCGCAAGTGTCTCGCTCGTAACGAGCAGCAGGTAAGGCTTCAACGTCAATAGATTTAGGTGTATCTAAGTGTAATTGGAAATCCTTTGGAGAATTGATGCATCTGTTTATTCTTATGGGAGTATGGATTCACCTATGTTAGCGATCTATGGTTGAATTCAGTTGTTTTGTTTGTAAGTTGTGTTAATTTGACCGATTTTGGATTATGGAGAGCTTAAACGGAGGATCAGTGAGAAAGAGATTAGGAATTGTTGTAGTGATTATGGGATTACTAGAAAAACTGATTAGGGTTTTTGTGATTTTGGATTAAACAGTTCATAAACGAGATGCGTTATGAATTAAGTTTAGTTTGTTTATTTGAAAGAAAGCATTTGGGAAAGCATATGTCCTGTTAGAAGTATAAAGTTACATCCTTTTTGCTTATAGCAGTTGATTCATATTATCAAGTTACTTATATTTGGATCAAGAATGTCTAATAATATGTATAAGCTTTTGCTTTCTTAAAAGTTGCATACCGCCCTAGATATTCTTGTTGGTTTTCGGGTCATTTTCAGGACAATTAGGTCATATCCTTTGTTGATGTTCTGTCTCCTTGTTTTCCGCTTAGCTAGAAAATGGATAGAATTGTAGAATTATTACCTGTAACTGTAAGTGGGATTAAGAGTGGAATGATCTTTTGACTGTGGTTAGTTGTACTGGTTATATTCTAATATCGCTTGTTATGTGTCTGTTTGGTGCTATGTTGCAGTGTTCATTTGTCGAGCATCGAACGTACAAAATTGTGTATAGACGGTATGCATCATTGTTCTTCTTGGTTGGAGTTGACAATGAAGAAGTAAGTTATGCTTTTTTATTCAAATCGAAGTTAATACTTAGTAGAATTTTCATGGCGTGAACTGATTTTTTTGTTCATGTTCTTATTGCTCTTATTTGTTTTAAATTCCAAGCACGTTTACTGCACTTTGGTTTATAGCAACATTATCACTCTACATATTTACCACTATATCATCACAAATAAAAAATATACTGAAAATAAAAAGGATTAAGAGCCAGGATTAGGGCATCATAACTCATAATCTCAGTTTTCTACAAAACACGATTTCACATTCTTAACCAATTTACATGTGGCTTGGGTGTACATCCACAAGTATGTGCTGTCCCATTGTTTGTAATTGCAAGTACTTCAATTATTCATTTGCATTGTAATTGCTTTTGTTTACCGTATGTATAGTTGAGGATGTGAGAAAATAAAAGGATATCACTTGCAATTACTTTTTGATGATAAAATGTATTTTCAAGTTCATCAACCTCTACTTCCCACATTTGAACTATACAACCAAGTTCTAGTTTCATGGAAAAACAGGGGGGGTGGTTACTTATTTATGTGCAGTTGTAGAGTTAGGTAGATGCATATGATTTATTTAGTGATGGTAATTATTTGCTATATAAAATTATCGATCTTCTGTGTCATATCTTTCTGATTATTGTTTTTTTTCCTTTGGGAAGAACGAGCTTGCAATACTGGAATTTATCCATCTCCTAGTTGAAACTATGGACCGTCATTTTGGGAATGTGGTAAGTCCCCAACATTCACACATTGTAAAGTAGAGGTTGCAAGATCAACCCATTTACTTATAAATGAGTTGATTTGGGTTGTATACCATCTCCTACGGGTCATTTTCAAAAAAATTGCTGAAAGGACCGGGCCAAATGGGCTGAAAGTCTCCCAAATTCTGTTTTTAATGCATACAAGTATACAACCTCCTAAATCGTTTGTTTAGAGATTTAAATGTTTATTGTAGCATTGTGTTTTTCAATTTTGATTAATATATTTATTTTCAGGTGAATGTTGAAAACCCTATGGACTTCAGTAACCACACAAGTTCCTGGACTTTATTTTTACATCCCTTAACCAATACAAAGTTACAAACTCAATAAAAAGTTATCTCGACTTTACTTTTGACAATAAAAGAATACTTATCTTTGTTAGCTTAAGTCCCTAAACTTATTAAAACTCAATTAATAGGTCATTCTTGCATGATTTAGTCCCTAAACTTTATGTAATGGAACTTTCAGTTCAGTTTTTACAAGTGTAGGGACTTAACCATTCAAAAATAAAATCTAGACACTTATGCATGAATTCAACTCCAAAGGGTTTTTCCCAATATTTATCCTTGAATATTTATTAAGAAATTCATCAAAAAGTGTGAGCATATCTCTCAACTTGTACTAAAAACAACCCAATTTTACCTGAATCTGGTTTGGCCTAACATTCAACAACCCATACAACCTTTACATGGAGCCTTGTTTTGTCACCTTGGGTAGGGATACATGTTTATCATGTGCGTCTCACATTATATGCTGGCATTTTTCTTTTTTTAATTTAATTTTGTTCATGATTTTAAATTTGAAGTGTGAACTGGACATTATGTTCCACTTGGAGAAAGCTCACTTCATGCTAGAGGAAATGGTGATGAATGGGTGCATTGTAGAAACAAGTAAGAATAATATACTCGCCCCGATACAGCTCATGGACAAAGCATCTTAACTGGTATTTTCTTAATCCTTGTACGCCTATGATGTCACTTGTTTACATTGAGCGTTTGAGAGTTGACGTTTTTGAGAAGCTATGAATTCTTGTATTGTTTTGTTTCTACAATATTTCCTCTTAAGTTGGTAGTTTTGTAAAGCTTTGTGCCTTTTCTTTTTCCTGCTTTTTTGAACACCCAAACATTCTGTTGATGATCGTTGGACTGCTTGACAAAAAATTTCCAATTTCATGTTATGTTTCATGGCTTTATATAATTCTCTAAGTAAGTCTTAATATTCATCCATGATATTCTGTGACATCCTTGTGTTTAGTAACATTCCCAGCAATCAAAACTATTTTGACACTTAAAAATGTGTTTCTTAGGACTGCAAGAGAGCCAAGTTGAGCTCTAAAGGGCTCAATCTTGCTTGAGAAATTTAAGCTAAGCTCGAGATTGGCTTGGCAGCTCCATAAGTCTTCATCATGCATGCTTGAGCTCTGCTCAAATAGCTCAAATGCAAAAAAGCATGCGTGTACTGCACACACAAGTGTGTGTGTATACCCAAGCTTTTGTGAGATGTGTACGAATATTAGAGTTAATTACTTGGATGGCCTTGTGATAAGGTGAAATGTCACTTTTGGTGATTTTCTTAGAGAAGTTACCTGTATGGTCTTGACTATTTGTGCTACCGTAACACATTACCTCTTATTTTCCGGCAAAGACAAGTGGTCATCCCATTTCCCGCAAATGGAAACACAACCAGATTTAGAAGATCAATCATAAATACTAACTATTGTTCTATTTTACTTGCAAACAACTTGTTCTGGTATATTATAACGCGAGAGAATGTTTATCATAGTGAGGGTTTAGCGAAGCATGGATAAGAAGAAATAAAAGAAGATGACACACACAAATTAACTTAATCTATAAATACCACAGTGGTTCTTGCTGTTCTCAATACATTCTTATGTTGAATAGGCCCTACTTTATGTTCATGACATGGGGCGAAATTCATAAAATGGCCTTGTCATGAGACTATGTTTTCACTAGGGTTTTCAGGGTTTGAACGATAAGTTGACTAGTCTTATCCCCTGATTTTGACCCTGATATGTTACCCTCCTTAAAAAATTGCTTTCGATCAACATGAAGCTCAATATCACCATCAATCACTGTTCGAGTTTCTTGGTATACATGTTCGGCATTAACAGCGTAACTCAAGAAAATGAGCAGTGGATTCAAATTATGTTTTATCTCTAACATGTTAAATAAGCGAGCCAATAAGAAACGTATTATACGGGTAGAACAGGTAAAGCCCTCCAATTATTAGTATTTTAAAAGGAAAAACATCCATAGTTATTATACTAAGTAAAATATATGTATAACCTTAGTCCTAAAGGCTAAAGGCATCTAATTTTATTTAACGATCATAAATCAACATTTACACATGTTGGTTGATACTAATTTTATTTACAATTTGTTTTATTCTATCAAATTTTTCTTTGTTTTATTCATCCAAAAATGTTAGCTTTATTGTTTTAAAATGTTAAATATTTTTTATTAAAAGGGTACTTATGTAATTTTTCATATAAAAACGAAATCCTAATTTATGTTTATGTGTTGCTGATAAGATTTTTTTCACCAAATTCATGTTTTTGGATGAAAATGACAATTTTTCTAAACCTTGAGGAGCCAAATGTAAAAAGAGAGTTTTTTGAATGAAAACAAGAAATATGACTAAACCACAGGAAGAAAAACGAGAATTCATTCTTTTATTTAGATTTTAGATTTTTAAGGTTTGTAATATATCAATTGTAGGTTTTATTCTGTTTAGATGAAATTAAACATTAGGTAATAAGTTAATGACTTATAGTTTGATTATTTAGTTTTGATTTTGATTATAGATTTCTAGGGTTTGTAATTGGATTTTGATTGTAAATTGTAGAAATCTTTCTATTAAGATGAAATTGGATTTTAGGTAGACTTTAGTTTGTTATGATGAATATTAATTTTGTAAATTGCTATTATGTATTTGTGTAAAAGTGTAAATTGTTATTAAGACAAAACAGGTTTGGTACGATGTTGGAAAAAGTAACTACTTTTTGTGAAAAAAATAATATTAAGATGTTAGATATGATGAAAAGTTATGGTAATTCAAGAAACCTAAAGAATGTCATTACTAATCGACATCATTTTGAGGTTGAGGTTTTTAATACGGTTTTGGATATGCAAATTCAAGAATTGAGAAGTCGATTCAATGATGTAACAACTACTTTGATAGAAAATATGTCGGGTTTAAATCCTTGTGATTGGTTTTCTAAGTTTGACACATCTAAGGTATTGACATGTAAACGAATGATTTTAGTACGGATGAAAGAGGATGTATTTTGGGTGATCTCAAGGTCTTTTATCACTCCATAAAGAAATATGATAGATTTACAAGATTGGATGGAATATGTGACCTTGCTCGTCTAATGGGTGAAACCGGAAAAGATCTTTCTTTTCCTTTGGTTTATCGGATATTAAAGTTAGCATTGGTTTACCGGTTGCAACCTGTAGGAACCTCTGAAGTTATAAGGCTGATGCAACCAAAGGATACCAAAACAACCAAGTCTTCCAACATGCACTAAGGAACAAAGAAGAACCAGCTTCGAAAGTTTTACACACTCAAGTAATATGCTAAGTGTAAAATCTTCCAAAGCCAAAGTTCAGAAGAAACTGCTGCGAAAGCTTTACACTTAACTCAGAAAATTCTCTAAGTGTAAAGTATTCCGAAGCCAAAGACTCAACTCTTCCGAAGGTTAAAGATGAAGTCTTCCGAAGCTCTCAAGACAAAGTCTTCCGAAGCTGCCTAAAGACAAGACTGATTACTTCTGAAGAGAGAGAAAAGATACATATTCTATCAACTTTATCATAAAGCAACTTTCTGTCCGCTGCATGCTCTGGTGGTTCACCAACTATCATCAGTTGGTGAAACTTCCATGCTTTATGATAAAGTAGATAAGGTATTTGTCTGCAAGTTTCTGTTTTTGTTTCTTTTTGGCTTTTTGTAATAGAAAAGTCAGTGAGCTATGGCATGTCATAGTCACTAGTCAAAAGGCAATCTGCCCTTTGACTTTAGGCTGATCTTGTTGTCTAGATTAGTCACTTCCAACTGTCTTTTTGTATATTGATGGTTGTAGGATTAATATAAAGAGTCTAAGGTTCTTGTATTTAAAATATACTTGTACAACACTTGTAATAGAACTTAAGAAACAATATACTACTTCCTTGAAAACTTTATCTTGTGTTCTTGTTCTTCTTTACTTGTGTTTTGCATTGTATCTTCTGTATAAGTTCTCAGTTCTCTATTTGAACTGTTAAGTGATCTTAAGATCCTCCTAAGTGTGTAAACTAAGTGCATAGTACCCTTTAACGGTCCTGCATTTGGTATCAGAGCATTACAGGCTCTTGTTTGCAAGATCTCACCATCTTCAAATCCTCTTAGTTACACACATCACTTAACTCTTCAAATGGCAGCTATCTCCAAAGCTGATATGGAAACTGGAACTATGACAAAGTCCCCACTGATCACTCCTGAGGATTTTGACACTTGGTGTCAAAGAATGGAAGGCTTTATCAAGTCTCAAGATTCCAGGATGTGGGAGTCTGTTGTAAATAGACCTCATGTACCATGCACTACTTCAGCTGCTGCTGGTGGTGGCATGATACCAAAGGAGAAGACTGACTTTTCTGATGAAGACTGGAAAAGAATTGATATTGATCAGAAAGCCATGACAGCCCTCCAAACTGCTCTTCCAAACTCCATCTACAGAGGTTTCAAGAAGTGCAAGACCGCTAAACAGCTATGGGATGCAGTGAAACTGATGTATGAGGGTTCAAATGAAGCCAAGGAGAACAAGAAGGATCTCCTGAAGCAGCAGTTTGAAAATTTCACCTTCAAAACAGGTGAAACCATAACTCAACAATACTTTAGGTATGTTGAGATTGTGGATACTCTGGCTGATGTTGGGGTAACCATTGAGAACATGGATATTGTAAGGAAGTTCGTGTCCTCTCTTCCAAGACAATAGACATACTATTGTGTGGTCATTAAGAGGACTGAAAACCTCAAGACCCTTACTCTCACTGAGTTGTATGGGATACTCAGTGGATACCAGATGGAGATGAACATGCAAAATCCATCTAGTAACTCCAACACTCACCAGAGTTCAGCCCTTCATGTGGTTGAAAGAGATAGCAGAGAACCACAACATCATCTCATCTGCTACCCTGAAAACTCACAAAAGGGTCCTTTCATCACCTTCCCTGAGACACCTAGAGAGAGATACATCCAAGGAAGTCCCTTCCAAGAGACAAGCTCTTCTCAAGCCTTTGTCTCCACTGATGAAAGTTCAGGCAACTTTCTTTTCACTCTTGAAGACCTGGACTGTATCCATCCAGATGATCTGGAGTACATGGAGATAGTCCAGCAAATGGCTCTTCTCACTCACAAAACCCAGAAGTTCTACAAGAGGACTGGAAGAAGGTTTCCTAGCAATGCTGCCAGTGGAAAGTTTGGGCTGGATAAAAGCAAAGTCAAGTGTTACAACTGTAACCAGATGGGACACTTTGCTAGAGAATGCAAGGCACCTAAGTCCAATGGTGGCCAAGCTTCATCCAGGCCAAACTACACTGAAGGAGGGCACCAGAATGAAAAGCCAAGACGGCAAGCTGCAGTTGCTGTTGAAGAAGGACGCTTTGACTGGAGCTTTCAAGCTGAAGATGCATCTCCAAACCAAGCACTCATGGCTGACCATGATGAAGCTAAGGTACTTGAACATCTTTGCTCTCCTGAATGTATTGCAAAACTAAACGGATACAAGTCCTACAACTTGGAAATAAGATCTGACATTGAGTCTTTGAATATTTTAAAAGCTGATTTTAAAAAAGGTGAAAATGATTATAAACTTAAGATAGAAGATCTAGAGAAAACAGTTTCAACTCTTAAACATGAGCAAACAAACTACAGGACTCAAATTAATGATCTCATTACCAAATTGACTGAATGCCAGGCTGAGCTTATGATCAGCAAAGCCGGGGCAGAAAAATGAGTTCTTGAAGAGGAAACCTTCAAGAACATGATATCCTCATCTCTGCATGCAAAAGTGTGTTATCAGAATAAGCAGGGACTGGGATCTAGTGAGATAGCTCCTCCACACACTCTACTATCAGTTAGATCTCCAAGGTGTGGAACTGATCAAGATGAGCTGCCATCCATAGACCCCAGTGATGAAGAGGATGAAGAGGAGAAGGTGAGGGATGACTCTGAAGTGAGTGAAGAGAGTCAATCCAAAAAGGGTCACCATGCTCCTAAGGAGGAAAAAGAAGCTGGTTTGAGCAAAACCAAGAGAAAGAACTTGATCAGAAGAGCAAAGAAAAGATCCAGAAAAGCTCAAGAGATCAAGACCACCTTTGACCCCAAACAGAAACAAGTATTTGTATCTGCAGGATTCAAGGTGATGAAAGCTGAAGACCTTGTCAAGAACTCTAGTACCAAGGGTTTTACTTCAGTTTCAACTCATTCCAGCAACAACAAGAGGACTGATCAGCTGTGTGTCACTGCTCACAGCCTGAACCATCCATTTCAAAGAGCAAGCTGCACCCTAAGAAGTCTGTTGAATCATCTGAAAAGATGAAGAAAGAAAAGGAAAGTGTTCAAGCTCAGTCTTCTTTGGGAAAGAAGACTCTCAGAAGGAAAGATTTGGATTGTATTATGTGTGGTAGTACTTCACATCTGGCTAAGGATTGTCAATACAATCCCAAGAGTACTATACACATGATCAAGAAGAAAACTTCTGAGAGTAAGAAGAAGCAAATAGCTTCGGAAGGAAAATCTGTTTCCTTTGGAAGCTCCAAAATGAAGAAAAAGGCAAATGAAGAATTGCCTTCGGAAGGAAAATTGGTCTCGGAAGAAAGGAATGCTTCCGAAGCACTGAAGCTTGCTGCAGTGAAAGCAAGAACTTCCGAAGGTTTAGTCATCAAATCTTCCAAAGTTACCAAAACTTCCGAAGCATTGAAGGTCAAGCCCAATCTTCCAAAGGTGGTGTGGAAGATGAAGGAAGACCGTGTGGCTGAAAGTTCATCATCAGAAACAGCAAATGATCCCCAAAGCCTGAGCATAGGATCTATTACTGTTTCATTGCCTTCTACTCATTTTAACAAGCCCAAGACCAATGAGGCTTGGGTTTTCAAATGTAACTAAATCATCTTTTTTTGTGCAGGGACAACTAAATACCAACAGAAATGTCTGGATTATTGATAGTGGCTGCTCCAGGCACATGACTGGTAATGAGTTCTTACTTCAAAACTGTGAAAGAATTGATGGAGGACCAGTTGCTTTTGGAGGAGATGCTGGAGGTTACATTACTGGAAGGGGCAAGGTTACAAATGGTAAGCTCAGTATTGAGAAGGTAAACTTCGTAAAGGAGCTTGGATACAATCTTTTGAGTGTGTCCTAATTTTGTGACCAAAAACATCACATGCTCTTTACTGAGCATGAATGCATTGTTCTCAAGCTCGGGGTTGACATTCCTCAAGAGCATATTTTGCTCAGAGCCCCCAGGAGAGGGAACATGTACAAGATGGACTTGCAGGAAACATCTCCCTCACGAGAAGTTTCTTGTTTTATATCTAAAGCAAATAGTGATGAGTTTTTCCTTTGGCATAAAAAAATGTGCTATGTAAACTTTAAGAACATGAACAAATTGATTAAGAATGATTTGGTAACTGGAATGCCAAAGAAAGAGTTTACAAGTGATGACCATTGTGTTGCATGCCTGAAGGGGAAGCAACACAAGGTATCTCACAAACTAAAGGAAATAAAATCTATCACTACTCCCCTACACTTGTTACATATGGATCTATTTGGCCCCACCAGTGTAATGAGTCTAGGAAGGACCTTATACTATTTGGTGATCACAGATGATTTCACAAGATTCACTTGGGTGTTTTTCCTTAGAACTAAGGATGAAACCCCTGAAATCTTAAAGAATTTCATTCTGAGAATTAAGAATCAATCTGATCACAAGGTCAAAATCATAAGATTTGATCAAGGAACTGAATTCAAAAACCAAATCCTTGATACATTTTGTGATGAAAAGGGTATTTCAAGACAATATAGTGCTCCCAGGACTCCTCAGCAAAATGTGTTGCTGAGAGGAGAAACATGACACTTATTGAAGCTGCAAGAACTATGTTGTCTGACTCTAAACTGCCCATCACCTTCTGGGTAGAGGCTGTCAACACAGCCTGCTATGTGCAAAACAGAGTTTTAGTGGTTAAGACACATGGTAAGACTCCTTATGAACTATGGCACAAAAGGAGACCATTCATTGGTTTTCTCAAAACATTTGGATGTCCTTGCACCATCTTGAATACCAAAGATCAAATAGCTAAGTTTGCTGAGAAATCAGATGATGGACGCTTTGTTGGATATTCTTCTCAAGCTAAGGCTTATAGAGTATACAACCTCAGAACTAGAATCATTGAGGAGTCACCAATATGACTTTCAATGAACACACACCCTGTGTAAAAGGTTCTGGTCCGGATTGGCTATTTGATCTTGATTTAGTTACCAACTGTTTTAAAAAATCTTGTGAGAATGTTTCAGGATCTATGGATAACAGGTCAATAGAATATCCTGACCCAAGATTTGAGCTGAGAAGACCAATCAAGAAGACTACTTCAGCTCCAGATGTGACTAACCCTGTCATTGAGGCTCCTATCAACACTAGCATGACAAATAATGCTGATTCAACTGAATTACCTTCAAATTCCAGCTCAGAGGTTCAAAATTCAAGAGAAGGAACCTCCAATACTGGAGGAACTGGAGGTGGTGACAGTGATCAAGAATTTCTTGATGCTGATAACCTCTCCATTAAATACAACATGAATGATGTCACACACTCATTGGATCAAGTTTCTCTTGATAAGTGTGTTGATGTGGTGGGGGTCTCTTCTTTGCCAGATCAAAATTTCTCTAATTTAGATCTGTCCAACCAACTTGCTGTGATCCCTCAACTTAGGATCCACAAGTCACATCCCACCACAAACATCATTGGAAATGTTGACTCAGGGGTGAGAACAAGAGGACAAACTCATGACAGCCATGTTTGTCTGCATTCTTGTTTCTTATCCCAAATTGAGCCTAAAAAGTTGATGAGGCTTTAAAGGATGGAAGCTGGATTGAAGCAAGGCAAGAAGAGTTGCTTCAAATCAAAAGACAGAAGGTGTGGAACTTGTGCCCTCTTCCTCAAGGAAAGACTGTCATAGGTACCAAGTGGGTATTCAGGAACAAGAAACATGATAGAGGGATCATCATTAAAAACAAGGCTAGACTAGTTTTCCAAGGATACACACAAGAAGAAGGAATTGATTATACTAATGTCTTTACTCCTGTAGCAAGACTTGAAGCTGTAAGGATATTCCTGGCTTATGCTGCATCCAAAGATTTCAAGGTCTACCAGCTTGATGTGAAGTGTGCATTTTTTTATGGGGTGATTGATGAATAAGTTTATATTAAACAACCACCTGGCTTTGCAGACCCAGATCATCCTGATTATGTCTGCGAGCTTGATAAAGCCCTTTATGGACTACATCAAGCTCCAAGAAAGTGGTACGAGACACTATCAACATACCTTTGTAAACATAGATACAAAAGAGGTACTATTGATGGGACTCTCTTCATCAAAGATTCAGGGAATGACACTTTGCTAGTACATATATATGTAGATGACATCATCTTTGGTTCAACTAATCCAAAGCTTTGTAAAGACTTTGAGATGCTGATGAAGAATAGATTTGAAATGAGTGCCATGGGGGAACTCAATTTCATTCTAGGAATTCAAGTGAAGCAGGTTGAAGATGGCATCTTCATTAGTCAGTCAAAGTTTGTGCAGGACATACTTACAAGATTCAAGATGACTGACTGTAAGGTTGCAAAGACACCCATGGCCAGAAACCACTCCCTTGGTCCTGATCTTGAGGGGGAGTGTGTTGATGAACATCTTTACAGGGCTATGATTGGGTCACTTATGTATCTTATAGCTAGCAGGCCTGATATCATGTTTGCCACATGCATATGTGCAAGATATCAAGCCAACCCCAAGATGTCACACCTAATCACTGTCAAAAGGATTCTTAGATATCTCAAAGGTGCTCCAAATCTAGGCCTTTGGTATCCAAAGAATTTAGACTTTAATCTGTATGCTTATACAGATAGTGATTATGGTGGATGCAACATGACTACAAAGTCCACATCTGGGGGTTGTCAGTTCCTTGGTGGAAGGATAGTCTCTTGGCAATGCAAGAAGCAATCCTGTATGTCTGCATCAACTGCTAAAGCTGAATACATTGCTGCTGCTAGCTGCTGTGCTCAAGTGCTTTGGATTCAGAATCAGATGCTAGACTATGGGTTCAATTTCAAAGAGACACCCATCCACATAGACAACAACAGTGCCATCTCTATTACAGAGAATCCTGTGCAGCACTCAAGGACCAAACACATCAATATCAGGTATCATCTGATTAGGGATAATTTTGAAAAGGGGTTGATAAAACTAATCAAAGTTAACACAAATGAACAATATGCTGATCTGTTCACAAAAACTTTTGATGAGCAAAGATTTAAGTATCTTGTATCAGCTATTGGGATGATTAACTTTGAATAGGTTTTTCTTAATAACTTAATCAATTTTACTTCCTAAAACTGTGTGTCCTAGGTTGTCTATTTGATCACTTCATAAGCCCAGTTCTCTTTGGAAGAAAACAATCTTTAAAATGATATTTCTTAGAGTGATGAAAATTTACCTTCGAAAGAAGTAAAATTGCCCTCGGAAGAAATTTACAGCTTTTCTGAGATTTACTTTCGGAAGAAATTCATGAAGTATCTTCCGAAGCTTAAGTTGAATATAAGCTCTTAAATGCATTTTAAGAATAAACTTCATCCGAAAGCAATTAAGTCTCGGAAGACTTATTCATTTCTTCCGAAGTCAAAACTCTCAAAACTTTTTGAAATATCTTCCGAAGCAAAATAACCTTCGGGAGCTTTGCTTGCAAAGCTTCCGAGACTAAAATTGCCTTCGAAAGCTTTACAACTTCCAAGAAAACTACCTTTTTGGGCGCTTTTTCAGAAGTAGGACCCACTTGCGGATTTCAAAGTTTATCTTTTGCTTTAACTTTGTCTCAAATCCAGAGCATATCTTTCCAAACGGTTCTATTTCATCTCTCTACTCTCATTATTCCTACCCTAAAATTACCCCCAAATCCATCTTCTTCTTCCTTTCTTCACTGCAAAGTTTCATCTCAATGGCCAATCTTGATCTCCAAAACGACCCAGATTTCACCATGCACCTACACAGGCAACACAACCAAGTTGCTCTGTTAAACTCTGAGAAGGATCCAAGCTTCTCCTCTCTATGAGGATCAGTTGTTTGAGTTCTGGCGGACCTGTCAAGAGGTCACCATGGACGGGGAGAAGGCACTGTCTGCCACAGTGCAGGGGAGGACACTGTTCATCACTCCAGCCATCATTAACACCCATCTACAGCTGGATGATGAAAAAGGTAAATTGTCTTTCCCCAAAGCTGATGTCAACTAATCCTTTGAGCAGATGGGATATGAAGGTGACTTCTCAGTCAAGACCTTCAGGAAGGGGAAGGTCTCTTTCCAATGGAAGTACCTCCTCCATGTTGTCATCCACAGCTTATCCAACAAACATATAGGATGGGACCAGATTCCAGAAGACCTCTCCTTCATTGTCCATGGGATGGTTCAAGGGGTCAAATTCAGGTACTCTCAGTTTGTTTTTACAAATTTACTTGCGAATTTGGACTCCTTAGATTATTACATGTTCCCCCGGTATGTTCAACACATTCTCAACTGTGAATTGGGACCACAGTTGAGGGGAACATGTAATGTTCTTAAACTTGCACATATGAGGCCCGACATTTTCAAGATATTGAAAAAGCCAACTGTTGGGTTATCAGGGGTATAAACAGCCCTTGTCCCGAAAATGTTTGAGCTCATTGCTTAGGGTGACATTCTAGCAGCACCAGCTAGTGATGAACCAACACCCTCCACCTCTCAACCACCATCAAGGCCAACCATTACCCTCACCTACACTAGAAAATCCAAACGAACCCCTGCACCTGCTATTGAGCATGTGCAGGCCCCCATATCACAACCCACACAGGAGGAAGTGGACACTCGAGCTCCCACTTTCCCTGAAAAGCAAACCACTCCCATTCTTGACACAATCAGTGCTGAGGTTCCTCATGCTCAGCCTGATGAGCTCACACCTCCACAAATAGCCTTAAGCCATCACTCTGAGTCTCAACACTCTAGTGATCAACCTTTAAGGGAAAGCTACCATCCCCAGCCTCTTGATCTTAATCAACCCCTTCCCAGCCTTGACTTCTACTCTGATGAAAATTTGGGCTTCAGTGAGTACCATGAATCTCTCCTCTCTACCCACACTCAAGGAGAGATGAGTACTCCTGCTCACCCACTTCTAGCCCACATCAGATACCCCAAACTGAGGTGGATCCTCCTCAGATTGTCCAGGAGATCCATGTGGTAGAGGCTCTCACTATTGCCAGTGATTACATCCTTAAGACCTCAACCACGGCAACCCAGCCTCTTGACATTGTCATGGAGCAGGGGAAATCCAGCAGCCAAGAAACCCACGCTGGTGATGAGGGAGAAGATTCAGGTCCAATCCTCTCATCCCCCTATGATTCTTCATCTGAAGATGAGGGGAGTCTGCAACAAAAGGTGCACAAACTCTCAAATCTGTGCACCTACTTTGTATCAAAGATAGCTCACCTGGAATCTCAGGTGACTATCTTGCAGAAAAGAGTCAATGACCAGCAACTTGAGATCACCGTTCTCAAGAGCAAGTTAGCTGAGAGACCAATAGGACAAACTCATCCAGGTCCACAAGAACCTGTGGATGTTATGAATCACTTCCCTAGCTCACCTATGCTTGAGGGTGATGCTACCAAAAAGGGGGAGGAAGTTCTGACAGCCACAGAACCTGGGAGTTCTTCCTCAAGTATGGACATACAGGACTCACCATCATATCTTGCAGTTATCCATGCTTAGCAACCTCCTCAAGTCAGAGATTTCGACTTGCAAATTCAACATCTGTTTGAGGAATGGATACCAAGAGCAATGTCTGCCCCTTCTGAGAACCCAATCATGGGTTGGGGGTATGACAGTGATAGGAAAGCTCTTGTACTCTCTAGAGCTCAGGGTCAGCTAGAAATTTTAAACATTTCAAACCTGAGTTTCTATGAGGGTATAAATCTGGTAGATCTAGCACTTGTCAACCCAAGTAATAACAGACAAGCTGCCAGATTAGCCAGTCAAATTCAAGACTGGGTGCTGGCAGAGTTCAAAAGGAGAACAACATTATATAGACAGAGGCTAGTAGTTAAAGCCTTTGGTCAACTGGATGTTGAGGTAGACCCTAAGATTAGCTTCGAAGGGAAAGTCTTGACTGAAGGCCCAGAGGCTGAGACTGTGAACCTTGAGACAACATCTCCTCCAGCACCCCATACCCTCAGTGAGGCACCAGCTGGTGATGGTGCTTCACAACCTCTCTCTGGCCAGAGCTTGACTGCTGAATCAAGCAATGAAGGCCAAAGCTCTCCTCAGGCTGAGTTATCAAGATCAGCAATTGACAAAGGCAAAAGAAAGTTAACTGCTGAGGAGATTGAAGAAGAGAAAAGACAGAGGAAGAGGAAGCTAAGGGGAGAGAGCTCAAGTGGTTCCCCAGTATTCATGCAAGCTGCAATTCTGACTGCCCATGTACCAAACACTCAAGAAGATGAATTAAGGGCAGCCAGATCTGGGAACCAGAAACTACAACATAGATGAACTCATCTCTCTCCCCTTGGAGGAACTAAATGAACTGGCTGGCATAGAGTTGTCAAAGGAGAGGAAGGAAGCTGAGGATGCAGCCTTGACCCTCAAGCATAAGGAAGAAATGAGAAGAAAAAGAATCTACAAGAACATTCCTATCCTCTCCCCAGTTCAAGAAAGTCCTGAGGAAGAGACTGTGGCTGCTGAACAACCTCAGGTAGTTGATGAAGAAGAAAGATTAAAGATGATCAACTACCTGAGTGCCACAGGTCTCTATCAGGCACCTGCACTTCTTCCCTTGCCTTATGACTACATATTGTTTGAATACAACAAGCAGCTGGAAGAGAAAGCCAAAAGAGAAAGGCAAGCTGCTAGGAAGAGGCAAAGAGAAGAGGCTGTAAAATCAAGAGCCATCATCCAGAAAAGTCAGAAAAAGTCTACAGATAGGCAGAGGATGATGAGCTTTTTGAAGCTGTATGGGTTCTCCGGAAGGAGGCTTGGTCCCATGTCTCTATCCACAATGGATGAGCACATAAGGGTGATCAAGCAGAAGATTAAAAGGGGAGAGCTTGTGGATCTTCATTCACTATCAAGTCAAGCTCAACCTGAAGTTGAGGTAAAGGTTGAACCTACAGAGACAACACAACCTGCACCTGAAGCTACACAACAGCCAACTTCATCTTCTAACCCACAGCAGGGTTCTCCTCCCTCTCCTTCTGAACCTGGGAGAGAGGAGATCCCAACTGAGAGGGAATTCACTGAAGAACCTGGTGTTGAAGACCAACCCTCTCAGTTAAAATCATCAGGGAGGAGAAAGAGGATGGCCAGAAGAAGATCCTCAACAAAGAAAAAAAGAAGAAAGGCATCCACCTCCCAACCTCAGGATGAGTCAGAACATCTTGAGGAAGTGCATGAAGAGGACTCTCAACCAACTCCTATCATAGTAGAGCCTCTCTCTATTGGAAGACAAATTCTATCCTGGACATTTGCTGAAGATCCAGATAGATGGTATGTCACTAGAGATCAGGGAGAACATGTCTACTTCACAAATGACATGCTTGCACTCCCTTTGCATGATCTCTATGACATGAGAAGGTACTTCATGAGTCTGAAGAATCCAGATCTGCTGATGAAGAAAGGAGTTTTGAAGATCCTCATGTGGACTATCCCAGTCTGAAGACCTCTCTGTTTTGGTAGCATCAGCCTAGGGGGAGTTTGTAGGAACCTCTGAAGTTATAAGGCTGATGCAACCAAAGGATACCAAAACAACCAAGTCTTCCAACATGCACTAAGGAACAAAGAAGAACCAGATTCGGAAGTTTTACACACTCAAGTAATATGCTAAGTGTAAAATCTTCCGAAGCCAAAGTTCAGAAGAAACTGCTACGGAAGCTTTACACTTAACTCAGAAAATTCTCTAAGTATAAAGTCTTCCGAAGCCAAAGACTCAACTCTTTCGAAGTTGAAAGATGAAGTCTTCCGAAGCTCTCAAGACAAAGTCTTCCGAAGCTGCCTAAAGACAGACTGATTACTTCTGAAGAGAGAGAAAATATACATTTTCTATCAACTTTATCATAAAACAACTTTTTGTCCGCTGCATGCTCTGGTGGTTCACCAACTATCATCAGTTGGTGAAACTTCCATGCTTTATGATAAAGTAGATAAGGTCTTTGTCTGCAAGTTTATGTTTTTGTTTCTTTTTGGCTTTTTGTAATAGGAAAGTCAGTGAGCTATGACATGTCATAGTCACTAGTCAAAAGGCAATCTGCCCTTTGACTTTAGGCTGATCTTGTTGTCTAGATTAGTCACTTCCAACTGTCTTTTTGTATATTGACGGTTGTAGGATTAGTATAAAGAGTCTAAGGTTCTTGTATTCAAAATATACTTGTACAACACTTGTAATAGAACTTGAGAAGCAATATACTACTTTCTTGAAAACTTTATCTTATGTTCTTGTTTTTGCTTTACTTGTGTTTTGCATTGTATCTTCTGTATAATTTCTCAGTTTCCTATTTGAACTGTTAAGTGATCTTAAGATCCTTCTAAGTGTGTAAACTAAGTGCATAGTACCCTTTAACGGTCCTGCACAACCGCTACTGTGAAAATATGTTTTTCTAAATTGAAGCTTATCAGGACAGATTTACACAATTGGATGGGTGAGGAATATCTGAATAATGCTTTAATTTGTGTGATTGAAAGAGAAACATTTGATAAAGTAACAGATGAATATGTGATGGATCGATTTTAAACGATAAAAACAAGTAGGGGATAGATCTACTAGGTATTCGTTTAACTTTATTTATTGTCTTGTGTTTTTTAAATGATTGTACTGTAAAAAAAAATTTTGAGTACCTTTGAATTTTTGTGTTAGATCCGCCGCTAGACTGAATTATTGTAAGGTATGAGACATTATTTCACATTTTTATCAATCACGTCCTTAAATTGTGCCTTGTTAAAATTTGTCAAATTAGTCATCTTTAATTACTGATTAATAGTTATTTGTCAATACACTAACCGAAGATAAATGAACCATGTCTATATATGTACCTTCAAATGAGATTACGAAAACATATCATATGACAAGTTCAAATATGGTGTGTAAAATTATGAAGTTCGGGAAGGTTTGTGGTTAATGCAATTTTGTTTTCTGACAAATTAAATACACTAATTTGAATATGCTGTCACATCACATGCTTGTAAAATAAGCATATTTCTCCTTCAAGTTTTCTAAGATTAATCGCATTAAAAAATTAAATGAACCAAATTAAAAATTCATAGATAGATATATCCATTTATTTTTATATATGTATATATCACTGTATCTTTAATAAAGTTTTAGCTATAGCCATGAAACACGCGAACAACTTTCGTTTATACATTAAATTCAAATGATTTGATAGATTTCCTTCGGAAATACATGTTACTTATTTTTACTTTTTATTTTTTTTTCAAAGTAGACGTATCATTAAATATGCGATTTTTTTATTGTGCACACAATATTCTTTTGTCGTAATACTAAGAACAAGCTTTTCTATAAGTATAAACGGAGTCGTGTTCATACACTAGTAAAAAAAAACTATCATATAAAAAATTTGAGAAATACTATATTTGTCATTTTAAAAAAATATAATCTGGAAAGTGAAAGTTAGAACTTTGAAGGAGTAAAAATTGGTCCCCCAAAAGAGATTTGAGAAAAAGCAGTAACGTGCAGAGAACCAACGAGGTGAGGTAATATTCTTTTGACCATTCCATGCCAATGTAATAAATAAAAGTTAAAATAAAAATTGACCATTTCACGTGAAAAATATCACATGATATAAGTATAAAATAAAAGATGTAAAGATCGTTAAGTCGGTTTAAAATAAGTTTATATTTATGACTTTGTTACTCGTATCATGAAATAACAATTAAAAACTAATAACGTACAAAAATAAAAAAAAGGTAGTTCTCAAATTATGATTCTCAAGTGATTTAATTGTGTAATTTTAAAAAAATAATAACGTATAAAAATGTTATAGTCGTTTAAATTTAAAAAAAAAATAGTTCTCAAATTATGATTCTCAAGTGAACCATACCCCATATACGTATATAGTGAATTACAATTTTATTTAATTTATTTCTTAATTCTCATAATATATCTTAACAAGTTCGCTAACCAGTTCTATACGTGAAAGATAAATGTTCTTGTTTAAAAAGTATTCACGAACATATGTTTTTGAGAACATATATTTTATAATTGTCTTGTTAAAAGATCATATATTATTTGAAGGAACATATATAAGTGAACATATGTTTTTGGAAAAGCATATCTTTTTTAAAATAATTATTGAATTTTAATAATTCTAACTTTCATTTATTGGCCGGGATTAATCCCAACTCATAAAATGTTTATAGACACTAAAAACTTTGAGTTTATTTTCCTCTAACGATCTCTTACTAACTGAGAGTTACTACCATTAGTTTTTTTATAACGTGGACTACTTAGGACCTGTTTGGTTGGGTCTGACCAAACCCGGTCAGATGTGCAAGTCTGACTCGGTCAGACGTGGCTTGTTTGATTGCTTACATCTTACCGGAGAAGTGGTCTGACCGAACCCCTTATTCGGTCAGACGTGAACCAACATCTAACCCGACGGAGAGGGTGGTGGTCGGCGGTCTGTGACGGAGAGGGTGGTGGTCGGCGACGGGGCGATGGTCAGTGCGGTCTGTGACGGAGAGGGTGGTGGTCGGCGACGGGGCGGTGATCAGACGTGAACCCCTTCACCACCTCCTTGTTGGCATCGCTTTCTGCATCTCCGCTAAACCACCACAACCATGGCCACCGGCGGCGGCGACGAAGGCGTCACTAGGGTTCCGATTCCGACCACCGTCCGCAAGCTGATTCAAGACCTCACGACCACCGTCCGCAAGCTGATTCAAGACCTCACGATTCCGACCACCGTTCGAATGCTCAAGGAGTGCAATCTCGATGCTAATGAAACTGCTCAGAGGCTGTTTTGAAGTTGTTTTTGGTTAGGGTTTGAGTTGGTGGATGTGGCTGTTTTGAAGTGGTAAGGATTTGGGGGTTTTTATTTTATTAATTTTCCTTTTTACAACCAAACACACTTATTTGTTCAGACCACTTATTGGTTCAGACCACTTATTGGTTCAGACATCTTACTGGTTCAGACCTCTTACTGGTTCAGCACTTATTCAATCAGATGTTACCAAACAGCCCCTTATATTGCTAAAACACTAAGCAGAGAGTTGAAATCAACCATCGTGTCTGCCAATCTGAAAATTATGCACCCTGAAACTCGCCAATCTCCATCTCCAGATCTAAACAACTTGACTCGGGTGACGATGGAGGCTAGACACCGAAAAACGACCTTATGGAGGTTGGGTGGCGGTGGAGTTTAAAAATAATCCAAAGTTGGCCCCTTTCATTAAAAAAACTAATGGGCTTTAACTCTCATTTGGTAATGAATCATTGGAGAAAAATAAACTCAAAGTTGAGAGTGTCTGTAATTATTTTTTGAGTCGGGATTAATCCCGTCCAATAAATGAAAGTTGAGATTATTAAAATCCAATAACCCTTTCAAAAAAGATATGTGTAATCTACACTGTTGTAAAAATAGGGATTAACCGCTGATTCTCTGGTCGGGACTTCACTTAGGTGCAGTTTGTTTTTTTTAAAAGGTAAAATGTCTGCAGTATATGGACTACATCTGCAGACATCTGTAGAAGAAGAGATGGACCAAAACTTTACAGTCTGCAAGAAGAAGACTGTTTACTTTTAAACTTCTGCAGACTGCTGTGTGATGGGAGGCTGAGCGACGGGAGGCTATGCAACGGGAGGGGGTTGACAGGATGGGGTGTGCGATGCGAGGCTGAGCGACTGGAAGGGGTCGACGAGATGGGGTGTGCGACGGGTTGGGTTGTGCGATGGGTTGGGGTGTGCGACGGGATGGGATCTGCGAGGGTGGCGAGGGAGAGGGTGGCCGGCGGCGAGGGGCAGGTTCACCGGCGGCGACGAGATGGAGGGTGTGGTAGGCGGCTGGGGAGAGGAGGTTTGAAGAAAATGGTTTGAGAAGAATGGAGTTGTTGGGAAGAAAAGGGTTTGAGAAGAGGTTTGAAGTTGTGGTTTTTGGTCTGCACTTAGAAGAGCATGCACATATGTTTCTTTAATGAAATGTCTTTGAATAAACAAAAAGTTTGCAGATGGTAATGTCTACGGGTGGTTTGCGCGACGCAGACAGAAGAGCCTACGCAGACCTCTTTTAAAAAAAACAAACACCACCTTAGTAATTTTGATCTAATAGCCTAATTAATCGTCTTAATAATTTTGATCTAATAGCCTAATTAATCGCCAGACGGTCAACGGTGGTTAAAATCAAACCTAGGCAGTCCTAATCTGCCAAATCGGTGATTCCGGCGATATTCTAGCGAAATCTCAAAAATCCTAGCCGAAACATTGAAATTCCGACCGAATATGTGTGTGCATAAATAAATCTGAACATTTTAAAGAAATTACATATAGAAATGTTTGTTTTTATATATTAAACTGAATATATATAAAAACTCCAATCCGATAATTTTCTAGTCGTGTACCCTACTATCCGACTAACGCTTAGCGTTTTTGAAGCACTGGTAATTGGTTTGATAAACTAACATAAACAATAAATATTGGCAATATATATCTTTTGAGGGAAAATATTATGCAATTATAACAAATTACTCATGTATATTGTGTTTTGTTTCGTGAACAATTGTTTTATTCGTTAAATCGTATTTGCTCACTACAAAGATTTGATAAAAAAAGAGAGGGTAACTTAAATAATAGTAATCAAGTTTTGAAAATGTTTCAATTAGATTATTGAAGTTTAAAAAGTGTTCCAATTAAGTAACTTAGGTTTCATGTTTTATCTAATTAAGTCATTGGTAATTGGTTTGCTAAACTGAAATGTTTTTCTTTTTGTTTCAATTAGAAAATAATTGTTTCTTTTTTTATGCTGGTGTGGAATGGTGAAGTAGAAAATAATTGTTCCTTTTTAGAATTTTTTTTAATATAATTAGCATGTTTTTTTGTAATTTTAATAATATAATTACATATATTAAAAATCTCAACCCCTATATCTTTTCCATCATTTCTTTCTTAACACAAAAAAAAATCAATAATGACTCGATATGATGGTTTAGTGAACCAATTTGAACAAAATATGAACAAATGATTTAATTGAAACATTTTTAAAATTTGAATACCATTCTATGATATTTTCTTTAATACTAACAATTAACATATTTAACCTTTAAAGCTAGGTAGTGTTCGTGTTATACCCTTTTAATTTTTCGTAAGCTGTGATTTTATTTAATCTTGTTAGTTAATAGGGTGTCAAGGGATCCTCCAACTTACATTTTCTCATAGTTAAAAGAAAGTAAAAAGCTAGACAATCGAAAAATTCTCGGTCTAACTTTCTAATTTTCCCTAGAAAAGATGTTTATTAGCCTTTTTATTAGTCACGTGTCTAACTTGATTGGTCTTTGGTTTAAAAGTCGTGCACTAAATTTCAAAAGTGTTGGGTAACTTTTTAGAAACTAAATAATTGGTTAAAATAATAAGTTTGTCTAAAGTTATTGTTGAAGATGCTTTAAACAAGATTAATAAACAAAAATCGGATATTCCTCTCTTAAAGTATAAACTGGGTTGTAATATTCGTAAAAAGATTTATTTACAATTTGTAATTTTTATTCTTAATAATTAATAAAAGCTTTAGGGTGCTAAATATTTGAATTATCACACATTGAAGAGATAATAAAGTAGTCATCTCGTTATAAACACGCTTGATAATACCCTCGTGAAAAAGAGACGAGGGGACCGAAATGCAAAATCAACTGTGTTAGACTAGAAAAAGAATGGCATTTCCAATGTTCATGGTTCGGGATAACTTATTAATGTGTTTAACATATAGGTTTCTGATTGTTGCTTATTTTTTCTAGTGCTTTGACGTTTAAAAAATGGTGTTTGCTAGAAGTGTTTATACATTTGGTATGTTACTGTTTGAAGTTTGGACCACTTCCTAGCGAGTTCAAAGTAGGATGAAACTAGTGAGTCTCGATCGTACACAAGCCGCTAAAACCCATTATAAGGTCTTATGTATTATTGATCAACTATATATAATGTTACAGACACATATAAACCTTAGAGTTTATTAGTTTATCTATGTCCATATATTTATTGTTACTATCATGATTGTCTCTTTATCTTGTTAGAAATAGTTAGTTAGAATATTTATGGATTAGATCAACCATGTTTCATATATTTCCCTGTACAATCTCTTCTCAGTATTATAATTATAATCAATCAATATACAAATATTTACATAATAGTTTTTTCTCCATTTTTGGTCAAAGCATAAGTACTTACAATCTGAAATAAATTTGGTTTCAACTTCTACCTTTACTTCACTTTTGTTTGGTAGAATTTAATAATCATTAAGAGGTTATTTTTAATGACTAATACTCTTTAAATAGTTAGGAGACAACCTTAAGTTTAAATGGTTAATATGTACTCTTAATGTTTTACCTCTTAACCATTTATTATTAAGATAACCTTTTAACTATTAAAAAGTTATGAACCATTAATATGTAGGCTCTTAATGACTATTAAAAGATTATCAAACAGCCCCGAAATATTTTCGGCATACAATGCTTCTACACCTTATTTTTTTTTGTAATTGAATTGACATATGATCACCGATCATTCACTCATGATATATTTCAATTGAAGGTATTTTCTTTTTCTCCTTTGATCTTTTTTGGGGCGCCCACGTTGGAACCCTACGACGATAAGCAGCGCCGCACGGCAAAACGCCGCCGGTCCCTGGCGCTGCGCCGTTTGGTCGTTTCATGGCATCCACACGTCTGGTGCCACCGTGTGATTTGAACCCCATTTTGAACCCGTTCTTCTTCCCCACGCCGAAAACCCCACACGGTGTCAGCAACCTCTTCACATGTTATGTTGTGGTGTGGTATGGTATGATGTGACGTGATAAATATGATTTATGGGTATGTGGTGTGTGTTGTATGAACACCGCACCATCCTTACTTGCAAGCTTGGTGAAGACATCTAGCTGGTACAAAGAAAGAGAAAGATAAAGAGAAACTAAAACTAACATATATTTTAAATTGTTTTTACTAATTAATGCGTTATTTTCTAACTGGTATGGAACAATACATTATTTACAATTGGCTAGTGACACTAATTTTTTAAATCACACACACGTGTATATATATATATATATATAGCTTGTTTAGAAGACTGTTTAAGTACTTAAATTTATTGGATTGTCGTTATTAGTTTGGGCTGTGACTTTATGGTGTACATTAGGATAACTATATAGATTGGTTAAAATAATAAATTATTGTATTTTTAACCTATAATTATTTATAAGAAGCCATAAAAATATTACATTCTTTATGTTTATGTCGGCAAAATTTTTTATCAATGAACTAATTTGCTTTTGTTTTGATAAATGATAAATCGTAGTGTGAGATTGACCGGTTACTTTAAGACATGTGCTCGTAGGAGTCCAACACAGGACTCTCACAGCCCCCATCCAACTAGATAGTTTGTTTATACATGTTATTACATATTTGAATTTACAGAATTTATTTAAGATTTTGTGAATTTTGTTATTAAGAAGTAAATATTATATGTATTTATATCCAGAAAATGGTATTTTTTAATTTTCTGATTTTTAATTGAAAATCGATAATATAAGCATTTCCAATGGAAAGTCATCGGTAAGTGCTACTAGTTTTTATGTTTAACACACGACACAAAGGCATTTGACAATAATCTTTCGATAATTTTATCAGCTCTCTCCCCGTCGTCGCAAATCTGTTGCTGACACATCATTGGTGGTATGTTGGTTATAATATTTACCGTTGTTATGAAGATGACATTGTTTTCGATGATCCCGCTGTAAATATTACTACAGGTGATCCATTGGTAAGTCTTTACTCACATTAAATTTTCCCACAGACCATCACTAACGGATTGACGACCTTCACCAAGTGATTTGCAACAGTTCCCGTCGCTGAAAATCTTTTGATTTATAGCGAGAAAAATGAATTTGAAATTTAGTTTGATTTTTAACTGTTACTAGCCTTAAATAACCCGTGTATTACACGGGTTGGATAGTGCAAAAACATAAATATAAATCTGTATATACTTTAATTACGAAACTAACAAACAATTTCAAAAGGCACGACACATATGATATCTTTCCATTTGTAAATAAGAAAAGAATTAGGTAACATTGGATTGTTTATTTAAATAAACAAAATTGAAATGGTAGTTATAAAAGAATGAATAAATAACTCTCTTAATTACTAATTATTAATTGAAACGGATTCTAAACTAATATGCAAATAAACAAACCCGTTAATATATTCAACCTTTTTACTAGATGCGTGAAATTTTTTTATTAAAATATTATCAAGTGTGTTTATAAATTACTTTAGCTATGAACACTTGACCAGACCAAACTGAACACCTCCATGTGAACCAAATAACAAAATATTTGACATTTCATGCATCCGCTTTATAAAATAGAATCTCTCTTTTCTGTACATGTTAGAAGAAAAATACAAAAATCATGTAATAATTGGTCATGGTGTTGTGCGTAACATCATGGTACTGGTGATTAAACTTAAATATTATAAATACAAGGTTAGATTATTTATAAAAATAAAAAAAATTGGTGTTAAAATAGTATTTCTTTATTAAAAGAATAGAAAAACAATCAACTTTACATTAATAACTTTAATATATAGTTTTTATATTAATATTGAAAAGTCAACCAGTAATTCACTTGTATACATTGGACAAAGTCTCTCCCTTTCACTTCATCTTAGAAAGCTTAGACCAAGTTCACTTATTGACTTGCAAAACACACACATTACACATTCACACAAACATCACACATATATAATTATATATAAATAAATGTGGTTGGCAATGGCATATATATATAAGAAAGTGATAGGCTATAACTTCATCTTGAAGGATATTTGCATGTTGGTTAGGTTAAGAGATTTTAGGGTTTTGTGTGTGAAATTAAGTTGATTTAGGTTTGATGGGTAGGTCTCCTTGTTGTGATAAAACCAAAGTGAAGAGAGGCCCATGGTCGCCTGAAGAAGACACAATTCTTAGAAACTATATTCAAAAGTATGGTACTGGTGGCAACTGGATTGCTTTGCCTCACAAAGCAGGTCTCTCTCTCTCTCTCTATCTCTCTCTCTCTCTCCATCTCTATATGTCTATATGTCTATCCATAATCCATATATATGTTTTTAGAGTTATTTCACAAAACTAGTATCAAAAGTCTAGCGGTATCGGCATGTTTAAGAAAGGTATTTCTTCTCATGTGATTGAGTGTTCAAGTCTAATGATAAATAAATAAAGTACGTAAATTTAGGAGTATGATTAACGAGTGCTCGAGTTAGCCTGAGTTAGCCTTTTTTTTTATAATTTATCAAAACTTGCATCGCTAACATAGTTTTCAAGACTTAATTATATTTGCAAAATTCAAGATTAAGTCGTAACAAGAATCATGTATTTCTTTTTATTTTTTGTTTATAGTTACAAATACATGATAAGAGATCAATTAAACAAACAAATGAACAAAATCCAATCTTACTTTGTTCTTGATGTTGTTTTTCTTTTTGTTAACACTTAACAGTCATCAATTAACCCTAATTTGTCTTGACGCATTAAGATTGTGTTGATTTAACATTTCACTTTCTCGTTAACTCACTTTATCGATTCATTTTGATGTGTTATTAGGGCTAAAACGATGTGGGAAAAGTTGCCGATTGAGGTGGCTGAATTATCTAAGACCTGATATAAAACTTGGAGGGTTTACCGAAGAAGAAGATGATATTATTTCATCGCTCTATGTCAATATTGGAAGCAGGTACGTACGTAGTGTTCTGTTGGGTGGTTTGCTAAGTTTTTTCAGCTTGATTTATCATGAACTGTTAGCATATGACTTAAAATTAAACAAATAAAGTTACAAGAAGTTAGTGTTTGAGGTAAAAGAAGCTCACAGTGCTTCTAAACGGGTTCAACCACTTAACTGTTTATGATCCATATAATCATTTAAGTTATTGTGTTAAAAAGGTCCGTAGTTTGAGACGATTATTTGTATTCATTTATCAAAAATACTTAGTTTTATTAATAGTTAAATATGAATTGTTATTTTTAATAACTTTTATTTTATCATCTCAGTTTTCTTCTTTTAAACTAATAATTAGTCTTATCCGTGTGAATGTGTCACATCATTCATATACTCAACTAAAAAACTTTTAAAATATATTTTATCGTTTCAAACATTTCGTATCATGTCATTCATGTTATTAAGCTCCTTACATTTTATCGTGTTTTATAATCCGTTTATCTTACATGTTTGTGTTACTATTTAAATAAATAACACGTTTAGATACACTTGAAGTCTGGTTTTATCAACAGTTGTGTAAACATTCGTGTCAAATACATATTTTTCATCTCTAGCTAGTTTTTAAAATAAAAGTAATAGCTTTGAAAAGATATATTAAGTATTAAACATCTTTGAATAAGCCAAAATCAAACTTTTATCATTCATTAAATCATACTTGGTTATATTATATAATCGTTGACAAACATTTTAATTAATCATTTAGGTGGTCAGTCATAGCATCACATTTACAAGGAAGAACAGACAATGATGTCAAGAATCATTGGAACACAAAGTTAAAGAAGAAGCTATCGACATCGCGTAGCTCTACCGCAATCAAAACCCACAACCATACAACTGTTAGCCCAATGCAATCAAGCTCTGTAGAGTATTTACCTAAACAAGAAGTCGGACGATATCAAACTACAAACAACTCCGTCTTAGAGTACTCTTTGAAAGTGAATTATCAACAACAATCGACAACATCAACTTTGAATATTAACAGTTTCAACAATAACACATCATATCTTCAAGAGAATCAAGGTTTGCCTGATACTGCATTCCCAATGAATGCATCATCGTGGTGTGACAATGGTGGAATGATGGACTTCGATGGCGATCTTCTGACCACGGCTTTCGATTTTGAACAAGTGATTGGTGATGTTGCTAACTTTAACTATTCATCTCAATTATGGCTCTAAACTTTACTAAAAGATTATGATGGAAGCTCATTAGTTTTATTACGTTTGATAGTCTTTTATATTAAGCTTTGAATAGATGTATGCATGCATATATATTACATAAACCCATAGTTTTAAATAATACATTGTAGTTAAACTATTATATTTGAATAAATATACTATGAAGTAAGACAACAACTTACCTTTTAAATAATATATTGATAGTGTTGTATTCTTTAATTTACTATACCTGATTTTTGATTGGTCAATTTCATGCAAACTCAAAGTCAACGTAATTATCAATTAGTTTATCTAAAATTGACGTATATTACAAGAAAGAATTACAAAATTATACATATTTAATTTTAAAAATATTTTATTTTATATGATAAATAGTTCAATGGTCATTGCTGGAGAAACCGGATCGTAAAGAAACACGTTAAAATTGCTCAACTAAAAACATTATATATAATACTAATTACTAATTTTCTTATGCATCATAGGTTGTACAACATGTTATGAGGGTTGTATCACTTTTTGTCTTATTCATTTTTAATGTTTTATTTTTTTATTTCAACCCAATATTTTTACATCTTTTACAATTTAGCCCAAATATATATATATATATTTTTACTTTTAACTTTGGTCCTTTTACTTTTTATATTTTATGAAATTTACGTTTTACGTTTCGGTCTACATTTTGCGAGTCAAACGTCGCATCGTGCATGTGTGGTTCAGCGTTTTTACGCTTATTTTTTTCCCATTTAGCGGCCGTCACAACGCATTGGTCCAAGACTGACTTACTTATTGTTTTATATGTTTTATGTTTCGTCTAACGGTGGTGTGTCTTTAGTGTTACGTTTCCTCCAAGAGCGGTTTTATTTTTTTCGTTTTTCTATACTAGTTTTTCGGCGTTGGTGGTCACTAACGGTGGTGTGACCTTTGGTGCTACTTGAAATGGTTTTACGTCCCCGCAGTAACATTGGGGCTTAATACTAGTATATATGTCTATTTTCTTATCTTATATTTATCTCATTTTTTGTATTATAATGTTATATCATATAATATAATATCGTATATTAAGAATATAAATTTTAAGAGATTTAATTTTGCCATCTAGAGAATGTTAAAGGCACAACTTGTTGCATGTTTTCTTTTTATTTTGTTGTAAGCAAATGGTTGGATTTTCCGTGTGTAACTTTATAAAATAAATAACAATATGTATAAGTTAAACAGACCAATATTCGTGGGGCCACATATTTTACTCATTTAGACTGGTCAAAGTGGTCCAATATTTACTAGAGATTTTCAAAGATCGTAGATGTACTCATGTACAAACACAATGGATCGCCTTTGACTTCTTCAAGGTCCCACGTGTGGGGTTATTACTTTTACAAATGAATTCTAAATTTTTTGTATAAACAAAGAGAAATAAAATAAAAACATATTAAAATGTTTGGTTTCTCTTCTATACATTAAAACAAAAATCATAAGTATAGATAGAAGTATATGATAAAACAACTTAAACCATGTAATTGTGTGAATGTATTCATCTTTGATGATTAGTTTGTAATAGGGTTATAGAGGGGTTATATATAAAAACCAATTAATATAACACCACCTCCTACTATCGTTAAATACAATTTTATCTAATATTTATCGAAAGCTAAGGGCGGGGAGCGACTAAGTTGATAAGAATGTAAATCTTTGAGTCAGAAATAATTTTGTAAAGATGTCTATATTTTGATTGTCTTTTAAAATAAATTGTACACAAAGTTTCCCTTGTATTACTTTAAAGTGAAAATCAGTTTCAATGTGCTTTTGTTCGAGAACGAAAGACTGGATTAGCAGCAAGATAGGTTACACCCAAATCATCACTGTAAGGATTATACTTAAAGGCTGATGCAACCAAAGCATCCAAAAAGCTCTCAGCATGCATGCATGAAGTGCAGAGTAAAGTTACTTCGAAAGTTTTATACAACTCAAAGGAAATAAGCTAAGTTTAAAATCTTCCGAAGCCAAATGACAAAATCTTCCGAAGCCAAAGGTGAAGTCTTTCGAAGCTTCAGAGACAAAGTCAACTGTAGATTATGATCATTGGTCTGTAACTTTCTACTTTTGTACCTTTTATCTTTTTTGTAATATATTAAGATATGAGTTATGGCATGTCATAGTCACTAGTCAAAAGGCAATCTGCTTTTTGACTCTACATTGATATTGTTGTCTAGAATAGTGTTTCTAGCTGGCCTTCAAAGTATGGCCGACTGTAGGATGTAGTATAAAGTGTCTCAAGTACTTGTATCTTTGATATGCTTTGTAACACTTGTAAAATAACTTGAGTGCAATATACATCATTCTTGAAAACCAATATGATCTTGTTATTATTCTTGTTCTGTCTCATATTTACTTGTGTTTTTAGTATCATCTATAAAAACCTGATTCCCTATTTAATCTATTAAGTGTTCTAACTTTCTCCTCATTGTGAAACTGTTGCATTGACCCCCTTCAACGATCCTGCAATTGGTATCAGAGATTCTACAATTGGTATTAGAGATTTTTAGGTTCTTGATTGTAAGATCTCCCCATCTTAAATTCTTCAGTTTCACAAAACACTTAACAACTCAAATGGCGCTCTTACCAAGACTGATATGAAAACCAGTACTATGACAAAGTCTCCACTAATCACTCTTGATGACTTTGATACTTGGTGCCAAAGAATGGGAGGCTTCATCAAGTCTCAAGACAGCAGGATGTGGGGATCTGTTGTCTCAGGACCTAATGTACCATGCACCACTTCAGCTGCTGCTGGTGGTGGCATGATACCAAAGGAAGTGGCTCACTACTCAGAAGAAGACTGGAAGAAGATTGATGTAGATCAGAAGGCTATGACCGCTCTCCAAACTGCTCTTTCAAACTCTATCTACAGAGGCTTCAAGAAGTGTAAAATTACTAAGCAACTATGGGATGCACTGAAGCTCATGTATGAGGGGTCTAATGAAGCAAAAGAAAACAAGAAAGACCTTTTGAAATAGCAATTTGAGAACTTCACCTACAAAAAAGGTGAAACCATGACTCAATAATACTTTAGGTATGTTGAGATCATGGATATCTAATGGATGTTGAAGTAAATCTTGAGAATAGGGATATTATGAGGAAGTTCATGTATGCTCTTCCTAGACAATGGATATAGTATCATGTGGTCATAAGAGGACTGAAAACCTCAATACTTTTACTCTCACAGAGTTGTATGGTATCCTCAGTGGATACCAGATGGAGATGAACATGCAAAATCCATCTGGCAACTCCTTTAACAATCAGCAGGGTTCAACCCTTCATGTGGTTGAAAAAGACTGCAGAGAACCATAACATCATCTACTCTGCTACCCTGAAAACTCACAAAAAGGTCATTTCATCACCTTCCCGGAGTCACCAAGGGAGAGCTACATCCAAGAAAGCCCATTCCAAGAGATAAGCTCTTCACAAGCCTTTGGGTCTGCTGATGAAAGTAGCGGCAACTTTCTCTTCCCTCTTGAAGACCTGGACTGTATCCATCCAGATGATCTGAAGTACATGGAGATAGTCCAGTAAATAGATCTTCTCACTCATAGGGCCAAGAAGTTCTACAAGAGAACTGGGAGGAAGTTTCCCAGCAATGCATCCAGTGGAAAGTTTGGGCTGGATAAAAGCAAAGTGAAGTGTTACAATTATAACCAAATAGGACACTTTCTAGGGAGTGCAAGGCACCAAGGACAAATGGTGGCCAAGAACAAACCAGGACAAACTACATTAATAGAGCTCTAAAGACTGAAAAGCCTAAGCAGCAAGCTGCGGTTGCTGTTGAAGAAGGAGGCTTTGATTGGAGCTTTCAGGTTGAAGATGTCTCCCCAAACCAAACACTGATGGCTGATCATAAAGAAGCCAAGGTACTTGAACATCTGTGCAACCCTGGATGTATTGCTAAAGTCAATAGATACAGGTCCTATAACTTGGAAATGAGATCTGATCTTGAGTCCTTGAATATTTTAAAAGCTGATTTTAAAAGAGCTGAAAATGACTATAAACTTAAGATATAAGATCTAGAGAAAACCATTTCAGTTCTTTAGCATTAGCACATAAGTTACAGGACTCAAATTAAGGATCTCATTACCAAGTTAACTGAATGTCAGGCTGAGCTTGTGATCGGCAAAGCCCGGATAGAAAAATGTGTTCTTGAAGAAGAGACCTTCAAGAAAATCATATCCTCATCCTTGCATGCAAAGGTTTGTTATCAGAATAAGCAGGGACTGGGATCTATTGAGATAGCTCCTCCATACACTCTACTATCTGTAAAATCTCTAAGATATGAAACTTGCCAAGATGAGCTTCTCCTCATAGACCCCATTCAAGAAAACAATGAAGACGAAGAGGAGGTAGTGAAGGATGGATCTTAGATGAGTGAAGAAGATCATCCTAAGAAGGGTCACTATTCTCTTGAGGAGAGGAAAGAACTAGGGTTGAGAAAATCCAAGAGAAAGAACTTGATCAGAGCAGCAAAGAGAAATGCAAAGAAAGCTGAAGAGATCAATGCCACCTTTAACTCCAAGCAGAAACAATTCTTTATCTTTACAGGATTTGAAGTGGTGAAGACTGAGAACAAAACTATGAACTCTAGTACCAAGAGTTCTAGTTCATGTCCACCTTATCCTTGTGAAGAAAAGAAGGCTGATAAAATGTGCACCACTACTGCACAGCTTGAACCATCCATTTATAAAAGCAAGCATCACCTTGAGAAGCCTGCTGCATCATCTGTGAAGATGAAGATGGGAGTGGAAAGTGATCAAGCTCAGCTTTCTAAACAAAAGAAGTCTCTCAGAAAGAAGCCAACTGAATATGTCATGTGCAGTAGTACTTCTCATCTTGATAAGGATTACATCTACAATCCTAAAAGTACTATCCACATGACTAAGAAGAAAACTTCTAAGAAGAAGAAGAAGAAAACAACTTCGGAAGGAAAATCTTTTAATTTCAAAAGCTCCAAAGTAAAGTTGAAGACAAGTGAAAACTTGCCTTCGGAAGAAAATTTGGTCTCGGAAGAAAGGAATGCTTTCGAAGTACTAAAGTCTGCTGTAGTGAATGTAAGATCTTCTGAAGGTCCAGTCTCCAAAACTTCTGAAGCTATCAAAACTTCTGAAGTATTGAAGGTCAAGTCTTATCTTTCAAAGATGGTGTGGAAGATAAAGGAACACCATATGACTGAAAGTTATTCATCAACAACAGCTGATGATCCTCTAAGCTTGAAATAGGATCAATTACTATTGCATTGTCTTCAGTTCAATTTGATAAGCCCAAGACCGATGAGGCTTGGGTTTTCAAATGTAACTAACCATCTCTTTTTATGCAGGAGCAGCTAAGGACCAAAGAAAATATGTGGATCATTGAAAGCGGTTGTTCCAGGCACATGACAGGCAATGGCTCTTTGCTTCAAAACTTTAAAAGAATTGATGGAGGGCCTGTTGCTTTTGGAGGAGAATCTGGTGGTTACATTACTGGAAGGGGTAGGGTCATAAATGGTAAGCTAAGCATTGAAAAGGTAAACTTTGTCAAGGAGCTTGGGTATAATCTTCTGAGTGTATCCCAAGTTTATGACCAGAGACATAACATGCTCTTTACTAAGCATTAGTGCGTTGTTTTCAAGCTCGGGGTGGTTATTCCTCAAGAGCATATCCTGCTAAGAGCCCCCAGGAAAAGGAACATATACAAGATGGACTTGCAGGAAGCATTCCCTTTAGGAGAAGTTTCTTGTTTTCTG
Organism: Flaveria sonorensis; assembly: GCA_025506505.1. Taxonomy (NCBI): domain Eukaryota; kingdom Viridiplantae; phylum Streptophyta; class Magnoliopsida; order Asterales; family Asteraceae; genus Flaveria; species Flaveria sonorensis. Next base: position 49,230,505 of record CM046426.1, read on the forward strand.
TCTAAGGCCAATAGTGATAAGTCTTTTCTTTGGCATAAAAGAATATGCCATGTGAACTTTAAAAACATGAATAAACTAATTAAGAATGATTTGGTAACTGGAATGCCAAAGAAAGAGTTTACAAATTATGACCATTGTGTTGCATGCCTAAAATAGAAGCAATACAAAGTGTCTCACAAGCCAAATGAAATAAACTCTATCACTACTCCCCTGCACTTATTACATATGAATCTCTTTGGCCCCACCAGTGTAATGAGTTTAGGAAGGATCTCTTATTGCTTGGTGATCTTAGAGGACTTCACAAGATACACTTGGGTCTTCTTTCTTAGAACTAAGGATGAGACCCCTGAGATCTTGAAGAGTTTCATTTTGAAAATTGAGAATCAATATGATCACAAGGTCAATAAAAACCAAATCCTTGATAAATTTTGTGATGAAAAGGGTATTACAAGACAATATAGTGTTCCCAGGACTCCTCAGCAAAACGATGTTACTGAGAGCAGAAACAGGACACTTATTGAAGTTGCAAGAACCATGTTGTCTGACTCTAAACTGCCCATCATCTTCTGTGCAGAGGCAGTTAACACTACCTGCTATGTACAGAACAGAGTTTTATTGGTTAAGACTCATGGTAAGACTCCTTATGAATTATGGCACAAAAGGAGACCTTTTATTGGTTTTCTCAAATCATTTGGATGTCCTTGCACCATCTTAAATACCAGGATCAAATTGCCAAGTTTGATAAGAAATTAGATGATGGACACTTTATTGGATACTCTTCCCAAGCCAAGGCTTATAGAGTATACAATCTCAGAACCAGAATAGTTGAGGAGTCAGCCAATGTGACCTTCAATGAGCACACACCCAGTGTGAATGGTTCTGGTTCTGATTGGCTGTTTGATCTTGATTTAGTTACCAACTGTTTTAACAAATCTTTTGAGAATGTTTCAGGATCTACAGATATCTTATCAATAAGAGATTATGATGCAAGCTTTGAGCTAAGAAGACAAAGTGTACAAACTATTTCAGCTCCAGTGGTAACTAACCCTATAGTTGGAAATCTTGTTAGCACAACCATGACAAATTCTTCAGCTGATATATCTGAGGTCCCTATAAATTCCAGCATAGGGGCACATAAATTAGATAAAGGCATTTCCAATTTAGGAGGATATGGAGGTGGTGATAGTGATTAGGAGTTTCTTGATGATGATAACCACTCCATAGAAGAAAACATCAATGATGTAACACACTCATTGGATCAAGTTTTACTTGATAAGTGTGTTGATGTGGTGGATGATTCTAAACCACCAGATCTGAATTTCACCAATTTAGATCTGTCCAAACAACTTGTTGTGATTCCTCAACTAAGAATCCATAAGTCCCATCCCACCATAAAAGTTATTGGAGATGTTGAGACCGAGGTGAAAACAAGAGGACAAACCCATGATAAAAATGTTTGTCTTCACTCTTGTTTCTTGTCCGAGATAGAGCCTAAGAAGATTAAAGAGGCTTTGAAAGATGGAAGTTGGGTTGAAGCAATGCAGGAGGAGCTACTTCAATTCAAGAGACAGAAGGTTTGGAATCTATGTTCTCTTCTTCAAGGGAAGACTACCATAGGTACCAAGTGGGTTTTTAGGAACAAGAAGGATGATAAAGGACTTGTCATCAAGAACAAGGCAAGACTGGTTGTTTAAGGATATACACAAGAAGGGATTGACTACACATATGTCTTTGCTCATGTAGCAAGACTTGAAGCTGTTAGGATATTCCTGGCTTTTGCTGCATCCAAGGATTTCAAGGTCTACCAACTTGATGTCAAGTATGCCTTTTCATATGGGGTGATTGATGAGGAGGTGTATGTCAAACAACCACCTGGCTTTACAGACCCAGATAAACCTGATTATGTCTGCAAGCTTGACAAAGCTTTATATGGGCTTTATTAGGCTCCAAGGAAGTGGTATGAGACACTATCACAGTATCTCTGTAAGCACGGATACAAGAGAGGTACTATTGATGGAACACTCTTCATCAAAGGAATAGGAAATGACTTGATGCTGGTTCAAGTTTATGTAGATGATATTATCTTTCGGTTAACTAATTCGAAGCTCTGTAAAGACTTTGAGAAGCTGATGAAGAATAGATTTGAAATAAGTGCCATGGGGGGGAGCTCAATTTCTTTCTAGGAATTCAAATGAAGCAGGTTGACAATGGCATCTTTATAAATCAGTCAAAATATGTACAAGACATACTTACCAGGTTTCACATGACTGAGTGCAAGGTTGCTAAGACATCCATAGTAAAAAACCACTCTCTTGGCCCAGATCTTGAGGGGGAGTGTATTAATGAACATCTATACTGGGTCTTTTATGTACCTCACATCCAGAAGGCCTGATATCATGTTTGCTACATGTATTTGTGCAAAATATCAAGCCAACCCCAGGATGTCACACCTGATTGTTGTCAAGAGAATTCTCGGACATCTCAAGGGTGCTCCCAAATTAGGCCTTTGGTATCCTAAGAATTCTAACTTCAATCGGTATGCCTATACAGATAGTGACTATGGTGACTACAACATGACTGCAAAGTCAACATCTGGGGGATGTTAATTTCTTGGTGGAAGGATAGTCTCATGGCAATGCAAGAAATAATTCTATGTATCTGCATCAACTGCTGAAGCTGAATATATTACTGCTGCAAGCTGCTGTGCTCAAGTGCATTGGATTCAGAATAAGATGCTAGACTATGAATTCAACTTCAAAGAAACTCCCATCCATATAGACAACAACAATGCTATCTCTATTAAAGAGAATCTTATGCAGCACTTAAAGACAAAGCACATCAATATTAGGTATTATTTAATTAGAGATAATTTTGAAAAGGGATTGATAAAACTAATCAAAGTTAACACAAATGAACAATATGCTAATCTGTTTACAAAATCTTTTGATGAGCAGAGATTTAAGTATCTTGTATAAGCTATTGGGATGATTAACTTTGAGTAGATTTTCTTTAAACTAAACTCAAGATTATTTTTAATAATATGTGTGTCTTTAGTTGTCTATTTCATCACCATATAAGCCCACTTTACTTTGGAAGAAACTTTTCAAAATGATATCCCTTAGAATTTTGAGAATTTTGGTGTATTTTCCTTCGAAAGAGATCAAGTTGTCTTCGGAAGAAAATTATGTCTTCAAAACTGCTGGATCATATGAGGCTGGTGCAACCAAAACGACACTTAGAACAATTTTGTGTACAAGTTGAAGAAGTCTTCCGAAGACAAAACTACTCTTCCGCAGCTATGTCAAAGATCTTCCGAAGCATTATGTCTGAAGAACTTCCGAAGGAAAACTAAGTCTTCTGAGACTAAGTAGTTTTCCTTCCGAAGTATATGAAGAAATTCCGAAGGATAGAACAAAGTCTTCCGAAGACCAAGCAGTTCTCCTTCCGAAGTATTCACACTTAAAAGATCCAAAATAAAATCTTCCGAAGAATAAAGTCATAAAGACCTGTAGAAGATTCGGAAGAAGTTGTTTCTTCTAAAGTATAAATGGCCTCGGAAGAACTTATTCTTCCGAAGCCATTTAGCTTCGAAAGAATCAACTATGAACCAGGGGACAAAAGTATAGTTTGTCTGACAGACTCTAATACACTGCATGGTGCTTTTTCTAACCTATGTAGTTGACCATACTTTAATCCACTTTTTATATTTTCAACTTAGTACAGATATCATCCTTAGTTGGTGACAAAAGGTAAGTCATGGACCTGTCATGACTACCTTATCTAGGATATTATTTTATCTTAGATATTTTACTTCTAGTAATGTAGTATTTGTCTAGTAGTAGATTCCAGCTAGTTTTCCAAGTATAACTGGCTGTAGATAGTAGTATATATAGTTTCTTATTGTAACTTATGTAGTATGAGAATAAGAGTCTTGTAATACTGAGTTGAGAAGTAATATATACAAGTATCTTAAAAACCATTCTCTTGTTCATTAACTTCGTATATTATTATCAACTTTAGTTTGAGATTCTGTGTTTCATCGATCAAGTGAGAGTTAGTGAGTTCTGTATTTAGAGTCAAAACCGATCCTGCAAAAACAAATAACTACTTCTGAGAAGTTAACCTTCAGAAGAAATTTGACTATATCTTCCGAAGCTTATTTTTTTCACTAAGTACATATATGTATCGAATGACTATTTTCTTCCAAAAGCAATTAAGTCTTGGAAGACTTATTCTCTAATTAAACAAAATTTATGATATTTGATATCTTCCGAAGAAAAATCTATCTAGGAAATAAAGATACTCTAAGTATTTTTCTTTCAAAGCAAAATTCTTAAAAAACTAGGGAATATCTTCCAAAGCCAAATTAGCTTCGGAAGTTTTTCTAAAACCTTCCGAAGACAAATTACCTTCGGAAGATTTAGACTTCCAAAAAAACTAACTTTTTGGGCACTTTTTCTGAGGTGGGACCGACATCCGGAATTCAAAGTTTATCCTTTTACATTAACTTTGTCTCAAATCCATACCATATATATTCGTACAACGGTTCCCCCTCCTTCACTATTCTCATTCATCTGTAAGATTCAAACCCTAAATTCTCCCACAAACTGACATTGTTCTTACCTTCCTTCATCTCAAAGTTTCTCTAAATGGCCAACCCTGATCCACGAAACCAACCCAATTTCTCCATGCAACTACACAGACAACATAATCAGGTTGCTTTGTTAGTGTCTGAGAAGGATCCTGGCTTCTCAGACGTTTTCTATTTCTTAACTCTATCAAACTACTTCACCTCCCTTACCATAAATCCTCCACTATATGAAGATCAGATGTTGGAGTTTTGGAGGACCTACCAAGAGGTCATTAAGGATGGGGAGAAGGCACTGTCTGCCACAGTGTAGGGCAGGACAATTTTCATCACTCCAGGCACCATTCGTACTCATCTAAGGCTGGATGATGAAGAAGGCGTATTGTCTTTCCCAAAATCTAATGTGAACCAGTCCTTTAGGCAGATGAGCTATGAGTGTGATTACAATGTAAGAACCTTCAAGAAAGGAAAGGTCTCCTCCCAATGGAAGTACATACTCTATGTTGTCATTCACTGTCTATCAAACAAAAATGGAGGTTAGGATTAAATTCCTGAAGAACTTTCCCATATAGTCCATGGATTGGTACAAGGGGTCAAGTTCAGGTACTCACAATTTTTTTATACTAATTTACTTGCAAACTTGGACTCCTTAGAATATTATATGTTCTCTAGATATGTCCAGTACATTCTTAATTATAAACTGGGCTCACAGTTAAGAGGAACAGGTAATGTTCTAAAATTGGGACAGATGAAGCCCGATATCTTTAAAATAATGAGAAAGCCAACCGTTGGCTTCTCAGGGGTAGAAGCAGCCCTGATCCTAAAAATGTTAGAGCTCATTGCTCAAGGTGACAACTTAGCAACACAAGCTAATGTTGAACCCACACCTTCCATATCTACACCACCCACACAGCCACAAATCACCATCACCTACCAAAGAAAATCCAAACGAACCCCTGCACAAGCTACTCAGGTTGTGCAGACCCCCATATTCTCACCCATACAGGAGAAAGTAGAAACTAGATCTCCCACTTCCCCTAAGGAGCAAACCATTCCCATCACTTCAAGGACTAGTGCTGAGGTTCCTCATGCTCAGCCTGATGAGCTCACCACACCAATACCAGCCTTAAGCCTTCACTCAGAGTCTTAAAACTCTAGTGAACAACCTTTAGAGGAAAGCTACCATCCTCAACCTCTAGACCTCAATCAACCCATACCCAACCTAGAATTCTATGATGATGAAGACATGAGATTCAGTGAGTACCATGAGTCTCTCTTCTCCACCCTTGTTCAAAGAGAGATGGGTGCTTCTGACTCAATGTCTAGCCCACATCGTCCACCCACAACTGAGGTGGATCTTTCTGAACTAGTTCAAGAGGTCCATATGGAAGAGGCTCTCACTTCTACAAGTGATTACATCTTTAAGACCTCAACCATGGCAACCCATCCCATTGACACTTCAACTGAAGCTGTCATAGCGTAAGGGAAATCCAGCAGCCAAGAACTTAGTGCTGGTGATAAGGAAGAAGACCTTGGTCCTATTCTCACATCTCCCAGTGACTCTTCAAATGAAGATGAGAGGAGTCTGAAACTAAAGGTGCAACATCTAACTAAAACCTACACCTATTTAGTTTCAAAGGTCAGTCACCTGGAATCTCAAGTGACTAACATACAAAAGAGGGTCCATGACCAGCACCTTGAGATCACCGATATCAAAGGCAAGTTAGATAAGAGACCACTAAGGAGGGCTCAACCAGGGCCACAAGAACCTTTGGATATGGTGGACCTAACCTCTAGCTCACCTATGCAAGAAGATGATGCTACCAAAAAGGGGGAGAAAGTCCTACCTGCAATCACAGAACCTAGGAGTTCTTCTCAGAGTATAGACATAGAGGACTCACCACCCTCATTTATTGTTGTCCATACTCAACAACCTCCTCAAGTCGACATTGATGTGAACTCTTTCATACAAAGTCTATTTGAGGAGGGAATACCAAGGGAAATGCCAACTCCATCTCACCCAGCTGATAATCCAATTATGAGATGGATGTATGATGATCAAAGGAGAGCCCTGGTAATCTTTAGGTCTCAGGGTCAACAAAAGATCTTCAACTTCTTCACCCTAAGATTCTATGAGATCGCTTATCTAGTTGACCTCTAACTTGCCAACCCAAGTCAAAACAAGCAAGCTGCAAGGTTGGCTGATAAGATTCAACAAAGGGTGATTGAAGAGTTCAAGCTGAGAACAAGACTATATAGACAAAGGCTAGCAGGCAAAACTGTTGGTCAACTGGAAGCCGAGGTGGACCCTAAGATTAGCTTCGAAGGGGAAATCTTCACTGAATGCCCAGTAGTTGAGCCAGTGAACCTTGAGATGACAGGAACTGCTTCAGTACCCATTACCCTCAGTGAGACACCAGCTGGTGAAGGTGTCTCACAGCCTCTCTCTAACCAGAGCTCAAGTGAAAAACCAAGCAATAAAGGCCAAAGCTCTCTCCAACCTGAGTCATAAAGTCCTGTGAGTGACAAAGGTAAAAGGAAGATGACTCCTGAGGAGATTGAGGAGGAGAACAGAGAGAGGAAGAGGAAGCTAAGGGGAGAGAGTTCAAGTGGGTCTCTAGGCTTCATGGAAGCTGCAATTAGGGCTGGCCCCAGGCCAAACACTCAAGATGATGAGTTAAGGGCAGCCAGATTGAACTACTTGGGGACCAAAAACTTCAACATTGATGAACGCATCTCTCTTCCCTTAGAAGACTTAAATGAACTGGCTGATATTAAGTTGTCAAAGGAGAGGAAGGAGGCTAAGGATGCAGAACTGCTCCTTAAGATAAAAGAAGAAAGGAGGAAGAAAAGACTCTACACGCATGCTCTTACCCCCTTCCCAGTTCAAGAAAGCCTTGAGACAGTGGCTGTGGCAACTAAGCAACAACCTGAGGTAGAAAAAAAAAGCAGACATACAAAATATGATTAACTACCTGAGTGCCATAGGCTTCTATCAGGCATCTGCACTTCTTCCATTGTTATATGAATACATGGAGTTTGAGTACCTCAAGCAACTTGAGCAACAAGCAATGAAAGAATAAAAAGCTGCTAAGAGGAAGATGAGGGAAGAAGCTGCAAAATCAAAAGCCACCATCAAAGCTGACTTGAAGAAATCTGCTGACAGGCAGAAGATGGTGAGCTTCTTAAAGCTGTATGGATTCTCTGGAAGGAGGCTTGGTCCAATGTCTCTATTCACCATGGATGAGCACATGAGGGTGATCAAGCAGAAGATTAAAAAGGGTGAGCTCATTGACTTGCATTCTCCACCAAGTCAGGCTGCACCTGAAGTTGAGGTCAAGGTTGAACCACAATAGACAACACAACCTGGACCTAGTGCTAGACCACAATCAACTTCATCTTCTGATCCACAGCAGGGTCCTGACCCCTCTCCTTCTGAACCTATGAGGGAAGAGGACCCAACTGAGAAAGACACACAAGAACAACCTAGTACTCAAGGCCAATCTTCTCGGTTGAAATCTGGAAAGAGGAAGAAAAGGATGGCCATTAGAAGGGATAAGAAGAAGATGAAGAAGTCTAAGGCATCCACCTCTACACCTTAGGATTGGTCAGAACATCCTGAGGGTGATCAAGAAGAGGTTGTTCATCCAACTCCTATTCAAGTAGAGCCTCTTGCTGTTAGGAGACCCATCTTGTCCTGGATCTTTGCTTCTAATCCAGACAGATGGTATGTCTTTAGAGATCAATGAGGTTAATATGTCTACTTTTTGCAAGACATACTTGATCTTCCTCTCCATGATCTTTATGAAATGAGGAGATACTATAAGAGTTTGAGGGCTCCTAACCAAATGATGAAGAAAGTAATGGTTTTAATCCTGATGAGGGCTGTCAATAGATGATTAATCTCTTCTGTTTTGGTAGTATCAGCCTAGGGGAGTTTGTAAGGATTATACTTAAATGCTGATGCAACCAAAGCATCCAAAGATCTCTCAGCATGCATGCACGAAGTGTATAGTAAAGTTACTTCAAGAGTTTTACACAACTCAAAGGAAATAAGCTAAGTGTAAAATCTTACGAATCCAAATGACAAAATCTTTCGAAGCTAAAGATTAAGTCTTATGAAGCTTTAGAGACAAAGTCTTCCAAAGCCAAAGACTGATTTCTTTCAAAGACAGAGAAGACATGCTTTCTCTGATCACCTTTTGACAAAGCTGAACAACTTTTCGCTGCCACTCTAAAGACTCATCAACTTATATGAGTTGGTGAAAAGGTCCATGCTTTTGTCAACTGTAGATTATGGTCATTGGTCTGTAACTTTCTACTTTTGTACGTTTTATCCTTTTTGTAATATATTAGGATGTAAGCTATGGCATGTCATAGTCACTAGTCAAAAGGCAATCTGTATTTTGACTTTACTTTGATCTTGTTGTCTAGATTAGTGTTTCCAGCTGGCCTTCAAAGTATGGCCGGCTGTAGGATGTAGTATAAAGTGTCTCAAGTACTTGTATCTTTGATATGCTTTGTAACACTTGTAAAAGAACTTGAGTGCAATATATATTATTCTTGAAAACCAATATCATCTTGTTACTATTCTTATTCTGTCTCATATTTACTTGTATTCTTAGTATCATCTATATATAACCAGTTTCCTATTTGATCTGTTAAGTGTTTTAACTCTCTCCTCATTATAAAACTGTTGCATTAACCCCCTTCAATGGTCCTGCAATCACACCAGAGAGTGGGAGTAGATTTTTTTCCATCCCATCCAAGTTATCGAAGGAGAGCTTCTAGTCACATTAATTCTGCAACCTTATTAGGTGAAGCTTTGTATTCTGACTTAGCGAATGATCAAACGGTTTTCTGTTTTATTGCGGTGACCTGAAGATCATATTAACATTAGATTTTTAAGTTACGAGAAAGATCCACATATAACTAAAGAAGTGATCAATGCACCACATAAAATAACAATGTCTATTAAAAGATAACACATGTGTTGATCCTCAAACATCATAATATATTTAAATCGAAAAATGTAAACTATGAAAATTAGATTTGGGTATAGACAATACCAAATATTAGAAGATTCTATTATATTCTTGATGATAATATCAAATGTAGATATTCCCTAATATCATTTTATGCCCGAGTTATGATGGAGATTTCATCATTATGATGCTCTTCATACTTTTCTCTAGAACTTTGACGACATAAACATCATGTATGTATGATGTAACTGGACATCAAGAAAAAATAGCGAAGTATGCCTTCATATTTCTAGTTTTACATAAGGATAATACTGTTCATAAAAATGTTGTCATTGAAGGACCATAATGCAATTATCAATAAGTTATAATAAGGGCCATTGGTAAATTATTATAACATGATAACTAAACTAACCTATCATATGGTCACAAGGCTATATAGTAAATATTTTCTAACATTCACGTGCTTTGTCGGTCGACTATTGATTAAGAATAAAATGACTTAGTTTTATTGCTATGTGAAAACTTCATAACAATACCAATGTAAATATATATGTTCAATCATGTTGCTATTAACATAAAACTCCTACCAATTATACATTAGCGCTCTTATGAAGCTTATGACTACATAATCCAATGAACCATTAATTATGAAGTAACATTTAAAGTTTGTCCAACAATTTCATAAGTGTGCACATCACTGTTTGTTAAACAAACATATTTATAGACAAGTTATAAGTATGATCGCAATTATTTAATAGAAACATATTTGTAGACAAGTTACGAGTATAATTACACTTATATAATATGGTATCCATTAAGTGGCTATTATGATATACATCAATAAGCTAAAAAATAGCTCTTAGTGGTAGACCCATATTGACGACATGTTTTTTAAAAGTTATGACAATACTTCAGTAGTCATCTTATTAGAGGGTCAACTAACATTCTAAATTTATAAATATACTCGATATTGATACTCTTTTCTTTAATCATTTGCTTGCATTAAAAATACTTTTTGTTTATATAGAGCTTTTAACAGCCTTGAGATGAAATTTTTAACTTTAAGTCCTTCAGTAATAAGTAAACTTATAGTAACACTAATTGGTATGGAGCATAATACCATGTCATTTACTCTACTATTATAGTCATCTTGTCAATTTTACTTATGACTCATCCACTATATAAGGTCTTATTGCTAAAATGAAACTATATATCCATTTTGGTTTCTAAGTTTTTGCACATTACAAATTTAAAATCAGAATAGCCAACAACTTACAGGATATTATATTTCTTTTATACATTATTTTGAGTACTCCCACTCATTTGAAAGTATATATGACTCATTTGAAAGTATATATGATGAATAGGAAAATACTCATGTGAAAATGCAATTGAATGAAACCAAGTTAAGAAAAATTAACTGCTCTAGTTAGCAGAGTTATAACCTACTATGAACACAAAAGTAATAGCTTAGTTATAAGTCTTTCCATAATATTGATAAGATTCTCTAGGTACTACTCATCAATAAGATTTGAAATGTGTATGAATGGCTTGTAATAAGTCTTTACACTATAAGTAAGACTAAAAATAATCACGTGTTAGACACACAAATTTATTACACGTCACCACTTATATAGAATAGTAATAAGTCTTTATTATATTGATAACTTTATGTTGCCAATTATTACCAATTAGACTCAGAATAAACATCAATAACGATTGATATGCATATTTATTCCACATCACTGTTGTGCAGAAGAGTAATAAGTATGCAGATCAAAATTAAGTATCTGGATCATGTTTATTAAGTGAATAACAAAATAATTATAATAATAACAGTATTACTTAGTCCCTTCGTATTAGTTCAAGTAATACCCTTTTGGTTTAATCACTTGAATTTGTAGAAAATGACATATATTAATTATTATTTTTAAATGACAATCCAAGTATCTTGAAGTGTTGTGGATAAGAATTGCATAATAATTAGTAAATTAAGCCACTAGGTTAATGAAGACCAGATGCTAATTAAAACTAAACTAATTCACTTAGTCATTTGTGTGATTCTTATTTTTATCCATCATTTCCTTGAAGATTTTTTCATGTTATGCTTATAGTCAAAGGATGAATAAAATATATAAAAACACTCATTCCGAGCATCAACTTTGATTAAATTAACATACAGAAAAGAGACATTAACTATAATTAATTATAGTACAATATATACGAAGTTATCTCTAGTCACATAATTATTGGGCAGGATTATAGTGGCAAAAATAATTAATTTTAAAAGATTAAAAAAGATTCTTGGCTTATATGCGACTTTTTATTGTTTTTAAAGAGGATGATGTTTTGATTGTTATGTTAAATATTATCAGATCATTGTGTCTAATATATTATAAAGTTGTGTCTAATATTTTTCAGAATTTTTTTATATTTTAAATCATTACGTGTTATTTTTGTTATTGCTTTTTATGTATTATATAAATTTAATGCTATTTTATTATTATGTTTACATATTAAAAGTACAAAAAGATATTATTTCAACAATATATCTTTCAAAAGTTAAAACTAATCATTATAGAAAAACACAAATATGTTTAGTAAAACACAAAATATTCATCATTTTGTTTTAAGGTTTAATCTCATATTTTGTTACTTTATCATTGTTTTTAATGTGTTAAATAAAATATTTGTTATCTTATCATTTTATTTTAAATATTAGAAATACATAATCATGTTCGTTTACTATTATGTTTTTTTAGAATTCATCATTCTAAAATACACAATGGTATTCATGAAAACACAATGAAAAACAGAAAAGACATAATGACGATTAAAAAGACACGATGTAAATTTTTTTTTAGTTTTATATAGATCGATATTATACTTGTTTTAAAGATTAAAATGCTTGTTTTTATAAGAAAACTTTTATAAAAAAAACAATGTTGTATGTTGATGTTATGAGCGTTCAAAAAAGCGCGAAAGCTGCAACAAAAGTGGTTATAGTGAGGAAGCTGCAACAAAAGTGGTTATGGTTAAAATTATAACTTTTTCTTATAATTTAATTTTAATCATTGATTAAAAAATAAAATTTTAAGATTGTTTTATACAATTTTTATATCAAACACTCTTTTTATATTAACTTTTACCTATAATTATTTATCTAGTCACAATTACATATAGAATAAAAAGTGGCAATACCGTTGTTACCACAAGAGGTTCACATCTTCGGGTTTTGCTTTTATTTTTGATTAAATCGGTTTGGGTTTTCTTTTATTTTTCCTTTTATCATTTGGGTTTTGATTTGCACCCAATAACCGATTTTTTCCTAATAACATGGACCAACCATTAAATAATAATAATAATAATAATAATAATAATAATAATAATAATAATAATAATAACAATAATAATAATAATAATAATAATAATAATAACAATAATAATAACAATAATAATAACAATAATAATAATAACAATAATAATAAAAATAATAATAACAATAATAATAATACTAATAATAATAGTAATAATAATAGTAATAATAATAGTAAAAATAATACTAATAGTAATAATAATAATAATAATAATAATAATAATAATAATAATAATAATAATAATAATAATAGTAATAACAAATATAGTAATAATAGTAGTAGTAGTAGTAATAATAATAATAATAATAATAATAATAATAATAATAATAATAATAATAATAATAATAGTAATAATAATAATAATAATAAAAGTAATAATAATAATAGTAGTAATAATAAAAATAGTAATTATAATAATAATAATAATAATAATAATAATAATAATAATAATAATAATAATAATAATAGTAATAATAATAATAATAATAATAATAATAATAATAATAATAATAATAATAGTAATAATAGTAATAATAATAATAATAGTAATAATAATAATAATAATAGAAATGTTCAAATAAGTCTTGTAAAACTAAAAAGTATAAGAATTAATCTTAACCATCCACCTTTTTAATCAATGATTGAGATTAAATTGTAGGGAAAAGTTTGTTAGAGGGGTATTTTAGTATTAACCACTTTTGTTGACTTTTTATAAATTCCCCCATTTTTTTAAATGTTCATAACTTTTATATACGACATTATTTTTTTAATATAAATTACACCATAAAAACGAATGTTTTTTTATTTTTAAAACGTGTATAGTATTGCTATATAAAAAGATAAAAAAGTTGACGCGTTTAAGCTCATATCTCATCATTGTATTTTTAGTGCAGTTCATTGTGTATTTAGTGCAGTTTATTATGTTTTTCTGTATGTTATTGTGTTAATTTTGAATACTATTGTGTTTTTTCTAAAATGATGAATTTTAGAAAATATAATGATAGAATAACATTGTTGTGTATCTTTAATATGTAAAATACAACAATAAATTAACAACTAATTAATATAATACATTAAAAACAATAACAAAATAACACAATGTCTTATTTTACCTTTTGATCGTAATTATGTTATCTTGAATAATATAAGTTTTGAAAAATAATTGTTGAAATAATATCATTATGTATTTCTAATGGTAAAACTCAACGAATAATAACAAGTTTGTATAATCTATTAAAAAAATAATAAAATAACATATCGTGTTATCTTCAACACTATGAGTTTTGAAAACTAGATTGGTGAAAGTATATCATTGTGTCTTCTAATTGTAAAACATAATGATAGATAATAAATTTATAATCTATAAAACAATGACATAAAATGATTTAAAACATAAAACATAATAATTAATAAACATAACAGATGATGTAAAAATATATGACACAATGAACGTATAAGACATAATTAACTAATGTATTTGATACAATGACCAAAATGCCCTTCTATTTAAAACAATAGAATGACATTTTCTTAGATTTTTTTAGATTAAATATTCTTTTTAGTATAATACTACTCTAATAATAAAAAATAAAAATAAAAATAAAAAATCTTGATAAGAACCAACGCAACTAATCAATTAAACTAATCTATAGTCAGAGGGAATGGAAAAGTCAATATATTTAAATTTTAATTAGAAACTTCTATTTTCTATTAAAGAATGACTAAATTACAAAAGTAAACATAATAATAATACATATATAACTAACTTTTATTTGTTTAGTAATATTCATATTAATTAATTAGTTAGCCAACATAGTTGTCCAAAAATAATAATTTTTTCTATCTCTTGGCTATTTGTTTCTATTCTATAGATTAGAATAACTCTTTGTAAACGGCTGCTTTGAAGACCCAAAGTTGTGATGTTAACTTTTAATTACTTTATGATGTATTAGGTTATAAACACGTGTATTATACGGGATTATATAATAAAATTTTATATAACTTTATAATGTGTATTACTCAGGCTGAATCATTATATACGTCTATAGTTCATGTCGTTTAGTGTGATAAAAAGGAAAAAAAAAAGACATACCAAATTGTCAACCCAAAACGCCTAGTGAGTAAAAATAAAATTAACAAATGTCAACCAACATATATTATTTTTATACCAGCTGGTTATCAACACTCATGACAAAATGAATCTCATAATAATAATAAAAATGCTCAAACAAAACATACCAAAGTTGTAAGGAGCTTAAAACTAATCTTTTGAGAATCACTATTCCAGTTAAGTAAACATATTCTTACAAATGAATAGCTAGAACTATCACTTTAACATGAAATATAATGTAACTTGACGATGCAACTAACATAATATAACTTGATTAGCAATTAACAGTTATGTCTAATAATCAATATCACATCAATTTTTTAAAACTAAGAAGTTGTATATGTTTAGATGTGCATTTATATGCACTAACTAATATGCCTTTTTATCAACATCCAACAAAGTTTTTTTGTCATATGTTAACTACTATCTTTCAATTTCAATAAGTACTCTTGATGTTTTCACTATAGTATCCGGTATCAATATTTTTAAAACTAAGAAAAAAATGTAAATTTTAATAAACTATTTGATATATAAAACTATATGTTTTGTTTGTTCTTAAAGCATTCATAATTATCATGGAGAAACTATGATGTTTTATTTTTTTAATAACTAAAATGGGTTAATTAATAGGTATTTATTGATCTGAAACTTGTAAAAGAATATAAACCAGCTTTTAATAATTAATCAGTTATAACTGAAACTTATTTTTACTAACAAATTTTTTTAAAATATTAGAATTTTATTATTATTTATAACATAGAAATAAACTTAAATTACACACCTCATATTGAAAATTATCAATCATGCATTTGTTATATTTAAATTAATAAAAAACAATATTTTTTTGTCAAACATAATTAATATATAGATAGAGTAGGATGTTTAAAAAACCCTTGTTCAAATTTGAAATTTGAAAATTGGTGATGAACATAGTCATCCACATAAATAGGTAAATTGATAAATAGATTTAAAGGGGAAAACAATAACGAGATTAAAGAAAAAAGTGGTATGTGTTCCATAGGGTAGTGTTATTATAAAAAGAAAGAAAAAACTAAAATGTATGAGAAGAATTATTGTTAATTAGATATTATATCTAAGGGATAAGAAAATTGGATGGCATAATGGTAAATGATTAAAAGAGTAAATTACTATTTTGGTTCCTGTGTTTTGATTATTTTAATCATTTGAGTCTAAAAATAAATTTTCTAACAAATCAAGCCCCATGGTTTGTATTCTATAACTTTTTCAGTTCAATACACAAATAGAGTTAGATTTTTCAGTTAGTTTTTAATAAAATAACCAAAATACACTTGGACTTTAATGATTATTTTTACTAATCTCAAGAATCAAAAACGAAATTTAATCTCTCACACAAACAAATTATATATATATATATATATATATATATATATATATATATATATATATATATATATATATATGTGTGTGTGTGTGTGTGTGTGTGTGTGTGTGTGTGTGCGCGCGCGCGCGCGTGTGTGTGTGTGTATGCATAAAAGATTTTAATTTTTATTTTTTAAAGTTTAAAAATATTTTTTTAAACCGCTTGGATTTTAAACCAATAATGTAATTACTAAAAAACGTTTTTAGGTTTTTTAAATCTTTTGTTTTCTAAACATCATTTTTCAAAGATTTTTTTAAACAATTTTTAAAATCATTCATTTTCAAACCGTTCGGCTTTTTAAACTTATTTTTTATAATCATTCGGCTTTTTAAATTTATTTTTTTGATCGTTTGTTTTACTTAAATGTCTTTTAAAATCTTTACGGTTTTTTTAAATATTTTATTTAAATTGCTTTTTAAACCGTTCAACTAATTAAACTTATTTCTAAATTTTTTTGCCTTATTTAAACGTCTTTTTCTAATCGATTGGTTATTCAAATGCAACGAATAACTTAAAAAGTTAAAATAAACTAAATAAAAGTAATTTTAATATCGTAAAAGCCCTAACTGTAATAATCAAAACCTAATCCTTAAAATAGTACAAATGACGTAAAAATATAAATCACTTTCAAGTCAACTTGAACAGAAGACAACAAACATATCGAAAAGAGAAAATATATATTTTAATAAAATCAATTGTTTAAAAAGGAAGATTTTTAATAAACGAATGGTAAAAATACGTTCAAATAAAAGAACGAAATAAAACTACGTTTGAACAAGCCGAATGGTTAAAAAACATGTATAAATACAAAAGATTTAAAAAAGACGCTTAATAGAATTGAACGATTAAAAAAAGGCGTTTAAATAAAATAATAGTTAAAATGACTTTGCGATTTAAATAAAACAAATGGATTAAAAAGAACGTTTAAGTAAGCCTAACAGTTTAAATAAGAAGTATAATAAGCGAAACGGTTTTAGATTTTCTGTTAGATAAGATGAATGTTTAAATACGACGTTTAAAATCTAGAGGTTTAAAAATAAATTTTAAAAAACTTTGAAAAATAAAAATAAAACCATTTCGTGTGTATATACATAATATATATATATATATATATATATATATATATATATATATATATATATACTATACAATATATATATATATAATGTATATATTTGTGTGAGAGAGTGAATTACGTTTTTGTTCCCTGAAGTTATTAAAAATAATCATTTTAGTACAAGGGTATTTTGATCATTTTATTTAAAACTAACTAAAAATCTAACTTTGTTAATGTATTGGACTGAAAGAGTTATAGAATATAAACCGTGGGACTTGATTTGTTAGAAAATTATTTTTTGGATTCAAATGGTTAAAATGATCAAACCACATGGACCAAAATAGTAATTTACTTTAATTAAAACTTTAGATCAAAGGGCAAATGGTAGTTTAGTCATAACCACATTTTCAACTTTCACCTTTTATTTTTAAACGCTCGTAAATTTTACATAAAACTTTATTTTTCTAAAAAAATTACACCATAAAAACAAGCGTTTTTTAATCTTTAAAACGCCTATAATTTTGATACATAAAAAACGAAGTTTTTTTTACGTTATTTCAGTTCATTGTGTGATATTCGTCAGCTCATAATGTAATATCAGGTTATTGTGTAATATTTATCAGATCATTATGAATAATGTTGACCATTTTGTTATGCATTGTGTTTTTTAAAAATGATGATTTTCAGATAACACAATGCTAAAAATGTAATTTTTTTACGTTTTTCCAGTTCATTGTATAATCCTGATCAGGTTATTGTGTAATCTTCATTAAGCATCTCATTATGTCTATTGTTAATTATTGAGTCTAGTGCTAGTCATTGTGTTACCCATTGTGTCTAATGTTAACCAATGTGTTTTTTAAAATGGTGATTTCAAATAACATAATCCTATAAATGTAATTTTTTATGGTTTTTCTAGTGCATTGTGTAATATTAATCGGATCATTGTGTAATGCTCGCCAAGCAGCTCATTGTGTATACTGCTAATTATCGAGTATAGTGTTGGTCATTGTGTTACCCATTGTGTTTAATGTTAACTATTGTGTTATGCATTGTGCTTTCTAAAATAATGATTTTCAAATAACATAATGTTAAAAATGTAATTTTTTTACGTTTTTCAGATCATTATATAATCCTGATCATGCTATTGTGTACTCGTCAAGCAGCTTATTGTGTTTATTGTAATCATCGAGTCTAGTGCTGGTCATTGTGTTACCTATTGTGTCTAATGTTGACAATTATGTTATGCATTGTGTTTTTTAAAATGATAATTTTCGAATAACACAATAATGAAAAATGTACATCTTTTATGTTTCAAGTTCATTATGTATTTCTTAATAAATAATCGTATAATACTCATCCATTTAGAAGATTACACAATGACCTGACGAAATTACACAATAAGTTAAAAAACTTTGTTTTTTATATCAACACTATATGCGTTTTAAAGATTAAAAAATACTCGTTTTTATGGTGTAATTTTTTTTGTAAATAATATCGTACGTAAAAGTTATAAATGTTTTTAAAAAAAGAGGGAACTTGAGAAGGGAAAACATCATCAATTTTGTTACTAACCTAATTTTGATTAAAATGACACGCGTCAATATCTTAATACTTTTTACTCTTTTTAGTTTTGGAAGACTTTGTATTTAAACATTTTCCGTGTTCCATAATGTAATTTTGCATTTCACATCCAAGTTAAGATTTAACTAAAAAACAAACCTGTCATACGTACACAAACGATTTTTAGGTTTTTTATGCTCTTTTTTTCCACATAATGATATAACTGCCTATAAATTTGAATCAAACTAGCTTACTGAGTTCTTGTAAGACTAATTAATTTCAACTTTATAAAAATTTTCAGTTTGATAAAAATGATAATTCATGCTAGGAAGAATACTAGAATCTAGTTCGTTTTCGAGTATTAGAACATTCACGACTCATTACTCATCCTCATCTATATAATTATACTAAAAATTATTATTTTTTCTCTCTTTTTTTTAATTAAATAATACTTTTTATACATTTATAATTATTTTTTCTCTCTTCTGCACTCACAACCACTTAAATTATATTAAAAACATTATAAGGTTTTGAACAGTATTTCTAAAAAATACAGATTGAACAGTCAATTTTCACTGTCTTTTACTCATAACCATTTATAACCATACCATATAATATAAGAAATACACTCACATCAATTTAAGAAACGGGCTATGAATGCTCTTATGGGTGTTACTCACTTTGTATGCTGCTTACAAACAACATTTTTGGACAACTTACAAGCTTTGAATTTGGACAAGTGCATTTTTCGATTACTATTTTCTAACATCTCTGTTCCGGTTATTTTTTAATGCTAGTTTTTAATAAATTTCTTGATTTAACTTTAAACTCTTTTAGAAGAACATGGAGTGACATGAATCTAAAAAAATGATTCCTATCTCAAAAATAACAACTATTCCTTCAAATAAAAAAATTACTATTAAGTTATTACGTCATTAAAAATATACTTAAATATTTTATTTTCTAAATAATAATACAATACACTTAAAACTTGATTACTATTTGTAAAGTTATCTCTAATTAAATTAACTACATTAAGTATTATTTTATTTAGAGGGGCCGGTGCGATCATGTGGTGTTGGTGTTTGGTGGAGGCTATCGGACAACAAAGAGGGGTAAGTATTGGTGGTATTGGCAGATAGAAGTGGTGGTGGTAGTTTTTGGGGGGCGAGAGGTAGGGTTGGGTTCAAAGATAATTTTTTTTAGTTTTGAGTTAGTTAAACAGATAAGCTTATTTTTAGATGTAAAAGGATCAAAATACCTTTAGACTTAAGTGTTAAACCTACTAGGGTTAGTGTGAGAAACAAAACCATTACAAAAATTAAACCATAGGGGTATGATATGATAAAAGATTCATTTTTAAACTGAAATGGGTAAAGTAGCCACACCTCAATGACCGAAACCAAAATTTACTCTTTTATTTATAATTTAAAATTTAAATGTACAATTTATACTTTTATAACTAATACTATTTAAATTAAGTATTTTCTTATTTGAATTCTAAAGTACATATAAATATTAAATATTTAAATAATAATAATAATAATAATAATAATAATAATAATAATAATAATAATAATAATAATAATAATAATAATATACAAATATAATCAGTATTTAAAAAAGATCATGTTAAATTGAACTCTCCAAAAAAGGCTTTGTGTCACCTGCCATATCATGCGGGGCAACCCACTATCTATTATGATAAGTGGTGTATTGGATTGAAGATAAGTTGATATTATTATACCTATATAAATTTGAAACATTTATGAATAGTGATTTTATATAATTGATCGGTTTGTCATCTAACAAGTTATTAATGAACCACACAGGGTCTTTCTTAGAATTTTTTTTGGTTTTCAGAAAATAAAATGTGTATAAATGATATGTTTATAGGAGTTAAACCCAAAAAGGGTGCCCATTTAGACTCAACCCACCCAGGTTCGATTCCTGGTGGTGTTGCTTTGATTCAGAATATTTTTGATGTTTTTTTATTTAGTTTTCTTCTTGAAATTATGATTAATTACCAGTCGAGTTGCTGCTGTTGTTTTTCTTGTTCTATAAAAACCAACTTTTGTAACAATTGTTGGTGTTGTTCTATGGAAACCAACCTTTATAACAATCAATTTACATTTTATTACTTAATATATTGAAAATCTAAAACAACTCTAGATTAAGCTAGTGCGTAGGGTTAAGGTAATATATTTTATAATGTGATAGTCCTTTCTCAAACTTCAAATCAGCGTTACATTACTTTATATATAAACATGATAAATATGTTGAAATAGAACTTCAAAACAATTCACTCAATTGGACAGAGTTCTATTGAAAACAATACATTATAAACACATTAGTAAACGCACAAAAGCTTTGGAGTATTGATAACTAAAGGAGTGTGTAGTAGTGAAAATATTGCATAATGCATCTGCCACTACAAGAAAATGGGTCTATAGCAACGAAAATATGACACTTTATAGCAACGACATGTCGTCGCTATAGCTAATTTTTACCTATAGCGACGACATGTCGTCGCTATAGAGTTCGTTCGTAAAAGTTAGTTGTAATAGACTGATATGTCGTCGGGATAGAGGTCGTCGGCATAACTTTTTCTATAGGAACGACAAATCGTTCCTATAAGTGTCGTGGTTTCTGATTTTATCGAATAAAAAAAATAAAAAAAATAAGATCAATAGCGACGACATGTCGTCGCTATAGGTGTTTTTTAATTTTTTTTAAAAAAAGAAAGACACCTATAGCGACGACATGTCGTCGCTATAGGTATTTTTAATTTTTTTAAAAAAAAGGAAAATACTCTATAGCGACGACATGTCGTCGCTATTGATCTTATTTTTATTTTTATTTTTTATGCAGAACCTTATTTTTTTTAAAAATTTAACAAACATATAATCAAGAAAAATTCAATACAAGTTTAACAAACTAATAATTCATACAACTTCAAATATAAGTTTAACAAACAGATAATTCATACAATTAGTTTAAAATTCAACAAAATCTAACAAAAATACAAACGCTAATGACCACCAGGTGGTCGTTGCTGCTGCCAGTAGCGCATCATTTCCATCTGCTCTTGAAGTAATCGTTGCATTTCTTGTATTTGTTGTTGTTGTTGGATTTGTTGTTGTTGTTGTATAGTTTCTTGATTTTGTTGTTGTTGTTGTCTAAGTTCTGCAACTTCATCATGCAAATGTTGTGTTGGAGGAGGTTGCGAGCTACAAAAATCAGGGGTGGGATGTCTCACCACGCGACCAACACCCCGTATATGTCCTCGCCTTTGACCTAAGGCACGCTCAATGCATTGAATCTCATCAACAGCAGATGAGTCTCCACCGGTCTCGCTAGAGGATCTCACATACTCCTCTTGAATTCTTTCCTGCATTAAACATATTGAATATTTGTCAAACGGGTCATTTTGACCAAAACACACTTAAACATACTAGAATCACACAAGAGTTAGTTCAAACGGGTCATTTTCACCCAAACACATTTAAGCATACTAGAATCGATCAAAAGCTAGTTCAAACGGGTCATTTTGACCCAAACACACTTAAACATACTATAATCACACAAGAGTTAGTTCAAACGGGTCATTTTCACCCAAACACATTTAAGCATACTAGAATCAATCAAAAGTTAGTTCAAACGAGTCATTTTGACCCAAACACACTTAAACATACTAGAATCACACAAGAGTTAGTTCAAATGGGTCATTTTGACCCAAACACACTTAAACATACTAGAATCACACAAAAGTTAGTTCAAATGGGTCATTTTGACCCAAACACACTTAAACATATTAGAATCAATCAAAAGTTAGTTCAAATGAGTCATTTTGGCGCACACACACTTAAACATACTAGAATCACACAAGAATTAGTTCAAACGGGTCATTTTCACCCAAACACATTTAAGCATACTAGAATCGATCAAAAGCTAGTTCAAACGGGTCATGTCGACCCAAACATACTAGAATCACACAAGAGTTAGTTCAAACGGGTCATTTTCACCCAAACACATTTAAGCATACTAGAATCAATCAAAAGCTAGTTCAAACGGGTCATTCTGACCCAAACACACTTAAACATACTAGAATCACACAAAAGTTAGTTCAAATGGGTCATTTTGACCCAAACACACTTAAACTTACCCAGTCCGATTCTGCAGTTGCATTCACCCATCCCGTGCCTTCTCTGAAATGCATCTTTTGAAAGAGATCAATCGGTCCACTCCCCTATGAATAATAAAAATTCTAAGAAATGCATCTTCCGACAGTTAATACTTATTTTTATAATAACAATTATACTTTTACCTCCATATGTCTCTTCTGTGCATATGATTGGCTCCCATGGAAACTCGGATAGCGTTGTTTACCTCTGTTTAATTTGTTTGCCTCAGATCGGCTCCTATAAGCAGGATCTAAGAACAACTCATTAATCACCTGAGCCCATGCTTGCGGGTCAGTTCCCTCAGGAGGACAAGTTAACGCTGTTTCCACGTCATCATAACCACCCACATCATCAAAATGAGATTTTAGATCTTGCTTTCGATCTTTATAGGCTCTTTGACACTCGGCATTGATTCCGAGCCTTACGCCTTCCCACTGTTCGGATTCCCTCCATCTAGCAAGGTCAAAATATTCCTACAAAACATGTAATTAGAAAACATGTAATACTTATATGATTAAAATACGATAAAAACACAACATTGTATACTTACAAAAAGTGTGGGATATATGGCTCTCTTAAACTCATCGGGAACAGCTTGCCAACTGGGATAATGGAAAGGAACAACCTTACTAATCTCATTAGAGATTAACCTTATAAAATCCGAGCTGTTTTCTCCAACAAACTTATATTGGCCCCCCTTGCTTTCAACTTCAATCGGTAGTGGTTGGCCTTTGTTTTGCTCAAATTTTTAAATAATTTAATGTTTTTTCCTTTTGATCTTCTTTTTCTCGCGGGTTGTGCTACATTAATATATGCAATTGAAAAGTTAGGAAACATAGATTATGTTCAACATAAATATGTATTTTTTAACTTTAACAAATAACTTACAAGACTCGCAACCTGTTGGGATCTTATTTGGATCCCCATGCGGAGGTAGATCCCCGCCATCCCCACCATGTCCTCGAGCAATATATGTTGACATGCTTCAACAAAAATAGACAATAAAACATGGAAATACAACTTTATCAATTAACATATACACAAAGATGTACTAACATTAAATTCATATACACTTACATATACATACATACAAGCATAATCACAATACATAATCACTTACAAGTATACAAACATACAAATATACAGCATACCTACATACACAATTACAAAAATACAAACATACTTACATACAAGTATACAACATACTTACATACACACTTACAAGTATACAAAAAACATACAAGTATACAACATACTTACATACACAATTACAAAAAACAAACATATAATATACTAATGAACAAACATATAAACATAAATACATACAAACATTCACATACAAAATTTACATAATTACATACATATAAACATATACATAAACAACTAAATACATCAAACCATATACATATAAATTAACACATATAAAAATACATACAAACTTAAAACCATGAAAATATATATAGTGGCATTTCATCAAACACTTGGTGTGCATAACCTAATCTACCATCAAACTTACATACACTAACATATATATACACTTTTACAATCATACAAACCTAATCACAAACATATTCACTAAACAACACTTAAATCATAAGCTTTAAACGAATTTCATACCTTCAAATCTTCAAATCCTTTAATTTCAAGCTTTAAACTTTAATCCCACCTAAAACATAAAATTTAGATAAAACTTATAAAAACAAGATTATATAACTTCATTATAGTAAAATAACATCATCCTTACCTTCAAACACTTCAATTTCATACCAAATACGCATATAAACCGAGATGAAAATCGTGAGAAAAATTTGGTTTTTTTTTGGTGAAAAAAGGGCAGAAGGTCTGAAATGCGATTTAAAGGGTCTGCACTCTATAGCGACGACATGTCGTCCCTATAGAGTAAAAAAAGTCGTCCCTATAGAGTCAAAATTAAAAAAATTAAAAAAAACCTGTTCCGACGACATGTCGTCGGCACAGAGAAATTATTTTTTATATTTTTTATCTATCCCGACGACATGTCGTCGGGAAAAGTGGATTTTAATTTTTTTTTTTTAAATCTGTAATTTGAGGTAGAAAAAAATAAAAAATTAAATAACCTCACCTATGGCGACGACATGTCGTCGGCATAAGTATTTTCATAAATCCCGCGTATTATTTTGAAGCCCGCCAACTCTATACCGACGACAAGTCGTCGGTATAGAGTTTGACCAGTCAAAAATACCTATTACTATATAGCGACGACATGTCGTCGCTATAGACCAAACTATACCAGCGACGTATGTCGTCGCTATAGATGTCGTCGGGACAGAGCTAAATTGTTGTAGTGTGCTCATTGCGGATTAATTCATGTGTTGTTGGATGTGCATTAATGTATGTAATGTGAGTGTGCATTGATGCATTTTGGCTTATGTAAATATGTTTAGGAATCATATTATTATTTCCATTAAATTATTAAAAAGACGTTTATAAATTATAATACGTAAGTGTGTTTAGGTATTATATTATTATAATAGAAACACTTCAGTACTACATATTAATTATTGCAAATTTACAAAGATTATGTTGTTAAAGATATCATCTACAACAACATTGATTTAATATTTTCAGTTAACATCAAACAAATAAAAAAAACTAAAAAATTAAAATTTATTATTTGCAATAGTGACAAACAAATAAAAAAACTAAAAAATTAAAATTTATTATTATCAATAGTGACACCCAATATATAACATGGTTCTCTTATTTTCAAAAACACGTGTACAAAATAAGTGCCGTAAAAAGATGACTTACAAATTTCGTTTATTGTCATAAACTAGAGATAAGTTCCAAGACTACTACAATATTATATTATTTTCAATAAATATTAATCTGATTTGCTAGTAATTAACAAATATATCCTAAATTCAATTAATGACAATAAATATACGGCTTTATGCAACTAATAAAGAAGTAAATTAGAATGAAATACACATACTTCAATATTCGCACACGTTGCACTTCCGGATTCAATTCGCAACACTAATGGATCATTTTCTCTGTCCTATAACCGTTTAATAACTTTCCAAACCCAATAACATGAGGAAATTTAGTAAAGGACTGAAATGAATTACCCTTAGAATTAATAACAATTTAATTAACAATTAAAGATTATAGGTAAAATATGATTGGTTATAAATGGTTTTTATGGTTTTGCTCATTTTTATGGTTCTTAATTGAATGTCTCTCAAACTAATGATATGATTTTATTTTTTTTGAAAAGCCAACAAAACATTTTATTAAATAAATCTAGCATGGAGCTAGATCAATATTACAACACATGTTTGAAAAAAGGACAAAAATTACAATCCCATATTTGAAAGATCAAATTCACTCCATTCATTCCAAGTCACCATTTTTACTTTTGCACGATTCCGAATCCAAATGAAGGCGTGTGTTTTAACATCCTCAAATACCGCTTTCAAAGGGACGAAGTTGTTGTTGAAGATATTGTTGTTTCGAGCATTCCATATACACCACATAGTCGTCATAATTATAGTTTGCACTACCTTTTTCCTCTTTTTCGAACCAGTGATTCTCAAATGGGTCTGCAATAAATCCCGTACATGGAAGGCGAAAAAAGGACAGATATTACACCAACATGCAATCAACTCCCAGAGAGATTGTGCGAACAGGCATGCAACAAGAACATTGACTGCAGTCTCCACGTACTCCCCACAGAATATGCAGTTGAGCGGGCCGACATTAACATTCCGACAAGCTAACGAATTCAACGAGGGGATACGATCCATTTTCGCTCTCCATGCAAAGAAATTCACCTTCTTCGGTATCCAGTTGTTCCAGTCTAGTATGAAGCTTGGTGTATTTGAGTTGGACTCTTGAATCTTGAGTTTTAGACTTGAGGTTGAGAATGCCCCAGATGTCACACCCTCAAAATCCGCGAGCGGGGTTTTACCGTGAGGCGCGTGACATACCAGGATCTCAGTCAATAGTTACCAAGAACGACTCTATATGATAAATAAACAAAACCAGAGTTAACGTTTAAAATACTGCGGAAGCGTTTTTAAAACTAGAAAACCCAAAACAAGTAGTATGTAAAGAGAATGCGCAAAACATACACGCCCCAAACACAAATGTTTAATATGAAAAAAAATATCCCAAATTTGTAAACAAACAAATGTAGACAACTCAACGATGCTGGTGTGCGTGCTCCTAGGCAACTGGCAACCTTAACCTGAGAATAGCATACTAAACAAGTCAACACATGGTTGGTGAGTTCAAGAGTTTGCGTTAAAATATAAACCAATCAACAGTTTCCAGAGCATAAGTAGTGTATTGCAATAGATAGCTAGTCTATTAACATAAAAATATTAATCATAGTGATTTCGCGATCGAAGCTGACTGTGTTACGTTTGTTGCCTCCCGTCACGACTTACCGTGTCGTGACGAATATGTGTTAGGACAAAATTGCACCCGTTTGACCTCGAGTCGCACAGGTGGGGCTCGTCAGACCCAGTAGTACTACCCAAAATTTCCCCGCTATTCAATATTAACAATCCGAAAGTGTGAGGGCTTTCCATGGTAAACAACACTATATCAATATTATACACACTCATATATAAAAGCGTTTGTGATCAACAGTATGCTATCTCCCCCAAAAGAGATTATGTAAAATGAGTGGGGCAAGAACTCACCTGATGCGCGCAAGAATTAACCTAGAGCTTAACTTGAAAGAAAAGAGGGAAAGACAACCTTCAAAGGTCACCTAGAACACAAGAGTACATAAGTACGTGTACACAGAATCAACATGAAACCCTAAGTGTTCTACAAACTAAGAGACTCAAGGTTTAAGAAAGACAATACACATTTGACCCAGTTGACCCGTTTGACCCGTTGGCGACATTATAGGTGATAACTCGTTAATACTAACACAACAGCATATCATACATGATCAACATACAACCCAACAATAGTCCTAACATACCCATATGACCCATTACCATGAATTCCCACACACAGGCCAAATCAGATAACTATCCAACTAAACATTCATACAACACAAACAACACATTTAGTTACCTTAGAAACCATCCATGAACACACTAGCATGATCCTAATATCCCAAACATGCTCAAATCATCCAATTCAAGGATTTGCACAAATAAAGTTTCCCTTTTGGGAAGGTTCATCCCAACTTCATCAAACTCACACAACAATCATGAATTCATCAATTATATACCAATTCAAGTCCATGACAACATCTAAACATGATCAACAACACCTAATCATCATGATTCATCAACTTTCATACCCAAAAGTTACTATTTTTAGCAATGTATGAACTACAACATGCATTCTTGAATTCCTAACATTCATATCAACCATCTAGCATCTAATCATCATCACAAACACATCCATAACATTCATACATCAACCAATCATCAATTCATGCAAAATAAAGTTACTATTATTAGTAACCTATGAACAATGTATCAAAATCATAGCTTTCTTGCATAATCGACGTTAACTAGCATATATACAATCCAACTAACATAATAACACTAACCAACATCAACAAATCGATCCCCAATTGCAAGTTTCGAATTAGGGTTTCGGCCCTAATGTAATTTCCATAAAAACTTGTAAAAATCCAACCTTTATTGCATACTTGACGTTAATTAACATATAATCTACCCAACAAACACATTAACAACAACAAACAAGCATCAATCGACCATCAATTGCAGAATTCGCATGGAACTTTCGGCCAATCATGAACAATCATCAAATCATACAAAAATCTAACCTTTAGATGTGTAATAGTTTGCAATTGAAGGTTCTAACTTGTTGTATGCCTTGAAATCGATCCAAATTCGAATGTGAATGCTTGTTCTTGGCTGAATTCGCGATGGTGAGGGTGAGGGGATGCAAGTTGCGGCCGAATGGGTTAGGGGATTAGGGTTTGTTTTTGATTTTGTAACATAATTAATCATATTTACCCTTTTAACCCTTATAATTTGTATTTTATAAAAATTAGGCTTTTTGAATAGTTTTTAAATAGTTTTTAACTACTAAACACAATTATTATTAATCACTAATAACAATCATGCATAATTCCCATTTATCACAAAACACACGAAATAAATATGCACGTTTTCACGTTACGCGATAAAATTACAGTTAACATTTAAATCACATAAGCATAACTTAATAATCACATTGTTAACTTAATTATCATAAATTTAACATTACTGATTATTGTTAAGTCACCAACGTTCAACGACAACTAGTGTGTGTGCACGACACGTGTATGCAAGACTTAACGGAACAAACGGAGTTTGGTAACGGAAAATTACCGGATGTCACATTATCCCCATGTTGAAAGAATTTTCGTCCCGAAAATTGCGTTACATGGTGAGTGTTCCATCACTGGTCTACTGCATTGGCACAAGGAAATCGACATCGTGTGAGTTTTGGATGAGTTGTCACATCATCCCCATGTTGAAAGAAATTTCGTCCCGAAATTTAATCAATACCTTCGCCGGCTGGCATCGTCCTTTCGAATAGCTGAGGATACTTAAGCTTCATTTGGTCTTCACGTTCCCACGTGAATTCTGGTCCACGTCTCGAGTTCCAACGAACTTTGACGATGGGTATCTTGCTTTGCTTAAGCGTTTTCACCTCACGATCCATCACTTCGACAGGTTCCTCAATGAAACGTAATTGTTCATCTACTTGAACTTCTTCCAGTGGTACAACCATCGTTTCATCCGTTAAACATTTCTTTAGGTTTGAAACATGGAATACATCATGGATTCCACTCAATGAATCAGGTAAGGCTAGTCGATAAGCCACTAGACCAATTCTTTCCACTATCTCAAATGGTCCAACGTATCTCGGATTTAACTTTCCTCGCTTACCAAACCGAACTACGCCTTTCCACGGTGAGACTTTTAATAAAACTTTGTCACCTGTCTGAAATTCCAAAGGTTTTCGTCGTTTGTCAGCATAGCTTTTCTGTCTGTCTCGCGCTGCGCCATGCGGTTTCTTATCTGAACAATCTTCTCAGTTGTTTCGTGTACTAACTCAGGACCCGTTAATTGACTATCACCAATTTCAGCCCAGCAAACTGGCGATCTACACTTTCTCCCATATAAAGCTTCAAAAGGTGCTGCCTTTATGCTAGTGTGATAACTGTTGTTGTAAGAAAATTCCACCAATGGTAGGTGAACTTCCCAGTTATTCCCGAAGTCAATCACACAAGCACGTAACATGTCCTCCAAAGTCTGTATAGTACGCTCGCTTTGACCATCAGTCTGTGGATGATAAGCGGTACTCATATCCAATCGCGTACCTAAAGCTTTCTGCAACGACTGCCAGAAGTGTGATGTGAAACGAGAATCGCGATCAGAAATGATTGAGATTGGTACTCCATGCCTTGAAACGATCTCCTTCAGATAAAGTCGGGTTAACTTTTCCATCTTATTCGTTTCCTTTATTGCTAGGAAATGAGCAGATTTTGTCAATCGATCCACGATAACCCATATTGTATCACAACCCGTAGAAATGCGAGGTAACTTAGTAATAAAATCCATTGATATCTGATCCCACTTCCACATAGGGATCTCGGGTTGTTGTAGCAGACCAGATGGTTTCTGATACTCCACTTTAACCTTCGAGCAGGTCAGACACTTACTCACATAAGTAGCTACATCTGCTTTCATGTTAGGCCACCAATAGTGCGCCTTCAAATCGTGGTACATCTTGTCAGATCCAGGATGTATAGAATACTTGGACTTGTGAGCCTCACTCATCACCAAGTCTCTCAGATTTCCGTGTAGAGGTACCCATAGTCTATCCATGAAGTAACTAATTCCATCCGCTTTTACTTCCAATTGTTTTTCCATACCCCTTAACGATTCAAACCCAATGTTTTCTGCTTTCAAAGCTTCTGTTTGAGCCTCTCGGATTTGTTCAGGTAATTGCATACTAATCGTTAGTTGCAGAGCTCGCACACGTCGAGGTTTAGCAGTCTCTTTTCTACTCAATGCATCAGCAACTACATTTGCTTTCCCCGGGTGGTACTTAATAGCACAATCATAGTCGTTTAACAATTCCACCCAGCGTCTTTGCCTCATGTTCAACTCCTTTTGCTCAAAGATGTGCTGAAGACTCTTGTGATCGGTGTAGATGGTGCATTTGGTACCGTACAAGTAATGTCTCCAGATCTTTAAGGCAAAAACTACCGCACCCAGTTCCAAGTCATGGGTGGTATAGTTCTTCTCATGAATCTTCAATTGTCTAGAGGCGTAAGCTATCACTTTATCCCGCTGCATCAGGACGCATCCAAGTCCTTGAATAGAAGCGTCGCAGTAGACTACAAAATCATCACTACCATCCGGTAACGCTAATATTGGTGCGCTACACAATTTATGTTTCAGCAACTGAAAAGCAGATTCCTGACTCTCACCCCATTTGTACGTCGTTCCCTTGTGAGTCAAAGCTGTGAGAGGTTGTGCAATCTTAGAGAATCCTTCAATGAATCGTCGATAATATCCCGCTAATCCAAGGAATTGTCGTATCTCACTTGGTGTCTTAGGAACAGACCAATTCTTTATCGCTTCAATCTTAGCAGGATCAACATGTATTCCCTTCTCGTTGACAATATGACCCAAGAATTGTACCTCACGTATCCAGAAATCACACTTAGAAAACTTTGCATACAGTTGTTCCTCTGTAAGTAATTCTAAGATTAAACGTAAGTGCTCCCTATGTTCTTCCTCGGTCCTTGAGTATATCAGTATGTCATCAATAAAGACGATAACAAACTGATCAAGATAGGGTTTGCACACGCGATTCATGAGGTCCATGAATACTGCTGGTGCATTCGTCAACCCAAATGGCATGACCAAAAATTCATAGTGACCATATCGTGTACGGAAAGCAGTCTTCGAGATGTCCTCTTCTCGAACTCTCAGCTGATGATACCCAGACCTCAGATCAATCTTAGAGTAATAGCTTGATCCTTGCAGTTGATCAAACAAATCATCGATACGAGGTAAGGGATATCTATTCTTGATAGTAACCTTGTTCAGTTCCCTATAGTCAATGCACATTCGAAATGTACCATCCTTCTTCTTCACAAATAGAACTGGCGCTCCCCAGGGCGACGAACTCGGTCGGATGAACCCTTTATCCAACAACTCTTGTAGTTGGGCAGATAATTCCTGCAGTTCGTTCGGAGCTAATCGGTACGGTGCTCTCGCAATTGGAGCGGCTCCTGGAGTCAACTCAATCTGAAATTCAACTTGACGATGAGGCGGTAATCCAGGAAGGTCTTCCGGAAACACCTCGAGAAACTCACGAACTACGGGGATATCCTCTATCTTCTTTTCCTCGACCTGTTTATCTGTGACGAGTGCTAATATGGCTAGTCGACCCTTTCGTAACAACTTCTGTGCTTTCATAAACGAGATGATGCCTATCACCGCACCACTCCTATCACCTCTGACCGTAAGGACTTCTTCACCAAGGGGAATCCGTATGATCTTCTCGTGGCATATGACTTCTGCTTGTTTATCAAAGCCAATCCATGCCTACTACCACATCAAAGCTTCCTAACGTAACAGGCATGAGATCTATAGTGAATGTATGACCAGCAAGCTCTATCTTGCAGTCTCTAAGAATATGCGTTACGTGAATCTGTGTACCGTCAGCTAACTCTACGGTGTATTTAGATTCTAAGACTGAGGGCATATCACTTAAAAGACTACAGAACCTAGTGGACACGAAACTTCTATCGGCTCCGGTATCGAATAATACAGTAGCAAAACGACCATTAACCGAAAATTTACCAGTTACTGTTGTAGGATCGTTTAGAGCCTCACCTGAGCCAATGACGAAGGCTCTTCCTTTGGCTCCATTATTGTTTCCACCATTGTTGTTGCCATTACCATTGTTGTTATTATTGTTGCCATTGTTATTGTTGCTGTTGTTCCCATTGTTGTTGTTACCATTACCATTCCTCTTAAGCTGGGGACAGTTACGTCTGTAACGGCCTTCTTTTCCACACTCAAAACAACCTTTCGGAGTTTCTTGTGATTGTTGTGGCTTCTTCATCAGTTCACCCCGACAGTCTTTGGCTGCATGACCAATCTTCCCACAACGTTGACACTTGTAGTTATCACATCGACCCACATGGTGGTAGTTACACCGGTTGCACTTCGGCAGTCTTCCACCATACCCACCGGGTCCTTGATTTGAGTGCGCCTGGTTGAAGCTTCGGTTGTTATCGAACTTCCGTTGCTGTTGCTGACTTTGTGCTGTTGTTGAGGTTGAGATTGGCTGCTGGATGACGATCCCTTGTTGCTTGAACCATCCCACTTGCATTTCTGGTCGGGCACGCTTGCCACCGCACCCCGTTTAGGTAACCGACCTTGCTCAACTGCCTGGTCAGTCAGCCTGTGGGCGGTTCGGATAGCTTGTTGTATGGTAGTGGGGTTAGAAGCAGTTACCATACTTTGAATTTCAGGCACCAATCCCCGTATATAATGCTCCACCCTCTTGTGCATTTCATTCACCATCCCTGGGCATAAAGTGGCTAACTCATGAGTACGAGTCGTGTAGGCTTCAATTTCTGAGCCTTGCATTTTGAGTTGCCAGAACTCAATCTCCAGTTTCTGCACTTCATTCCGGGGGCAGTATTCTTCGGTCATGATTTCTTTAAACTCATCCCAAGGTAGTTCATTGGCCACGGCTTGACCCAGCATTTGTACCTGGGCATTCCACCAGGAAAGTGCTGCGCCTTCCAATGTCCCGGTGGCATACTTCACCTGATCAGCAGGCGGACAGTTGTATTTCGCGAAGACAGACTCTGTCTTCTCAAACCACCTTACAAGCCCTACAGCTCCTTCCGTCCCGCTGTAGGTATGGGGTTTACAGTCCATGAAGGACTTGTAGGTACATGGTGATGGTCCTGTTTTGACAACCCAAACATTAGTCAGATATACCAGACAAATAACTAGGTTAATTAGTTTAACCTCTTGTTATCATTTACCTGTGGTTGTCCCGGTTGGGCAGCAGCCACTGCCGCCTGAACATGTTCATTAATTAATGCCGCCAATTCCGCAGGCGTCATGTTTATGGCTCCGACTCCACGGCCTCCGGCGCCACGTCCTCGACCACACCCACGTCCTCGTCCACGTGCGTCCATATTTCACTTTAAAATTCACAATTACAATAATGAGTAACATCCAACACATTAATCTCATCAAGGTACAGTAAACAATAAGAAATAATGCATTCACCACAACCACAACATTTATAACAGAAATAATAATCAAAGATAAATAATTTGCAATTGAGACACAAAATATTCCATCAATGTCAAAATTTAAGTTTGTCAGTTGGGTGGGAAACAACCCTTCCCACATAGGTTTCAAAGAAAAGAAACACTACATAGTCTAAGTCATTTAAAAGGTAGATCAGTCCAGTACGTCAGATCCGTCACTGTCCTCATCCATCTCTACTGGTTCTTCTTCGGGGGCTTCCTCGGGTTCTTCTTCTGGGTCTTCCTCATCAGGTTCCACCAAAGGTGCAGGGGCTTCAGCAATCTGGAGTGCTGCTAGTTGTGCCCCCAAATCAGCAAACCTATCATCAACCACTATGTTATGGTGATCCTGTGCGTCCATGCGCCCACTAAGTGCTACCACGTTGCCTGCCAGAGTATGATGTCCATCAATGGCCATCGAAAGTCGCTCCTGCAGCGTCTCTACCTGGAAACGCAGCTGACGCATCTCAGATCGTAATGCAGAGTTCTCATCAGTGAGTCCTCTAATCCGCTGTCGCTCTGTGTCCAGTGTGGCTACTAGGGCTGCAAATGCCTGCTCCAGAGGAATGCTCAAAGTAGGAAGTGTAGGCAAAGTAGAGGCGGTTGATGACCTAGTCCTAGGTCGTGTAGGTGCTACTGGTGGTACGCGTTCTCTATATGCCATACGGTTTATGTAGGTGGGGTAGAAATCCCAGTTACGCGGAGGATCTAGCTCAGGAGGTATGAAAGGCTGATCCCAGTCTATCTCGCTAGGAGGATAAGGATGTCGAGGCCAGTTAAATCCCCTATCCGGTACGGGAGAAGTAGGAGGTGACTCAGATCGTCCAGGTCTCTTGCCTAAATTTCTGGACGACGATGCCATGCTGCGAAGTACGTGTTGCGTATGCCAATGAGTATACAGTAAGGAGAGTAAGCGATAAGTAACTAACAACTGTGCGGTTATAGTCTAGTGTGTATGCAACCTAGTTCCCTATAACCAATGGCTCTGATACCAATCTGTCACACCCTCAAAATCCACGAGCGGGGTTTTACCGCGAGGCGCGTGACATACCAGGATCTCAGTCATTAGTTACCAAGAACGACTTATATGATAAATAAACAAAACCAGAGTTAACGTTTAAAATACTGCGGAAGCGTTTTTAAAACTAGAAAACCCAAAACAAGTAGTATGTAAAGAGAATGC
This sequence comes from Flaveria sonorensis, assembly GCA_025506505.1. Taxonomy (NCBI): domain Eukaryota; kingdom Viridiplantae; phylum Streptophyta; class Magnoliopsida; order Asterales; family Asteraceae; genus Flaveria; species Flaveria sonorensis. The sequence continues at coordinate 49,266,280 of CM046426.1, forward strand.
GCAAAACATACACGCCCCAAACACAAATGTTTAATATGAAAAAAAATATCCCAAATTTGTAAACAAACAAATGTAGACAACTCAACGATGCTGGTGTGCGTGCTCCTAGGCAACTGGCAACCTTAACCTGAGAATAGCATACTAAACAAGTCAACACATGGTTGGTGAGTTCAAGAGTTTGCGTTAAAATATAAACCAATCAACAGTTTCCAGAGCATAAGTAGTGTATTGCAATAGATAGCTAGTCTATTAACATAAAAATATTAATCATAGTGATTTCGCGATCGAAGCTGACTGTGTTACGTTTGTTGCCTCCCGTCACGACTTACCGTGTCGTGACGAATATGTGTTAGGACAAAATTGCACCCGTTTGACCTCGAGTCGCACAGGTGGGGCTCGTCAGACCCAGTAGTACTACCCAAAATTTCCCCGCTATTCAATATTAACAATCCGAAAGTGTGAGGGCTTTCCATGGTAAACAACACTATATCAATATTATACACACTCATATATAAAAGCGTTTGTGATCAACAGTATGCTATCTCCCCCAAAAGAGATTATGTAAAATGAGTGGGGCAAGAACTCACCTGATGCGCGCAAGAATTAACCTAGAGCTTAACTTGAAAGAAAAGAGGGAAAGACAACCTTCAAAGGTCACCTAGAACACAAGAGTACATAAGTACGTGTACACAGAATCAACATGAAACCCTAAGTGTTCTACAAACTAAGAGACTCAAGGTTTAAGAAAGACAATACACATTTGACCCAGTTGACCCGTTTGACCCGTTGGCGACATTATAGGTGATAACTCGTTAATACTAACACAACAGCATATCATACATGATCAACATACAACCCAACAATAGTCCTAACATACCCATATGACCCATTACCATGAATTCCCACACACAGGCCAAATCAGATAACTATCCAACTAAACATTCATACAACACAAACAACACATTTAGTTACCTTAGAAACCATCCATGAACACACTAGCATGATCCTAATATCCCAAACATGCTCAAATCATCCAATTCAAGGATTTGCACAAATAAAGTTTCCCTTTTGGGAAGGTTCATCCCAACTTCATCAAACTCACACAACAATCATGAATTCATCAATTATATACCAATTCAAGTCCATGACAACATCTAAACATGATCAACAACACCTAATCATCATGATTCATCAACTTTCATACCCAAAAGTTACTATTTTTAGCAATGTATGAACTACAACATGCATTCTTGAATTCCTAACATTCATATCAACCATCTAGCATCTAATCATCATCACAAACACATCCATAACATTCATACATCAACCAATCATCAATTCATGCAAAATAAAGTTACTATTATTAGTAACCTATGAACAATGTATCAAAATCATAGCTTTCTTGCATAATCGACGTTAACTAGCATATATACAATCCAACTAACATAATAACACTAACCAACATCAACAAATCGATCCCCAATTGCAAGTTTCGAATTAGGGTTTCGGCCCTAATGTAATTTCCATAAAAACTTGTAAAAATCCAACCTTTATTGCATACTTGACGTTAATTAACATATAATCTACCCAACAAACACATTAACAACAACAAACAAGCATCAATCGACCATCAATTGCAGAATTCGCATGGAACTTTCGGCCAATCATGAACAATCATCAAATCATACAAAAATCTAACCTTTAGATGTGTAATAGTTTGCAATTGAAGGTTCTAACTTGTTGTATGCCTTGAAATCGATCCAAATTCGAATGTGAATGCTTGTTCTTGGATGAATTCGCGATGGTGAGGGTGAGGGGATACAAGTCGCGGCCGAATGGGTTAGGGGATTAGGGTTTGTTTTTGATTTTGTAACATAATTAATCATATTTACCCTTTTAACCCTTATAATTTGTATTTTATAAAAATTAGGCTTTTTGAATAGTTTTTAACTACTAAACACAATTATTATTAATCACTAATAACAATCATGCATAATTCCCATTTATCACAAAACACACGAAATAAATATGCACGTTTTCACGTTACGCGATAAAATTACAGTTAACATTTAAATCACATAAGCATAACTTAATAATCACATTGTTAACTTAATTATCATAAATTTAACATTACTAATTATTGTTAAGTCACCAACGTTCAACGACAACTAGTGTGTGTGCACGACACGTGTATGCAAGACTTAACGGAACAAACGGAGTTTGGTAACGGAAAATTACCGGATGTCACACCAGATGTATCCAATGACTAGTTCCAGCAATCCGATTTGTGTGTTAAAGCGACGGACGATAACAAATTTGTCAGTTTATGAAGCTCACTTATCTCCGGTTCCGATGATGGAGGCTTCCTCCAACAAAATTGTATAGATATCCCACTCGAGTTCATTTGGATTCTCTCAGCGATGGTGCAAGTTTTTGACTTTTCTAAAGCGAACAAAGATGGAAAATTCACAAGTAAAGGTTCATCATCCACCCACCGATCAATCCAAAACATAATGTTACGCCCCGATCCAGGAATACCTTTAAAATATTTAGAGATGTCAATGCCAAGGTTGTTTAGGGTAATGGAAATATTGTATGTTTGCTTCCACGGTCCCAGGTTGGATAACCGTATAGGAATGATGTTCCAGGACCAAGAATTATGGTGTAAGGACCATATTATCTTTCTCCACAATGCATTAGGTTCCACCTTGAATCTCCACCACCATTTGGCCATCATTGCTAAGTTTGTGTCTTTTAGCGATCTCAGTCCAATCCCACCAAATTCTTTCTTTTTTATTATCCTTTCCCACGAGACCCAATTGATTTTCTTTTTATCCGACGACCCTCCCCATAAGAATGTTCTTCTCATGCTTTCAAGAGAGTTTAGTACATTGGCAGGAGCCCTATAAAGCACGAAGTAGTATGTGGGTAAGGCGTTAAGAACCACATTTATCAACACTATCCGTCCACCATATGATAGCGTCTTTGCCTTCCATCTTGACGATCTACTTTGCTCCAACCTGTAGTCCAAGGTACTTGAAAGGGAGGGAGCCGGTCCTACAGTGGAGGATATTAGCAAGGCACTCAGTAAGCGAAGGTTCCACACATATCCCATATAGTTTACTTTTGAGAGGGTTAATTTTTAGGCCCGATATCAAATGAAAGCATCTCAAGATTCTAATTAGTTTTTTTTTGTTGGAAGCAGACCCCTCGGCTAAGAACATTACATCATCCGCATATAGGAAATGAGAGAGCTGTGGTCCGTCAATGTTACATGTGATACCCCGGAATAAGTCGATTTTCCCTGCTTGCTTCATAATGCCGGATAGAGCTTCCATGGCAATAATAAACAAAAATGGTGATAAAGTGAATTCCTCGGTTGGAGACCTATTGACCAAGACTGATGCCCGAGCTGTTGAATGGATATGATATGATATCTTATTTGTCATTTTAATGTATATATGTCACACGATATCTTATTCGAGCCTTAGGATACTAGATGTTTACAAAATAAGGTTAGTTGTTAAACCCATGAAAAATAGTCGAGTAAACGGGTATGTTTAATTGGGTAAACGGGACGGGTAAACAGGTATATTATGTAATCTCATACCCGTCTTAAACCCATGAAAAATAATAAAAAGTAATCTCACACCCAACCCCATACCCGCTTATTCGACGCTATACCCGTTCCAAATATCTTGAGTTTTGGGTATTCTCATAGGATTCAAATTTGGCTGTCATCTCTAGTTTGGACTTGAAAATAGCCTAAAACAACAAATTGGGCCATTTTAGGCCTAAAACTTTTGCTATCCTTTATTAGTTTATCTAATACATTAGGGCTTACCATTTCTTATATATCACTTAAGTCTTAACATTCATAAAGATCATATAATTCATAAATCGAATAACAAACATTCACACAAGTACGGTGAGATACTGAGATTAGGTTTCTAAGTTCAGTTCAGTTTGGAGCCGAAACAACGTATAATCGAAAAAGAATTGTTACTAATTTTCAATTTAAGAATAATAATAGCGGACCGATACTCGTTAGTTATCAGTTTAGGTTGGTTATTTTGGTGCGGTTTTGTCGGTTATTTTTTTAGTCGGTTAAATTTTAGTCAGTTTCTTGTCACCCCTCAGGACCCAATTTTTATTTCCTTTATTTATTGCCTCAACTGTTATAATAGCAACAACCAAACACAAGATTAGCAAAGTGTTCACTCAAGGGAAAAATTAATGTTCTTGATATTTATAGGGACTTGAGAATGGTGATTACAATAAAATAAATAAATGGTCTCAAACTGCCAATTAGAACCCAAAAGGTGTGTTTGATAACAAGTTTAAAAAGTGATGAAAAACTTCTGTTCTGAAAAACATTAAACTCAAACTAAAATGATCAGCAACATATATGCGAATATAAAATCGGGCTTTCGGGTCAGATGCGTTCCCGCTAAACTCCGAAGGTTTGGTCCTGTTTTCGAGGAGGAGCCCGTTCACATGACCGGTGCTTTATAACCATTTCCACTTGTAACAATATCTAAAGCCAAGTGTAAGGAATCCCATGATGGAGAACTGTAAGGAGCCCAAATTCAATCATAAATATCCATCCGAATGTTGACCCGACCCGTTACTATACATAAATTCTAATATTTGAAATATAACTAACAAACCCGAAAACCTTAGTGGCAATATTGTAAATGGACCCATCAAGTGGCCTTATACCCTTATACACATAGTTGAAAATTGTTGAATGATATTATCCGTACTAGCAGTTTCGGTTTTGAAAATGACATTAACCGCATTGAATCGCACCTTGCACACCCCTAGTTGAATTTTTCTGGTGATCCACTGTTATTTTCGGGTAATCCATGATTAATACGTTTATATAACCGGTCAAGACAGGCTTCAGAATCTTTGAACTGAAATTATCTGCTGTTGACAACATCATAATATAAGTTTTGCAAGAAACAAAAGTTCTTGACAGAAAACTGGTACAATTAATAAAGCTCATGTCGTTTAAAGTTAAAGCAAGTTCTCTTAGGCTTTTAAACAAACAGTTGGCATGCATTTTATTAACTAAAAATATCATTAAATTAAGGAGCAAAAAGGTTCCATTGCCGGGAATCGAACCCGGGTCTCCTGGGTGAAAGCCAGATATCCTAACCGCTGGACGACAATGGAATTGTTGACTAATGCTTGATATGAAAACTTAAATTCAATAACGTTTACAAAAGCGTAATGGAGATATTATTTTGGCAATTTTTAGTCTATTACATATCAAAGGAGGAATATAAAATTGTTCTAGAATATTAAATACATGATAAAAAATTTATATGTTTTCAACTTCTTCTATAAGAATTTACTCAATCTGAACTTAAATAAGAATATTCATAAGACGTTATATATTTTCACTGGCGAGTAATAGTGTTCATAAAGCTAAAACCAACTCACTCGTCTAAACCGAACCAAGGAAGTCAATTTGAGATCCAGACGGTTTGAGTTTAGTAGTTTGATAGTTGGGTCATCTTTGAAACCTGAAATCAGATGGTTAAACTTATTATTTATGTGTTTATAATATTTTACAGGTAAGAGTGATATACATGTATTAAACCATACATCACCTTTATCAATACAATCTGATGGTTTAAATAAATAAAAAGTAAATAAAAAAAAAAAACTTGTTCAAACCATTGAAATGTCAACCCTGTAACCCCGGTCAATCCATCTTGCCCTACAAACGTGACTGGCTTGGCTTGTTGTTCTCTAAAAGAGTAGTTGGTTGCTAGACTTAGGGTGGTTTTTAAAAATGTTCCAACTAGACATAAACACACCTAAATTAAACACACCTAAATTGAAAATGCTATATTGTTATTTTAATTATTTTATAAAAAAATATATTTTCATTTGCACCGATAAGTTGAGTAATTTAAACTTAAGTAAATATTTTTGAACGACAAACATGCATACTTTTTGAAATCTACTCTTAAATCTATATGTTGTCCATTATGTATTTATGTGACATGAAATCACAACTCTTTCAATGGGAAAAAACACCAGATAGCATTAGATTGAGAACGCATTGACAAATAAATATTTATATATATTATTTTAATATGTTAATGCTTAAGATCTAGAATATAAATAAGGTAAAATTTGGATTTAATAATTCAAACTATTAATCATTGGCGATAATAATCCGTACTATTTATTTAACTGGTAATAATCTCACCTTTCACTTTTGTGAACTAAATCGAGTGCATTTAAAGCGTAAATATTTAAGGGTTATTGGATTCTAATAATCCCAACTTTTAGTTATTGGCCGGGATTAATCCCAACTCAGGAAATATTTACAACCACTCCCAACTTTGAGTTTACTTCCTCCAACGATCCCTTACTAACTGAAAGTTAACACCCGTTAGTTTTTTAATGAAATGGGGCTAACTTTGAGCCATTTTTCAACTCCGCTGCCGCCCAACCTCTATTAGGTCCGTTTTCAGTGTCTAGCCTCCATCGTCACTTGAATCTATCTTTAACGAGTCAAGTGGTTTAGATCAAGAGGTGAAGATTGACAGGTTTCAAGGTGCAGAAGTTTCAGATTGACGGACTTGATGGTTGATTTCAACTTTCTGCTTAGTGTTTTGGCAAGATAAGTAGTCCACGCCATCAAAAAACTTGCGGTGTTAACTCTCAGTTAGTAAGGTATCGTTTGAGGAAAATAAGCTCAAAGTTGGGCATGTCTGTAAACATTCCCTGAGTTGGGATTAATCTCGGCCAATAAATTAAAGTTGGGATTATTAAAATCCAATAATCCAATAAATGAAAATAAGCTACGTTGAGCTTTATGATTCTTTTATTTTGACCACATTTAGTTGATCTTTTACATGAGTTATCCCTATTTTCCCCTCTTCCTTTTCTTGTGAAAATTACTAACATTAAGTATTGTGGAAAATTACCAACATGAAGTCCAAGAACAATAAATGGTGCTCTACGAATCAAAGGTTATGTGGAGCCCTAAGTCGTTGGAAGGAGGGGAGTCGGTGCTCGTTTTAGTCACCGGAAGAAGAGGAGCAAGCAGGTGGTTGTTCTTGGTCGCCAGGTGGAGAGGGAAAGTAGATAAAAAGGGGTAGAGAGTTGTGATAAAAGAAAAAGTGTAACACCCGAATTTTTATAAGGGCCAAAAGTGCAAAGGAAGAAAAGAATCTTGAATAAAGTGTTCAAAGGCCAAAGTTGAAGGGTGAAAAGTGTAAAATAGTACAAAAGTCAAAAAGGTGGTTAAAACGGGGCATGGTCGCCCATCCTTCCCATTTCTGCTGCTGCTGTCCGAAAGAAAAGGAAGAAGAGAGCTGCAAGAGTTTTCTCTTGGTTGTTTTGTGAAGAAGAAGAAGAATCTTCAAAGGTTAGTGGGTTTTGTGTTATTTGGCTTGGTTCTTTGAGGTTTTCCACCTTAGAAACCGATTTCTATGTGTTTTTAGTGTTTTAGTGCTTGTTTATGTTTGTTTTAGGTGTCTTGAACTCTAGTGCAGCCAAGTTTGGTGGAGTTTTACTTGTCTTCTGCAATAGGTGAGTTCTAGACCCCGTTTACATGTATTTTAAACTGCTTTTGGGGTTGAAAATGCATGGTTAAAAGATTTTATGGATGTATGTTTGTACCCGTGAGCTTGTATAAGTATATGTTCATGTATGAAGCTTGTTATGTGTTGGGAATGCTTAGAAATGTTTATTTAGGCTCTGAATAGGTGCTACAACAGGTTTGAACTGATTCTGATATGTAGAGGTGCACAGCAGGCAGTCATGCGCCCAAACAGGGCCCATGCGCCTGGGAACTTAGTGAAAATATGTATAAGTACAGGTCATACGCCCAAACAGGGCCCATGCGCCTGGAAATTTCGTTAGAAAATTCTAAGTATGGGCTCATGCGCCCCAATAATGCCCATGCGCCCAAAAGTTTTGTTTAAGTGTTCAAGTGTAGGTTCATGCGCCTGAACAGTGTCATGCGCCCAAGACCTTCCTCAGGAGCCTAAGTGTTTGCCCATGCGCCTGGGAGGCTCATGCGCCCAGAAATATTACGAAAATGTCTAAGTGTAGAAACCATGCGCCCAAATAGTGTCCATGCAGTGTTGATGCGCCTGATAGTTCCCATGCGCCTAAGACACTTAGAAAATTTTCTGAAATTTTGGAGAAAGCTGAATTTTAGGGTTTGACCTAAGGTTGACCTGTGATTATTATTTGATTATTCTATTCATGTTTTATGACCGTTCTTGTGTTCCTATTACTATATAATTTGACTTTATGTGGATTGCTTATGACCATAAAGTATTATCATTAATAAAGGGAAAATATTAATGTTAATGAAAAGTGGAACATAATGAACGAATGAAAAGTCTTGCAAGCAAATGAAATGGAGGTTCACAGCCAGGGGTTGTTAGCTCAATTGTGTGCGGTTTAGCTAACCCATAAGGATGCACGCAGGAGTCAATCTTTGAGATTGACTAATATGTACGAAATGGGATCCTTGTCGCTTGACCCCAAGACTAAAGTTGCTTCATGCACAACAATGGGGCATAGCATATGACAGGATCTAGATTACAGTGAAAGATAACAATGAAAGTACGAAACGAACGATTATGAACGATGATAAAAGATAATAATGATATAACCTCGATGTATGTATGATGTATGATCACATTCGAAAGAAAGTTATGATATTTTGAAAGAGTATTTTCATATACAACTCTTCCGAGGTATTTTTATAATTTTAAAACTAGAACTCACTCAGCAAAGCTGACTTTTATGCATTTTCAGTTGGCAGGTAATATTGCTGAGGATGGCACTCGGGGAGGCTACTCGTTGGGGCAAGGCTGACATCCATTCATGATCTATAACATTGTTGTTTTGTAATGCAAATTAAGGATTCTTTTGTAACTGTTAACAAACCTGTATTGCTTAGCAACAATGCTTATAAACTAATGAATAGCTTTGATGTTTAATTCCGCTGCATTGTTTTAATAGATTATGAAATGCTTATTTTAATTATGCTATGATTGCCCAACTGTAAGGTCTCCAGGAACGGGGCCTTACAAAAAGTAGATAATGATAACTTATATTTTTCACTCGGATAACTCTCACAAATTATAATTTTGTTGCTTTCCTAGTGAACATATTTTAATTTTTCTTTGGTAAGAAATTTCACAAAGGGGAATGAGTGATATAAAAAAGGCATATCGCATGTAATACGTTACATTTGTGAAAGTCATGGTCATATTAAATGTTTAGTCATATATACCCAAATAATCGATGATCATGCAGATGTTACTTAAACTCTCCTAACATACGTTTTCCAAAAGTATATATCTTTGTTAAATGGTTTTTAAACTAAATAATGAATGGTACGTGTGTCCGTTGCCTACTTTCATTTTGCATGTAAATGTTTTGTTGCATTTGTGTAACTTAGGAGTTTTTGGTATCCTCTTAATGATTTAATTGAAGAAATATATCTAAATTGGTAAAAAATAGAATGTGTTTGATTTTTTTAATCTTAATAATTTATGAAGTCTATTAATAGATAAGTTTCAAAAAAATATTAAATTATTCAAAAGTTACCACTTATTCAATCAAACCTTTTAATATTTCAACATAATATTACCAAACAACCTTTTAGTAGGCTATTGTTTAAATATATTCTCTAGCTGCACAAGTATCAAAATATATTGTTGCGTTCAAACATATATACAACATAGTACACTACCGTTTCAACATGTTCTCTAGCTGCAAAAATTGAGAAAAGAATTAGTCAGGAAGCTCGGGTTACAATTACTGAAAAAAGAACAAAGAAATGAAAGAATATTCGACAAAGGGGCTAACAATCATCGGCATGTGCTAAACCAACTCAATTTTACGTACACTCCAGCATCTTAACGTGCTTCCATTCTACACCCTACACGTGGCACCGATCAACGGCCAAAACAGTTTATTAACTACTTAATCCTCTTTGTAATCATCATATCAACAACCGTCCAGAGTGGCCGTTACCTTTCAAGCTTCAAATTAATAAAAATAATAATATTCTGTTTTTAAATAAAATATATATTCGTTATTTCCTCTCTATATATACTCCTCGTAGACATATATTTATGGCTATGAAATTCTTGAAAAATTAAGGTTGGTGTTTTTCAAGATTTTAGTTTTTATTTATCTCCAGAAAGAAGATAAAGATTGAAATAATAAATTCGAAAATGGAGGGTACGAGATTTAATTTGATGATGGTTATTTTTGTTGCCTCGTTTTTGTTGATTCTTTCAACCATCAATGCTCGAGTTTCTGTTCCTGCTCCTGCTCCTTCAAGTGATGGTGTTTTTCTTTTTCTTTTTTCATTTTGCTTAAATTTTAACGAGTGTTTTGAAAAATTGGTTGTACCAGCTGTTAAGCTTAGAGCCATTAGATTTGAAAAATGGGTTGTACCGACTGTTAAGCTTAGAACCATTAGATTCATCAATTTAGTTACTAGCTGATAGACCATACACAACTTTAGATTCATCGGTTTTGTTACTAGCTGATGGATCATACATAACTAAATTGGTTGATTTTAAGTAAACCTAAGAAAAATTATTATTTGCATATCGGTTTTGACTTTAGGCATACCAAATGAGCTTATGAATCAGTGGAGTTGTTGGTTTGATTGTCAGTTTGGTTTACAAAAGATTAAACAAAATATATAGAATGAATTTAACATTTAATTATATTATATCTCTTAAAAAGTTAAATTTCATACAATTTTTTAACAAATTAAGACCCACTCCTGGAACAAATTTAGTCGTAGGAGAAAAATTTTTGTACAGATTACATGCTTGTAATTATGAGATTTAAGGACACAAAATATGTCCATATTTTTAAATTTGTGGTTTATTGGTTAAAAAAATTTATGAGGAGCATATAGGTAATATTTGCCTTTTCAATTGGTTATTTGTGTAGGTGCAACAATTGATCAAGGGGTGGCTTATGTGCTCATGATGGTTGCTTTGGCCTTGACATACATCATGCACTAATTCTTTTTTTTTTTCTTCTTAATCTTCCAACAAATTCGTGGGGTTTGTTTTGACTTTTTTAAAGTCAAAAACAATATTCTTTGTAATGTAAAGATTCATTCTTTGTTATCCCATTTAAAATATTTTCTTCAATTCTCAAATATAGCATGTTATTACTTTTGGAAATGTGAAGATTCATTCTTTACTTTATCTCATTTTAAATCTTATATTACCATTTACTACTAAACTGGTATGATTAAAAACAAAAAGCTTGAGACTGAAACCATAAAAGAGTTGGTAGAAATAATATTCGAACTCGAGACCTTATCAAATGAAAATAGAAGGGCTTTGTAGCTCCATTTAGAGAACTTACATTTTTTAGCTTTAAAATGTATATTGTATAGATCTACCAGCTTAGTTTATGTAACATCTCACATCGGTTCGGAAGGGGAACGAATGTCACTTTATAAGAGGCTGGATAACTTCACATATTGGACGCGTTTTAAACCCGTGATGAGGGTATTCTCCCCAAGTAGCGGACAATATCCGGTGCGGTTTTCTGCTTGTTACAGTTTAAAGAATGATTGCAAGAAAAAGAATCGTCAACATAATTGTTAAACTCTGTTTTCTAAATCATACGATCACCCCACCCGATGTATTGATAGTTGAGCAGGTTTCAACATATTTTAACACGCCTACTAATTTCTTCTATGATAGTGGACACATTACACCCTAAACTTTTACATATATACCCATTAAGTAAAAAACTTAAGTTTAAGAGGTTATTTTGTATCCCCTTAATGATTTCATTTAGAGGCTACCACTAAATCGGTTAGAGGTAGGTGTGTCTGTTTCAGTAAAATGATACATCTTAATTATTTATTCACCTCTTAATGGTTAAGTACGAAAATAATACTCAATGAAAAAGTGGACAAGATTATCCTTCCTTAAGAAAGAGACCCGTCGCCACCTCCATCCTAACCTTCCTTGTCCTAGGTCGACGACCTACACCCTTACCGAAATTGTGTCGACGACCTACACCTACACCCCCGTTGAGACCTTCACCTAGCAGCAACCCACACCCCTTTTGAGACCTTCATACCAACTACGACTCGCACCTAGCCAAGACCTTCATCCTTAACATTGCAGCATTTAAGTCACGATCTTCATCCCTATTTGGTAATTATATGCCCATCTCCATCTTAATTACTTGAGTTTATTCAACTTTTACATACTTTATCAATCTACACATATTAATAAAAAATTAACATGAGTGTCACATGATCTCTTGTTAAGGTATTCATCTAAGAGTTGTACATGTGTAATCACTACAATATACCTATTATTTTAAACAAAAATAATCGTGTCAAATTTTCTAAATTTAATCTCAAATTTCACTTTTCATTTTAAAGAATATAAATGAAAAAATCAATTTAATCATACTTGACCAATTCGTTAATATCTTTGAATAAATAATTTTTCATTTAATATGATGAAAATATCCTAATAGTTAAAAAAATGATTTTTATATAATCACAACCTAATTCCTTAAAGTTTGCATATCGTATGATTTTCATATATTACTAATATTAAATATAGTTATATTATATTATAAATAATTTTTTTGTCTTTGGATCATTTATTCTATCCGTTAATTAGATCATATTATCAATATTTTTTTATTTGAACACTTTATCCCTTATTCAACTCGTGTAATACATGTTTCGCTAACCTAGTTGTATATACACTATTTAGTTTGATTTTAGTTGCAGGTTTCACTTGTTGGTATGTTCAGCAAAATAAGGTTTTATTAATTTGAAAAAGAATTAAGGCTTTTGTAATTTGAGTTTATCATTTGTTGGTATGTTGCTAATTAATGATGGAAATTGAACATCCCGAATTTAAACAACTAGTGGTATAGAGTGAAAATAAAGTGTTTATTTTGAACGGGGAACAGTTTGGATAATTTTAAATAATTTGGGAGCCACCGTAACGTTGTGTTCCCCCTCCTAAATTTACTTAAGAAAATAAAAGAAAAAAGAATATTTTTTTCTTTCCTTTTTCCTGCTCTTCTTTTTTCTCCTCTCATATTCTCTTCTCTTTATATCTTTTCAATTTAAAAAAGAATAATTTTAGCCTCCAACTTCTCTCCTCATTCTCTTCTTTTCTTAAATGAACTCGAAAACACAATTTACTTATCACCTTTTAACTATTTTGAAAAAAACTCTGGAATACAAATATTTTTTTCTTTCCTTCTACTTTTTTTAGGAAAAATGTTACAGAATAGTAATAAAGTTTTAAAAGTGTTCCAATTTGGTAACTCGTGCATATTTTTCCCTAATTGGACCACTAAACCATCAAATCGAGTTATCATTGAATTATCTTATGTCAAGAAAGTAATGGAGGAGAAGACGTGGGGGTCTGAATTTTTTCAATATATGAAATTATAATTAAAAATAAAAAAAAACATGTTAATTATATTAAAAAATAAAAAAATACCTAAAATTCACGCCACTATTTCACATTAGCATCAAAACAATAAAAATGCTTTATAATTAAAACAAAAAGAAAAACATGCTAGAAAACATGTTAAACCTTATATTTATATAGAATATGATAGTTGATTGACTTAATTAAAATATTATTTAAACTTGAGTTAACTAATTGAAACATTTTTAAAAGGTGATTACTATTTTATAAAGTTATCTTTTTTTGTTATCTAAGAGTATTCACATCATGTTCCTTATTCTATTCTTTATAATTACACTAAAAGCCACCAGTTTTCTCTCTACTTTTTAATTAAATAATACTTTTTAATACATTTATCATTAACTTTTCTCTATTCTCTACTCGCAATCATTTTCAAAAATATTAAAATATTTATATGGATTGAACAGTGATACCCCAAATATAGAGATGAACCATAACATTTCTCTATCTTCTACTCACAATCACTTACAACCATTCACTATAATACGGGAACACACTTCTATTGTCTCTAATAAACAAGCTTTGTTTGCGACACGTGTCAGGTTCCTAAGCAACTTTCTGCCCCAAACTCCAGCCTCTTCTTTTAACCCGGAAAAGTCACCCGCGGGTCTTAGCAACCCGGATCTGACCCGATTAGTATTTCCTTTTGTAGCTTTGTTCATTCTAAAAACCCTAGATCTAAGTTTCTTCACAGTCTCCGTTGTTCTAGATCAAATAATCCCAATATAGGTTTCTTCTATCTGTTTGTTCGATTAACATCTCTACTCTCTATCTTTTTGTCATCCAGTCATCCAGATGCTTATGTTTCCATTGAATCTGTTGCAGATTCAGAAGTGATTTTTATTTGAATCTTCTTCGTCTTCTTACTGTTGTTTCAATCTCTTCATTCGTTCAACATCTTTAATCTCTCTGTCTCTGTCATCCAATCATCTATATGATGGTTTTGGTTAGCTTTGTTTCATCTTTGTTTATCATCTTTGTTACGTACGATTTTGGGGTTTAATAGATTTTGGTTCATACGCAGGTTTGATTTCTGTCATCATGATCTGCTTTTTGAAGAAGAAGAAGCATAGGGGGGTATTTATATATCAGGTTTGATTTGTTTTGATGAAAAAGAAGCATAAAGGGTATTCATATATCAGGTATGATTTTTGGGGTTTATTTGATTTTTGGTTCATAAGCTTTGATTTGTTTTGACAATTCATCCTTCTAAAATCTTTCCTCTTATTGTTATTCCAAGTAACTTTTGGTTGATTGCCATGAATGGGGTTTATGATCCCTTTCATAAGGGGTCCATAAGAAATTTGCAATCTGTTATTTTTATAGATAAGTATATATTTAATAAGTAACTTCTATTTCTAGGTTGCTTGCTTAATGTGGTTTGTACTATTTTGTATTTGATTATTTATAATTAATCATTATACTCGATTCAAATGTATGAAATGTTATGTTTGTATGCTCTCTAATTGTTATGATAATGTTTGGTGATTTACAAGTTATTTATGCAACTTGTAGCATTGAAAGAACATGTTTGTTTCCAAATCATGAGAAATCCATGACCACATTTCATTTGCCTCTAAATTATGCTTATGTGGAATTTACAAAAGCTTTATGATTCTAATGTAAAGTGTAAACACAATCAACATTTATTTGTTTTCATAGCAAAAAGAAAACTTTTAGTTGGTGGGGTTCTACACAATAGATACAATATGCTCTTAATAGATGAATTTATGAAACATAGTCTTTCCTCCTTTGTGATCTAATTGGGACGTCTACGAACAAGGGGCTAGAGATGTTGTCCTCTCTGCTTTCAAAGGGATCGATGGTAGGTACCTGTGTACCTTTTTATTTATTTTCATTTAATTCAGATTTTTTGTAACCATGACTTATCCATATGTTGTGTGAATCTGTAGCTATGATTTTTTAATAGTGACTAACAGTGTCAAGACTTGCACCATGAAAGGAATGGTTGAGGATTGCATTAGCGACATGTATGACCATCTTAACAATATGAGTCATCTGTCTAGAATATTTTGATTTTTGCATGGAATAGGTGCTTAAATGGTTTATTTTAAAATCAAAAAGTTTTTAAGATTTATTTATGATGATCTTAATTCTATAAGAAATTCTTCACCATAAGTTGTATTGTATTTGATTATATAAATTTGATTTTAAATTTTTTTTCTTGATTGATATAAGTACGTGAAGCTCATTTTTCTATGGTTCATAAGCAACAGTAAATCTCCCAGACACGTATTAAGTTTTTAAGTTGGTGTTTTGTTTACATCTTAATGGTTTTGAGATGCTGAAGTTACCTGATGAGAGAACTAAAACTTTTATCAACTAAAATGTATGTGCACAAGTGTCGATCAATTACATGTTTTCTATTGTATGTTAGTTTCTTAAATAATATCAGTAACGGTTGTTTTCATGCAGTTATTATTCCTATTAAGTTCAAATAGGATTTCTATGCTAATCAAGATGGGGCTGAAGGAAGGAAGACCAATAGTGCTTCACTACTCGACATGCTTTTATGGCTACTGTTCTTATTTTTTGGTTTTTTTTTTGCATTTGTGGTTGGCTTATTTTTATTTACGGGAGTTAAGAATGCTAGATCTTGTCAAATTGGTATGTATTTAGGGTTTTACATTTACACAAATGTTGGCATATGTTGCATATCACTACAATCAACATTACGATTGGCTTTATGGTTTGATATGATTATACATATTGCACTTTGTTTGTTTTCTTAAAGTGGCATGTAATCAAACTAATAAAAATTCAATTTAAACAAAAGACTTGGTTAATTGGGTAAAGAAGGTTTCTTTTTTTATTTGTGGACCGTAATCTAATGACCAGTAATTTGATAGCTTATCAACGATTTCCTATTATCATTTTTTTATGTGATGCTTCAAAATAAACCGAGAAACTCCATCCAAATGCATATGAACATACAAATTGGGTTTTTTATTTCGTCTTATATTTATCTTTGATCCAGATTAAAAGGGTATTGGTCTAATATGCATATGTATTGCAGTTAATTTTGGACTATTGCTTTGAACTTTTAAAGGTAGTATTATATCATTGTTGAACCTTTAAAGTTCGGATGGTTCATATACTTTAAGTTCGATTCAGATTGGAGTTGATGTGTTTTATACATTTAATTGCATATATCTTTGATCTGATCCTTACTTCTGCCATGTTTTATGTTATAGACAAGTTTATGTCCGCTCATTCGATGAGTAATGATTTGTTTTTGTTTTAAAAGCCTTTTAGGATGATTTCAATGTATACAAAATTTTTGAGGCAACAACTCTCATATAAACGAACTAGAAAAAATTACAGAAAGACACTATTCTCACGTTACAATTTGGTTACCACTTTATTTGCATTGTTTTTTATTTTTTTATTTTATTTTAACGTAGTTTGTGCTTATTTTGCTTTAAAATTTCCATATATGTAAGGTTTACCCAATGTAATTATAAGATATACTTTAGGTATCTTCATTTAGTATTTTTTGCAAGTACTCTTTGTTTTAATTGCTTATTTTCTTTGTTTCGTCCATGGTTTTAGGTAATAATTTACTTGTATATCATCAAGTTAATTTAATAATTCTGTTTATTGCAATAGTTAAAAGAGATGATAATAACACTCATCACAATGGTTTGGAAGAGAAACATTAGGTAAAAGAAAACTTTATTTTAAATTTAATAATGCAGACCGTGCAAACAAAACTAACTCAACTAGACATTGTAATAAAAATGTATACTCTTACTATGTGCACACTTTTTGATACTTAAAACCCATGTTCGTTTTAAGTTGGGCTCTTTTTTATGTCCGTTTTTCCATATACGAGTTTGGATTTATATTTTGGTAACTAATACTACAACTTCAATAAGAATACAAATGGCGGAAGAAAATTTATAAACAGAGCCCTAAATGATGGTTTTGGTCTGGACAATGTGCAAAAACAACTAGCCATTTGTAAATCAACAGTTATTTTATTTGGTAGTCATCATTTAATTCTTAATGGCATTTGGTAGTCATCATTTAATTCTTAATGGCAAAATTTACTGTAAAGTATAAAAGTATTAAACTATTAAGTTTTTTTTGTAGGCTTTGGTCATAAATGGTAACCATTTTCAATTCAGATTTGCAATTTCGAGCTAGCGAAATGGCTTTCGTAGATTGGACTCATCGTTTAGGTTTAAGACTTGAACGCACCTTTGGATACGTATGCTTTGTAACCTTTTACTTATCAATGAGTCAGGTTTGTGTTATGATTATCCCTAACAGATCATATAGATTAAAGAAGCTCAACTAAATAGTCAAATCGTCAAATCAAAGGATGCTTAGGATATCCATCAAAAGTAATGACTTACATTATTAATGATAATGATATTGTCTTATCAATTACGTAATGATATGTTTTTATTTAAATAAACCGTGTAACACACGGGTACTAAAATAGTATATATAAATATAAAAACCTACCGTAAATGCTCTAACTCAAATGAATTGGGAACATTGCATTAGGGCTCAAATGGAATAAGAAAAGAAATAGAAGGATCTGTATTGCAATTCTCACAAACCTCATGTATTGTGCTTGTGCTGAAAGAGGGATGAATGAAGGATTTGAGTTCGTAAGCACTTGATCGTCGACGATGAAGAGGCTTGCGAAGAGATGGAAGAATATTCACTCCGACGACGACGGAGACGACGGTGACGGCAAATTCTCCCTTCCGACGACCTCCGATTTCCAACCTATGGACACCGAAGGTGTATTTCTCTCGTATTTTGATACTTAGGGTTTACGATGATATGAACACGTTTTGTTTGATTGTTTTCGTTCTGGAATTACTAAATTGATTGATTGATGAACATGATACAGAGCAGGAGGAACTGGTCAGATCACTTGAACGATCGCAAGCTCAAGAGTCTCGGTTTTGGAGGGTAAGCTACACACATGAACTCATTGTTTGATCGAATGATCGTGTTGTGTTGTTTCTGGACCATGAGATTAGAATGTTACTGGTGTTTTAGCGTTTATCTGATGAAGATGAGGATAGAGTTTGGTGTTTGGATTTGAAGTGGTTGTAATTTGATTTTTGAATTTGTAATTGGTCGATTCCGAATCACAGGAGTGTGTTTTGTTCAGTAGTTCCATTTTTGGAACTTTTGAACATTGTATTCATTTGTATTTGAGGGCGGGCCTTGGAGATACCTTACGTGTTGCACGTGTTGCGGCTTTGTGACCTTGAGATCAGTTCAAGGAAACAACCTCTAGTATAAAGTGTAGGGTAAGGCTACGTACATCGTATCACGAAATGATTCGGCCCCTCCCTGGACCCTGCATAAAGAGGGAGCTGAATCAAACACCGGATACGCCTTTTTTTAGTATTAATGATGTTGTACTTAAGTTCAAATTTTGGAGCATTTCTAGTTCACAATTTTAAATGTAGTTTTGTCTGATTCTGAGTAAGCGATGGAATTGAGCACTCTTGGTTAAAGATTTAAACTTGTTTTCATCAAATTGGAATTCTTCATTTCTTCAAGTTTGATTTAATGCTAGTCTTTAGCAATTGTATTGGAATCTCCAAGGTTATTATGAAGATGTATTTAATATGCATATTTGGTTTTCTTGTAGCGTGTGTTTGCGGGAATGCTTTTTTGCTTCGTGGTGTTTCTCATTTTCTCCATTCATGGACAAACAACAATGCCCTGGGAATTGGTATGTTATACTTATATTATGTCTATACATGAATGACAAACAACAATGTCTGCTTGTTGTAGCTGTTTTATCAGTTATAAAGATAAAATGACTTAAATCATTACTTTTTAGGAAATAATATTTCCCCATTATAGGGGAACTGTAATCCATGAGTTCCCTAATTGATTACTATGTTTTTCTTTATATGAAGATTGTGCAATAATATTGTTTTCTTATAACAGCGTTACCACGCCTACTTCATGGATGAGATTGAATCATGGATTGTGATTGCTGCAGGTTTGATCTTTCACTTGAATTTATATCTTGTGTTTTTTTTTAGTTATCTGCATAGCCGATATTTTATACTCTGGGCCTCTTACTAGAACTGCAATGCATCGTTATGATACAATTGTGATGTCTTCTCCTATTCCAGATTTTGTTTCTACCCACTTTGATATCATAATTTAACAGCTCATGTCACTAAAAACTAGATCTAGTTGCATGCCATATTTTAGAAACATCTTTGGTGTCGAGGGGATGGGAGGGTAAAGCGACCTATATACTTTTTGTCCATTCTTAAAGTTATTCATAAAATAATTGTGGTATTACTTATGATTACACATAATCTCTTTATAAGATAAAAGTATTTGCATAAATTTGATTTATGAGGTTGTATGCAATAAAAATTGACCCAGGCAATCTTTAAACCCGTTTGAATAGCCCTATTTCAGCTAAATTGTGTGATTTACCTGTTGAGATTAAAAAAAGGACTCAAATTAAACCATTCATTAGTAACCGGGTCAAAATTTCAACCTCTACAAGGGACTGACTGCTGAGTTTGTTGATTTTGATCATCAACCAATTCAAACTTCCATTGCTAAAATTGTTGTGTTTACAGAACATAGGTATTTATTTTTCATACATCTGAACAACAAATTGGTGATACATTTCACTATTTTGCGATCAAGATTGAGAATGTTTTGCATGATTATTACATCCTTTCTTTTCTCCTACTTTGGAATTAGTCTTTAATCTGAACATGACCAATCAATGTGGCCACCAGATGCTTTTATGAATCTGGTTATATTGGAAACTGACTAAAGTTTGCATGCTGTATCACACATTTTAAAGTACACATTTTCACATTTGATTACCTATCAATCTAGTCAATGATTGATAACGATGAATGCAGCAGGTGTTGAAATCGGGAACTTTAATAAGTGGCTTACAGTGTAATTAGCTAGTTTTGTTTATATATAGTGTAATCCATATATGCACATTAACACCATTACAAAGCACAAACAAATTAATATATGGGTGTGCATGATTCTTGTGTTTTCTTTCTATGAACTAAGACATTTAGCACATAATAAGGCTTTTCTTAAATTTGCACCACTCTTTTAGCAGATTGGGTAGCAGTTCTAGTGTGTTCAATGGCAATTGCTGGCTTGCTTCATAACTCAAGATCTCATAGACGATTTCTTTGGTTCTCTTGCTGCTCTGGTGCTTTGTTAGCTGTTTTCTGGCTATATAATATGCTCAAGTATGAAAGCCATACACACTTTTTAGTTTTTTACTTACATGCCATATTTGCAGTCTTTATATTACCAAAACAAAAACGCTATACTTGAGTTGGTATAATAGACGGGTTGGGTGAAAGGTCATTTTTAGCACATGTCGAACCAGGTCAACCCATAATATTTTTGTCAAAATTTAACTTTATAAAATTTTATCTGATTGAGAAGACAACACACTGAGACAAGATAACTATTGTAAAACAGCTTTTACGGTTTTTTTTAATCGATTTTAGGAAGTTTTATGCTTTTGTAATACACTTTGGGATGCTTCTGGTACGTCCCATTTGACTCATTTGATGTAGATTTTAATCAAATCGGCCCATTTATAAATAGGTTGAAATTGTAACCCTTACACTATACCTTCACCGTCTTCTGTATATTTGAATCTCACAATTTGCTGATCTCTTTTGTAGATTGCCTAAATTCCGATGGGATATTCTTTGGCTTCCTTTTGGTCCCTTGGGGTACTACTTTCCTATTCTATTCTTTTGGGTTTAGTTACCCCAAAATGGTTACTTTTACCCTTTGTCATTATTTAAGGGTTTTTTTTTTTTTTTTTTTTTTTTTTGCATTTGTATGTAACATAATTTCAGTTTTTTTTTTTTGGCAATTGTATCTAAGTAACCCGTTAAAAAGCCGGTAAAATGGTTGCATACTGTTGTAGACAATTGAACTGTCTCATTGGAAAACCATTTTTCCTCTTAAAATGATAAAAGATCTGAAGCAAGCTATGAATAATAAACCCTGTCATTTCTGCATTTTCTTTATTTCAAACTTTACATTAAAACAATAGTTTCTTTGAATGAACAAATCTTTTTATCTTCTACAATGGAGTCAAGTTTTATATCTTTGTAGATGCAACTTATTTTCACCTTTTTCTGTCAATGTATGCAAGAAAAAAAGATGTTTTCCTTTTCCTATGGTATATAATATAGTTTCAGTTTTTCAATTCTGTGAAGTAATATGTGAAGTGACTGTTTTAAGATGAGATGGTAGCCCATGTCTCCATTTCACCGGCTTTTGAAGAGGTTACTTGCATGCATTTATAAAATACTAGAGTATGCTACATACTACGGAAAAGAAACATTTTTTTATCATATATAAAATGACAAAAAGGTAGAAATTTGTTACATTTGGTGTAATAAACACTATCTCTTAGCGGTGTTTTATTCGGATTTTAGACCTTAAACAAAAAATATCACGAATTATAATGAATAAATGTTCATTCGTGTTGCAGTGGAGCCGGGTTCTGTCTCTATGTGGATACTCTTTTGAACGAATCATCGGAGGAAGTTAAAAAACTTAGAAGCTACATGTATGCTTACAAGTCCCGTTGACTCGCATTATTATGATTTAGAAAGCTTCGTTTCTGATTTTGCTTCTACTGTGAGGTACTAGCTCCCTGGGATTTGTTGAATTAGTTTGATTGACAGCATGATTCTGTGAGGCGTAATGAATTTGGATCAAGTTTCAACGATCTTAGAAAATTTTGTACATTAGATGGAAGTTAGAGTAGAAGAATTAGACTATTTTTCATGGAGCTTGCATAAATAAATTTGGTATTTTTTAATAGTCAACATGTGTTTTTTCTCATAGATAGATAAACAAGGTAAAGACGTAAGAGTAGCGTTGCAAACGAACCAAACGGACATAAACAAGACCTCGTTCATTAAGAAAATAAACTTTTTCATAATTTGTTCGTGTTTGTTTATTAAAGAAATAAACATGATCATGAGCTGTTTATGAACATGCAATGAACGTAAACGAACACAAATAAGAGTAAACAACACAAACAAATATTAATGAACATAAATGAGTACAAATAAAAGTAAATGAACATGAACGAATATAATCAATCATATATTTATTTATTTTTTCATCTCAAATATTACCATGAATACATAAAAAATAAACAAGTATTTGTTTGTACTTAACATAATTATCTGGACATAATTGACATAACAATCATAAACATAATATTCACATAATTAACATAAAAACTAAAAAATATGTCAAGTTTTAATACAAACTGAAATTTAAATAGTCAAATGAGAATATTGGCAAAGACGTATAGTATCTAGGGTTCATATTTTTACAAAATAAGGTCAATAAAATAAAAATATAACATATAAAAACCTTTTAGTGATCGAATACGAGCATAAATGAACATAAACAAGTATATTATCAAACGTTCACAAACATAACTGAAAAAACGTGATCTCAGTTCATGTGTTCTTGTCCGTATTCGTTCATTAAACAAACGAACGAACATAAACAAACTTCGTGTCAAACTGTTCACGAACTGTTTCCTGAATATTTAGTTCATTTGTAGTCCTACGTAAGAGGTATCTTATATTGTTTGACGTTGAAATTTAGAAATTTATTAAATCGGTAAGTCGGTTATACAAAAAGCCGGCATCGAGCACAAGATCGCCTTCCTTAAATCAGAGGCTACCCGAACTCTTGATGGACTCCTCGAAGATGTAAGCTTTCTATAACTTGTAACATTTTAATTAGTTTTTTGTTTGTTATACAACTCTAACAACTAATTTTCTTTATGCCCGCATACACATATAACTAAGTGTATACACACACCATATACAAAAATATAATGTAGATAGCCTTAATTTCAAAACTAATAATATCTGCATATGATTTTTTCTTATACCAAGTGGATTATTGATACGTTTGTCAAATGGATTTATAGTTGTTCAGTTCATCCCACTAGATTTGGTTTTATAACCAGTTGTATTTTTCTCTCTAGCCTGGTAACAAAGTAAGCTTTGACTATGTTGATGTTGATGCTGCCTAAATAAACTATCTTAACTATGGCAAGAAAGTGATGAAAGTGGTGAAGGTGAACAGGATCATCGTGTACGATAATACCTTCTGCCAAGTCTGAGGATTCTGTTCCGGAAATACTGTGAACTTGTGCTTTAAAGTTTAACAAAGCACTTCTGACGGAACCTAATGTGAAAACATCTATGGCTCCGTTAGGTGATGGCATCACCATTTGCATGCAGGTCTATTAGAAATCGAGTCGTGACCTATGTTTTATGTATTGATCTGTTGAAATTATTCCAATGTCGTATACCTGATAACCTTTGATTGTGATGTAAGATATGATGATCAAATAAGTGGAGTATTAACAAAACTCTTGTATGCTAGACATGATTCATCAAGTCTTTTAAGCTTAATTTTTTTTGTTGATTATTCTACCTTAATTATTGCGTAGACTATATAACTTGCATAATTAAAAAAAAGATTTAAAAAATTTAGTCCGAAGTTTTAAACCATAAACTAGACCGTTAACCAGCCGAATTTATATAAACTTAGTTATAAATTGGACCGTTAATTTACCAAATCAATCTATACATATATAACTTACATTAAATGGAAATGATTAAAAATATTCTGAAACCAGAAACTAGATCGTTAAACTGCCAAATAAATCTAAAACAACCAACTTACATTCGGTTTTCAACGATTTACATGTTTATACACAAACCCTTATTACCTGCTTTCTCATATACATTAGTTTACAAATTTAATATTTACACACCCACATTAATATAAATCCAACACCATCACAACCAGGTCCTTCCATATGATGCAAAAAAGAACATTAAACTTCAAAATAAACTCATCCCGATCGAGACCTGAATCCTAAAACATACCATCGGTTATCCACGAGTCCTCCATTCCTTCTTTCCAAACGCCCCATCTCCACGTCAATCTAGGCCAACGAGCCACACACTTGGAGACAAAACTCTTGGATACACTACCAACAACATCTCGGTGGATAAGCAGCGACACCTCTAACAGCCCAATGCATTGGTCCAACACACAAGCAACGGATGAAAAAGTCAACGACGGGTCAACCAACAACAAATACACACACAACTTGTTAAACCCCTTCCTCCCGTCCCACACCCAACCTAACGGGTTGTAGCACGACTCGAGCTCCAACCAAGCACTTGACTTGATGCATAAAGAACTCAGGTTTGGGAAGACAGTGAACACTTTCTCAAGGGAAAACTGGGAATTGTTAACCGCTCCTCTAGTCCAGTTTCGTGAATCCACTGTTAAATGTTCTACTGTTTGAGTCGCTGGGAAGTTTAAGAGTAAGGAGTTGATATATAAACACTCGAGCCAAAAGTTTCTCAAATTCTCAAACCTTTTGACAGAAAACGCTTCTGCATGATCAAAGGCGAGATGAAAACTAGATAACAAAGGAGCTTCAATATGAAGTGAAGTGGGTCTTACGCATTCGAGTTCGAGTGTAATGAGGTTGGGTGTGATTATAGTTAGAGCCGAGGGAGCATTAGATACGGCCCAATGACAGGTTTTTAAGTTGAGAAGGTGGATTTTTGGTAGCTTAAACCCTCCAACACCTATCAAGTTAAGAACCTGAAGATTAGGGAAGGATTTATTGAACTCGTTTAGATCTTCATCATCTAATCTTACGAATTCTAGCGTCAAACTTGTTAGCGTTGGCATCGGATTTAAATTGTCAACTGATAACCATGCATTCTTCACCTCTAGTTCAATAAGATTATGACCTGCATCGACCAAAACAGAGTTGATTTAACAATTAACATCACTGATCATTCAATCAAGAACATCTTCACAATTTGGTCACAGATCATGTATTACATGTTACAGCAAAATCAATTATATTGTATCATCATCATTCATAAGCTCTTATATAGAATAATCAGGACCAGTTAAAAGATTAAGCTCAACTAAGGGTGTACTGAATGCTTGACGTAGCTCCTACGTTTCATAGGGTCTAGGGAGGGGATCGTTTAGCGATTTAATGTATGTATCCTTACCCTCCACTTTGTGATCACATTATCCTGAATTGATCACATTATCAAACGAATATAGTAATTAGGGCTAATCCTGATCATACCCAAATCCACATAATCAGAACACTAATTAGAAATTAACAACCAATCTTCCACGTTTTTCAAATAACACCAAGTATTTAAACACATAAACACGAGCAATTCCTGCAAGATATAAAAGCAAACTTACAGTAGGCAGAAACCAGAGGCAACAAATTCGAGCGACGCCAACACGACTGAACCCAAAAATCCGAAATCGAAAGCACCTTCAGCTCCCTACAAATCCTAGGCAACCACCCCCCAACAAAACCATCATCACTCAGGAACAGATCATCGGCCTCATCCTCAACGTCATCATACGACACATCTCGCAGCGGCTTCTCGGTCCCGATACACACCGATTCAACGACTCTCAGATTCGACACGAGGGTGAGGAAAATCGACTTGAAAGGTGTGATCAATTGTGAGGAATTTGAAACCCTAGATCGTGATTTGATGTATCTGATCAATGAGCATTGGAGATTGATCGATCGAAGGTCCGATGAGAGGGTGTTGAAGACCTTTGAAACGAGTCGACACCGAGCCACATCAGAAGAATCGTTGAGTCGACTCAGTATCTCGAGGATTAGAGGTTGAGGAAGCCGATCCATGAAAATGGTGGTGTATGAAGAATAAAATGAACGTGTTCAAGTATTTATACATGTTTATTCTACTTTGAGTATTTATATATTTAACCATTTTAGTTTAAAAATTAATCTTTTAATTGTTTTGGTCTCTAAAGTTCATATTTTGTAATGGTTGTGTTTACTAACGCTAACTATATTAGATTTTGTTAAGTTAAAAGGTAATTCAGTCATTTCATATTTAATGAATTATTTGTGTATTTGTTTTAGTCGTTAAAGGGTATTTCTTGTCTGTTTCTTTTTTTTCTTTATCAAATCAACTTTTTTTTTATATATATATTTTTAAGTAATTTATTGTTTTTTCATTCGTAGAAAACGTCTTTTTAAATATGACTTTTTAACAAGAAGCATTTTACGTTTCTTTTTTTTTACATGTACACCTTTTTTCTTTTGTGTTTGAGATTAGATTATACGGTCATGGTAATAGTTGCATTATTCCATAAGACTTCATCATTAATATTAAATAGAGTAAATTACAAATTGTTTACATTATTAATATATTAAATTGCATGGTATATCCTTTAATTTTAATAATTACATACAATGTTCTTTTATTAAAAGATTTGCGCACATATTGTCAGTTACACTAACTATCGTTTAAATGTACAGTTAACTCAGTTATATGCTCCCTCATGTGAGGGTATTTTTGTTATTTTTATCACGTCTAATATATTAAAAAAATTTATAAGAAACAAATTTTAAATGAAAAAAAAAATAAAAAGATATCAGACCGTTAGGTAAGTCGGTGAAACCAATCACTCTTCGTGTGTGTTCATTTGACTAATCGTCAAAACTTTAATGACAACAACCTCCAATAACATTTACTAAAGTAAGAAATCTAAGTCACAAATCATTTAAAAGGTCGGGAAATCTTTCTACTCTAATAAAATGGTAAATGGGGGTGTCACGTGTCAGCACCACATTCATTCTTATCAAAAATTTTCCCGCTTCTATATCCTATGAAATGACTACATTAATTACTAATAATATTATTTATTTATTTTTATATTATAATTAGTTTTTTAATAAATTAAGAAAGTGATTTTTTATTAATTTTATTTCTATAAAGATAGTTTTTTTATAAAAAGAATTTTTTCTACAAAATCAAACTATTTTTACGTAATATTTTAGAATTAGTTTTTTTGAAGTAATTTTTTTATAAAATCAAATTAATTAAAATAGGGAGTTATAGTAAAGAAATTTTTGAAAATAAAATTTTTTTAAAACGTTATTTTAAAGCAAAATGTTTAATTTATAGTTGAAAAAAATAAAAAATTAAAAAGTTCATATTATTGTTTCATTACTTATAGTTATTACTCATACATAATTTTAATTATATAATGTCTTAGTCTATCATTTTATAATTAATAGTTTTTGTTTTATTTAATATTTTATTTATTCAACCCGTATAATACACGAGTTTACTAAAGCTAGTAATCAATAAACGCCAAAAAAGTACACGTAAATACTTTATAAACTACTCACACCAACAAATAATGAAAAATCAATAAGGAACACAAACTTGGAGATTACATGTGATTATTTGAATTGCTTATATAATTGCACAATCTAGAAAATGAACTATGAGTCGCTCGTTAATCACACAATAACATAAGCCATAAATTCAAAGATAAAAGAATTTACGAATTTTAATCTTACCATCATTGTTTGTTCGAATTCAAGGGGTTTCAATAGTGTGTGAGATGTTGTAAGTGGTGGTGAAGATGACCGGTATTGGGCTATCAAATAAAGGGGGATGCTGGATTTAACGGTGTTGAACGTAAGAGGAATGCAGGTTTATTGACTTACCCAATGATCCGATATCTTTTAATTATATTTTTCATATAAAATTATTAATTTTTTTTATTTGTTTAATATATTAGATGTGGAAAGAAAATGACAAAAATACACCTCATGTGAGAGATACATAACTGAGTTAAAAGTATATTTAGATGAAAATTAATGTAAAGAACAATAGGTGTGCAAATATTTTAAAAAAAACATTGGATATAATTATTAAAACTAAAAAACATACCATGTAATTTCGAATATTGATAAAGTATAAAATTTGTAATTTACTCTATTAAATATTACTTTTATCTAAAATTATTACATATGTGCATTTAAAGTCTTTGTAATCAAAAGTAGATGACTCGTCCCGGTTATTAGTTTCTTTTCATTTTGTTTTCTCATCGTATAAGTATTTTGTAATTATAAAAGATTTGTTAGATAAAAAACACAAATAATTCTACGCATGTTAATATAGTTCCTATATATTTAATGTTTACTTTTAGAATAAGTAAACAATGTTTTATCTTCTTTAAATATTATTAAGGGTTTATTTTTTAAATAAAAAAAATAAATAGATAATGACTTATAAATTACTGTTTAAAATCTTAAGCCATGTTCTCATGAGGCTAAAGCATTCACATCATATGGATAATTTTATTATTTATTTTTTGTGTCAGATAAATATATTTATTTTATATATTTGTATTATTAAAACAAGTTAATTAAATAAAGAATCCTTTAAATACTAAGCAATATATTAAAGTACCTTAAACGTGAAATGACTAAAATATCATCTAACTTAAGAAAAAATCTAACGAAGTTAGTGTAATGGATTAAAACCGTTACTAAAATCAAACATTAAGGACCAAAAGAGAGAATAAATTCCTTTTCAGACTAAAACGATTAAACACACTAAACCTTAGAACCAAAATAATAATGTACTCTTCTACTTTTAACTCTCTTATGCTTTGAGTTAAAAGTAGAATGATTAAAATACCATAATAATATAATAATAATACAAGAAATACCATTGTACTTTAACACCACTGCCTCATCCGTCACTGTCTCCAGCCATCTGCAACCAACCCTTACTTGAAGTCTCGAGCCACCACCAACCAACAACCTCCATCGTCGACAACCTCCATCCCTTCCCATCATTCAATACTCTGTTTCTGGCCACCGCAACCACCGCCACCACCACATTTATGGGTTGTCAACGCCAAATCAAACCACCTAGTTCGTAATAAATATGTTCAATTATGTACAAGAACGGACCTAGTGTGTTTAATCTCTAACTTGTGATCTTCGATTATGTTCACGAACAGATCTACATGATACATATATGGATCGAGTTTGGGTCTGGTTCTTTACGTTCGAGTTATATTGTGACCGTTAAGTTATTATGTTAAGTTAGTTTAGAATGACTAAAGTACCATAATAATGTAATAATAATAATACAAGAAATCACTTTATTCTTTAATAAAACCAAGAAATCTCCACCACCATTGAACGTTAAAACCACCGCCCCCATCCGTCACCGTCTCTAGCCACCTACAACCAGCCGTTGCTTGAAGTCTCGAGCCACCACCAACCAACAACCTCCATCGTCAACAACCTCCATCCCTTTCCCCTCATTCAATCCTCTGTTTATGACCGCCGCAACCACCGCGACCATCACATTTATGGGTTGTTAACACCAAATCAAACCAACTAGTTTGTAATAAGTATGTTCAATCATGTACAAGAACGGACCTAGTGTGTTTAATCTCTATTTTGTGATCTTCGATTATGTTCACGAACAGATCTACATGATACATATGTGGATCGAGTTTGTGTCTTGTTCTTTAGGTTCGAGTTATATTGTGACATTCGTCACTTTCAGTTTCGTCAATTAACCCGAAGCTCGTCATCTTTCTGCTATGCATTTACTTCTTCGTGAAATTAATATGCGCACAATTTTAACAATTGATAACGGAAACTAGTTGCGCGAGAATTCTAAATTATAAAATACAAAAATTGGAATAATAATATTTATTATTATTATTATTATTATTTTGTATATACAATATCATTCACGTAAAAATCTATCAAATCACGCTCGCAAAGCCACGATCTTTGGACGCGTTAATATCTATCCGTGTCATGTCTTTCTTCACATATCAAGTTTCATCAATAGGTTCGTTAACATCTACGTCAAAAGTTTTAGGTAAATAAAACTAGAAACAAATAGTTTAAGATTTAAAATAAATAATTATAAAACTAAAAGGAATTAATTCCTTAATAGTAAAGGGACTAGAATGTAAATAACCAAACATACATCATTACAAGAAAAAATGTCTATGGTGACGACATGGTGTTGGGCGACGAGATGTCGTCGCCATATGGTCAGTTTGGTTTTTGGCTACTGCAGACCTATAGCGACGACACAAAGTGGTCGCCAAGTGTGGTCGCCATAGGTATTTTATTTTAATTTTGATTTATTTTAAATCATACAAAAAATTAAAAAATGGCATGCACCCTATGACATGTCGCCGCCATAGGTAAAAAAACATTTTTTTCTTTTTTTTCCCTCTAAATAAATTGTAGGGAGATAAGCCCGTCTTATATGAAACATCTATAGCGACGACATGTCGTCGCCATAAGGTGTTAAATTTTTTTAAAGAATTTAATATTTATAAAAGTAATAATTATAATTATTATTATCATTATTAATAATAATTTATGTACATATCATTGCTATTATAAAAAGGATTATTGTTATTATTATAAGTATTATTATAATTATAAGTCATAATAATAATATTAGTAAATATTATATTTATTAATTATAATTATAAATAATTTGTGTCAGTTAGGATCAAATATGTTCGGTTATGATTTTTAGTTTCGATTACATGCGTTAAAGGTTAACTCCAGTTATGATTATCGATGTTAAATTATACACGTTGATGGTAATTTATGGGAATATTATGTTTATTATCTGTAGGTTATGTTTCTTTATGCTTAATTATCAGCAATGACTATCAAACAATGTTAAATATATTTGGTTACAATGATTAGCATCAATTACATTCGTCATATGTTAGTTATGATCCAATTATGATCATTTGTATTTAATTATACACTATGATGATAATTTACAAGAAATTAGTCTTATTAACAGTGAGTTAAGTTTGTTTATGCTTAATTATTACCAGTGAGAGTCAAACAATATTAAATACGTTCGATTAAGATGGTTAGGGTGATTACATATGTTAAACTTTACCTATGACCCAGTTATAAAGATCATTGTTGAATTATACACGCTAAGGTAAATTAAGTTTGTTTATGCTCAATTATCATAAATGAGTATCAAACAAACTCAAAGGTGCTCTTATGATGATTAGGGTTGATTACATACATCAAAAGTTAGCTTTGATCGAATTACAATTGTCGCCATAGATTGGATTATTAATATTATTAGTTTTAATATATTATTCTTATAATTATTAATTATAATTATAAACATATAGTGTAAAACTAGAGTCGAATATATTCGATTATGAAATTTTGGCATCGATTACACACGTTCTATGATCCTATTATAGTGATTGGTGTTATCACATGCGTTGATAGTAAATTACGAAAAAAATATTAACGATAAGTTAAGTTTGTTTGTTCTTAATCATCATCAATGAGTGTTAGACAATGTTAAATGTATTCGATTATGATGATTAACGTAGATTACATAAATTAAATGCTAATAATGATTCAATTATGATCAATGGTGTTTAATTCTATTTTATTATGATTAATACAACTCTAACAAGGGATGTTAATGATTGTATGTTATGATAATTAGGGTTTACGGAGGCAAAAAAGTATTATTGTCCATACATAATAATAGATACATGCAATAATAGTAGTAGTAATAACAATAATAACAACATTGGCTAAATAATAATAATAATAATAATAATAATAATAATAATAATAATAATAATAATAATAATAATAATAATAATAATAATAACAATAATAATAATAACAATAATAATAATAACAATAATAATAATAACAATAATAATAATAACAATAATAATAATAACAATAATAATAACAATAATAATAATAATAATAATAATAATAATAATGTGACATCCGGTAATTTTCCTTTACCAAACTCCGTAAGTTTCGTTAGGTCTTTCATACACGTGTCGTGAGCACACACTAGTTGTAGTTAAACGTTGGTGACTTAATAATAACTAACAATGATTATCAGATAATAATTTGATTAGTAATGTTGATTGTTAATTTGTAGTTATGTGATTTATGAATTTTGAATATTATTTGCGAATTTTACTTGATAACGTGACAACGTGTAATATCTAATTCATTCATGTGTTTTGTTATTAGTTGAAATATATAATTATTATTGTTGAATAATTATATATGTGTTAGAAGTTAAAACCAGTTAAAAAGGTGTTAAAAGTTAAAATTTTTATAAAATGTAGTAAAAGAGGGATTAAAAGGAAATTTTTAAATAAGTAAAGTTTCACAAAGTCCAACCCTAGCCTCCCTAACCCTCATTCGGCCGAAACCATCATCCCAACCCCCTCTCCTTTGCGAATTCGACCAAGAACAAGCAAAAACACTCGATTTTGATTAGTTCCAAGTGATTCCAACGTGTAGCAAGTGCCAATTTTTGATTCCTACGTGATTAAAGGTTAGATTTTATTGATTTTTCATAAGTTTTTGATTCATGATGAACCCTAGCTCGCAAATCATGTTGAATGTAAAAATCTATGTTATTTGATGATGTTTTGATGTTAGTTGTATTGTATTGATGTTAGTTTACGTGGATTGTACAAGAAATTCATGAAATTAAGTGGTTGTTCATACCTTGCTATTAATAGTAACTTTTATGCATGAGATTGATGAATTATGATGAATTGATGATGTTAGTCATGTCTAGATGGTTGTTATGGACTTGATTAGGAATAAAGTTGGTGAATTTATGAAAGAATTGGACGTTAGATTGGTTTTGAGTGTTACTTTCCCGAAAGGGAAACTTTATTTATATAGATCATTGGATATTGTTAATTGAGCGTGTTTATGATGTTAGGATCATGTTAGAATGTTGGTTGATGATGTCTAAGGTGGTAGATTGTGTTGTTTGGGTTGTATGAATACTTGATGCATAATTTGGGAAATTTAGGCCTTTATGGAATATACATGATAATGGATGTTGTTAGGTGATTATGGAACTATGTTAGAATTATGATAGAATCATGATAATGCATGATGTATTAGTTAAAATTGTAATTGTGGACTTCTTGGGATTTGTATGTGTTGCTTGATAAACCATGGTGTAAGATGAGCTTTATAGCATTTAAGGGTTTGTAATATGGCATATGTGAATAACTTGCGTGATAATCATGTATGATGAATTGTTGTACTTGATCAAACAAGAATTTAACTTGACATGTCACCAACAGGTCAAACGGGTCAACTTGGTCAAATGAGTCTTGTTTTCCAAAACCTTAGGTCAATGTGGTTATTGAGCACTTAGGGTTGTAGCTTCTATGTACACGTACTTATGTACTTGTGTGTTCTAGGTAACTTTTGAAGGGTTGTCTTTCCACTCATCATTAGCTTTTACAATCATTCGTTTGTGCATCAGGTGAGTTTGATGCCCCACTTTTACTTACTTCTCTTTTTGGGGGAGAAATCATACTTGGTTTTAAAACGCTTTACTGTTATAACATGTGTTTGGTAAGACATAGTGGGTTATACCATAGAAAGCCCTCACACTTTCAGATCGTTAATTAAGGAATCTAGCGGAAAATTTTGGGTAGTACTACTGGGTCTGACAAGCCCCACCTGTGTGACCGAAAGTCAACGGGTGCAATATTGTCCTAAACGACTAACAGCGTCACGACCTGGTATGTCGTGGCGGGAGGCACGTGTTTTGCGCAGTTTACATTTGGTACTATATGTTTGAGATTTTTACAAAATGCTTCCGCAAAAGTTTTAAAGTTATGAACTCTGATTTGTTTAAATGTTGCATATAGAGTCATTCTGAGTAACTAATGACTGAGATCCTAGTTTGTTCACACGCCTAGTGGTAAAACCCCACACGTGGAATTTAAAGGTGTGACAGATTGGTATCAGAGCCATTGATTATAGGGAACTAGGTTGCATACACACTAGACTATAACCGCGTAGTTTGTTAGTTACTCGATACTTATCCCTTACTGTATACTCATTGGCATACACGTCACGTACCTCGCAGCATGGCATCATCTTCATGGGCTTTGGGTAAGAGGCCTGCACGTTCTAAGTCACCTCCTCCTCCTCCTATACCTGATAGAGGATCTAACTAGCCCCGACATCCGTATCCTTCTGAAGAGATAAACTGGGATCAGCCTTTTGCAATACCCGAGCGCGACGCCCCACGAAACTGGAATTACTATCCCACCTATGTTGACCGTATGGTTTACAGGGAGCGTGTTCCAGCTATAGCTACTACTAGCCCTAGGACTAGGTTGATGACTGCCTCTATAGCACCTACACTTCCTTCTCTGCGTATTCATCTCGAGCAGGCGGTTGCAGCTTTGGTTGCTACACTGGACACTGAGCGACAACGCATCAGAGGACTTACTGACGAGAACTCCATTTTACGACACGAGATGCGTAAGCTGCATTTACTGGTAGAGACACTTCAGGAGCGACTCTCGATGTCTATTGGTGGGCTGAGCTGAAGGCACAGCTAGCGGCACTTTAGATTACGAATGCCCCTGCACCAGGGGAAGACCCTAACGAAAAAGACCCTGAAGAGGAACCTGAAGAAGAACCAGCGGAAGCCCCAGAAGAAGAAGAACCAAAAGAGATGGAAGAAGACAGTGACATGTCTGACGTACTAGACTAATTTTTTTATTCATCTGACTTGGACTACATAGTGTTTCTTTTCTTTTGAAACCTATGTGGGAAGGGTTGTTTCCCACCCAACTGAAAAACTGAAAATTTTGACATTGATGGAATATTTTGTGAATCATTTACAATTTATTTGTCTTTGGTTATAAACATTGTGGTTGTGACAAATTTATTATTTCTTACTATTTATCATACTTCAATGAGATTAATATGTTGGATGTTACTTATTATTGTAATTATGAATGTAAAGTGAAATATGGACGGTCGTGGTAGAGGACGTGGACGTGGCCGTGGACGTGGTGCCGGTGGATGTGGTGCCGGTGGACGTGGTGCCGGTGGACGTGGTGCCGGTGGACGTGGTGCCGGTGTTGTAAACATGACCCCAGCCGAATTAGACACCTTAATCAATCAACATGTGCAGGCAGCGCTGGGCGCTTAAGCTGCCCAATTTGAAGGTAAACGATGACCCTGGGGTCATTACTTACATAAATCTTCTATTAGATAGTTAATCCGTTTGGTTTGACTAAACAATCCAAAACATTGAATACATGGCCGCCAACATGCACGTATAAGGCGTTCATAGACTGTAAGCCCCACACATACAGTGGAGCTGAAGGAGCCGTAGGGCTTGTGCGGTGGATTGAGAAGACCGAGTCAGTTTTTGCCAAGTGCAATTGCCCGGTGGCGGATCAGGTGAAATACGCCACGAGGACACTTGAAGGTGCATCGCTCTTGTGGTGGAATGCACAGTTACAGATGCTTGGCCAGGTGATGGCAAATGCTTTACCATGGGATGAGTTTAAAGCGATGATGATGGAGGAATATTGTCCTCGCAATGAAGTACAAAATCTGGAAGCTGAGTTCTGGAAATTAAAAATGGAAGGATTTGAGATCGAGGCTTACACTACGAGGTCTCACGAGTTGGCGACACTTTGCCCTGGCATGACCGACCCGCCGATCAAACGAATTGAGCTTTATCTGCGTGGCTTGGTTCCAGAGATACAAAGTATGGTGACTGCTGCGAACCTCCCTACTATTCAGCAAGTTATTCGATTGGCTCACAAGCTTACTGACCCAGCGGAGATGTAGGGAAAGCTACCCAAACAGGGCGCTGTGGTAAGCGTGCCTGACAATAAACGCAAGTGGGACAACTCTGGTAGCAAGGGATCATCGTCAAATAGCCAAACCCAGCAACATCAGCAACAACAGCAACATACTCAGCAGCATCAGCAACAATAGTAGCAAAGGAGGTTTGACAACAACCGTAGTTTCAATCAGTCATCTTCTTCATCTTAGGGACAAGGTGGATACGTGGGGAAGTATCCCAAATGTAATCGATGCAACCACCACCACACTGGCAGGTGTGACAATTTTTGATGCCAGCGTTGTGGTAAGGCTGGACATGCAGCAAAGAATTGCCGTGGTGAGTTGATGAAGAAGCCTCAGTAATCCCAAGAAACACCAAAAGGTTGCTTTGAGTATGAAAAGGAAGGACACTACAAGAGGAATTGTCCTCAGTTGAAGAAGAATAGGAATGGTGCTGGAAATGGTGGAAACAACAACAACAATAGCGGCAATGGTGACAATAACGGTGGCAACAACGGGGGAGCTAAAGGGAGAGCCTTCGTCATCAGCTCAGGTGAGGCTCTAAACGACCTTACTACTGTTACTGGTAGATTTCTTGTCAATGGTCATTTTGCTACTGTATTGTTTGACACTGGAGCCGATAGGAGTTTTATCTCTATTAAGTTTAGTAGTCACTTAAATAATATGCCTTCTCTGTTGGAATCTAAATATACGTTAGAATTAGCTGATAGTAAGCAAATTCATGTTACACATATCCTTAAGGGTTGCGAGATAGAACTTGCTGGTCATACTTTTGACATCAACCTCATGCCTGTTACGCTTGGGGGTTTCGATGTGGTCGTGGGCATGGATTGGCTATCCGAGAAGCAGGTGGAAGTCATCTGCCACTAGAAGGTTATCCGCATTCCTCTCCTGGATGGGGAAATTCTCTCTGTTAAGGGTGAGGAAGGTGGTGCGGTGATAGGCATCATATCTTTTATGAAAGCGCAGAAGTGGCTACTTAAGGGTTGCTTAGCTATATTAGCCCTTGTGACTGACAAGCAACCGGAGGAAAAGAAGATAGAGGATAT
This sequence comes from Flaveria sonorensis, assembly GCA_025506505.1. NCBI lineage: Eukaryota > Viridiplantae > Streptophyta > Magnoliopsida > Asterales > Asteraceae > Flaveria > Flaveria sonorensis. Next base: position 49,303,473 of record CM046426.1, read on the forward strand.
TCTGGTACTTCGTGACTTCCCGGAGGTGTTTCTAGAGGATCTTCCTGGACTACCACCTCATCATCAAGTTGAGTTCCAGATTGATTTGACTTCCGGAGACGCTCCGATTGCAAGAGCACCTTACCGGTTAGCCCCGAACGAACTGCAGGAACTATCTGCACAACTACATGAGCTGTTGGATAAATGGTTTATACGACCGAGCTCATCACCTTGGGGAGCACCTGTTCTCTTTATCAAGAAAAAGGATGGTGCATTTCGAATGTGCATCGACTACAGAGAACTGAACAAGGTTACAGTAAAAAATTGATATCCTTTACCTCGTATAGATGATTTGTTTGATCAACTTCAAGGATCAAGCTACTTCTCTAAGATTGATTTGAGGTCTGGGTATCATCAACTGAGAGTCCGAGAGAAAGACATCTCGAAGACCGCATTCCGTACACGTTATGGACATTATAAGTTATTGGTCATGCCATTTGGGTTGACAAATGCACCAGCAGTGTTCATGGATCTCATGTATCGTGTGAGCAAACCCTATCTCGATCAGTTTGTTATCGTGTTTATCAAAGATATATTTATCTATTCAAAGACCAAGGGGGAACATGAAGAACACTTACGTCTTAACTTGGAATTACTTAAAAAGAAACAACTGTATGCCAAGTTCTCCAAGTGTGATTTCTGGATACGTGAAGGACAATTTCTGGGTCATATTGTTAACGAGAAAGGTATACATGTTGATCCTGCAAAGATTGAAACGATAAAGAATTTGTCGATTCCCAAGACGCCTAGTGAGATACGGCAATTTCTTGGACTGGCAGGATATTATCGGCGTTTTATTAAGGGTTTCTCTAAGATCACTCAACCTCTCATAGCCTTGACTTATAAAGGAATAGCGTATAAATGGGGTGATAGCCAAGAGTCAGCTTTTCAGTTGTTGAAACAGAAACTATGTAGCGCACCGATATTGACATTACCAGAGGGAAGTAACGACTTCGTGGTTTATTGTGATGCTTCTATCCAATGACTGGGTTGTGTCTTGATGCAGCGTGATAAGGTGATAGCTTACGCCTCGAGACAACTAAAAGTTCACGAGAAGAACTACACCACTCATGACTTGGAACTGGGTGTGGTAGTTTTTGCCTTGAAGATCTAGAGACATTACTTGTACGGTACCAAGTGCACTATCTACACCGATCACAAGAGTCTTCATCATATCTTTAAGCAGAAAGAGTTGAATATGAGACAGCGACGCTGGGTGGAATTGTTGAATGATTATGATTGCGCTATCAAATATCAACCAGGAAAGGCAAATGTAGTCGCTGATGCGTTGAGTAGAAAGGTAAATGCTAAGCCCCGACGAGTGAGAGCCTTGCAGCTTATGATTAGTACTCACTTGCCTGAACAAATCCGAGAAGCTCAGACAGAAGCCTTGAAAGTGGAAAACATTGGGTCTGAATCCTTACGGGGAATGGACAAAAAGTTGGAGGTAAAAGCTTATGGAATTTGTTATTTCATGGACAGACTCTGGGTGCCTTTGTATGGAAACCTAAGGGACTTGGTTATGAGTGAGGCTCACAAGTCTAAGTACTCTATACATCCTGGTTTAGACAAGATGTATCATGACCTGAAGGTGCACTATTGGTGGCCTTATATGAAGGCGGAAGCTACGTATGTGAGCAAGTGCTTAACTTGTTCGAAGGTTAAAGTTGAATACCAAAAGCCATCTGGATTAGTACAACAACCTGAGATTCCTTTGTGGAAGCGGGAATAGATTTCTATGGACTTCATTACTAAATTACCCCAGACTCCTACTGGTTGTGACACGATATGGGTGATCATAGATCGATTGACCAAGCCTGCTCACTTCTTGGCAATCAAGGAAACTGATAAGATGGATAAGTTAACTTGTGTTTATCTGAAAGAGGTAGTTTCTAGACATGATGTACAGGTCTCAATTATTTCTGACCGTGATGCTCGTTTCACATCACATTTCTGGCAGTCATTACAGAAATCTCTGGGTACGCATCTAGACATGAGTACTGCTTATCATCCGCAAACAGATGGGCAAAGCGAACGTACTATTCAAACCTTAGAGGACATGTTACGCGCTTGCGTAATTGATTTCGGGAATAACTGGGAAGTTCATCTACCGTTGGTGGAATTTTCTTACAACAATAGTTATCACATCAGCATTAAGGTAGCACCATTTGAGGCATTGTATGGACGAAAGTGTAGATCATCGGTTTGCTGGGCGGAAATTAGTGATAGCCAGCTAACAGGCCCCGAGTTGGTGCACGAGACTACTGAGAAGATCGTACAGATAAGAAACCGTATGGTTGCAGCTCATGGCCGACTGAAAAGCTATGCAGACAAGCGACGAAAACCTTTGGAGTTTCAGGTCGGCGACAAAGTTTTGCTCAAAGTCTCACCATGGAAAGGTGTGATTCGATTCGTTAAAAGAGACAAGCTTAATCCGAGATATGTTGGACCATTTGAGATTCTGGAAAGAATAGGTCTAGTGGCGTATCGATTAGACCTACCCGACTCGTTGAGTGGAATTCACAATGTATTTCATGTCTCAAATTTGAAAAAGTGCTTATCGGACGAGACGATGGTTGTATCACTGAAGGAAGTGCAAGTAGATGAACAACTACGGTTCATTGAAGAACCAGTTGAGGTGATGGACCGTGAAGTAAAGACTCTTAAGCAAAGCAAGATACCATTAGTCAAAGTTCGTTGGAACTCGAAACGTGGACTGGAGTTCACGTGGGAACGTGAGGATCAGATGAAGCTCAAGTATCCTCATTTGTTTGAAACGACGACGACAGCCGGCGAAGGTAATGATCAAATTTCGGGACGAAATTTCTTTCAACATGGAGATAATGTGACAACCCACCCGAAAGTCACCCGATTTCTTTGTGCCAATGCAGTAGACCAATGATGTAACACAACCACGTAATTTTCGGGATGAAAATTCTTTCAACATGGGGATAATGTGACATCCGGTAATTTTCCGTTACCAAACTCCGCTAGTTCCGTTAGGTCTTGCATACACGTGTCGTGAGCACACACTAGTTGTCGTTGAACGGTGATGACTTAACAATAACTAACAATGATTATCAGATAATAATTTGATTAATAATGTTGATTGTAGTTATGTGATTTATGAATTTTGAATATTATTTGCGAATTTTACTTGATAACGTGACGACGTGTAATATCTATTTGATTCATGTGTTTTGTTATTAATTGAAACATATAACTATTATTGTTGAATAATAATATATGTGTTAGAAGTTAAAACCATTTAAAAAGGTGTTAAAAGGTTAATTTTTATAAAATGTAGTAAAAGAGGGATTAAAGGGTAATTTTTAAATAAGTAAAGTTTGACAAAACCCAACCCTAGTCTCCCTAACCCTCATTCGGCCGAAACCATCATCCCAACCCCCTCTCCCTTACGAATTCGACTAGGAACAAGCACAAACACTCGATTTTGATTGGTTCCAAGTGATTCCAACATGTAGCAAGTGCAAATTCTTGATTCCTACGTGATTAAAGGTTAGATTTTATTGATTTTTCATAAGTTTTTGATTCATGATGAACCCTAGTTCGCAAATCTTGATGAATGTCGAAATCTATGTTATTTGATGATGTTTTGATGTTAGTTATATTGTATTGATGTTAGTTTACGTGGATTGTGCAAGAAATTCATGAAATTGAGTGGTTGTTCATACCTTACTATTAATAGTAACTTTTACGCATGAGATTGATGAATTACGATGAATTGATGTTGTTAGTCATGTCTAGATGGTTGTTGTGGACTTGATTAGGAATAAAGTTGGTGAATTTACAAAAGAATTGGACGTTAGATTGGTTTTGGGTGTTACTTTCCCGAAAGGGAAACTTTATTTATGTAGATCATTGGATATTGTTAATTGTGTTTATGATATTATGATCATTTAGAATGTTTGTTGATAATGTCTAAGGTGGTAGATTGTGTTGTTTGGGTTGTATGAATACTTGATGCACAATTTGGGAAATTTAGGCCTTTATGGAATATACATGATAATGGATGTTGTTAGGTGATTATGGAACTATGTTGGAATTATGATAGAATCATGATGATGCATGATGTGTTAGTTAAAATTGTAATTACGGACTTCTTGGGATTTGTATATGTTGCTTGATAAACCATGGTGTATGATGAGCTTTATAGCATTTAAGGGTTTGTAATATGGCATATGTGAATAACTTGCGTGATAATCATGTATGATGAATTGTTGTACTTGATCAAACAAGAATTTAACTTGACATGTCACCAACGGGTCAAACGGGTCAACTTGGTCAAATGAGTCTTGTTTTCTAAAACCTTGGGTCAATGTGGTTATTGAGCGCTTAGGGTTGTCAAGCTTCTATGTACACATACTTATGTACTTGTGTGTTCTAGGTAACCTTTGAAGGGTTGTCTTTCCACTCATCATTAGCTTTTAAAATCATTCGTATGCGCATCAGGTGAGTTCAATACCCCACTTTTACTTACTTCTCTTTTTGGGGGAGAAAGCATACTTGGTTTTAAAACGCTTTACTGTTATAACATGTATTTGGTAAGACATAGTGGGTTATACCATAGAAAGCCCTCACAGTTTTGAATCGTTAATTAAGGAATCTAGCGGGAAATTTTGGGTAGTACTACTGGGTCTGACAAGCCTCACCTGTGTGACTGGAAGTTAACGGGTGCAATATTGTCCTAAACGACTAACAGCGTCACGACCTGGTATGTCGTGGCGGGAGGCAAACAGACAAACATAGTCAGCTTTGATCGTGAAATCACTATTGTTCTTTACCAATGAAATTAGACTAGCTATCTATTTCAATGCACTTGTTTATAATTTTACTAACGCTACTGCTTATGATTGATTACAAACTCTTGAACTCACCTACCGTGGTGCTGACACTTTTAGTATGCTTTTCTCAGGTCGTTTCTAGCAGCTGCCCATAGGAGCACGCACGTGTCAAGCATGCTTTGTTCAAACATTGTTTACTTTTAATTTAGTATTTACTTACGTATTTTGGTTTGGGCGCGTGTTTTGCACAGTTTACATTTGGTACTATATGTTTGAGATTTTTACAAAACGTTTCCGCAAAAGTTTTAAAGTTATGAACTCTGATTTGTTTAAATGTTGCATTTAGAGTCGTTCTGAGTAACTAATGACTGAGATCCTGGTTTGTTCACATGCCTCGCGGTAAAACCACGGACGTGAAATTTGAGGGTGTGACAAATAATAATAATAATAATAATAATAATAATAATAATAATAATAATAATAATAATAATAATAATAATAATAATATTAATAGTAGTAATACTAATAATAATAATAATAATAATAACAATAATTAACCTATATGTTAATAAACAAAAGGAATGAATAGTGTTTTTATGGATCTGAGCCGTTCATTCTAGATCGAACTTTGTGGTTTCATGGTAGTTTTTAATCGAACGAGAGTATGACAGGTGGCTTGCCAACCACACGTGTCGGGCTTCCCTGTTAGCGGTGAAGGTAGAAAGATGGAGAGAAAGAAAAGCCAAAGCCTGTTACATATCTGTGTTCTTCTATTCTTAGTCCTAAATTTATAGTGGAGGTGGCCTTTTAATCGACGATAGGTGGCGTTCACACAGCTCAGTCGGCGCCCATGCGTAGTTGGGGTTTTCTGAGTTCATCAGCGGCTTTAAGGTTCAACATTTAAACAGTGATTTTCAATTTAATCACCAAGAAAACTCTCTTTGCTCCGCCTATTTCAGCGGTGGCAGATCATCACCATTATATCCTCTGCGTTTAGTGTTTTTTTAATGAGCTATGCCATTGATACCTTAACCGATCATCTTTATTTGTGTGTTTGAGCATGTATTATCATCATGCTCTTTTGATTTTGTGTAGCAATTAAAAGTAATAGGTTGACAATCATCATCTATGTTCCTTTTTGAGTTGCAATCGGCCAACCCCAACCCTAATATATGAGTCTTGGCAGGTGTATTAGGTTTTCGTCGGCAATTGTTCTAATGGTGTTTTGTTTTCAACCATCAGGTGCCTCTTTTCAGGTGATTAAGTTTTCTCTGCAAGAGTTTTTTGATTAAATGATCTGAATGTTGTCACTTTGAGCTTTAGTGATCTGGATGAAACCTACCACTTTTGCTCTTATTTTGTAGGTTTATGTAAAATTCTTTAGTTTGCGATGGCTGCCAAGAACAAAATGCTGATTGTATTAGACAAGGAACAAGTAATATCCTATGTTTACTTTGAAATTGCTTGTCAGATGGTTTCATTTTGAATTTAAGGGATCTGGATCAAACCTACCTGTTTTTTAGTTTCACGCCCTGCTGATTTCGCAAGACTATGGTGTTGCTTATGCTAATAAGTTTGATAACAAGCATTACTAATTAAGTAACGTTAAGCTAATTACGTTTATGTAGGAATAACTAAGCACATGATGGAGCTGATTACTTCAATGTTTTTACATGTTTTATAGATCTTTGGATAGGTAGAGAAGGAGATAGAGTACATGGTTGAATGTTTAACAAATAAGGTTCTTCATCTGTGGACAATTTATGACGTTTTTAAAGTCAGTATGCCTAGACAGGAGGGTTGTGGGCTTATGTTTTCTTTCATAAATTAGGTGATTTGATTGGGATGGAAACACATATGGACAACTAAAAGCTGCTACGATGCATTTATATGAGTATTTATGCACCACCACTATGAAGGTACATTTCATCATCTATCAACCAGAAATACGGTATGGATTATGCAAGAACACTATTATGTAAAGATAGAATTCATACGACTAGGCAAAACACCAGCTTTGGTAGTGGCAGTTTGTGTTTTTACTCTGATTTTGGCATTTAAGATAATTGTGATTCATTTTGCTGTTCAAAATGGTATAATTATTTTATAATCTATGCCGACTAGCTTCATTAGCCACTTTTACTCATATAGGATTATATATGTATGAAACGTAAAGCTAATGAAATCGATAAAAGCAAGACAACACGATAAGGTTTTAATAAGACTTGCATTATAAACATATTTTCTTTAACTTCATATTCTTGCTCTAATAAATGTTTTGTTTGACTTTTGCAAATTGAAAGGGAAAAAATTTAGGCTTTCACCTCTTTGTGATAGAACCACTGGATTTCTATGATAAGAATGGCTCGTTGGACTTTTCTCTTAATATTGCTTCTCTATGTTCTTTCATTTACATTTTGTAAGTTTATTACTTTATCTTTTCACGATTATTTTCTGTTTGTAAGTTTATTACTTTATCTTTTCACGATTATTTTCTGTGTCAAATCTTGATGGCAATGAAGTTTTGTTAAAGGCTTTGAAGGACAAAGAAAGAGAACTGCAAGTCCGCCCTACCCCGGAGCGCGGGGGTTAGAGCCCTAGTAATATTAATAAAACCGATGATAATAATGATAATAATAATAATAATAATATAATAAAGAGGCCATCTATGAATTTTGACTTCCAGTGTGAGCTATTAGACTCTAGGAGTTCCATTACTCTCCTTATAAATGTATCTTTATACCACCTAAAAGAGGTTAGGGTTCTACATTTAAGATTTTGTAGAAGAGTCCTAATATTCTCCGAATTATCAGACCATCTGCCTGTAAAGTGTTATATAATATTAACTATCAAAATATAAACTGAGTTGTTTTCAACAACACCATTATCCTCTTTTGTACTATTGAGGATTTCTTGTCTATCTGAATCTGATAGATAATTATCCCACCAACCTTTAAGTTGGCCAGTAAAACCTGATATGATCATTTGAGCTATTGTCTTAGTCGTATTCTTATTATTCTGACAAATAGTGCTATACATAAGCATCCTATGGATAGTATTATAAATTTGTCCTTCTGTTTGACCATCTATGTTCCATTCATAGATTATTTTTCCACTATACGAATTATTTATTATGTATTCTTGTTCTTCTATTAGAACATCATGTGGAGTTGGCCTAGGATAATAATACATCCTTTGAGTCGGCTTATTAGCAAACTTAGATAACTTCATGATTTCATCATTAATCTTCTGCTTATAATCTTCTTCTTTTAAACTATCTTCAAAATCTGTTAATGTATTTATTTTCAGATTTTTTAAAATATTAATTGAATCATTTAATGTTTATATAAGATTTTCTTCAGACTTCGTTTTGAAATCTGTTACCTTAGGAGGTAATTGAATACTAGGAGTAGCAATAGATTCATTTTCTTTTAACTAGTCATTTATTATGACACTTTGTTTTTCTTTGAAATGGCATAAAATTTTATCCATTTTCCTTGAAATATCTTGGAGTTGTTCTCCAATTATTATCAAATAAAGATTTGAATAATTTTGTTGTTTTATTAAACCATTTATATGAGAAATCGTTATCTGCAAGGTTTCACCTTCCAGAAGTTTTTGAAAAGCTTGATAGTATCTTTCCTCTCCTTGTTTTTTAATTTTAAAACCATTAGTAGGAGGGAAAATATTTGATACTATGTTTTCATTAATATTAAAATTTCTTTCTATAACAGATATAATAATATTAGTGTATTTTTCAATAAACCAGGGAACAAAAGGTATGATCTCTTGTTTTTCATTTAATTCATTATAATATTATTTTCTAAAAAATTCTTTGTCTGTTTTTTCAAAATTTTTGAAAAATCATGTTCTAAATAAGTCCCACTTAGGTTGAAGAAACTCATTAGAGATCTCTTCTCTTACCGGTGATCCCGGAGTAAAATCTAATTTTTCTTTTTGATTCATATTTATACAAAATTTATTTATGATTCGGTTAGTTCCGGATCTACTCTTATTCCTCGAACTATATTATCTGAGTTTATTCTTAATTCATCTATTTTTCTTTCAGGAAATTCTTTCATGATTCTAGATGTTGATGTCCTAGAAAGACTTCTAACTGTGTAATCTACAGGAGAGATATAATAGTGTGACGACACTGATTTTGATAAGGAGGGTTCACATTTTATTTTATTATTCTCAAATTGTATTTGAACCGACCCTTCATTTGTTTGTGAAATATTTATTGGATTATTATCCACATATTGTTGAGATGGGTTAACTTTATCTAATACCCAATTTTCTGGAAAATTAATTTCTTCCCATTTAATTCTTCTTCTAGATGTAATATTAGCTTTACTAAAATTAGTTTCTATTAGAATAGTTTCTGTTGGACCAAAAGAACCAATGAGCCTGATCAGAAAAACCTTTAAGTCCCACAGACATTACAACAACTGAAGTAGTCTGCAACAGCTGAAGACATCAACTGATAACAAGGTCTGAAGACAAAGTCTGAAGTGAAAGAGCTGAAGACAAAGTCTGAAGTGAAAAAGCTGAAGACAAAGTCTGAAGCTAAAGAACTGAAGACAAAGTCTGAAGACAAAAGCTGAAGACAAGGACTGAAGACCAAGTTTCAGATGTTGTCACAACAGCTGAAGAAGACCTCTTCAGTAGTTGTGATGGTTTCCTTTCAGTAGTTATATTTTCCTTTCAGTTCTTTTGTAATCAGTAGTTTTATGTTTCTTGTAATCAGTACTTGTAGTTTCAGTAGTTTTAGTTTCATCTTGTACTTAGCATACTCTGAGATGTTCTCAGTTGTTGTGAACATTCTCAGTAGTTTGCTTACTTTCAGTTGTTTGTAATAATTCTGTTAAATGTCACTATCAAGTGACATCAGCAGACGTCACATTCCTTTATATAAGGAATGTTGACCTAATTGTAACCTGCGAAGCTTAGCGGCGGACATACCGAAGCATTTGTGCATGAATGATATTATCCCTTTTGCAGAAAACCCTCTTTCTCTATAACCGTGTACTGTTCCATTGAATATCTATTGTGTTCTTGCTATATTTGTCTAATTCTTGTTCTAATTCCGCTGCAATCCAACTCTAATTGATCAAACTTAGATCGCTGATCCTGTCAAATGGTATCAGAGCAGGTTAATCATTGATCGGTTTAACAATTGATCATTGAAACTGCTATTTCGATATCTAAAGTTTGATCGAATTAGCATATTTGGAAGAATTGGTTATAGAGATTGATCTTCTGCTGCTTCTGGTTATTCAATTTGAGTTTCTTCTTGGTTCATATTGAGTTTGTTGTGTTTTTGTGCTAAATTTGTTGAAAGTTGATTGAATTGGTTTGAATCTGAGAATGACTACTCCATCTAATGACCCTCACAATACTGGCTCCTCAACCAAGCCTCCGATGCTGGTTAGGAGTGAGTATAACATATGGCAACGAAGAATGCTCCATCACCTGTCTGTTAACAGTTCAGGTTGTTGGACATCTGTGGTTCACGGTCCACACAAGCCTATGGTGAACAATCCGGAGACCAACCAAATGGTTCCGAAGAAGAAGGAGCAATACTCAGATGAAGATCGTAAACTGTTTGAGATTGATGCTAAAGCCCATGGAATTCTGGCCATGGCACTGCCTAATGAAATCTATTCTGGGCTTATGCATCATGAAACTGCTCATGACCTCTGGAATGCTTTGAAGGAACAATTCGGAGGAACTGATAAGGTCTTAGCAAACAACAGAGAAATCCTCGCCCAACAATATGAGACATTCTCTCATAGGAAGGGTGAGACACTGACTCAACAGTTTGAGCGTTTCTCCTGCTTGATCTCTGAGCTGAAAATGGTCAAGCATGAGTATACTAACAGCCAGATGAACAACAAATTCCTCAGATCACTGCCTGAGAGATGGGACACATACACCATTGTCCTAAGCTCCAGTGCAAATCTGGATAGCCTATCTCTCACCCAACTCCATGGGAAACTGCTTACATTTGAAAAAGAGATAGAGCAGAAAAGGAAACTGGCATCATCAGGAAGGTCACTGATGACTTTGTACCAGAGAACACTGCCTTGGTCGGTCATGAGTCAGAATATGCTGGATCAGAAAGCCATTATGATGAGCATATAGATTTCTCTTCAAACAGTTCTGATCATGCATTTGTTGGTGTTGACAGTCATTCTGGGTGTAATAGTGATAATTTATGCTTTATCATGGATGATTTGAAGGGTATTGCTGATGATGATTTAGAAGAGATGGATATTTTGAGCCAAATGGCCTTGATCAATATCAGATCTCAAAAGTTCTACAAGAGAACTGGTAGGAAATTTCCAGGACTCTCTGGCAAAACCAAAGTTGGTTTTGACAAGAGTAAGTTGAGGTGTCACAAATGCCACAGGCTTGGGCACTTTGCAAGAGAGTGTAGATCAACTGGATCTAACTCCTCTGCACCCTTTGTGACCTTTCCAAGCAATAGTTCACAAAACAAAGGGCAACATCCTGCTAGTTCTGGTCATCACTCACAACCTCAATCTCCTGCATATTTTGTCCCTCAGGGTCCAATGCCATATCCATATCCCTGCTATTACATGCCACAGCCAAATCCAGTTCAAGTTCCTATAGCACAACAACCTCAAGCCCTACCTGAGCCTCAACCATCTCCATCACAATCTCAACCTCATCACAGCTTCTTCACACCAGGAGTTGTTGACTGGAGCAGCTTACCAGATGATCTTTCTGGTTTCAATGAGCAATTATTTGCTGGTGCTGGTCAACATGGTGGTGAACATCCTTTTGGGAATCTTGCTCTCATGGCCTTGGAGTCTACTGAGGGTTCCTGCTCCAATGCATCATCTTCACAGGTAACCCAGGTATCTTCTGAGGCTAAAGCCAAGTTATGTTCTGAATCATGCATAGCTGCCTTTGTCTCTATTAGAGAGGCAAATGTAGCTTTAATCAATCAAAATCTTGAGCTTGAGAAAACTATTTCCAAAAGAAAAGCTGAGTATGAGTCTGCTCTTAATGACAAAGATGATGAGATTTACAAGCTTAAATGCCAACTTAATGATGAAAAGGCTAAGGTAGAGGTCATACTTGAGAACCACAGAAGTCTCAAAGAGACACTTGCAGCTACCCAAGTTGAGTGTGACCACTGGGTAACATCCTGCAAGGGATTTGAAATGCTTCTCAGCAAGCAAACAACTTCAAATGTGAAGTTTGGAATAGGTTACAATCATACTGCACCACCTACTGATTTTACTTCAAAATCAATAGTAAAATCTGAAGGTGAAAGTAATTTCCAAACCACATCATCATGTGATTCATCCTCAAATGATAATACAAAATTAGAGGATGAAGTCAGTGTTAAGATCTCAGCAAATCAATTGCCTGATGGTTTAAATGCTGATAAACACATGAAGCTGAGCAATTCAGATGTTGTCCCTCAAAGTACTCCAAGTACTGAAGGGCAAGTCACAACATCTGAAAAGCATTTCAAATCTGCTGAAATAAAAGGATTAACAACTGCTGAGGAATCTATCATACGGTCTTTCAGGACGGATAGAGAACAGCTGAAGAACAAGTCTTCAGTTGTTACCGATCCTTCAGTACTTAACACAAGTACTGAAAGGAGGAAAGTACTGAAGATCACACCTTCAGTACTTAAAATGTTTAGCTATATCTTTTTTAACTTCTTCCATATATTGATGTAGAAGTTCTTCCTGGCTGAGATTTTCACTGCCTGTAGTCATTTGTAATTTTCTAATAATATGTTAGAAGGGACTAGGAGATTCCCTCTGTTGTTGATTTTCCTTATGTTGTTGGTATAATCCAATTGTTTGTTGAATATGATCTAGTGTGTCTTGGCATTTAATCTTGCCGTCTTCAATCTTTATCATTTGCTTCCAGAATTTTGTCATGTATGTTTTTTTTAAACAGAACATATTTTCACTGGTATAACCAGTTTTTAGGATCCATTTCCATATCCATGGGATACTGAACTGGACAAAATAATGTAATGAGGCCATTCCCTTAATAAAATTGTTACTGTGTTATGCCTCTATTAAGGCAGGAGATAACTCCACCCATTGGGTGTATAAGGTTTTAAACCTTTGTGAATCTTTATTAAAGATATTAACTGATGGACCGTATGATTGATACCATTTGTAAAACCAAATCGGAATATCCGATTCATAAGTTTTTGAGCATATTTTGATAAACCAAGAATGTTTATAATTTTGGTTTTCAAATAGGTATGCTTTATAAAAGGCATTCACATAATCCTAATAGTTATATCTAATGGGAGTTTTTGTTTCAGGGTGTAGAATTTCTCTGTCTTTTAATAGAGATATTCCCCAATTTTCAACAGATATGATCTGTTTGATTATTATTTTGCTAAAACTTATTGTTTTATTGTTCCTAGTATAATGGATAAGCTCACAATTTATGGCTTTGAGGATTTCCTCATAATATGTCCTGGACTTATAAGTCTTAGTTGGATAGAATCCAGTATCAAAATACCTCTTGATTATAAACCAAGGTTGATCACTCCATTTTTTATCTTTGTGATCAAGAAGGAGTATAACATCCTTTTTTGGATTATGAATCTAGTTTTCATCATCATTTTCACTAGCAGCTTGAGCATATGATGCTGTTTCTTCAGAGGTTTGACTCTGAGCTGCTTTATAAGCTAAAAATTCTTTAAAAGTTTTTTCATCAAATTGGGGTTTTGAAGAGGATGATGCATATGATGAACCATCCATAGCTATAAGCTTTTTATTACCCATTTGATGGATAATCCCCTTCCTCTTAAGATAGAAAGAATAAAAGAATTAAAAAATACAGAGAACATAAACCTTCGTATAAGACATATAAGTCAAAATTAATTTGTAAAAAATGTGGAAAAATAGGTCACATAGAAAAAACTCGCTGGGTTAGAAAAAAGCTTAATAAGCTAGAAGATGAAGATTTAAGAAATCAAATATCAAAAATATTATTAGAATCAGATTCTGAACCTGATCAATCTTCAAATGAAGATTTAAAAATTTTGGAAAATGAAAGCTTATACTCTTCCTTTGAAGAAGACAACTGTTGCAAAAACAATTGCTGTAATTATACTTCAGAAGAAGAAAAATAAAATATTTATCAAATAATTTAACAATTTAAAAATATGGAAATAAACGTATTAACAAGTGAAATAATAGAATTATTAAAAGTGGTAGACGATCCAGAGATTAAAGAGAAAATAATCTCTTCATATATGGAAAAGCAGGAAGAAGGTCCTTCTTGTTCAAATTCTTAAGAAACAAAACCATTTTCTCTGGTTGAATTAAAAATTCAATTGAATCAGAGAAATAGAGTTAAAAAACCTATTGATATACAACAATTAAAAAGAGAAATTGATAATTTAAAATCAGAAATAAAGATTTTATAACAAAATAATAAAGAATTAGACAATAGAATAATATGTCTAGAAAAAGATAAAATAAATATTCAACAAATAGAAGAATCAGAATTATATCTGAAAAATATAAGAGAGATTATTACTTCTCAAAAATGATATGGAAAAATTAAACTACTAATAGGAAATGATTTCTTGATAGAAGTAATTGCACTCTTTGATAGCGGTACAGATTTAAATTGTATACAGGAAGGATTAATTCCTACAAAATACTCTTATAATTTTGGATTATTTAATCTTTCTTGAATGTTTAAAGAAAATATTTCTTCTTGTAAAAATTTAATTTAATTTATTTTTGCTTTTGGCAATTCATCTTTTAAATTATTTAATGTTCTTGTTATTGGATTAGAAATAAATCTAAAAACAATTTGTTTTCCTTCATACGTACCGGTTATTCCAGTACGGTCTACGTTTTTTAAAGGAAATATTTTATCCAAGAAAGGATTTCCAAGTATAACTTGGTTTCCAAGATTTTTTACTAATACAAAGCTTGTATTAATACAAGTATTATTTTGACAAATAAAAGCTTGAGAAATTTTATAATTTACCTCTAATTTTTCTTTCCCAGCATGACTGAGAGTATGAGTAGTTTTATAATAGTAATAATAATAATATAATAATAATAATAATAATAATAATAATTATAATAATAAAAATAATAATAATAATACTAATACTAATAATACTACTAATACTACTAATAATAATACAAATAATAATACAAATAATAACAATAATAATAACAATAATAATAACAATAATAATAACAAAAATAATAACAATAATAATAACAAAAATAATAACAATAATAATAAAAATAATAATAACAATAATAATAATAACAATAATAATAACAATAATAATAATAATAATAATAATAATAATTATAATAATAATTATAATAATAATAACAATAACAATAACAATAACAATAACAATAACAATAACAATAACAATAACAATAACAATAACAATAACAATAACAATAACAATAACAATAACAATAACAATAACAATAACAATAACAATAACAATAACAATAACAATAACAATAACAATAACAATAACAATAACAATAACAATAACAATAATAATAATAATAATAAAAGCAATAATAATAACAATAATAATAACAATAATAATAATACTAATACTACTACTACTACTACTACTAATAATAATAATAATAATAATAATAATAATAATAATAATAATAATAATAATAATAATAATAATAATAATAATAATAATGTAATGTACCCTATGGCGACGACATGTTATCGCCATAGGGTTTTCATGTCCTGCGCATATCCCCGCCTAATTATTGTCCAAATAATAAATAAATAAATAAATCGCCATATCGCGACGACATGTCGTCGCGATAAGGTCGAGACAGATATAAACCACAGATCGCTTCTGCTTTACTTTTACCCTATTCGCACTTCACTACTTCATCTCCTTCACCCAAAAACCCAAAATTAAACCTTCCACCACCATTCCAAGCCACCACAACCTCTCCCATCACCCACCCACCTCTAAATCGCACCACCGACTTCATCCCGTCACCGACCACGACCTTCATCCAGTCACCCACCACCGCCTTCATCCGGCCCGCCACCCATCACCGCGACCAGCAGGCTCCACTGCAGTCAAATCGACTACCATCACCGCCAAATTAGGCACCAACACTACAAGTTAGCCACCGTTTGCCGTCACACATGACGTGTTAGGGTTCCAGCCACCATCATTGTTAAACTTTGAAGGTTAGTATATATATTTTTTCTAAAGAGTTAACATTTTTGTTTATACTTTTGATGATGTTGTTGGTTGTTAGATTTATAAGATAAAAGTTTAATTGTATTAATTTGGTAGAATGTAGTTGTAGGTTGTTTGATTTATATGATATAAAGTATAATTAGATTGTTTTGTTTGAATGATAATGTTATAGGTTAAGATATAAAGTTTAATTGAATTGTTTTGGTTGAATGATAATGTTAAAGTTTAAGATATAATGTTAAAGGATTATAATGTATAATGCTTAATTGTTTTGTTTTGATAGAATGATAATGTTGAAAGTTATTACAATGATAAGATATATTGTTTAATTGTATTATTTTGATAGAATGTAGTTGTAGGTTGTTAGATTTATATGATATAAAGTATAATTGGATTGTTTTGGTTGAATGATAATGTTATAGTTTAAGATATAAAGTTTAATTGAATTGTTTTGGTTGAATGATAATGTTATAGTTTAAGATATAATGTTACAGAATTATAATGTATAATATTTAATTGTTTTGTTTTGACAAAATGATAGTGTTGAAAGTTGTTAAAATGATAAGATATAATGTTTAATGTTAAAGATTGTTGTAATAATAAGATACTATTTATGTGCGTGTATTTATGTTTATTTCATATTCATGTTTATGTACGTGTATGAAACAGTTATGACAATTGATAAGAGCTTGATTAAAATAAAAAATCGGATGTCTTCGGTTTTCTTCGAAGGTCTTAAGAACTTTATGGAGTATGTTAAGAACTTTGTCGACAGTGATGGCAAAACAAAATGCCCATGTAGAGATTGTGTGAATGCTTTTTGGCATGATTTAAAATTTATTAATACTCACATACAAGATCGTGGCTTTGCTCAACATTATACGAAATGGATTTATCACGGCGAGGTCTCTAGTTCTTCTGATGCAGCAAAACAATTTGCTACAATAACACGTACTCCTCCGGCAAGTAATACATCAAATAATAGATGTTTGATGCAATCGAAGATGTTATCACAGAGAATGAAGAATACATAGATGAGAATGGATATAGTGTAGACTCGGAATTTGATGAACTCGATAATGAGTACACTGAGTTATAGCCCGGTTGTAATTAGATGTCTTCTTTAAACTTTCTAGCCACACTTATGCATATTAAAGTAATCAACAAGTGAAAAAATAGTTTGTTTGATCAACTTTTAGAGTTTTCAAAGGTTGCATTCCCAAAAGAAAATCACATTCCATCCTCACACTATGAGGCGAAGAAGAAGCTGAAAAAGATTGGGTTAGAATATGAATCCATCCATGCTTGCGTCCATGATTGTGCTTTGTTTTGGAAAGAGAATGAAGAATTGAATTTTTTTTTGGGTTGTAACGAGAGCAGATGGGTTGATAAAAACACAAAAGGAAAAAAGTACCACAAAAAGTATTGTGGTACTTTCCATTAACTCCTCGGCTTAAACGAAGAAATAGTTCCAGGTTCACAGTAAAAGATATGATTTGGCATCACACTGGACGCTCAACAGATGGTATTATGCGTCATCCGGCAGATAGGAAGGCATGGTAAGAATTTGATAAGAGACATTTTGAATTTGCCAAAGAGCTTAGGAATGTCTGCTTGGGTCTGGCTGCAAATGGCTTTAGTCTATTAGGTAACATGAGTCAAGCTTATAGTATGTGGCTAGTGGTGTGGACAACGTATAACACACCACCGTGGCTATGTATGAAAGAGTCTTCTTTCATGTTAACTTTGCTAATTCCCAGTCCTAAATCACCTGGAAAAGACATTGATGTTTTTTAAGGCTTCTGATGGATGAGTTGAAGAAGTTGTGGAAGGATGGAGTACAAATAAGAGATGCCTCAACAGAAACTGTATTCATGATGCGTGTGGCATTGTTATAGAACTTTAATGATTATCCTACTTGTAGCAGCTTATCTGGATGGAGTGGGCAAGGTTATCTTGCATGCGCGACGTGTAACATGGACACACCCTCATGCCATGTAACTACTAAGATACCATTTACCGGTCACAGAAAGCTTGTTGTTTAATGGTTAGAAAGAGTTAAGAAAGCATTAACTAATTCAAAAATATTAGAGCAACTTAACCGTCTTCCCGATCGTGTTTTGGGTAAATAACCCTACTATGGTGGTATGAAAAGAAAATGTGATGAGTAAGAGTTGAATTGAACAAAAAAGAGTATATTCTTTGAGCTAGATTATTGGTCATCTTTTGATTTAAAACACAATCTTGATGTTATGCATATGGAGAAAAATGTGTGTGAGAGCTTGTTAGGTACCTTGTTGATGAATGAAAAATCAAAAGACACACACAAAGCAAGAGAAGACTTCAAAATTTGAAAATACGATTAGATTTATGGCTGTGTGAAAAAAACAAGGTCATACAGCCACAAGCTTGTTACTCTTTCAAACCTAGTGATTGATCTAAATTTTGTCGGTTCATTAAAAGAGTGAGACTACCTGATGGTTTTGGATCAGATTTCAAAAATAAGATGATTCTTAATAACTCAAATATCATCGAGTTAAAGTCTCATGATTGTCACATTCTTATGCAACGTTTGCTACCAATCGGGGTCCGTGCAGGTTTACATAAAAATGTTTCAACAACAATTATTAACCTTTGCACATTATTATATCAATATAGTATCAGCTAAGAAAAGACGATCAAAAGGAAGGAATTTAAATTTATATGAGAAACGGGCTGTAAACGACAACCAACCACTGCCCGTGCAATTTGATCATACGTGAAAACAATATAAAGCTGTGGGAGAAAATAGTCAATTATTTGTTAGAGCATTATCCAATCATGTTTCCTATGTTCCTTTTCATTATCCCACTTCGGATAAAGTTCCTGATACGTTTAAGATATCATTGTTTAATTTCCTGGAGGTGAGTATTTATGTAGTCTTTTATTTGTAATTTGATAATCATAACTTTTATATCTTTCTAAGTATTCTATTTTACAGGAATATTTTTATTTAGAAGCTTATCGTGGTTTAGACCACTGGCATGGAATCCAACTTGGAATCCACATGGACTGCCAACAAGCATTTTGAGATAGAAGATATAATATGAAACAATATTTCTTAAGTCAAGGAGGTTATAATAATATTGAGCATACTGTAAATAATCCACCTGAAAGTCAAAGTCAAGAGGCATGGAAGTAGGTGTTTGAGTTTTTATCAAGTGAACAACATAAATTCCGTTCTAAAAAGGCGTAGAGAATAGAGCAAAACAACTCTATCCAAGTCTGCATGGTAGTCGATTATATGCTCAAAGGCAATATCTTCAGGTAAGAAAACATATATTATTTAAATATATATTATTAATTATTTTCAAATACTATGAATATTGTTTTTAATATTTTTAGGAGCAACAAACCGGGACCCCAAAGTCACATCGAAACGTGAAGGAGGTCGTATTACAGAGAAGGGTCAGGATGGGTCAACTAGAGGGCAAAAGAAAATTAGGTAAGTTAATATGTTAAGAATGCCATTATCATGTGTTTATATGTTTTTAATATATTGTGTTTGGTGATCTTAAACCAATATGGTCTATATGCTATACATATTTGAGAATTGTTGGTTTTGATGAGTTGTTAGTTTATATGTTAAAACTTGAGAACTTTATGTTATATGTTCTTATATTTAAACAATATGGTCTATATGGATAATTTGAGAATTGTTGGTTTTGATAATTTGTTAGTTTATATGTTGAAACTTGAGAATTTTTTGCTATATGTGCTTATGATTAAACAACATGGTTTTTTCCGTTTTATAACAGTTATGCTGTCGAAATTTCAAAAAAATCTTAATAGTTTTTCATTTTGATTCTTTAAAATTGTAGGAAAAAACTAAAAAATCAATATGCCTAAATGGAAATGGAAGCGGGTGAGTCGCCTGTTAATGAGATGGCATGTTTAAAGCTTGCATTAGGACAAAGGCGTTGTCATACGAGAGGTGTTGGACGAAAAGTAAAAAATGAGAATCCAAGGATCGAAACAGGAATTATCAGTATGATTGAACGAACGATGATCGTGGAATTATCATAACTCGATGTCTAATTAATTGTTTGATATGTGTAATTGTAACAGAAATTGATGAACAACAGATAATAGAAATGAAAAACAAGATAAAGTAATGTGATGAACAAGTTTGATTTCGAATGATTTACATTAATAATGAATCAGTTACAATTGATTTTGATGTTTTGATAATATGGTAATTGCTAGGTGTTCTTGGTGTTCATGGTGTTTTGCTATAGCTATTGCTATTATTGCTGGTTGCTATTGTTGCTATTGTTTTTGTTTCTATTTGTTGTTCAATGTTTGTTGCCCTAAAAGTGTGCACCCATGCCTTCTATTTATAGGCAGAGAGATTCACTTTTTATATGGGGAAAAGAAAATAAATCATGACATGACATGAAATATTCAATTTTGACTAATTGAAGTCTTCCGTAGATGTTAACTTGATGACATCACTTCAGTCATCTTGACTTGTTGACTTCATATGTTGTACTTGCATGATTGGAGATCATGCAAGTATTTTGTTTTTCCGTAGGAATTGGCCTTCCGTAGGAGTTGGCCTTCCGTAGGAGTTAGCTTTCTGTAGGAGTTGGTTCTTTGTTAATCTCGAACTTCATCCTCAGGAGCAAGCTCTTCCGCAGCAGCAACAACTTGATCTCTGAACTTGTTCTTCAGTAGATGTGATTGTGCTTCAGCAGGAGATCCACTGATGCACATTGACTTGTTCATTTATGCTCCGTAGAACATCTACGGAATTGTTCATCCGTAGATAGTTCATGTACTTGTGTCAATTTTCCAAATTGACCAAGTATGATGTTTTCCTGCAATTACATAAAATCAACACAAATAATATTTGGATTAACATATATATCATGCATTACATAAGAAAAGAGATTTACAAATGATCATTACAAGAGATGAATAAACATCTAAACCTATACAATAGATCTAGACCTAACAATACTCCCCCTTAGGTTTAGACTCTTGTATTCATTTGTTCAAATCTCTCAACTCTTGAACTCTTGCCAAAATTCTTGAGTTGAAGTATCCAACAGCATCCTTCTGATCTTGAGATGGATACTTGATCTTCATTTTGCCTATTTTGTTAATGTTGTTGTGAAAATAGTGGTGATTTTTGTGTGGATTTGAAAATTTGAGCGTTGGCAAAGAAAGGGGTTTTTGGTTTGAGAGTGTTTTTCTAGGTCTGAAAATTGTCTGAAAAAGTAAATGAAAATGACAACTGCCAAGGTTATCATTTATACTCCATCGGACAATTTAAATCTTTTTATTTAATGTTGTGGTACCCTTAACCCTCATTACCCTTCCGTGGTTATCCACAAGTTAATTCTTTTGCAGAACATCTACGAAAGACAAAATTTTCTGTTTATCTGTATCAACAGGTTAATTCTTCCATAGAACATCTACGGAAGGCAAAACTTGTCATGATTTTTGTTGTATGATCCTAACATTCTTCCGCAGAACATCTACGGAAGGCAAAACTTGTCATGATTTTTGCTGTATGATCCTAACATGTTGTTAGGTCATTTGATGTTTGCTGTTGGATCATTTGATGTTTGCTGTTGGACCTTGTTGACTTTGATTCATCGCAAATGCGCAAGATTGATTTATTAAAACTTCAGATATCCTACAGCCAAGTTAGTGCTCAAGTTCCAATTTTCTTCATTTAAAAGTGAAACTCAATTAATAAACTCATTTTTCATGTTGATGACTACTCCCCCTAAATTTGTGATAAATCATGAACTTATGCATTTAGCAAAAATTTATGAAGAGAATAGCATGAAAAGACAATTATCTGTCCATCTTATTTGCAAAGAAAAGAACATAAACAAAATCTTTTTGCATTTTTTGTTTATAAGCAGAAACTAACCATATTTACAAGCAATTTAACCATAACATGGGATCATACTATGACACTAAGCAACTTCCTGATGCATTTTGTATGATGATAGTAGACATAGATCTAGTGTTGATTTCAAGTATTATGATCCACATAAATTCAAGCAAGAGTATATATTCAACTTGTCATGCTGTTTATCATGTTTTGGTATTGATTAAAGATAGACAAACATGGACTCCACATTCAATTCACATTAGAGTTTGTCCTCCATTTATGAGTCAATTCATCACTTTTTCACACTTAAAACTATGTTCTATAAATTATAAGTTCTATCTTAATATTTTTTTGAAATCTTATTAATGCTGATATGATATTTGAAGCTCTTTGAGATAATATACAATTGATCACATTGGATTCTTTTAGAGCTGTTCCTTTTAGGAACTTTTTGATGATCAGCATCAGGTCACTAGGTCTTTACTTACTTAAAACAAAGCTGCCTATGAGCCCAGGTCTTTGCTTACACAAAACAAAGGGTCCATGATGCGCAAAGATAGAGGTTATAAAGTGTTACAACATAGTGTGCTTGGGTGAGTAAGTTGATCACAGCAGGATATGACTTACTTGCTTGCTCCTCAAAATGGAATTGGCCATAATTTGTCACCTTGACATTATGTTATGCATGAACTTGTTTATTTTCCACTCAAGCTGAACCTACTTACATATCATATCATATCTGATCAGTATTTATTGATTGTTTTAAAAACAGGCAAGTAAACAAAGTATAGTTTACTATCATTTCCATAATATGAAATGCTTTTCCAAGAAAAAAAATATTAACAAGACAATATTTTTGGATTTTTATATGTTTTATATATGTTTTGGCTTTTTCATATAATGAATTTGACAGGCAGAACGTGCTTTTCTTTGTAATGATGACTAATCTAAGTTGATCAAGCCTAAAGACTCAATTAAGAAATTAATTCTTACTGAAGCAAAGGCTCTAGTGAATAAATCAGCAAGCTGATTTATTGTATCCACTTTGATCAACTTGATTAAACATTTTTCCGAACAGTCTCTCAGAAAATTATATCTAATTTCTATGTTTTGTTTTACTATGTTGCACTGGATTAGCAGTTACAAACATAGCAGCTGAGTTATCTATGAAAATTGGTGTTTGAAGAAAATTGTAACCATAATCAAGTAGGTGGTTTTGCAACCACAAAACTTGAGAGCAACAGGCTGAAGCAGCAATGTACTCAGCCTCAGCTGTGGATACTGACACATTTGTTTGCTTTTTTTAACTTCCAAGAAACTAGTCTTGGTCTTATAAATTGACATCCACCAGTTATGGATTTTCTGTTGTTGTTGCAACCTCCAAAATCACTGTTTGAATAAGAATAGAGATTGAAATCTCCTTCTTTGGGATACCAAAGCCCAAGATCTGGCTTCCCTTTGAGGTATCTGAAGATCCTCTTAGCTGCATTCGGATGTGACTCCTTGGGGTCTGATTGATACCTAGCACAAACACACACAACAAACATTATGTCAGGTCTGCTGGCAGTTAAGTACATTAAAGATCCTATCATAGATCTATATAATCTTTGATCAACTGACTTCCCTTTAGGATCTGGTACAATCTTATCTATTGTTGATGCTGGTGTTTTGCATGAAGAAAACTTAGCAAGGTTGTACTTGTTCAAGATTTGATTCACATACTTTTCCTGATTGATGAAAATGCCATCTGATTTCTGATGAACTTGTCAACCAAGGAAGAATGTTAATTCTCCCATAGAACTCATTTGGAACTCAGATTTCATCAAAGATTCAAAGTCTTGACACAATCTTTTGTTTATTGACCCAAAGATGATATCATCCACATAAATTTGGACAACCAAGAGGTCTTGATGATCATGTTTGAGGAAGAGAGTCTGATCAATGGTTCGCCTTTTGTAACCATGCTTGAGCAGGAAAGATGATAATGTTTCATACCACTTTGTTGGTGCCTGATGAAGACCATACAAAGTTTTGTCAAGTTTGTATACCCAGTGTGGGTAATCAGGATCTTCAAAGCCTGGTGGTTGGGCAACATAGACTTCTTCATCAATTTTACCATTTAAGAAGGCACATCTTACATCCATTTGGTAAACTGTGAACTTCTTATGTGAAGCATAGGCTAGAAAGACTCTAATGGCTTCAATCCTTACATCTGGGGCAAAGACTTCATCATAGTCTATCCCTTCTTCTTGAGTATAGCCTTTTTGCTATCAGCCTTGCTTTGTTTCTGATGATAATTCCTCTGTCATCTTGTTTGTTCTTGAAAAGACACCTTGTACAAATTGGATATTGGCCTTCAGGAAGATCAACTAGATTCCAAACTTTTTGCTTTCTGAATTGTTGAAGCTCTTCTTGCATTGCTTCAATCCAGCTTTTGTCATTCAATGCAGCAGTTATGTTGGGAGGAACCACTTGTGATAGAAAACAGGAGAACAGACGAATATTGGCAGCTCCCCCTTGACTTCTTGTGGTTCTTTCATTAAGATCACCAATAATATTTTCTATTGGATAATACTTATGAATTCTTGTTGTTGGAACTGATTCAACTGGAATTGATGATTCCAAGTTATTGATGTTGGTTGATGGAGATGGATCAAGCTGAGATGGGAAATCAACAAAGTGGTCAAAATCCTTATCATTTTGGTCTTCTGATGCTGAATGAAATCCATCTTCATGATTTTATGTTTCCGCAGATGTAGGTACAACTTCTGTAGCAGTTACAGGAACAACTACAGATGTTGTAGTTTGTTGATCTGCATATGTGAATGTTGTTGGAATGTTTTCTGAAGGAAATGAATCATCTCCGGAAGTAGATGGAACATCTATGGATGTAGAAGGAACTTCAACGGATGCATTGTTAACCTCTGCGGATGCATTGTTAACTTCTGCTGATGCATTAGTTACCTCTTCTGAAGTTGAATTTCTATTTCCACCAGAATTGTTATTGCTTGTTTGAGATGAAGGGCTTGGATCAGCAACACTTGAAGTGTGTGAATGAAATAATCTTGGAGGATTAGCAGTCAGTGGCACTTCACTCAAACTTGGAGGTACATAATGATAATATGTATCCATGGGACCTGCAACATTCAAATAACCAGAGTTAAATGGATTTGTTAATGCATCTATATCAAACAACCAAGATGATCCTTTTAAATTTTTTGGAAATAAGGATTCATCAAAAGATACATTAGGAGTTTCCTCCACAATATTGTGATGTGAAATGTAGACTCTATATGATTTAGACGTTAATGAGTAACCAATAAAGAAACCATCATAAGCTTTTTCATCAAACTTTCCTAATTGATCTTTGGTGTTTAAAATAGACACATAACACCCAAAATCTCTAAGATAGCCTACAAAAGGTTTTCTTTTAAACAAAAGTTCATAAGGTGTTTTATTATGTTCTTTGACAATTAGTGTTCTGCTTTGAATATTGCATGCTGTGTTCACTGCTTCTGCCCAAAATGTAATTGGCAACTGTGAATAAGTTAGCATTGTTCTTGCTGCTTCTGTTAGAGTTCCATTTCTTCTTTCAGCAACTCCATTTTGTTGTGGAGTTCTTGGTGAACTAAATTGTCTGGAAATGCCTTTGTTCCTACAAAAGGAATCTAAAACATGATTAACAAATTCATATCCATTATCACTTCTTAAGATTTTGATCTTTAAATCAAGTTGATTTTCAATCTTAGTGATAAACTCCATTACTATTTCTGATGTTTCACTTTTATGTTTTAAGGAAAAGACCCATGTGAATCTAGTGAAATCATCAACGATCACCGAACAATATTGCCTTTTACCAATGCTCATTACATTGGTTGGACCAAAAAGATCCATGTGTAGAATTTTGAGTGGTGTTGTGTTTGTGTTGATTGTTTTGGACTTATGTGACACCCTATGTTGTTTTCCTTTATAACATGATGAACAATGATTAGAACAGTTAAATTCTTTCTTGGGGAGGCCAATGACTAAGTCATTTTTGACCAACTTATTCATGTTATTCATGTTTGAATGAACCATCCTTCTATGCCACAATTGAGCTTCATCTTCTGATGACTTAAAAATCAGGCAGGTTTCATTACTTGATATAGAGGTGTTGTTCATGTCCAAAACATATGTGTTTCCTTTTCTTGGTGCCTTAAGAAGGATCCAATCTGCTGGGATTTGAAAACCTGGCTTAAGAATGTAACAGTAAGTGTTATCAAATAAAGTGGTATAATTTTGATCACAAATTTGAGATACACTCAACAAGTTGTATTGTAAATGTATTGTAAATTTTCACAAAAATTTACTTTCTCAAATTTGAGTACACCGTTTGTTACCATTCCTTCACCAACAATTTTACCTCCTTTCTTATCTCCACCAAATGCCACATATGAAGCATTTTTATGTTTGAAATCATGGAGGAGAGAATAGTTTCCTGTCATATGCCTGGAACAACCATTGTCAACATACCACTTGTTGTCAGTTCTCCATGGATGTTCCTGCATAATAATGAAATCAATTAGAGCGTGGAGCCCAAGCCTTAATGGTCTTGGGCTTGCCATTGTTATCTAGGATTATTAATCTCTCATGGATGAGCCTAGATGTCTCAGGATTGTTTTTAAACTCAATTGATTCATTATGTTTTGTTTGGGGTAAGGATGAGTCTGTTAAAGATGAACTTGAAGTACTTTGTTCTTGATCCTTAATCACTTCTTCTGTTACCTCTTCTTTGAGTATCTTCTTCTTTATACTTGATGATGATACTTGAGTAGAGAAGGTTTCAGCATCTTTTGTCTTTGATTTTGGCACTTGATTGCCTTTCTTAAAGTGATCATAGAAAGCTTCATCTTCCTTCAAATCTACCTTCTTATGAGGTGTCTTGCTTTGAGAATTTTGCTTCTCCTTCTTCTTTGTTTGATCAGCAGATGATGGCATTTTTGCTGTTGGAACCTTCTGTTTTAGTTGCTGCCTCTTTTGTTTTTGAACCTTTGATTCATCATTCTCAGAAGATTGTGAGTCTGATTCAACAGTCTCAGATTGTTTCTTCTTTGGCACTTTTGTTTTGTTCTTTTTGTTGAAGTAACATTCTTGAGTAGAATGGTTCTTCTTGTTGCAGATGGCACAGTGCTTGTTAAACTAACAATCAGCAGTCATATGATTGTTCATGTTGCAAATGGAGCAATAACTGCTGAAGTAACAATCAACTATATTGTGGTTGTACATGTCACACCACTTGCAATATTTTTCTTCAGCTTCACTCTCAGACTCTATCACCTTCTTCTTCTGCATCTTTAATTCTTTCTCAAGCTTTGCAGTTGAAGAATCTTTACCTCTTCCTGGCATGATGTCACATGGTTCTTGTTGCTTAAGATTCACAACTCTCTGTTTCTTTTCTTTCTTGATGTCAGTTTGTGATTCAGCAGATGATTTCTTTTTCCATAGATTTTCTATGGATGACTTTGTTGATGTAGATGATTGCGTCTTCCATAGATCTTCTACTGAAGACTGTTTTGAATCAGAGGATTTCTTCTTCTGTAGATCTTCTACTGAAGACTGTTTTGAATCGGATGATTTCTTCTTCCGTAGATCTTCTACGGATGATTGTTTTGGAAGATCAACATTCTTCCTTTGCTTTTCTACGGATGGATCTATACATGTCTTCTTCTTCCGCAGGTGTTTTGCAAAAGTGATTCTCTCTTCCTCCTCCGTAGTTCTTTTTGCTGACTAACTTTTGTGCTTTTTGTTGAGCTCATGAATTCCTTGATTTAACTGAGCAATTTTTATGTAAATGATCTTCAACAAATTTCTTTGTTTGGGAGGATAAGGTAGCTTGATCTCCTCAAGAACTTTGGGAATTATTTGTTCAATTACTATATTCTTACCCTTACCCAAACCAGCAAATTCTATCTTATTAGGCTCATAAACCTCATCCAGGTCATCACACTCAAAGGCAAATTCTGAGTTATTTTGTTTTAAACATTCTGATTCAGATGAATCAGTTTCACTGACTTCAGTATCTTCACCTTTTACCAATTCATTATTTTCAACTTTTGATTCAGTTTTGGTGCTAGATACAAAATGATTTGATAGACTATTGGTCATGGACTCAGGTATGGTGGTGTAGTTATCATTCATTGGTGGTGCAACAGCATGAAATCCCAACCCATACCTATTCTTTGATTCAATATGAGAATTTAATAGTTTCTCATATTGTTGTGATGATAATTGGAATTTCTGAAGTTTCACTTCTGTAGATGCATGATCAGACATTGATTTTGTTAAAGAGGTGGTCAGATGCTCAACTTATGCTTTTAAATTATAATTTTCAAACACAAGTTTATCTAAATCCTTTTGTAAGGAAGTGATTTTGACCTGATACAGTTTATGTTCTCTTACTTGAGATTCATTCAAAATCATTATTTCTTTGACTTTATCAGCCAATTGTTGAGCATGGACCCTGTATCTTTCAACCTCTTCAACACATCTGGAAGCACATAACCTATCCCTTATCTCTCTAGTCATAGGTGGAATTTTGTTCTCCATATTAGCCATCGATGCCTGATTCTCTTCCTGGACTTCCTTCTCATACATGCTCCAGTCACAGGTACCATCCTACAAAATAATCAACCTCGTTTCTTTAGAGTTACTGGTACCTGCTAAAGAACCTGTGGCTGGTGGGGATGAGTTTGTAAGCTGAGGTTGCTTGAAGTTTCTTTGATTTGCTTGTCTTGTGTTGCATTCCCTTGAAAAGTGACCATACAGATTACACTTGTAGCACCTCACTTTTGATTTATCAACACCAATTTTTGTTGTTATTCCTACAACAGATAGTCCCTTGTTCCTTCTCATATACATCTTAAGCAATCATGGCCATTTGCCATTGTAATTCCATTTCTTCTACTTCATCAGGATGAAGTTCTTCAAGGTCTTGTTGGCAGATGTGAGCAGGAGTCAGAGTACTACCCAAATAAGCTTGAAAGCTTGAACTAAAGGCTGCAAATGCTGCTTTCTGTTCTTCTGATTCTAAAACCACACTAATTGGTTCAGATTTGGTGTTGCTTTTGTTGGTTGAGGATCCCTTTGTTGCTTTAGCATTTGAGCTCTTTGAATCATGAGGTTTCCCTTTCACCTTCTTGTTAGAACTGCTTTGAAAGTTAGATTTAGAGGACTTTGCTGCATAAAAACCAGCTTCTTCTTCATCATCACTCTCAACACAAGAGCTTTCATCATCATCATTGGAGATGAATGCACTTCCAGCACCCTTTGTTTCTTTGAATTAATATGGTGCTATTGGTTCTTTTACACTCTTGTTTCTTGTTTTCTCATCCAACTCTAATGCTTCCACTTTTGCTATCAAAGTATCTAACCCAATTGCCTTTAGATCAAGGGTATTTTTGAACATAGACATAGTTTGAGTCCAACTTTCAGGCAAGGAATGGAGCATCTTTTTTTTCAACTCCTTATTGCTATACTTCAACTCAAAGATATTCATGTCAGTAATAAGTTGCATGTATCTGTGGAGTTGTTGAGAAACAGATTCACCTTGAATATGATGAAATGTTTCATACTGTGAATGGAGGGTATCCTTCCTGATGCTTCTGATCTCATCACTTCCTTCTTGCAAAGTGTGAAGAATTTTTCACAATGAGTTGGCTGTTTTGTATGCTTCACATCTGATTAAGAGGTCTTCAGGTAAAGCCATACTAAGCATACTATAGGCCTTAATATCAATTTTGACTCTCTTAGCATCTTTAGGAGATAGATCTTTCAAACTTATGGGCTGATTGTTGTCATTGTAATCAGGTCCAAGAGCAGGTCAAATGTAAGGACCTTCAGTAATGGACACCCATAAGTCAGAATCAGTATAATTAACGTGGTTCCTAAATCTGATTTTCCATTTTTTAAAATCAGCTTTGTTCTCCAACTTTGGAGGTTGGTAAGCTGAGCCAACAATTGAATTACTCATTTCAATTAACTTGTTAATTATCAAATTATCAACAGATCTAATACTCTATGAATGTGAAAAGTAAATGAAACATAGACACACTCACACAACAATAACAAACCACTGATAATATTGATATTCAAATCAACTAAGACAAAAATTCCTTAGAATTAATGACTTCTGTTGTGAATGAGCTAATTAATGACAAACTCTTAACAATTAAGAAGTTATTATCAAAATTAGTCAAATCGCTCAATGAATTCTCAGATGATTTGAAATTTGAAATGTTAGATGATGAGATTTTGTTCAAATTAGTTTAAACAACCTAGAAATATCCAATCAACAGCACAAATCCACAAATCAAAATGATTCTGATACAGATCGAGGTTAATCGACCAATGGAACAGTACTCGATGATCGATATAAAAAGGGTTTGATGATTTTAACAGATTAAACCAAAATCGTTGAGTAAAATACATTTGTTAGCTATTGATTAGCTAAACTCAACTTGTGTTTTGATTAAATCGTTCACAAATCACGCTTAAATTTGAGTTATGAACTCTCAAGCTGTGACGAACACCCAAAAGCAATTTGAATCAACCATAATCATATCTAATCAGAAACTGATAGATCTAATGAAATAAACAATCAATTCGACTAATCAAAACTGATAGATCAATTGATCTTGATCAATGAGCACGAGACTCTGATACCACCTAGGAATCCAAGGATCGAAACAGGAATTATCAGTTTGATTGAACGAATGATGATCACGGAATTATCATAACTTGATGTCTAATTAATTGTTTGATAAATGTAATTGTAACAGAAATTGATGAACAACAGATAATAGAAATGAAAAGCAAGATAAAGTAACGCGATGAACAAGTTTGATTCAATTGATTTCGATTAATAATGAATCGGTTACAATTGATTTTAATGTTTTGATGATATGCTAATTGCTAGGTGTTCTTGGTGTTTTGCTATAGCTATTGCTATGTTGTTTGGTTGTTATTGTTTTTGTTTCTATTTGTTGTTCAATGTTTGTTGCCCTAAAAGTATGCACCCATGCCTTGTATTTATAGGCAGAGGGATTCACTTTTTACATGGGGAAAAGAAAATAAATCATGACATGACATAAAATATTTGATTTTGACTAAATTAAAGTCTTCCGTAGATGTTGACTTGATGACATCACTTCAGTCAGCTTGACTTGTTGACTTCATATGTTGTACTTGCATGATTGGAGATCATGCAAGTATTTTGTTCTTCCGTAGGAATTGGACTTTCATAGGAGTTAGCCTTCCGTAGGAGTTATCCTTTCGTAGGAGTTGGTTATTTGTTAATCTTGAACTTCATCCTCAGGAGCAAGCTCTTCCGCAACATAAGCAACTTGATCTCTGAACTTGTTCTTCAGTAGATATGATTGTGCTTATGCAGGAGATCCACTAATGCACATTGACTTATTCATTTATGCTCCGTAGAATATCTACGGAAGAGCAAACTTGTTCATCCGCAGATAGTTCTTGTACTTGTGTCAATTTTCCAAATTGACCAAGTATGATGTTTTCCTGCAATTACATAAAATTAACACAAATAATATTTGGGTTAACATATATATCTTGTATTACATAAGAAAAGAGATTTACAAATAATCATTACAAGAGATGAATAAACATCTAAACCTATACAATAGATCTAGACCTAACAAAAAATATCTCTCGTTATAAACCATCAAACGGGTCATCATCACATCGAAATGAAGAAATAGAAGCATTAAAGCAACAAATGCTTGAAGTGCATGAAAGAATGAATGAATTTGAAAGAAGAAAGTATAATCCCAATAACAATGAAGAAGATTAAGACGATGGAAATTAGGAAGTTAATTTGTTAGGGTTGTAAAAACTTAAGATATGTTTACTTTGGTACTTTCATTTTGTTTGGTATGTAATTAACTGGAATTGTTTGATCTTTTAGGTATTCGTAATATTTAGTTTTCATTTCTGTGTATTTGATTTGTGTTCAAAACATTGAATTTTAGGTAAAAAAACTGGAAAAAATGAAAATTTAAAAATAAAAGTTTTAATCAGGGATCATATGGCGACGACATGTCTTCTTCATAGGTCAATTTAATTTAAAATAATTTTTATTTTTATTAATTATTATATTATAAAACATATGTATTATGAGTGTATGTGTCTCTTGGTGTGTGAGGCTAGTGTGTGTAATTTATATATAGATATGTTTGTGAGTATGGGAAATGAAACATAAAATAAACGAGTCGGTTGAATTATCGGGTCAACTATGGTATAGAATTGTGGGATTGGGAACAAACGATAATGGTTATATCTTTCTGACAGCTTGATGTCAGAAATTAGGTCATTTTGTACGGGTGATAACTTGGTCATAGAAAGTCCAAAATAAACGAATTTGATGTCTAAAACTAAGTTCAAAGAGTCTACTTTCATACCCAATTGGTCTTATCATAAGCCATGAAGTTTTTAGCCCCAAAACATTTGATACAAAAAAATATGTTAAAACTGATTTTTTTGGCAGATTGTTGGGTCCGATTTTAGAAACATATATCTCTCTCAATGTTTATCACAATGATGTGATTTTATTCAGAAAATTAACTCCATGTGCTATCTTAAAGTCCAATTGTTCTCGCTTCATTTCGTTATCATTTCGACCACCAAACTGATTTTACAACATCCGTGTTCAAGGAGTAAGGTATGTTAAATACTTTCTGAAAATTTCTCAATTGATTGTAATATTTTAAACAACTAAAATAAACTTATAATTATAAATAAAGAATATAAGAATAATAATAACATCATGCTGTGATTGGGTTATTTAGTTATAAAAAGAAAAATATGAATTTACATATGTACTTTGGTGTGAGCTTATGAACTAATTGTATATATATATATATATATATATATATATATATATATATATATATATATATATATATATATGTGTGTGTGTGTGTGTGTGTGTGTGTGTGTGTGTGTATGCATTTAACTATATGACTAATCAAATTATTATACATATGTATATAAATATAAATAAATATATATCTTTTTAGAGCGAGTTGCGGGATGCACCCGAACCGACCCGAGATGGAAACGGAAATATTATAATGCTTATTGAACGTGTTTATAAGTTCAGTTATCTTCTATCATAAGTGCTTGATTGTTTGGTTCGCACACGTTATTTGAGGCGGCCTATCATTCTCTTTTGTTATTGCTCGTATCCTAGGTGAGTTTCGCGGCCCTGTTTTTTTACAATTATTTATAAACATCAAGGGGAAAAATATGCTCAACTCTTTTTATGCTGTGAACTCATTTATTCTTTGGGACTATTGTGTCTACTGTTTTGTAAGTTTATATTTGATACATGCATGAGTTTTTTATGTGGTTCTTTATTCATAACTATTTAACTCCGGTGTTAAAGCCGACGTACAGGTATTGATAGTACTATTGGGTAGACACCCCCACCCTTGCTTGTTGGTATACTAGTTGGGACTGATAGTGGTCACGAACGGACCCTAGGGTGAATATGTTCTAACAAGATCTGTGTGTACGTCATAGGTTTAGTTGTGAGACTCATGTTTAAATGTCATATTGCTTGCTTATAACTGTATACACTCATGTCCCACAAACTTTTACACAACATCAATTTTTATTCATTATTTAAACCTGGGAACTCACCAACCATGTGTTGACCTTTTGAGCATATCTTTTCAGGTAACAATTAGCAAGGACAGCTAGGGTCGATGCCTTAGAGATGTAAGGCCCCATTCCCGGAGACCTCATAGTTGGTCAATCATAGCACAATATATATAAAACATTTCATAGTTCATAAACCAGTGCAGCAGAATTAATATCAAAAGCCATTCACTTCATTAATAAATACTGTTGCTAAGCAATACATTGTTAATTGTTAATAGTTACAAAAGATCATATTAGATGCATTACAAAACAACAATATTAGTATGCGTGAACGGATGCCAGTCTAGCCCCGACGAGTAGCCTCCCCGAGTGCCATCCTCAGCAATTTACCTGCCAACTGAAAATGCATAAAAGTCAGCGTTGCTGAGTGAGCTCTAGTTTTAAAACATTAAAATACCTTGAAAGATTTTATATGAAAATACCCTTTTTTAAAATAATATACTTTTCTTTCGTACGCGATCACACATCATACGTACAGTTAAGATACAACCATTATCTTCTTTACCATTTCCATCATCGTTCATTCGAACCTTTTTTTTAATCTTTCACTTAATCCGGACCAATGTGCTATGCCCCCAAATAATGCGCACAAAACTGGTACTGGGCCGAGGTCTACAAATAGACCCCAAACTGGTGCACGAAGCTAACTCCAGTACCTGTTTAGCTAACAACCTAATGGTTGTGGACCTCGAGTGAATTTGCTTGCAAGACTTTTTTCCTCTCTATATGTTCCACTTCTCATTATCATTAATCTTTCCACTTTCTTTAATGATAATACTTTACGTATACGGATAAATCACACCACGTAAAGTCACATAATAATATAATAAATAGGAATTAAAGAACTGCCCAAAACATAAATAAAATAATCAAATAATAACACCAAGTCAAGCCAAGGGTCAAACCTTAAAAATCCTGATTTTCCAAAATTCCAAAAAATTTTCTAAGTGTTTAGGCGCATGGGCACTATGCAGGCGCATGAACCCTGTTCGGGCACATCAACACTTAGGCGCATGAGGAACTTAGGCGCATTGACACTATTTGGGCGCATCATCTAACACTTAGTATATTTAGGTAATTCTTTGGGCGCATGGGTACTGTTCAGGCGCATGATCCACACTTAGGCGCTTGAGCAGATTGGTTGGGCGCATGGATTACTATTTGGGCACATGAGTTATCACTTAGTGTTTTTGGGCAATGTCTTGGGCGCATGGGTACTATTGGGGCGTATGACCCTCTCACTTAAGTTTTTCTAAGGTAAATTTCTTGGCGCATGGGCCCTGTTTGGGCGCATGATCACCTGTTATTCATTTTTTTTCAGAATTTAAACTAACCCAGACCTGCATTTGCACCTGTTCTAAGCATAAGCTTAACATTCTAAACAACCACAACACATAAACAGGCAAGGAACATAAGCATAAACATACAAAACATACAGGTATTATCAAAACAGTTATAAAACCTTTTACATATACATTTTCAGCCCTAAAACATTTTAAAACACATAGAAATCGGGGTCTAGAACTCACCTAGTGCAGCAAATAAGTAAAACTCCACCGAACCTGCTTGCACATGAGTTCAAGCGCCTAAACAAGCAAAGACACGCACCAAAACACATAAACAAATATAAATCGGTTTCATGGTCAAAACCCAACATAAACTGAGCCAATTATGCATAGAAATACTTACCAAGATCAAAAACAGCCTCTTTCTCTCTCTAGAACCTAGAGAACTTCGATTTCTTCTTCTTCTTCTTTTGTTTCAGTCGAACACAGCAGCAGCAGGGGTGATATGGGCGGCCATGCCCATATAAATTTTGACTTTTGTATACTTTTACACATAACACCCCTCATCTTTGGCTTCTTTTAGTTTTCTTCAAGATACTTTCTTTTCTTTTTATTTTATGTGACAAAATTTCGGGCGTCATAAGTCTACCCCCCTTAAAGAGGTTTCGTCCCTGAAACCTGTCGCTCTTTGAATAACTGTGGGTAATGCTATCTCATCTCATCTTGGGTCTCCCACGTAGACTCAGAACCCTTCGGTGTTTCCACTGCACCCGCACAAGCGAAACCTCCTTATTTCTCAGTCTCTTTTCCTTCCAGTCGATGATTGCCACTGCTTGCTCCACGTAGTTAAGCCGTTCATCCATTTCGATATCTTCTAGTGGTTCAATCATGTTTTCATCGGCTAAGCACTTTCTTAGATGAGATACATGGAAGGTTGGATGAATTCCACTTAACTCATCAGGCAATTCTAAGCGATAGGCTATCTCTCCTACTCGTGCGATGATTCGGAAAGGCCCTATGTATCTTGGGCTTAGTTTGCCTCTGTTTCTGAACCGAATAATTCCCTTCCAAGGCGAGACCTTCAACATAACTTTATCACCTACATTGAATTCAATAGGACTACGCATTTTGTCGGCATACGACTTTTGTCTATCCTTCGCCGCCTTCATAAAGGCTTTGATCTTTTCCAATTTCTCCGTCGTAGCCTCGATCACCTCAGTACTTCCCAACTCCTTCCGCCTGATGTCTCCCCAACATACGGGCATCCTACATCTTCTACCGTATAACATCTCATATGGTGGCATGCCTATGCTGGCATGATAACTGTTGTTGTACGAGAACTCTTCTAACGGTAGGTGATCATCCCAACTTCCTCCAAAGTAGATCACGTATGCTTGGAGCATATCCTCGAGCATCTGAATTGTCCTCTAAGACTGACCATCTGTCTGAGGATGATAAGCCGTACTGATGTGTAGCCTCGTCCCCATCGCATCGTGGAATCTATTCCAAAACTTCGATGTGAACCGGGTGTCACGGTCCGACACAATAGACACCGACACACCATGACGAGCCATAATCTCCTTGATGAACAGATCCGCTAGTCTCTTAGAGGAATACATCTCGTGGATCGGTAGGAAGTGAGCACTCTTTGTCAGACGATCAACTATCACCCATATGGTATCGTACCCCCTAGTAGTACGGGGTAATTTTGTGATGAAGTTCATGGTGATGTGCTCCCACTTCCACTCGGGTATATCTAATGGCTGGATCTTCCCGTATGGCTTCTGGTGTTCTGCCTTCACTTGCAAGCAAGTAAGGCACTTACTCACATACTCCACTACATCGCGCTTCATTCCCGGCCACCAGAAATCTTTCTTCATGTCTTGATACATCTTGGTAGCACCGGGATGAATGGAGTATCGAGTCTTATGAGCTTCGTCCAGAATTCACCCCCGTAGATCTCCATATCGGGGAATCCACATCCGCCTGAAGCGGGTTCTAACTCCATGGGTATTCTCTCCCAACTCTGTGACCAGACCTCTCATCCTTTAAGAGTTAAGGTGATCTTCTTTCAATGCCTCATTTTGAAATTCTTTTACCTGTGTCATCACGTTCGAGGTCATCACCAATTGATAAGCCTTCACCCGGATTGGCTTGGGTCTCTCCTTTCGGCTCAAGGCATCGGCCACTATATTGGCTTTACCCGGATGGTAGTGGATCTCATAATCATAATCCTTGATCAATTCCAACCACCTCCTCTACCTCATGTTGAGATCCTTTTGCTCAAAGAAATACTTTAAGCTCTTGTGGTCCGTGAAGATTATGCACTTCGTCCCGTATAAGTAGTGCCTCCAAATCTTCAATGCAAATACCACCGCTGCTAGCTCTAAGTCATGAGTGGGGTAATTGGTCTCATGGGTGTTCAATTTCCGGGATGCGTATGCTATCACTTTCCCATGTTGCATTAGCACGCAACCCAATCCCGAATAGGAGGCATTCGAATAGACCACTAAATCCTCGTTCCCCTCGGGCAGTATCAAGACAAGAGCTTGAGTTAATCTCGCCTTTAACTCCTCAAAAGCATCCTCCTGTTCTTGACCCCACACAAACTTCACCTCCTTGTGCATCAATTTTGTCAAAGGTGAGGCTATCTTGGAAAAGTCTTGGATAACCTTCTGTAGTAGCCCGCCAAACCCAAGAAACTACGAATCTCGGATGGCGTCTTTGGAGACTTCCATTGCATCACCGCCTCAACCTTTGCTGGGCCCACCGTGATTCCTTCAGGATTCACCACGTGACCCAAAAATTAAACTTCACGTAACCAGAAGGCACACTTAGAGAATTTAGCATAAAGCTTCTCCCTTCTAAGTGTCTCCAACACTTCGCGTATGTGACCGGAATGTTCTTCTTTGATCTTTGAATAAATCAGTATATCATCAATAAACACAATCACTGACTTATCCAACATTGGCCGACACACTCGGTTCATCAAATCCATAAAGGCAGTTGGCACGTTAGTCAGACCGAAAGACATAACGAGGAATTCCTAGTGTCCATAACGCGTGCGAAAAGCTGTCTTAGGGATATCCTGCTCCTTAACCTTCAACTGGTGGTAACCAGATTGGAGATCTATCCTCGAGAACCAACTGGCACCTTGGAGCTGGTCGAACAAGTCATCAATTCTCGGTAGGGGATATCGATTCTTCACCGTCAACTTGTTCAATTCTCGGTAGTCAATACACATTCTCATACTACCGTCCTCTTCTTTACAAACAAGACTGGAGCACCCCAGGGAGAGATGCTCGGTCGGATGAATCCCTTGTCCATCAACTCCTGCAGTTGAACCATTAGTTCCTTATCTCAGTCGGAGTTAATCGGTATGGTGCTTTGGCAACGGGTTGAGCACTGGGTATCAGATCAATCTGAAACTCGATCTCGCGGTCCGGTGGCACACATGGTAAATCTTCTGGGAACACGTCTGGAAAGTTACACACCACGGGTACTTCAGAAAACTGTGGTACTAACGCGTCCACATCCTTCACATAAGCCAGGTAGGCACTACATCCCCACTTCATGCACTTGTCTGCCACTGCTATCGAAATCACCCTCGGAACCGTGATGACGCGATCACCGTAGACCGTCACCGAACTCCCATCGGGCACAACTAATAGAATCATCTTCTTGCGACACACGATATTTGCCTCATAGGGTGCTAACCAATCCATCCCTAGTACTACATCGAATCCTCCTAGGGGCATCACATATAGTTTAGCAGCAAACCTATGGCCTTCTAACTCTATGCCACAATCCTCAATCATCTTAGAAATTCTGGTTGACTTACCAATAGCAGTTTCTACATCAAATGGTTCATCAATATTCCCACTACTGACAGGAAACTTAGCACAGAAAGCAGCAGAAATGAAACTCCTACTAGCACCAGAATCAATAATACAGAGGCACAAGTTTGGTTTACTAGAAACATACCTGACACGACGTCTGGGTCTACCCGGGCCTCTTCTCGGGTCATCGTGAAGGCTCTAGCAATTGCCCTCTGTCCTCCTTCTTCGGTCCCCTTCTTGGCCCTAGATCTCTCAGCTCTTGGCTTCTTGCACTCATAGCTCCTGTGGCCAGTCCCGCCACAGTTGAAGCATTTCGGCACTCCACAATCTTTTGTTACATGACCAGGCTTCCCACACTTAAAGCACATAGTCACTCCCCTCATACAATCACCAGTGTGCTCCCTACCATATCGGTCGTACTTCCTCAACTCTGGGCCTGATGACACCACCCGCCGGTCATCCATCCTCCTCCTCTTGTTATTTAGGGTGTAACCGCCACGCCCAAACCGCTTACCTTTCCAGTTCTTGTCACCTCCATCTGCCTTCTTCACCTCAACCACCGCTACTTCCCTTTCATCATACAACATTCCCGCCAAATCCACTGCCGACCTAAAAGTGCTCGGTTGGGTAGCGATCAAGTGTCTGCGGATGTCGGCCTGTAGTCCCTGGACGTACCGATTGATCTTCCTCGATACCGGCGTAACCTGATCCGGCACCAACCTCGCCATTTCGTTGAACCTGGTGGTGTATTGCTGGTGGGTCATAGTTTCTGCCTCCAGATGTAAGAACTTCCTTTCGATCTTGTTGAGTTCTCAGTGAGGACAATATTCCTCAATCACCAACTTCTTCAGCTCTCCCCATCTCATTCTCTCGATGGCCCTGTCACCCT
This sequence comes from Flaveria sonorensis, assembly GCA_025506505.1. Taxonomy (NCBI): domain Eukaryota; kingdom Viridiplantae; phylum Streptophyta; class Magnoliopsida; order Asterales; family Asteraceae; genus Flaveria; species Flaveria sonorensis. Next base: position 49,343,193 of record CM046426.1, read on the forward strand.
CGGCTTGGACAAGATTGTCCCACCAACATAGTGCCGAGTCGACAAACGAGGGAGTGGCGAACTTCACTTTCTGGTCCTCCCGACACTCACTGATCATCAATACTGCCTCCATCTCCCTTATCCAGCGGTGGGCAGCTGCAGCATTGCCATTACCATCAAAAGTAGGGGGTTTACATTGTTGGAATGCCCCGTAGCTGCATCCCCTCACGGTTTCCCGCACCACCACCTCTTCTTCATCACTAGAGGATCCCCTTCCAGCATTCATCTCCTCCTCATCATTATGATTCCTCACGTTACCCCCTACCAGCAGTCGTCCTCCTTTCCTCCTCCTTCTCTTTCCTTTCATCTTCTCTAACAGCCCGAATGACTTTAGTCACTACAGATGGTAGGATCGTCTGCATGACTTGGTGAACCTCCTCCATCACTACCTCTTTCACTGAGGCCCTTAGATTTGCACTCTCATCACCGCCCTCTGTAGTCCTCGTCTTGTTCTTCACTGACCGTGGCCTACCAACACGACCACCCCGTGTTCCACCTCGAGAAGCCTTAGATGATCTTCCACCAGCCATCCTCTAAACACTATAAGATTCAAACACCAACATGGTCATTCAAGGTAATAGCTCAGTTTATGTTATGTATAGTAAGTCCCTAATTACAGTGGCCAGTTGTGATTAGCCACTTACTTTACTCTTCATCCCCCGAGCATTTCCTATCCTGACTACATTAGTATTCAAATCTACTAAGGCACATAAATCAAATAGCACACGCATATAACACCGGTTAACATTAAGAAAAGAAATACCTGATGGCATGTAGCTACTCGGGCTGGCATCCCTCCATTCGTCCCATTCTCAGTTTAAGTTTAGGTTTTGAAAATATTAACCTATTTCTCTTAAACTTTGGCTCTGATACCAACTTGTAAGGCCCCGTTATCGGAGACCTCACAGTTGGTCAATCATAGCACAATATATATAAAACATTTCATAGTTCATAAACCAGTGTAGCGGAATTAATATCAAAAGCCATTCACTTCATTAATAAATACTGTTGCTAAGCAATACATTGTTAATTGTTAATAGTTACAAAAGATCATATTATTTGCATTACAAAACAACAATATTAGTATGCGTGAACGGATGCCAGTCTAGCCTCGACGAGTAGCCTCCCCGAGTGCCATCCTCAGCAATTTACCTGCCAACTGAAAATGCATAAAAGTCAGCGTTGCTGAGTGAGCTCTAGTTTTAAAACGTTAAAATACCTTGAAAGATTTGTATATGAAAATACCCTTTTTTAAAATAATATACTTTTCTTTCGTACGCGATCACACATCATACGTACAGTTAAGATAACATCCATTATCTTCTTTACCATTTCCATCATCGTTCATTCGAACCTTTATTTTAATCTTTCACTTAATCCGGACCAATGTGCTATGCCCCCAAATAATGCGCACAAAACTGGTACTGGGCCGAGGTCTACAAATAGACCCCAAACTGGTGCACGAAGCTGACTCCAGTACCGGGGCAGCAACAAGGGTCCCCTCAATCTCAAGGATTGACCCTGTATGCATCCAAAGGGTTAGCTAAACCGCACACAGTTGAGCTAACAACCTAATGGTTGTGGACCTCGAGTGAATTTGCTTGCAAGACTTTCTTCCATTCTTTTTGTTCCACTTCTCATTATCCTTAATCTTTCACTTTCTTTAATGATAATACTTTACGTGTACGGATAAATCACACCACGTAAAGTCACATAATAATATAATAAATAGGAACGCAAGAACTGCCCAAAACATAAATAAAATAATCAAATAATAACACCAAGTCAAGCCAAGGGTCAAACCTTAAAAATCCTGATTTTCCAAAATTCCCTGAAAATTTTCTAAGTGTTTAGGCGCATGGGCACTATGCAAGCGTATGAAACCTGTTCGGGCGCATCAACACTTAGGCGCATGAGGAACTTAGGCGCATTGACACTATTTGGGCGCATCATCTAACACTTAGTATATTTAGGTAATTCTTTGGGCGCATGGGTACTGTTCAGGCGCATGACCCACACTTAGGCGCCTGAGCAGATTGGTTGGGCGCATGGATTACTATTTGGGCACATGAGTTATCACTTAGTGTTTTCGGGCAATGTCTTGGGCGCATGGGTACTATTGGGGCGTATGACCCTCTCACTTAAGTTTTTCTAAGGTAAATTTCTTGGCGCATGGGCCCTGTTTGGGCGCATGACCACCTGTTATTCATTTTTTTCAGAATTTAAACTAACCCAGATCTGCATTTGCACCTGTTCTAAGCATAAGCTTAACATTCTAAACAACCACAACACATAAACAGGCAAGGAACATAAGCATAAACATACACAACATACGAGTATTATTAAAACAGTTATAAAACCTTTACATATACATTTTCAGCCCCAAAACATTTTAAAACACATAGAAATCGGGGTCTAGAATTCACCTAGTGCAGCAAACAAGTAAGACTCCACCGAACCTGCTTGCACACGAGTTCAAGAGCCTAAACAAGCAAAGACAAGCACCAGAACACATAAACACATATAAATCGGTTTCATGGTCAAAACCCAACATAAACCGAGCCAATTATGCATAGAAATACTTACCAAGATCAAAAACAGCCTCTTTCTCTCTCTAGAACCGAGAGAACATCAATTTCTTCTTCTTCTTCTTTTGTTTCAGTCGAACACAGCAGCAGCAGGGGTGATATGGGCGGCCATGCCCATATAAAGTGCACTTTTTGACTTTTGTGTACTTTTACACAAAACACCCCTCATCTTTGGCTTCTTTTAGTTTTCTTCAAGATACTTTCTTTTCTTTTTATTTTATGTGACAAAATTTCGAGCGTTACAAGAGAAGACCCTAAGGAATACACTTTAGACTTGCTCTAGTATTTCAAATAATTTTGTTTTACTTCAAGTTATCATTGTTGGATTTGTTTACCTTTATTTGTTCCCTAGTTGTGGGATTCAAAATTATTATACTTGTTTGACTATGTTTGTTATGGATTTGACTAACTGCGACACAAGTCTCCATTTGTGTCGGGTGACCTCCTGACACGTTGGTTTTTCATCATTTAATGCATCTCTATTAACTATCAATGCGTTATGACGATCCCGTCCGTTACATCCTCGTGTTTCTTCTATAAGTGGGGGTGTGACAGATTGGTATCAGAGCCATTGGCTATAGAGAATTAGGTGAAACACTCGACCTAGACTATAACCTAAGTACCCATATGTAGAACGCATAATAGGGCTATGTGTGCATTGAAATTTATGTGAATGTTCAATTTATGTTTTCAAATTATGCTTGGTAGCGTAGCTTATATACTAATTGTGATATACTATTTTGGGGAAATTATGTACATTGTATCTTACATTTGCACCTTGAGAGAGCATTAGGTAAGCGCATCCTCTCGTTATGTATTTGACTTTTATTCAATGTAGATTGTTTAATGCTGCTATAAGAATTGTTCTAAGAACATAGGTTGTTAAGCCAACCTTTATTTCGTTCGCCTATGAGTGTCACATTTATTATAGGCGCCTTTATTTACAACTTGTTGGGTTAAATCTTGGGAGATGAACACATTGGCTAACACGATACTAGTAGATAAGGGATACAACATGCTCAGATCAGATGATTATAATTTCGGATTTTCAACTATAGTAAATGGATTTCTTTGATTGTTTCTTACCCAAGTGAATGCTTTCTTAAGCGACTCCTTTGTACAATTTTGGTTAATTAACCTTTGGTTAGTGACCATATCATTGATCTTCCAATCATGGATAGCACCCTGAACTTGACAAGATGGTTTAACTCGTTTAGAATGAGCTAGGAATGACCATGCAAAGCAAATTTCAATCACAGGTGCACATGTAATAATGATTTGCAGTGCATGCGAAGACTAGCAAACCCAGCCGTAGGGTAACTATCATATATGGTGCAAATCCTCAATTCTATGCTTTGGGACACTAAAACCATTGTCCTTGTGAGACTTTATCAATGATGTCAAAACATCCATCACCTTTACTCTTATGTAAATACTAGTCCTTCTGAAGCCTCATGGGAACCATATTGTGACATTATAGTCCAATTCCTTTACCATATTGCTCCCTTGTGCCTTTCTATGATGGTAAAATGTACTGATTGTTCAAGACTTATTCAGTTTTCGAAGAGTTGCAATAGAAGGATGAGACTCCCGCTCGTTGAATACTTAATTCATTAGACCATTCTTAAGATTTGAATCACAAGTGGTTTAGATGTTTCATCATATTACTTTGATGAGTAATCAGATGTCGTGTAGGTAGTTTAAATCATTGTTCAAAGCGTATCATGGATGTGGACGGAATGCTGAATGGAGCCCTTTATATAAGCATCATCGGTAATCTAATGATGTTGAACAAGAGTATGATGATCATGATAGGATAGAGATGGTGATGGTGACAATAAAAAGAACAAAAATGGTGATGATTATAATAATAAGATTTATAACGGATGCACGTATACAAAGTTGATGGTGTGCAAACCAAAAGAGATTAATGAAGCATCGAAACAAGTTGGAAGTAATCAAGATCAAATGGCTATACCAGGAAGTTAGGGTCAAGGGAATTTTGGAAAATCAAGGTCATGCAAATCAGATAATGCTGCACGCGGTCATGCATTGGTGATTAGAGCGAATGACGCTCGTCAAAACCTCAACATTATTACGAGTACGTATCTACAAAATAGTCACTATGCAATGGCGTTATTTGATATTAGGGTAGGTAATAGCCTGGTTTCTTTTAAATTTTCTCCTTTGCTTGGCATGGAACCTAGTTGCTTAGAAATTAGTTACTCTGTAGAGATGGCTAACAATAGACTGTAGAGGCTAATGAAATAATTAAAGGTTGTACCTTAGTACAAGAAGATCGTGTCTTTGATATAGATTTGATACTTTTTGAATTGGGAAGTTTTAATGTAGTAGTGGGTATATATTAATTATCAAAACATGGAGCTGAGATAGTTTGTCAAGAAAAGGTAGTACGAATCCCTATGTTTAATGATGATGTGCTCCAGATCAAAGGAGAACAGAACCTGAGACTTAATTTTTTGCATAAAGACTAGTCGATGCCAAAAGAAGGAATGACGAGCATTCCTAGAACATGTCTTAGAAAAGAAGACAGAAGAGAGGAAACCGGAAGATATTCTTACTGTACGGAATTCTCTTGATGTCTTTCTTGATGATTTATCGAGATTGACCCCTCTTCGTCAAGTAGAATTCCGGATTGATCAGATCCCTAGAGCAACCCTCATAGCAAGAATTAGTGAGTCAACTACAAGAGCTCTTGGATAAAGGTTTCATTTCTCCTAGTCAGTCACCGTGGGAAGCACCGATTTTATTCATCAAAAAGAAGGATGGGTCGTTTCGAATGTGTACAAATTATTAAGAGTTGAACAAGTTGACTATCAAAAACTAATATCCTCTCCCCATGGTTGATGATCTATTCGATCAGTTGCAAGGAGCAACATACTTCTCAAAGTTGATCTTCCGTCATGCTATCATCACTTGAGGGTTCCAGAAGACGATATACCAAAGACAACCTTTAGAACTCATTATGGACATTACGAATTCTTAATTATGTCGTTTGAATTAACAAACACTCCTTTAGTATTCATGGACTTGATTAACTGAGTATGTAAGCCGTACCTGGATGAGTTATGATAGTGTTTATAGATGACATCCTCATCTATTCACAATCAAAAGAAGAGCACGAGCAACATCTAAGGGTAATTCTAAATTTGTTAGGAAAAGAGAAACCCTATTCCAAATTCTCCAAGTATGAGTTTTGGCTATGTGAAGTGAAGTCTCTAGATCATATTGTCATTGAGAAGAGAATACATGTTGATCAGGGAAAGGTTGAAGTAGTTAAGGAGTGGGATACACCTAAGACGCATTCGAAAATTTGATAATTCTTGTGATTAGCTGGATAATATTGACGGTTCATTGCGAATCTCTCAAAGATTTCCCAGCCGTTGACAATATAAACCTAAAATAATAATAAATTCGATTAGGGATCTAAACAGGAAGATGATTTTCAAATGTTAAAGGACAAGTTATGTAACACGTCGATATTGACCCTTCCGGATGAGTCAAAAGACTTTATGGTGTTCTGCGACATGTCATGTCAAGGACTTATTTGCCATCTGATGCAAAAAGATAAGGTGATCGATTATACCTCTTGACAGCTTAAGAAAATCATGAGGGGAATTATACGACGCATGATTTGGAATTGAGTGCGAAATTTTTTCACACATAAGATTTGGAGGCACTATCTGTACAGATTGAAATGTGTTATCTATACCAATAATAAGAGCCTTCAATATACCTTTGATTAATAGTAACTAAACAGGTTTCATAGATGATGGGTTGGACTTCTTAGTGATTATGACTGTGAGATCCGATATCATCGACAGAAGGCGAATGTGATGGCTGATACATTAAGTAGGAATGAGCGTATACCCTTACGTGCACGAGCCCTAAGTATGACCATTCAATCAAAGCTTAAGACTTAGATTCTATCATCATAAGGCGAGGCGTTGATGGAGGAAAATGTGGCAAGTAAGGAGTTCTGTGGATTTGATTACTAATTTGCCAAGGACATGTGGTGGGCATGACTCGATTTGGGTTATCGTGGACCGAATGATAAAATTCGCTCATTTCTTACCAATTCGAGAAGATTACAAGATGGGGAAGTTAGCAAGGATCTATGTGAATGAAATTATGGCTAGGCATGGAGTACTCGTGTTGATCATATCAGATCATGATAGTCGGTTCACGCAGTGATTTTGGTAGACTCTTCATAAAGCAATGGGCACTCACTTAGACTTGAGTACCACTTATCATCCACAAACTAATGGTCAAAGCGAGTGTATAATTTAGACCCTTGAAGACATGCTTAGGGCATGTGTAATTGACTTTGGTGAAAGTTAGGATGCTCATTTGCCATTAGTTAAGTTCTTCTATAACAACAGTTATCATACGAGCATCGAGTGTGCTACGTCTAAGGCGTTGTATGGAAGGAAGTGTAAATTGCCAGTATGATAGTTTGAGGTCAGTGAAAGTCAATTGACAGGTCCTGAAATAGTTCATGAAATAGCCGGTAAGATATTTCAAACCAAAGACAGACTTAAGGCGGTCAAAGATCCTTGAAAAAGTTATGTTGATAATCGACGGAAACCGTTGGATTTCTATGTGGGAGATCGCGTCTTGTTGAAGGTTTATCCCTGGAAAGGGAAGTTAGCCCCAAGGTATGTAACCCTTAGAAATTACTAAGAGAATTGGTCCTATAGCATATCGATTGAAGTTATCACAGGAACTGAGCAGTGTGCACGATATGTTCCAAGTTTCAAATAAAAAAAGTGTCTGGTTGATGATTCTCTTCATGTACCTATCGAGGAAATTTGAATTGATGAGAAACTCCATTTTGTTATGGAACCAATAGAAAATATGGATAAAGAAGTCAAGCTGTTGAAGCGCCACAAGATTCCAATTGTCAGGGTTCGATAAAACTCTAAGCGCAGCCCTGGTGGAGCTAATGGATCAGATAAAACTTTTATATCCGCATCTATTTACAAAAAGAGCTTCAGGATCTAACTCTATCTGAATTTTGGGAAGAAATTCTATTAACTGTGCGATACTGTGACATTCGTCACTTTCAGTTCCGTCAATTAACCCGAAGTTCTTCATCTTTCTGTTATGCATTTACTTCTTCGTGAAATTAATATGTGCATAATTTTAACAATTGATAATGGCAATTACTTGCGAGAGAATTCTAAATTATAAAATATAAAAATTGGAATAATAATAATTATTACTATTATTATTATTATTGTTATTATTATTATTATTATTATTATTATTATTATTATTACTATATATACAATATCATTCACGTAAAAATATATCAAATCGCGCTCGCGAAGCCACACTCTTTGGAAGCATTAATATCTATCCATGTCTTGATATATCAAGTTTCATCAACAGGCTCGTTAACATCTACGTCAAAAGTTTTGGGTAAAACAAAAATAGAAACAAATAGTTAGGGTTTAAAATAAATAATTATAAAACTAAAAGGAATTAATTTGTTAATAGTAAAGGGACTAGGATGTAAATAACAAAAACATACACACACATATATAAATATATATACATATATATATACATATATATATATACATATATATATACACACACACACACACACACACACAATATATATATATATATATATATATATATATATATATATATATATATATATATATAGGGTTAGGATTTTTTCTGAGCCCTTAAATATCACGAGAACCGCGAGAACTAATATCAACCATTGATCTATATAAATTTCATTTTTTATTTATTTTAAATTTGAAGGGTAATTATGTCATTTTAATTTTTTATGAGTTGTAGTTTCCTAATTTAACTCTAATGAATTAGGCAAGTGTGTGTGTGAATCTCGTATGTATAGTGTGTGTAAATATGTAGAGTGTGTATGTATATTGTATGTATTATGAGTGCATGTGTGTTTTGGTGTGTGTAATTTATATATAGATATGTGTCACACCCCTAAAATCCACATGCGGGGTTTTACCATGTGGCGAGTGAACAAACCAGGATCCCAGTCATTAGTTACTCAGAACGACACTATATGCAACCTTTAAAACAATTCAGAGTTCATAACTTTAAAACTTTCGCGGAAGCGTTTTGTAAATAGTTCAAACACAGGGTACTAAATGTAAACTGCGCAAAACACGCGCCCAAACCAAAATACGTAAGTAAGTGCTAAATTAAAAGTAAACAATGTTTGAACAAAACATGCTTGACACGTGCGTGCTCCTATGAGAAACTGCTAGAAACGACCAGAGGAAAGCACACTAAAAGTGTCAACACGATGGTTAGTGAGTTCAAGAGTTCGTAATCATCGTAAACAGTAGCATTAATAAAATATAAACAAGTGCATTGAAATAGATAGCTAGTCTAATTTCATTAGTAAAGAGCAATAGTGATTTCGCGATCGAAGCTGACTATGTTTGTCTGTTTGCCTCCCGCCACGACATACCAGGTCGTGACGCTGTTAGTAGCTTAGGACAATATTGTACCCGTTGACTTCCAGTCACACGGGTGGGGCTTGTCAGACCCAGTAGTACTACCCAAAATTTTTCGCTAGATTCCCTAATAATGATCTGAAAGTGTTAGGGCTTTCTATGGTATAACCCACTATTTCTTACTAAACACATGTTAATATAGTAAAGCATTTTAAAACCAAGTATGCTTTCTCCCCCAAAAAGAGAAGTAAGTAAAAAGGGGGCATTGAACTCACCTGGTGTGCAAACGAATGATTGTAAAAGCTAATGATGAGTGGAAAGACAACCATTCAAAGGTTACCTAGAACACACAAGTACATAAGTACATGTACATAGAAGTTTAACAACCCTAAGTGCACATTGACCCAAGGTTTTGGAAAACAAGACTCATTTGACCTAGTTGACCCGTTTGACCCGTTGGTGACATGTCAAGTTAAGTTCTTGTTTGATAAAGTAGAGCAATCCATCATACATGGTTATAACACAAGTTATTCACGTATGCCATATTACAAACCCTTAAGTGCTATAAAGCTCATCATACACCATGGTTTATCAAACAACACATATAAATCCTAAGAAGTCCACAATTATAATTTTAACTAATACATCATGCATCATCATGATTCTATCATAATCCCAACATAGCTCCATAATCACCTACCTACATCCATTATCATGTATATTCCATAAGAGCCTAAATTTCCGAAGTTGTGCATCAAGTATTCATAAACCCAAACAACACAATCTACCACTTTAGACATCATCAACAAACATTCTAACATGATCCTAATATCATAAACATGCTCAATTAACAATATCCATTGATCTACATAAATAAAGTTTCCCTTTCGGGGAAATAACACCCAAAACCAATCTAACATCCAATTCTTTCGTAAATTCACCAACTTTATGCCTAATCAAGTCCATAACAACCATCTAGATGTGACTAACATCATCAATTCATCATAATTCATCAATCTCATGCATAAAAGTTACTATTAATAGTAAGGTATGAACAACCACTCAATTTCATGAATTTCTTGCACAATCCACGTAAACTAACATCAATACAATCCAACTAACATCATACAATCATCAAACAGCATCAATTTCAACTTTTTCTAAGAAATTCGAACTAGGGTTCATCAATAATAAAGAACCATGAAAAGTCAATCAAAATCTAACCTTTAAGTGTGCAAAGATGATGATTAACACTTGTTAATCACTTGTAATGCTTGAAACTCAATCAAAATTGATGCTTGCTTGTTGTTTGGATCAAAAAATCAAAGTGTGTATGTGTGTGGGGTGTCGTGGCCACAAAGGGGAGGGTGGGGGGATTAGGGTTTTGATTTTTGATTAAATTTGGAAATATTAAGTTTTGTGATAATTACACAATAAACACTCCTTGATTATATTTTATAAAAACTTAATCCTTTTAACATTTTTTGAATAATTTTAACTACAAAACCTAAGTATTACTAATCAACAATAATAATCATGTATATTTTTCACTAATTACAAAACACATGAAATAAATATAACACGTTGTCACGTTACAAGGTAAAATTCAAAAATAATATTTAAATTCACAACTCACGTAACTACAAATTAATAATCAACATTATTAATCAAGTTATTATCTAATAACCATTGTTAATCATTATTAAGTCACTAACGTTCAACGACAAGTAGTGTCTGTTCACAACATGTGTATGCAAGACCTAACGGAACTAACAGAGATTGGTAACGGAAAATTACCAGATGTCACAATATGTGTGTGAGTATGTTAAATGGAACATAAAATAAACAAGTCGATTGAATTCTCGGGTCAACTATGGTCAAGAATTGTAGGATTGGGAACAAAGGATAATGGTTATATCTTTTTGACAGCTTGCTGTTAGAAAATTAAGTCATTTTGTACGGATGATAACTTGGTCATACGAAGTAAAAAAACGAATTTGATGTCTAAAACTAGTACTTTCCGACGCAATTGGTCTCAAAAACCATGAAGTTTTGAGCCCCTCAACATTTGATACCAAAAAATATGTTAAAACTGATTTTTTTGGCAGATTGTTGAGTGCGACTTTAGAAACATATATCTCTCTTAATGTTTATCACAATAATGTGATTTTCTTCAGAAAATTAATTGCATGTTGTATCTTAAAGTCCAATTGGTCTCGCTTCATTTCGTTATCGTTTCGACCACCAAATAATTTTACAAAATTCATGTGCAAGCAGTAAGGTATGCTAATTACTTTCTGAAAATTTCTCAATTGAGGGTAATATTTTAAACAATTAAATAAACTTATAATTATAAATAAAGATTAATAATATGAATAACTATTGCGTGAGTGAATGAGAATATAAGAATGAAAATAATATCATACTATGATCGGGTTATTTTGTAATAAAAAGAAAAATATGAATGTATATATGTACTTTGGTGTGAGCTTATGAACTAATTATATATATATATATGTATATATATATATATGTATATATATATGTATATATATATATATGTATATATATGTATATATATGCGCTTAACTATACGACTAATCAAATTATTATACATATGTATATAAATATAAATAAATATATATCTTTTTAGAGCGAGTCGCGCGATGCACCCAAACCGACCTGTAACACCCGGCCTCTCACACCACCAATATTGTCCGCTTTGCCCACGAGGAGCTCACGGATTTGCTTTTGGTTGTCCGGGTGAAAACTTCCCAGGGAGGTCACCCATCCCTGGATTGCTGCCACCTGAGCACGCTTAACTGTGGAGTTCTCTTCTCATCCACAGCCAATACGCCTAAAACGCGTTAGTGATATTAGAGACCGGACATTCCTTATGAACCAGGAATCTCTCCTGTCCACGGCCAATGTGGGATATATGTAGGGTGTCACAATCACCCCTCCTTTGGACTCATCGTCCTCGATGAGCCCGAGAAGTCACCATCCTTGATGAGGTATGTCCCACATCCTGAATGGCACAGGAGTGGCTCTAATACCATTCTGTAACACCCGGCCTCTCACACCACCAATATTGTCCGCTTTGCCCATGAGGAGCTCACAGATTTGTTTTTGGTTGCCCGGGTGAAAACTTCCCAGGGAGGTCACTCATCCCTGGATTGTTGCCACCTGAGCACGCTTAACTGTGAAGTTGTCCTCTCATCCACAGCCAATACGCCCAAAACGCATTGGTGATATTAGAGATCGGACATTCCTTATGAACCAGGAATCTCTCCTGTCCACAGCCAATGTGGGATATATGTAGGGTGTCACACGACCCGAGATGGAAACGGAAATATTATAACGCTTATTGAACGTGTTTATAAGTTCAGTTATCTTCTATCATAGTTGCTTGATTGTTTGGTTCACACGCGTTATTTGAGGCCTATCATTCTCTTTTTTTATTGCTCGTATCCTTTTAAGGTGAGTTTCACGGCCCCGTTTTATTACAATTATTTATAAACATGAAGGGGGAAAAGTATGCTCAACCCTTTTTATGCTGTGAACTCATTTATTCTTTGGGACTATTGTGTTTACTGTTTTGTAAGTTTATATCCGGTACATGCATGAGTTTTTTGTGTGGTTCTGTATTCACAACTATTTAACTCAGGTGTTGGAGGCGACGGACAGGTATTGCTAGTACTATTGGGTAGGCACCCCCACCCTTGCTTGTTGGTATACTAGTTGGGACTGACAGTGGTCACGAACGGACCCTAGGGTGAATATGTTTTGACAAGATCCGTGTGTACGTTATAGGTTTAGTTGTGAGACTCATGTTTACATGTCATATTGCTTGCTTATAACTGTATACACTCATGTCCCACAAACTTTTACACAACATCAATTTTTATTCATTATTTAAACCTGCGAACTCACCAACCATGCGTTGACCTTTTGAGCATATCTTTTCAGGTAACAATTATCAAGGATAGCTAGGGTCGATGCCTTAGAGAAGACCCTAAGGAATACATTTTAGACTTGCTTTAGCGTTTCAAACAATTGTGTGTTACTTCAAGTTATCTTTGTTGGACATGTTTACCTTCATTTATTCCTGGGTTGTGGGATTAAAAATCATTATACTTGTTTGACTATGTTTGTCGTGGAATTGACTAACTGCGACACAAGTCTCCATTTGTGTCGGGTGACGCCATGACACGAAGTTTTTTCACCATTTAATGTATCTCTATTAACTATCAATGTGTTATGACGATTCCGTCCATTACATCCTCGTGTTTTCGCTATAAGCGGGGGTGTGACAATATAGAGATGGTGGTTTACTGGTGGGGATTGCGATGATGTGGGTAGAATGATGGTGGTTGAGTGTTCGAACAAAACAATGGTGGTTTAGTGACGGTGGTGGTTTGGTGATGGTGATTAAGGGTGTGCAAAATATTCGAATCCATAACCGAATCCGAAATATGCGGAATTTCGAATATTCAAATTTCAGAGATCCGAATTTTCGGGTCCGTATAATGTTTTTAAATTTTTTTGGATATTTGGATATCCAAAATATATTAATACAAAATATTATTTAGAAATTTTGAATATTTTTATAACAAATTCGGATGCCATATATTTTGAGTATGGTTACATTATGATGATTATAAAATCTCCTTCCTGAGGGGGGCAGATTTTGGGTGATAAATGTTGAAAGTTTCCATATATTTTAATGATTTGTAGCTATAAGATGTTTAAAGGAGTTTATTTGATTAGTTAATTTGGTTAACAATCTCATTTATGTTAACGTAAATATAGAATTTTGCTAGTGTAAATAATTTCGTTACAAATCTTACAAGTTAAATTTGTATACTTTTGTAAGCCATCTGAGGGTTTTATTAATGTTATCTAATCTTATTTAATTCGACTAGCTATAAGATGTTTTCAAGTGTAATGAATTTAGACATTTTACAAGTTTATAAATACCTTAAAATGTTCTGGTCCGGTCTGGTTTATAAATACCTTAAAATGTTTTCCAACAATGACAGGTCACAACTAGTGGGTTAAATTAACATTCCCATTTACCAAATAGATATATCCTACACCTGGCAAAATGGGAGGGTCAGGTCGGGTCGGGTGTCGGGTCAAGAAGGGTTTGGGTCAATACGGGTCCGGGTCAGAACGGGTTCGGGTCAGAACGGGTTCGGGTCAGAACGGGTTCGGGTCAGAAACAGGTCAGGATAAGTTCGGGTCAGAATGGGTTTGGGTCAAGATGGGTTGGGTCAGCACGGGTCAATTTAAAAAATTACAAAGTTCTCAATTTTCCAACAAAAACCATAAAAAACATATACACTACAAATAAAAGTTGTTTCAAACATTAATTAAAAGTTTATAAACCCCATATAAACTAGTAGATCGGTTAACAAAAACAAAACAAACCCAAATCCAAACAAGCAGAATATGTCAAATATGTCAAACCTGATCCGATGAAAAACGATATGATGAACAAACAAGTCCTATTAGAGTCAAAAGGGCATGAATTCCACACTTGTTGAGTAGAACTGGATCAAAAAGATCAATCGAGATAGAGGATTTGGTGGTGTTTAGGATTCAACTCACTTGCATCAACAACTCCCCAATTCTTCAAATCTCAAGCAACAACTTCATCTTTCAACCAATTGATCAAAGAAACCAATACATCCGACTCCAAAACCCCTGAGATTTCATCAAATTCAAACGAAATTGCCTATTAAAAATAAGTGATCACAAGTGTTGATTTAAAAATCAATACAAACCTCTAATCAATCGGATGGAATGAAGTACGAGCCTCTAATCAATCTCTCCAAAGCATCTTCTAACCACCGTTTTTGCTTCCAATCTCTTGTTCAAGTTTCGATTTGCATCACGGTTTGATATTCCGATTAGTAATCCGATCAGATGGAACGAAGTATGTTTAATGATTCGATGTTCCGATTGGCAATCCGCTTGATATTCCGAATGGTAATCCGATTGATAATCGCCGATTAGTAATGATTCGTTGAAGTTCTTAGTTCCGCTACTCTGAAAGTAGCGGCTACAGACTATGAAATATGAATGTATGATCCTTTGCGAATTGAGGGTAACCCGTTTTTTTAACACAGCCCATCCTGACCCGCATAATCTATAGATATAACATTTACAGCCCATTCTGACCCTTTAATAAATATTTTAAGCCCAGCATCATCGTGTTTCCTATTAAGAATGCCCAGTTTGGCCCAAAATGAATAACATAGGCTTGTTTTGCCACCCTTAATATATCCTTTCTTCGGCAGCCCGCAATCACCGCCTTCATCAACCTTACACCGTCATCATTTAACACCGTTAGTAGTTAAGTTAGTTACCATTGATAGTTCTGTTAGTTAGTTAATTAACTGTCATTTGTAAGGGTATAAATACCCCTTGAACATTTCGTTTGTATGTATGATGAACCGTATATATGTATGAATATTCTGTGTGAAATCTTACACTCTAAAACAAGCAAGTTTCTCAACGATTTCCAACAATTGGTATCAGAGCATGTTTGCTCTTGGATCTGTGAAGAAGAAAGAAATCGAAATCGAAAGAAGAACCCCTGTTTTACGATCGGAACGTTCATGACATTTAAATTCCAAAATTCGAAGTCAATAGTAAATAACGATTGAATCTGTCAATTGCTATCTTCATTCAAAATCAAAAACATGGCTGTTGATGATCAGATTGAATTGAAACAATCAATTCTGAAACTTCCGATCAAGAAAGTGAAGAACAGAGACAAACGGTTGTTGGAATCAAAAATCTGAAATCGAAATGAAGAAATGAGTCGGCACGGTGGTTAAAGGAAAAGTCGGATTTTCAAAGGGTTCCTTCGATTTTCTTAATTTATTAGACCCTGAATTTTAAAATCAAGATCTTACAAAAGAAAATATAAAACACAAAACAAAATCTGATTTTAATAGATTATAAAGTTTAAACACTTTTGCTTATTTTATTTTCAAAATTATTTAAAAATAAACTTTGATACTCTTGTGCAAAAAGTAATTTTTAAAAATAGATTATGACATAAATAGCATGTCAAAATTATTAAAGTTTTCAATAATTAGCAAGTCAAAAAATCGAATCTACAAGATTCGTATAGTAAGCAAGAGCCGAACCCTTGTGGTTCATATAGCAAGTAAGAGCCTAACCCTTGTGGTTCATTTTGAACCAATCTTGGTTCAAATAGCAAGTAAGAGAAACCATAGTGTTTAAAAGCAAGGAAGAAAGACCCGTGTGGTCAAAGCAAGCAAGAAAGACCCGCGTGGTCAAAACAAGCAAGAAAGACCCGCGTGATCAAAGCAAGCAAGAAAGACACGCATGGTCAAAGCAAGCAAGAAAGGCACATGTAGTCAAAGCAAGCAAGAAAGACACGTGTATTCAAAGCAAGCAATAGAGACTCTTGTGGTCATAGTAAGCTAGAAATACCAATTTCGGTCAAAGTAAGCAAAATAAAAGCAAGAAAGCCGTAGCAAGAAAGAAAGAACGTTGAAAGTTTAAAACTAGAAAGCAATATAGTTCATCATTTGAATCGATTAGCAAGAAGCAAGTGCAAGTTAAAGTAAGTTTAAAAGCAAGATAGGAAAGAGACGATCCAAGAAAATAAAGAAAGAAAGCATGGAAGAAAAATTAGGAAGTACATCGACACCAATACGTCAACAAGGGAACATATCACTCCAATTTCCTAAATTAACTGAGTCAAACTACACCTCATGGGCGCTTTTAATGGAAATGATCTTAAAGGCTTATGGTCTTTGGGAAACAATCATTGCTAATGGAGATGTAGATGAAAAGAAAGTGAATACGACTAAAGCAATGATCTTCCAAACATTACTCGAAGATATATTAATGCAAGTTGCACAATATGAATATGCAAAAGAAGTTTGCGAATCAATTAAAGTTTGACACCTTGGAGCCGATCTAGTTCAAAAGGCACGTCTATAAACTTTAAGGAGCGAGTTAGAAACGTTGAAGATGAAAGAAAATAAAACTGTAAGTAACTTCGCAAGCAAGTTAAGCAGCATCAGAGCCAAATTCAAAAGTCTTGGCACTACTCTTAAAGATAAGATAATTGTAAGAAAGTTACTTAACTTTGTTCCTAAGAAGTTTCTACCCATAGTGGCATCTATCGAGCAATATTCAGAAATAGATAAAATGCCATTTGAAGAAGCCGCTAAGAGAACAACAACATTTGAAGAACGCCTCAAAAGTCATGATGAATTAGAAGGAAATCATCAAACTAAGCTTCTAATGGCAAGTTCAAATAATCAAAGTCGTGGCATGTAAGGAACAACAGTTAACAAATCAAATCAATCTCGTGACAAGAACGCGGAATATAATCATCATGATAATAAGATTGAATGAGAAATAAATGAACACGAATGTAAATAAACTTTGATGTATATCGCTCTCTGATTTGAATGATCATAGTTACATGTGAAATCAGGAAATGGCAAAAAGCTCTATTAATTACATCAACTAATGACTATTTATACTAAACTATAAACTTTTCGCATAGTTCTCGCGTGAGATGTACTTCTCGCGCCAGATGTACTTCTCGCGTGCCAACTTAAGGTTCTCGTGTGATGGATCTTCATAATCTTGATTTGATTTTCCGAGCCTCTAGGTTCAATCCCTACAATCTCTCCTAGGCTCGGGGAATCAATGCTTTAGAAGTCCACATCTGCAACCTTCAAACTGCCCCCATAAACGTACATCTTGTTGTTCAGGGCCTTCGTAATCAACCAACCATACTACGCTGCCAAAAAGTGAATAGATTTATCAGCTACAATTGGACAAGCCTACAACCTTATCAAAATCGTCTCTTCCAAACTTAAGCAGATCCACAGGGTCGATGATACAGTAATCTTTATCAACGTAGTGTATTAATGCGTGTCTCGTCTCCTTCTCACAACTCCACCACATGAGCTTTGACAAGCTGTTAACCAACACATAAGCATGTATAGGGATCTTTCTAGCATATCTAGGATGCTTATAAACCCTTATCTTCATTGTCAAAGAACCATCCATACCTTAGTTTCAAGCCCCTCATCAAAACCATTACAATTCAATGCAATCTCAACTTTAACCTCAGATTTATCCACAAAGTCAATCCACTCAACCCACACAACAAGCATTTGTTGTTAATTCCAACCAAACAAAGCAAACCATTCAAATAGCTTAAGAGCATCTAGCTCTATTCATAACTTTCATTAATAGCTACGAAGGATTCACAGCTGGAAGACTCAGTTCACCCAACATCTTAGTTGATGACTTGCAACAAGTTAATCCTGATGATGTTGAAGAAAATGATATCAAGTATCAGACGGCTATGGTGGTGTACTAGGCAAAACTTTTTGCAAGAAGAACGGGGAGGAAGATGTTTGGTTTAAACAACTCGAGCAAGATTGGGTTTGATAAATCAAGTTTGAGATGCTATAACTATGACAAACCCAGTCACTTTGCTAGAGAATGTACTAAGGGAAGAACATATCAGACTGATAATGGAAAGACGATGGTGACTATGGAGGTAGAAACAAAAGGAGATAAAGCAAGCTCATTAGACAACAAAGCACTAGTTTCTCAAACCAATAAAGAATATGATTGGTCAGACCAGATGGAGATTTTGGATATTAAACTGTCTACTGCTTTGTTATCTGAAATTCAAACCAATGAATAGAGTGATGATGAGAACATACTTATTGAGTTTGTGTCTAATGATTTGATGAAAGGAATCTTTGCTGAAGAAGTCTGTGAGAATGTTGAAGAGGTGCTTAATGAAAAGGCTGTTGAGTTTACTCCAGCTAAAGATAAAAAGTTAGTAAATGCTGTTGAGATTACTCGGCATCAAAAAAAGAAGAAAAGATTGATCTGAAAGCTTCTATGGTAAAAGTCATGCCTGGAGAAGAACAAGAAAGAAGAGTCTGATGAGGTAAATACTAATCTTTGCTCACACATATGTTTAGAAAAGGTTCAAAGATACAGAGTTCACAGCAAACGGTTGATCTTAAAAGTTGAAAAACTTAAATATCATGCTCGTAAATATAAAAGTGATGAGAATTTTTTTAAAGAAATGATAGAAGGATTAAACAAATCGATTTATCAATTAAAATTAAATCGTCATGATAAAGATTGTAACATAAATGATTTAAAACCAAATAATGAATTATCTTTAGAAATCAATAAACTAAACAGTGAACTCTTATATACAAAATTGACTGTTGAAAAGTTTATGTTGTCCTCAAACATGGTTGAATGTATAAACAAGTATCAAATGACTCAGAAAATTAATGGTGGAAAAGGTGGAGTTAGATATTCTAATATTGCACCACCAATTAATCATGATTATACATGTTTAACTTCATGAATTATCACATCAGATGAAGAGACCTATGGATTAGGTTTTCAACCAAAATCAGACTTAATTACTCCAGTCAATATTTCACTGACTGTTGACTGTGTCATAAAAACTAAAATTAAAATTAATTATTGCAATTCTTTTGCAGAAAGTGTGAAGAAGGAAGGTTGATTGAAGATTGGGAAAGTGATGATGAAATAGATTTTAAGGAAAATAAAAGTTGTAATAAAAATCTTCATGTAAATCATCATCAGTTATCAACGAAATTTCAAATGTTTCTCTTTCTACAAATGATTGTTCAAAAATGTCTAACACCAAAAAAAATTAAAATCAAAAATAGATTTTAAAAATAATGAAAGAAAATGTGTCACGACATCAATATCTGACTTGAATACTGATTTCACAAACATATTTGTTTTAAAAGGCAACATAGATAAGTAAGATCATATCTTTAAAGAAACAAATGCAAGTTTCTTTAAAAATAAATCTTCTATTACTGCTAACTCTGTGAAAAAGATTTTTGTAGATCAGGTATCAAAGAAACTAGTCCTATTCCAGTACCTACGACTCAAAAGTTTAAAGCTACAGTTCATGCCTCATCGGCTTCAGAAATGAATCAAACCGTTAGGAATATTACCTCAATTCTTTCTTGATCATCTTGAAAAGTTTTTAATGAAAAAGAGAAAAAAGATTCTATTACAGAATCATAAGGCCAAAGAAATACTAAAGCCAGATTCTATGATAACTGTGGAAGTTATTATGAACAGTTTGTGAGAAATACACGAGAGCAAAATGTGTATCATAAAATATGTTGTTATGTATGTGGCAAGCCAAATCATAAGGCTAGGAATTGCAATCATCAACATCAACTGTCAAGCAAGCAAAGATTTCACAACTCAATTTCAAATAATAAAAAACAATTCTTTTTAAATGCCAAATTCAAAAGGAATACAAATCAGTCAAATTCTTCAAGGGATAAATGAAATGGTCAAATAAAAACAGATAAACATTCAAACAAGAAATCTTTACATATTGATGATAGCAATCCTCCTTCAATTCAAACCATTTTAAAGAAAATGGTTACACATCTGATCAAACCAATTCAAAAGTGGAAAATAAAATCAAAACAATCTGAGCCTGATTTTGTTAAAGACTGTGTTTTCAATGATAAAAGAGATATGCTATTAAAATCTGTATCATATTTGGATGAAAACAACATGCTCAAGTCTACCATGGCTTGGATTCCTAAACTTGAATAAATTCATTCATCTATGCAGGAACAACCAAGGAAAGTTATTAATAGTGTTTGGCATATTGACAACGGTTGTTCCAGGCACATGACTTGTAATATATCTCTGTTAAACAATGTACAACCTTACAATGAAGGATATGTTATATTTGTAGGAGATAGAGGTGGTAAGATTACAAAGAAAGGTACGGTGTCTAATGGTGTGTTAAGTTTAACTTAAACATAATATGTTAAGCATCTCTTAAATTTGTGACAAAAAGTATCTAATACCTTTCACTTATAAGGAATGTCTTATTCTAAAACCTGGATTTGTAATTCCTGAAGAATGGGTTTTGTTGAGAACACCGAGAGACAAAGACACATACTTATTTGACATTAATGGTTCATATTCATTTGTAACTACGTCTTGTTTGTTGTCTAAAGGCTTAGATAGTGATTCAATGTTATGGCATCATTATCATGGTCATGTAAACATCAAAACTATGAACAAGTTGGTTAGAGGAAATCATGTTGTAGACTTACCATTGAAAGAATTTCAACTAACTGAACATTGTCTGTCATGTTAAAAAGGAAAACAACATAAACACCCTCATAAACCAATTATTCATACTAAAATTGAATCCATCCTTCAACTGTTACACATGGATTTATTTGGTTTAGTGAGAGTTTTGAGTTTGGGATGTCATGCATACTGCTTGGTTATTACTGATGATTTTTTAAGATTTACTTGGTTTTTCTTTTCAGCAACTAAGGATGAGACACCTCATTTGCCGATAAAGTTCATGATCCTAGTGGAGAATCAGACTGAAAAATCATCAAATGCATTCAAAGTGATAATGGAACGGAGTTTTGCAATCATACTGTAAGGCCCCGTTCCCGGAGACCTCATAGTTGGACAATCACAACATTTTTCATATAAGATAAATACATTTCATAAAAACATCACAGCAGATTAAGTTATCAAAAACTATTATGAATTAATATTTAATATTGCTAAATAATACATCATAATATTTTAACAGTTACAAAAGAATCATCCAATTGTATTACAAAACAACAAAAATCATCATGCATGAATGGATGCCAGTCTCTGCCCGCCAAGTTGCCTCACCCGCATGCCATCCTCAGCAACATCCTCACCTACCAACTGATATGCATATAAAAAGTCAGCATTGCTGAGTGAGTTCTAGTTTAATAATATAGAAAAATACACTTTGTAAACTTCATTAGGTGATCATTCCTCAATATACATAATCAATCATTTAATCAATCATAAAGTGATTCATTATCTTTCTTCTTTCATTATCTTTCTCTTTTATTAACTAGGATTGCACAAAGCAAGAGCCTACATTGTTGGTTGGCAACAGATGTCGAACCCCTGTCGGCAAACGTTCATCACGGTAGCTAACCCATCGACAGTTGATCCACACTGCTTGGCATGAAGCCTGCTCATGAACTAGGATACCATTCATTCATGGCTCAATCCCCAGGATTGACCCCAGATATGCATCCTCATGGGCTATACAGCCGCACATCAGTTGAGCTAACGACTACAAGGTCGTGCACCTTCATTCATTGTGCTTGCAAGGCTTTTCATTCATCATAAGGACCCGGGGTAACATTTATTAAGTTTCACTATTCCTCTTTTATTCTTTCATGTCCACTTATTATGGATAATACTTATTAAGATGCACATTTCATAATCACATATCATGAAAAAAAATATATAGACATAGAAAAAGCAGCACATAAGAAAGGACCAAGCATAATAATCTTTAAACAAGCATAATCTTTCTTTATATAGAAGTTCTCCATACTTAAGTTCTATTCCTAAAATTTCCAGAAAATCCCAAGTCTTTAGACAAATGCAGATGAACTTAAACAAATACGGATGAGCATAACAAATGTGGATGACAAATGCAGATGAACAAATGCGGATGAACATTCTTAGGAAATTTTCTAAGTGTCAGGAAATGCGCATGAACCGAATGCGGATGACTAAAGCAATACACATGAACACTGTAGCAAATGCGCATGGGCAAAACAAATGCGGATGAACACTTAGCAAATGCGCATGAAGACTTAGCAAATGTGCATGGGCAAAACAAATGAGGATGAACACTTAGGAAATGCGCATGAGCAAAACAAATACGGATGGACACTTAGTAAATGCGCATGAAGACTTAGCAAATGCGCATGGGCAAAACAAATATGGATGAACACTTACCAATGCGCATGAAGACTTAGCAAATACGCATGGGCAAAACAAATGCGGATAAACACTTAGCAAATGCATATGGGCAAAACAAATGCGGATGAACACTTAGCAAATACGCATGAAGACTTAGCAAATGCGCATGGGCAAAACAAATGCGCATGAACAAAAGACTTTCTGTTAAATGCGGATAAACATAAAACTAACCTGAAATTCAACTTATGCCATTACCAGTCCCAATCATCATTCTAACATGAACACAGCTTAGATTTATCAGTATAACACTTAGAACACCATAAACTTTAAACGATCAACAAGAGAACCACATAACATACCATAACATCAACATCGTTCGCACCATACATGAAAATCATAACTTGTTTTGAAAACATCAGTCAAATATGCAAACCAGCCCCCAAATAAGCAGAAAACATTTAAAAGAGGAGACCTAGAACTCACCTCTTCTGCTTTCGAGTAAAACTCCACCAAACCCGAGAGCAACCTGGAGTTCAAACGCCTAAATACACCAAAACACAAAACCAAGCACAAGAACACATAAGAATCGGTTCACAAGCTGAAAATTCAGCTGAAACCGAACCAATAACACAAGAAAAAAAATACTCACCTTCGATATTTATAGCTTTCTCTCACTAGAAATCAAGAGAACTTCAGTTCTTCTTCCTTCTTTCTTGTTCCAGCTGAAAAGCAGGAGTGAAAAGTGGTGGCATGGGCGGCCATGCCTTTTAAACCATAAAATAATATGGTTTTATACTTTGTACACTTTACCCCCCTCCACTTGCGTCCATTATCTTTTCTTTTCCTTTATTTTAAACAAATTTTAGGGTGTTACACATACTATAAATGAATTTTATGATTCTAAGGGAATAGCTAGACAATTTAGTTCTGCAAGAACACCACAACAAAATGGAGTTGCTGAAAGAAGAAACAGAACCTTAAATGAAGCTGCTAGAACAATGCTATCAGCAGGCAAATTACCACTTTTTTTTGGGCTAAAGCTGTTAACACTGCATGCTATGTTCAAAATCGTGTGTTAATCAACAAATAACAAAACATAACTCTTTATGAAATCTTTATCAAACATAAACCCAAAGTCAAATATTTCAAAACATTTGGATGTTGTTGTACTTTGTTACATATATCTGGTTCTAAATCAAAACTTGATTAAAAAGCTGATGAATGTTATTTTGTTGGATATTCAGCCAATAAAGTTGCATACAGGGTTTATAATAAAATATTTAAACGAATAATCAAGTCATTTGATATAGATTGGCATGAATTTAGCAAAACAGATGTAGGTTCTGCTCCTTCATGGGTATACGATTATGCTTTGTTGTTTCTACAACTAATCTACCTTTCTCATCATCTATTCCTGATATTTTTACTAATGAGGTTAGACCTATGTCATCTTTAGCTAAAGGAAGATTTTCAGACATACCCTCTTCTTCAAATGTCTCAGCTATTCCACAATCTGTTTCTGAAACTAAATTGCCTCATTCTGATCCAGTTGTTGAACAAGCTCCATAGGTTTCTGATCAGAGTTTCCCTTATACTCATAATGATCTGATTGATACCATTCAAGTTCCATTTGAATATTTATCTGTTGATAATGATATTCATCAAGAGGAAAATATTGTATATAAACACGAAGGAGGGAACACTGTTGAAGAACCAGTTGGTCATATGTCTAATCTAGATGAAGTTATTTTTGAAGATACTATTCCTTAGCTAAAAATTCATAAGGACCATCCAACTGAAGCAATCATTGGTCCATTATCACAAGGTGTCCGAACTTGAAGTCAATATGGTGCTATAAATACAAGCTTGTATTCATGATTTATTTGTCAAATTGTGCTAAAGAACATTGATATGGCATTAAAGGAAAGCTGTTCGGTTGAGGCTATGCAAGATAACTGATGTAAATCAAGAAGCTAAATGTTTGGCATCTGTGTGAACTTCCAAAAGGTAAGCTGTCGAATGGAACTAAATGGATATTTAGAAACAAAAGGGATGAAAAGGATGTCATTGTTTGTAACAAGGCCAGACTTGTTGTTCAAGGATTTCTATCAGGTTGAAGGTCTTGATTATGAAGAAGTATATGCTCCAGTTGCAAGACTTAAAGCTATACGTATCTTTCTGGCTTATGCTTCATATAAGAACTTCACTGTTTATCATATGGATGTCAAAACTGCATTTTTGTATAAAGAGATGAAAGAGGAAACCTATGTTTTTCAACCACCTAGATTTGAAGATCTAGATCATCCTGACTATTTTTTATAAGTTAGACAAAGCACTCTCTCAATTACATCAAACACCTCAAGCTTGGTATGCCACCCTCACTGAACATTTACTTGCAAATGGTTATACACGGGGTGCTATTTATCAAACTTATTCTTAAGGAAGACCGGTGATGATCTCATTCTTTTCCAAGTATATATTGATGACATTATTTTTGGATCAACTAATGATGATTTATGCAAGGAATTTGAAGCTGTGATGAAAAAGAAATTTGAGACGAGCTCCCTTGGAGAAATGTCATTTTTCTTTTGTATTCATGTTAAACAAGCTGACCAGGTATACTAACACATCAAGAGAAATATGTTCATAGTATTCTGGACAAATATAAATTTCAAGACTCCAAGATTGCACCAAGTCCAATGTCTTCTCGTCCTACTTTAGCTCCTGATCTCATGGGTGAAGACGTTGATCAATATTTGTATCGATCAGTGATTGGATCTCTAATGTATCTCACAGCCAGCAAACCAGACATCATGTTTCCTGTATGTCGATGTGCACGATATCAAAGTAATCCAATGGAGTCACACATGAAAGCTGTCAAGCGGATTTTCAAATATCTTAAATGCCAACCAAAACTTAGACTTTGGTATCCTAAAAATTCCAATTTCAATTTATACGCTTATACTGACAGTGATTATGCAGGATGTAACTTGGACAGGAAATCAACAACTGGTGGGGTGTCAATTTCTAGGAAATAGGTTGATCTCTTGGCAATGCAAGAAGCAGCATGCAATATCCACATCCATTGTAGAAGCTGAATATGCAGCTACATCAAGTTGTTGTTCTCAGATCATTTGGATTCAGCAACAACTTGATTATGCTCTTAACCTCTATAACACCAAGATTTGGTGTGACAATACTGCAGTGATGAATATTGTAAAGAATCATATTCAACATTCAAAAACAAAGCACATCGACATCCGAATTCATTTTATCCGTGATTATTTTCATCGAAAGCTTATTCATCTATAACAAGTCAAATCAGATAACAACATTGCTGATTTGTTTACTAAGGCATTTAATCATTCCCAATTCGACTTCTTGGTTCAATCTATGGGAATGATTAACTTTGGTTAATGATTAACCTTTCACCCTCACAAAAATATTTTTCTGTTCATCTTAGATAAAATTATTATTTTCTAATCTAGAAAATTATAATTTTAGGGGGAGAAAATATAAAAATATATTGAAAAAGATTTTGTTCTTAGGGAGAGTAAAGATAGAAGAAAAGTTACAAAAAAGATTTTTTTAAACATACAAAAAATTAAAATTTTTAAGGCTATATAGGAAATGATAATACATTTCTTGATTTTCATACATTACATCCTAAGGCTTAAAAAATTTGACTTGGATTATGTTTGATATGTTGATAGGCTTGACTTTAAAGATTTAAAAGCACTGTGATCTATGATGCAAAGAAAGATAATTCTCTATGACTGAAGTGAGTTACACATCAAGGTTTTGTGGTAATACTGATTCTATGTTAAAACAGACTGAGAGTTACAGTTTAGTTATACTCAAGCCAGTTACTATCTGATTCATTATATTCCAAAAGATATATATATATATATATATATATATATATATATATATATATATATATATATATATATATATATATATATCAAAAGTTGAAAAAGTTATGAAAGACAAAAACAAAAGAAAAGTAAGCAAGAAGAGCAAAAAGATGCTATAAAGCCATATAGGAATAAAAGATGTCAATGTGCACAATAATAAAAGATATGTTATAGACATACATACTATATGATAAATATTTTCTTTTGAGAATATGTTCATAATGGGAGGCAAAATTAAAAGATGAGGCATGTAAGTTCGAATTGCATGTAAGTCCTAAACATCTTGCGAGGGGAAAACATAAGTCTGACTAGCTATTAATAAGTCCTAAAACTTGTTAATATTATGTGTTCAATAATATTTCTCAAGCTAGTTATGTTCTAAATAGATATTATAATAGGGAAAATAATCTTGAAAATACTGATCAGAGGTAAAAAGTTTAAGTCAAATTGGAATGACTTGAAATCTCAAAAATATCTTGAAGCTGGATAAGGGTTCTACAGGATTTTTGATTGTGGGATCCACTGACTTCATACAAATTAATCAAAACATTATATATATCATAGAATATGTGTCCAAGTAAAATTAAAGTCTCAGTTTGAAGTGGATACAACATATTGTCAATCGGCGTAACCAGTCTTATTTAAAACAAAACTGGATGATGCCAATAATCGATTTCACAGAAATATTAATAATATACTTGAAAATTTATCAAAAATATCTTATTTGTTTAGTTTTAGTTTTGTTAAAATTCATGTTCATTTATAGTTGTTTTGTTTACCAAAAGTCTTACAAAATTGAGGGGTTTTGATTAATCATTAACACTTAGTTAAACATGTGTTTAATCATAATAAATCACAAGTTCTAACAAAATAAATAATACTGAAAAATTAAAAAATTTAAAAGTTCAAAAGAAGTTGAACTTCTTCCATGCGAGAAGTTCAAAAGATGCGAAAAGTGAACTAATGCGACTAGTTGAAGTAGTCACATGCGAGAAGTCAGAGTACTATAAATTTATCAGTTGTGCGATAAGTCTTCCATTCGCATGAAAACTCTCTCATTTCAAAATCTCAAAATTACCAAGGGTTAAAACTTGATTGTTGTTGATATACACGTTCATTGTTTTCGCATAGTGATTATTTAGGGATTGATAAGGTAGATTTCATGTTTTTGATTGTGTTTGTATGTGTTTGAACATGAACAGAACCAATGAGGACATATAAATGTAAAAATGAATGAAATTAATCATATGAAACCTTATTAATGACTTATTCAAAAGTTAATGAACATGTTTTAATGGTTAAAACACACAGAGAATGCTCAATTTGAAAATCTAATATTTCCAACTTATCGTGTGCGAAAAGCCATTGGAATATGAACAGACGCGATAAGTTTTCAAAATGTTCAGAACCTTTCGCTTGACTTTCTGACTTGTCGTGCGAACAGTTGACCTATGGTCAAACTTTGTCTCCTGTGAACAGATGACCTGTGAACAGATGACCTTTTCACGTGAAAAGTTATCTATTCGCATGCGATTAGTTTATTTCATGCGATAAGTTCAAATTTTTCATTTCAAAATTTTTCTGAGTCTGGAATTACTGTGTATGAGTAACTAATCAATCTTTGTTTATAATTATCTTTCAGACGGCTCGACAAATAGTTTTCAACTGTAACATCATCTGCTATGCCTACTGTTGATGTAGAAGAATGTTATTACTACCGTGGGAAAGAAGTTCATCATGTACCCAAGATTTATACAGATGATAGTGAATGCTACTCACCCTGAGCTAGCAGTGTTTGATTCATCCACCTATGTTGTTATGGTGATGAAGAAAGACATATTCACATATTTGATCGGAGCACAGGGTAATGCTTGGGATGGTAGTCACTTTGCCAAGCTCGACAGATTTGTTGAGGGATATCAGGAAGAAGCTTAACAACAAGAGACTGTAGCACCTCAAACTAATACTGTTGGTCCATCTACTAGTAATGCTCAAGGTGCTCCAGAAAGTTCTCAGGGAGCTAGGATGTCTGATTTAGATGAAGTGAACACCTGGTTCACAGATAGTGAGAGTGAAACGGATAGTGACTAGATCAGGAATGTTCTTTATGTATTGCAAGAACGACCCAGAGGGCAAGAAACTCCAACCAAAAGCACTACTGAGGAAAAAGACGTTGATTTTGTTCCTGAGGATTCTCCGTCTAATCTGAGGTGAAAGAAGAGGATGGCTAGGAAAAGTGCTAATTCTGTTAGTCCACGTGGGGGGGTAGAGGACGAGGTATGTTACGTAAGCGTCGGACCCTGATGACCACTATGTCAACCGGTTCTGATATTCCTACGTCGGAAACTCCAGTCACAGCAAGTGAGGCTACACCATTAGAGACACTAGTGATTGTTACAGAATTAACAACTGTAACATCATCTGCTATGCCTACTGCTGATGATGTATTGAGTACTCCTCCAAGAGATCAGGGGTTATATGAGACTGTTGGTATGGAAGATTTTCCTAACACTCCTCCTGCACAGAGACATGGTGCTATTACTTCATCTAGTTCACCCACACCTGCTACTCTTGAACAACATGTAGATACTTTAAAGAGAGATGATGATGGAAAAGACTTAACAGATCTATGATTTACATGCTTTAAATCAAGAGAAGGATAAGATGATTAAGAGTTTGGAGCATTAATAACAGTTCATGTTTAGTTATATACAGATCATGGAGCAGAACATCAGAGATCTCACTTCTCGTGTTCCATTCTCATTTGCTCAGTAACAAACCACGGAAGTTAGAGAGTCAAGTAGACAGCAATCTGCTGGTCCCAAAGTTCCTGATGATCACACTACTGCTACAGAGCATGTTGTTGATCTTACTATGACTGAACGGACAATAGATCCTGCTAATGTTTATCAACAGCCATCTTCTACTATTCCTACTTCGGCTACTGAGGATCAACCTGTAGTTTTCACTGGCGAGGCGTTTGTTTAGCCTGAGTATGATATACCATTTTCTGAGCCTGCTAATGATGACGACGACGACTTAGATTTGGTGGATTATGGGTTTAGTGATGAGGATGATGCTAATAATGATGATGATAAAGGTGATGATGGTAATGATGGTGACGATGATAAGAAGGATGGAAATGATGACAAGAAGGATGATGATGATGATCAGGGCAGTGATATGGGCTCAGCTACTGGTCCTTCTGGGTCATCGGGTTCTACT
The DNA here is from genome assembly GCA_025506505.1 of Flaveria sonorensis. Lineage (NCBI taxonomy): Eukaryota > Viridiplantae > Streptophyta > Magnoliopsida > Asterales > Asteraceae > Flaveria > Flaveria sonorensis. The sequence goes on from CM046426.1 coordinate 49,373,277, forward strand.
AATTTCTCTGGATCAAGTCCCGATGATACAATTGACTATACTCCACTAGATCCAGCTACTAAAGAATCATATGAGAAGGAGTTTATACATTTCAACAACAAATTCTTGCTGAGGAGATTATAGATTACACTGACATATTTGGAAATAGTCTACAAGACTTATTTTCAGATATTTTGATTGAAGAAGAGAGATAGTGGGCGAGTCAAGTGTCAAAGAGAAGACTGACAAGACAGTAGATCTATCTAGTCAAAGTGTTGTATGTTAGGTCGGAAATATTACGGTTGTTGCTCCTCATCCGCCAACTTATATAACAAGCTGAGACATTCTAAACCTTTCACAAGGTACGAAAACTCAGAACCTATTCTTAGTTGGGCGTACAATGCTGAGAAGAAGATGTATGTGATAAAGAGAAAGGCTGCTGCTATAGAGTATTATCAAGACGAGCACGACTTTCATACACACAGAGCTTCAGATTTATATGCTATGGGTCGTGTTCCGTATGTTAATCCGAGCAATTCTTGAAAGGATAATTGGATTAGAAATATGATATGGAGAATTAGTAAGACCAACTTCAAGGACTTCAAAACTACCAAATCCAAAGTCATTGAAGATGAGACGCGTATAGACCGAAAAACTAACAAGCCAATAAAGATAAGGGTTTATAAGCATCCAAGATATGCTAGGAAGATCCCTATACACGCTCCTGTACCAGTTAACAGCTTGTAAAAGCTCATGTGGTGGAGTTGTAAGAAGGAGACGGGACACGCGTTAGTACACTGCGTTGACAAAAATTACCGTATCATCGACCCTGTGAATCTACTTAAGTTTGGAAGAGACGATTTGATGAGGTTGCAGGCTTGTCCGATTGTAGCTGATGAATCTGTTCACTTTTTGGCAGCACAGTTCTGTTAATTGATTACGAAGGCCCTGAACAATAAGATGTACGCTTATGGGGGCAGTTACAAGGTTACAGACGTGGACTTCTAAAGAATTGTTTTCTCCAAGAACTATGCATGTTCATCATGGTGCTTAGACGAGCTGGTAAAGATTATGGAGTGCCAAAAGATGAGCGAGCACACTGCTTACCCCATCTTCTATGATGTGGAACCCGCTGAAGTTCGTAACCAATTAAGCGAATTAAACAATCCACGGCCATTTCTCAAAAGGTTTGTTACATTTATCAGATTGCGAATCTGAAAAACCTGTATCTCTAGCCATACTTAAAAAACTATTTTAACTTCGATTCCATTTAGTATTTAAGGAGTTTTAGATGATGAAAAAGGATATTAATATTATGTTAACCACAACCCTCCACGCAGGCCCTATTCCTGATGCACAATGCATATTTGAGTTGTTATATTAGATTTGCACAGTTTGTTTCTGGCACAAAATAAGTTCATTACATTATATGTGCAAGCTAAGAAGGACACTTTACATGTTCAAATGGAGGCATGATGTATCTTCTATGCATACTCTTAACCTTGGTTTCAGTGGATTCAACTTATTCACTGCTCTTATACAACTTCAATTGCTAACTATGTTGCTTTCTACAAACTACAATTTTTAATAGCTCTTTAATTACCTTTAACAGGAATATGGCTGAGAAACCCAAGTAAAAATGTATAGCAGCAATATATATCAGAAAAATATGTCCAACGAAACCAAACAATTAATAATAATCAATTAACAAAAATCATGACGTAATTACATAACCATACATACCTTTAGATCGTTTTTTCTCTATTGTAGCATCTTGTATTTGTTCTATTTGTATTATTCAGTGAAAGAGATGTTTTTAGAGTAGAATAAGTTTGTGATTCTAAGATTTATGCTTGTTTTGTTAGAACTTGTTGAATTTAAGAAAGTTTTGCACATAATTTGCCAAACAGGAAAATGAAGATGATGTTGCAAGATGGAGAAATGCTCTGAAAGAAGCAGCTTCACTCGCTGGTATGGAGTTGAAGAACAATTTTAATGGGTGATTCCCTCATCTTATATACTTCACTCTAGTTTCTTTCTAACCTGTGCTTAATAGGGACACCCATTTCATCTCATGTTTCATGTGAGATACGGATTGATTAACTAATTGTATCTTCTTTAACACACAGACATGAAGCTAGATTCATTGAAAAAATTATTGAAGACGTTTCACTAAAGCTACATTGCATTAATTCAAACGTTGATGGGAAGTTAGTGGGCATGGAGACCCGGGTAAAGAATGTGATTTCATCTTTAGAAATGGATTCTAATGATGTTCGTATGATAGGGATCAAGGGGATGGGAGGTGGTGGTAAGACCACTTTAGCGAGAGCTGTTTTCAATCATATATCCATTTGGTTTGAAGGTAAAAGCTTTGTTGAGAATGTGAGAGAAGTTTCGACAGGTTCTCCTTCTGGTTTGAAGGAATTGCAGAAGAAGGTTCTCTCAGATGTGTTAAATGATCATAACATTGTGGAAAAAAATATTAAAGAGTTGGAAAATATGAAGAAAAAGATTATGCGCAGTCTAAAGGTTCTTGTGGTTCTAGATGATGTGGATGATATAGAGCAACTTGAGGCGTTAGTAGGTGAGCTTACTTGGTTTAAGCCAGGAAGTAGAATCATCATCACAACAAGAGACGAGCAAGTGCTGATAGCACATAGAGTAAATAGAAACTGTATTCATGATGTCAATTTGTTATCACATGAGGAAGCAATTTCCCTTTTCAGTAGGTATGCATTTGGGGGAGAGATTCCAAATCAAGAATATCAAGCGCTTTCAAGAAAAGTTGTAAATTATGCCGCCGGTCTTCCCTTAACAATCAAAGTTTTGGGTTCACATCTTTGTGGTCGAAGTGAGCATGAATGGGTAGATGCCATTGAAAGACTAGAAACAATTCCATTACGGAAAACTTTGAAAAGATTGGAACTAAGTTATAATGGTCTAGAGAATGATGAGAAAGAAATATTTCTTGATGTTGTGTGCATACTAAAAGGTGAAATGAAAGACAAAGCAATCAGATTACTTGAAAGCTGTGGATTAAAAGCTAAAATTGGTCTGAGTTCTTGAGCAAAAATATTAAATAACTATTTCTGATATTGACGGCTTACGCTTCCATGACCATATTGAAGAAATGGGCAGGGATATTGTTCGTCGTCTCAATCCTGATGAGCCTAGTAGGCATAGCCGACTATGGATTAAAGAGGAAATTGAATATATATTAGTCAATGAATTGGTAAGTTTCAAGTTTATTTTTGAAAGCTGGAAACTACCACATTTTAATTGTAATGACAAAAACTTAATATGAACTTTTATAAATTTACAGGGAACAAATGCAACAAGAAGTATAAAATTGAAGAATACAGATCTTCATCCACCAACGATTATGAAAGGTCTTAGAAACATGAGGGAACTTAGGTTTCTTTATGTGAATAACGAATATAGAAAATGGGAGATTGATGAAGTTAGCCAATACTTACCGGAAGCTTTACGATCCCTAAATTGGTATCGATACCCTTTTCGGTCTTTACCTAAAGCATTTAGAGCAAATAATCTCGTTAACCTTGAAATGGTTGGGAGCAATATCACTGAACTGTGGGAAGCGGGAGAAAGAAAGGTATTATTACTTGTTTATGCATTATGATGTTATATTTTGTTATTACATTGATCATATTTTTTATGACAGGATCTTAAGAAGCTCAGATTCCTTGAGCTTAGGTTTTCAAAGTTGAGAACATTCGACCTTGGCATGACTCCGAATATCGAGATCTTAGATCTTGGAGAATGTAGTGACTTTGTCAAAGTTCACATGCCCGTTGAATGTCCTCGGTTGAAGTCCCTGAAACTTGGTGGTACTGAGTTAAGTAACATCAACCTTGCACTGACTCGAAATCTCGAGACATTAAATCTCAAAGGATGTATTGACCTTGTTGACCTCGACTTGCTTGTTGAACTTCCAAACCTTAAATTTCTTGACCTCGGTGATTCTAAGTTGGCTAACCTTAACCTTGGGTTGACTCCACATCTTGAGAAGTTAGATCTAGGAGGATGTAAAGATTTTGTACAACTCCACATACCTATTGTATGTCCAAAGCTCAGATTCCTTGATCTTCATGGTTCTAAGTTACGTAACCTTAACCTTGGGCTGACTCCAAATCTTGAGAGCTTAGATCTTAGAGAATGTTATGAGTTTGCAGAACTCCTTATGCCTATTAAATGTCCAAAGCTCAAATTCCTCAACCTTAGTTATTCTATGGTGTATGGCCTTAACCTTGGGCTGACTCCAAGTCTCGAGATGTTATTTCTTAAAAAATGCAATGACTTTGAAGAACTCCACATGCCCATTGAATGTTCAAAGCTCAAATTCCTCGACCTCAGTAGTACTAAGGTGAGAAATCTCAATAGCATCGGTACGTTGAAGCATTTGAAATCACTTAACCTCGAATCTTGTTGGAATCTGCAGCAGTTACCCGAGGATCTTAGCAGACTAGAAGATTTAGAGATGTTAGACCTAACAGATTGTTATTTCTTACAAGATATCCCAAACAGCATCCGTAATATAAAAAGTTTGAGAGGGTTAGAAAGAGATAAGTCATTCATAGATGTTCTTCAGCAATGAAAGGGTCTGCGTATTACTGCGTGTAAGAGGCAGCTTGATTTGCATTGTTTTACATAAGTGAAAGAGAGCTTGATCTCTAGTATCGTGCACAAAATATGAGCCCATAATTCCTGTCTTTGAGTATTTAAGTTTGTGTCAATTTATAATTTTACATTGATTTGAAAATTTCAATTGCTTTTTCACCCAAAACATTGGCTTACTCGTGGTTTGTTATGCAACCTTATTAGAGTTAAACAGAGTAGCTTACATATCCCCATTTTCATAATTTAACCAAAAATAAACATTTCTTAAAATTTTCTTTTATTTTTTTTAAAACCTTTTACGTTTCATTTCTCATGTTTATCTATATTTCAATTCAAGAATTTTATTTTTTATTATTTTCTTAATATTTTTTCTTTTTCTTCTACTCGTAAATACTTAAAAAAAGTATTAAAAAATGAATATAAGACATGACTATTAACCCTTAAATATGGGGGAGTATTAGAGTTTCCCCTAAAAGTTTAAGGGATAAAAATGGAGATGGAGATCTAATATAGAAGTCAAATAACATAATTATTCAAATTTGTGTTATAGTTTAGAGATGGGTATGGAAACCTATTGTTAATGCTCTAAGACTTTGATGCTATGTAACAAACAAAAATTCTTCATCTACTAATAAAAAACACCTCGTTAGGTTATTATTCACCGCCTCGACTATAACCATTGTTAATCCTTACTTTTTTCAATAGTAATTTTTTTCTTCTAATTACACCAAACCTTACACTTGAAAGGATTTAAACTTACACAACTTCTATAGAAGGCAACACCAATACCAATAAATCACAAAGTCATGGGTTGCTAATCCTTAATAATGTTACCAACTTTTAGGAATGATTTGGGTTTCAAATCCAGGTCCAAAACTGATTTTGGAAGCTATTTAAAAATAAACAACACAAATTTGGGTTTCAAATCCAGGTCCAAAAACATGATATCATAACTTCAAATTCTTAAGAAAACATAATTTTAGAAATAATATATTTTTTAGAATACTAATTAAAAAATCATACATAAAAATGAAAATAAAGTAACAAACAACATAAAGTTCAACTTTAATTAGTTTTTAAAAATTTCAAAATAAGAAAAGATAAATTCATTAAAAATATAACTTTAGGATTTATTAAAGAAGTTAAGTTCAACGGTCCCAACAATAAACTAGGGTTGTAAACGAACAGAACATTCAGCGAACAGTTCGTGAACTCTTTTACAAGAAGTTTACTTATATTTGTTCGTTTAATAAATGAACGAACACAACCAACAAAATTGTGTTCGATAAGTTAAACTAACGAACATAAACAGACGTCACGTTCGTTCATTCATATTCGTGAACATTCGATAATGTGTTCATCTTTTGTTAATTTATGTTTGTTCATTTGAAACGTTTATATTTTATATTTTATGTTTTTATTTTACTGGTTTTTAATTTTCAAAATATGAAACCCTAGTTATACTATAAGTCTTTGTCAACATATTTAATTTCATGCTAAAATTTGACAAACTTTTTAACTTTTGTGTTAGTTATATTTATGATAATTATGTCAAGTATGTTTGAATAATGATGTTAAGTTTGTGTTAAAGCTTGAAAAAATTTCGTTAGTGTTTGGTTTTGTTCATGAACTAGAAATCTCATCCGGTAAGCGTTCATAAACAATTCATGAACAATTTCATCTACTTAATAAACGAACATAAACAAGGCCTTGTTGTGTTTGTTTATTTTGTTTATAGCCCTAATTAAAACAGTTAAATTGTTCTTGTATCCAAACATATTTGTTGAAATTGCTTGTAACAACTTGAAAATTTTTCCCATGAAATAATAAGAATTGAAAGTTTTGGGTTAGAAATGAAAATTTTAAAGAATTAGGGTTTTGGGTTGCATAGCGGACCACTAGCTACCATATAATAGTTCGCTATGTCCTCCCCAAGCAAAACTCTCATGCATTGACACGTGGCATGTTGTCGAGAACCGAGAGGGTGACACATGTCATCCTGGAGTGACACGTGTGTGCTGACATGCTTGGAATGCGACACATGTTGTTACATATCAAGTTTTTATTGGCCAAGAATATTCTCGGCCGCTATGGTTGGGTGGAGGACTGCCACTACCCTACTTAGCGGTGCGCGATTATATACCCTTATTATACCCCGTGAAGGTTAGTGTAATACCCCGCTTAGCTTGAGGAACTTGTATTAAGATGTTATCAAGGCTTTAGAATATTTTAAGCCATGATTCTAGCCGACTCTTAAGGTGAACATGTTTTATAAACTTTATTTGCATGCTATGGATATGTGCATAAATATTTATAAAATATTTTTAAGCATTTTTATGAATGCATATTAATAAATATTTACCTTGTTATAAACTAGCACTTGACTATATTAAAATTTATTAAGCAAGGCTTTGAACGACCATGACACGCTGTACGTACATCGATCGAGAATACACACATTAGTGGGCAAACTATGTGTTAATGCTGCAATGTGGCTGAAATCATTTCAACATATATGAACAAGATGAATTTAGTATATACCAGCTACCTGGTATGGGGCTTGTCAACAAATGGGACAACTATAAAGCAAGTTGTCTAAAAATTTATAAATATTAAACATGTTGCTTTGATATTATAAAACACGTCTACTAACATGATTCACCAGCTAACGTATTATTCACAATCCACTTTTCAGGCAAATGAATTGAAGGTATATGTCTTGAATAAGGTTTATATTATGGGTAAACCTTGCATCGTGGAAACGCTCATAGGAATTTAAGAATACTTGGTAGTTATACTTTGTGGATATTACATTTCCTATGCTAATCTTTTAAAGTATAAGGATGGTTTGAATCCAATGTAAACTATTAATGCTAATCTTTGAACGACCATGACACGCTATACGTACATCGATCGAGAATACACACAGTAGTGGGTAACTATGTGTTAATGCCGTAATGTGGCTAAAATCATTTCAACATATATGAACAAGATGAATTTAGTGTATACCAGCTACCTGGTATGGGGCATGTCAACAAATGGTACAACTATAAAGCAAGTTGTCTAAAAATTTATAAATATTAAACATGTTGTTTTGATATTATAAAACACGTCTACTAACATGATTCACTAGCTAACGTATTATTTACAATCCACTTTTTAGGCAAATGAATTGAAGGTATATGTCTTGGATAAGGTTTATATTATGGGTAAACCTTGGATAAGGTTTATATTATGGGTAAACCTTGCATCGTGGAAACGCTCATAGGAATTTAAGAATACTTGGTAGTTATACTTTATGGATATTACATTTCCTATGCTAATCTTTTAAAGTATAAGGATGGTTTGAATTCAATGTAAACTATTAATGATTTTTATAAATCCTTGTTTTGAAATAAATGGATGTTTGAATTCAACCCAAGTGTTGACACTACAAGAAAATGAAGATAATGCAACCGCGTTAAAAAGTTGCATTAGGTTTTGAAAAGGTTATATTAGGCCTAATACAGCCTTTTATCTAGGGCTGCATTAGCTGAAGTTGCATTAGACCTAATGCAACTTTTTTATTAGATAATGTAACCTTTCTTTAAAAGAGTTGCATTTACTATTCAAATGCAACTTTTTTAAGATGCAATTGTGTTTACAAGCTAATGAAACTTTTTTTAACTTTTAAATGCAACAAATCTAACTCACAAATGCAACCTTTGCTGCTTCAAATGCAACATTTGTTAAAATGTAATGCAACCTTTGTTACCAACTATTATTATAGTTTTAGTATAAAAGAGCAACCTTTTATACATCCAATGAAACACTTTTTAAAAACTTAGCTACAATAAATGCAACATTATTTACAAGCAAATGCAACTTTACAGCTCGTTATTTGAAATAATAAATTTTCTATTAATATGCAATCATATCTCAATTACACTAACACGATACTAACATAAATATAATATATATTCATATATCGTAACTTAGCATATGTCTAATCACAAAATAACAACATAATCAAAATAATTTTGTCAATTACAATTATAAGAAGTAACAAACACCTTCTACTCATATCTATGATTTTAAAGTATTCCGGTAGGTAGTTTTTCCATAATATCTCGTATTGTAGTTTCAAAGTTCGCTCGTTGGCTGTCAAAATCTTTTCGCATACCTTCTATCTCAGCTTTTTTCCTTTGATGGTCCTCTTTAATTTCTTTTTGCATTTCAAGCAACTGTGTTTTTTCAACTTCAAGGCTCGCTTTAATTGATTCCATAGGCCTACTTAAATAGAATGTATAGTGGGCTTAATATGTATATTTATAAATGAATAAACAAATAAAATTATTTATGTATTTTATGGCTAAGGTTAGTTATGTGTTATAATATATTTAACAAATAATTAGGGTCAATGGCCAAAAAGTTAGTTTTTCCACTAAAATTTTCTATGCCTTTCATCGTATCAAAATTACTTATAAAAAACAACGGGGTCGCTTGTCGTGTTTTCATGTACGTAATTAAGTTTGTCCCTTTTACGTTAAACAACATAACCCTTTTATCAAAAGTTGACATTTACACAAATAGTAATCATGAATTCATAATTTATGTTATGTAACATTTTAAATAAGATTTTCATTTAGTTTTAACAATACAACACTTCTAACAAAAGTTGCAAATTTTAATGAAATATGCAACTTTCAAGATAAAAGTTGCAAATTTTAAGAAATTTCACAACTTTCAAATAAAAAGGTTGCAATTTCAATAAAATTAACTTTTTAAGAAAAATGTTGCATTAGATATGTTAATGCAACATTTATATTGAACAAAGTTGCATTACATTCAAATGCAACCAATTTAAAAAAGGTTGCATGAAAAATGTTGCATTCGACTCATTTTCTAGTAGTGTGAAATGCCTTGAAAAGAGAGCATTTGATTATTTGATCAATCACAAGGATTGATTATCCTAATTTTGTGAAATATAAATAGTTTGATATACAAAATGTAAATCAACCAAAAAGATTGATTAAATACAAACTATTCTAAAAAGTAATCTGCTGATGTCCATGACTCTAGCGGTTAGGACCCGATGTATGATACCAACTGATCCGACTCAAATGCCCGAGTGTCTAGAACCCGGGGGGTGACATTGCTAATTATGTTTATAACCCATCAATGAGATTCTTATCAAACCATCATCGATTGGGATTTTAAAATTCAACTATCACTTTTGGATTTAGATCAAGTAGTTGCATCTAGGTTAAAGAACGTTGCTATAAACTTCTATGGCTTCAGATTTCACCGTCTCCTAATTGTTCCTAGAGTAGTCTCACTAATTACCTGTGATACATATACTGAAAAAGAAGTTAGCTAATACTGGTGAGCTCATGCTATGCAGTTTACAAAATTAACTTTGATATGCATACAATATGGGTTGTGATATTTGGGTCCATAGGTACAGTGCCTTCCCTGGTTTTACCACAACCACCGGTTGCAGGTTTGTCAGACCATACCTGCTGTCAAATAGGTATGAGCATGTGCCTGATGCATATGTGAAACCCTATCCTTTTTTCAGCCAGTTTGACATATCCTATTAAATATATCAGAAGTATACCCTTACCGACCCATGCATATATGTAAGCATTATAATTATTACCAATGCAGACGGACCGAGTATATTATCACAGTTTTGAAAACAGTCATGATAACTCACGTGATTAATAGTTGCTCAATGGTTGATAATCAATTCCTAGTATGATCTGGTGATATCTGAAGATCCTGATATAGTTTAAGTAATCCTAGGTTAGGCAATGATACAACTAATTAGTCATTGTCATGGTTGGATATTAGCTAGCGCTACCTTTGTTAAACATGGGTGATCAATCCATGCATAACTAAGGCTAGGCTACCTAAAATCTAACCCTAACAATAACCCTAATGCCTATAATAATAATACTATACTAATACCACTTCTAATAATAATACTAAAATAAATAATTATTAACTTGACATAACTTAAACGAGAACATACCTTATAACTATCTATGAAACTTTGATGTCAAGTCTCCCTACTCACGCTCCTACTTGAGCTCCAAAATTAACTAATAACAATACCCAAAGGTCGGGATTATCTTTATACTAAAGCTTTTGCAAGAAAACTTATATTCTAAATTCAACCTTATGGTATCTATTTATAAGTAAGCAGGCAGACACCTATATTGCAGGCGATGTGAGATGAAAGTGAGCAGTCTCGCTTCTTGCTTACTTATTGACCAGCCTGCTTGCTTGCTTACTTATATTTAATTCAGCTGCTTCATTCGTTTTTCTCTCATAACTTTTAAAATATATCATTCTATAAAATTTCAAATACGTCGTTGGGACGAGCTCATTTTTCTCTACGAGTCAACCTAAGTTTCGTTAAAAACGAAGTAAGGGTGAATATAATATATTTTATTATTATTAGACAATCTCCTAAAACTATAAACGTTTGTTGTCATATCTTATCCCTTAAAAATCTGTCTTACTCGTTACTTAATATATGAAAGAAAAACTTCATATTTCACAAATTTGTAACTATTACATTAAAATTTAGGTTGTTACAATAACAAAGTCCAATAAAAACTAGAAACAACATAAAAAGTTAAAATACGCATAGAATAAAGTATTTTTGGGCTGGAACGATGCTCGAAACCACCTTCGTCCATTTGTTGTAAGGATCAACAATATAAAAAGATCGATCTTGTGAGGAGCATGCAGAATGTAATCGCTTACGGTTGTAAGATTGAGTAAGTAGAAGACATGATCAAATGAACTTGAACACAAATGTAAATAATATTTAGTGTATTGCTCTCTGATTTGAAACAATTACAATGAGTGCAAAATCAGGAAAATGAGAAAAGCCACTTAGATACATTACAAAACATCTATTTATACTAAACTATGAAGTTCTCGCACAACAAACAGGTTCTCGTGCGACTTCCATGTTTTCGCGCGAAAAGCAAGTTATCGCGTGGCAACTCTAACTTTTCGCGCGACTTGATCTTTTTTATCTTGATTTGATTTCCCGAGCCTCTAGGTTCAATCCCTACAATCTCCCCCTATTCTTGGTAAATCAATGCTTTAGAAGTCCACGTCATCCACTTTGTAACTGCCTCTGTATGCATACATCTTGTTATCCAGGGCCTTTCTGATCATCCAACCAAACTGTGCTGCTATGAAATGAATAGATTCATCAGCTGAAATTGGACAAGCCTACAACCTCATCAAATCTTCTTTTTCAAACTTAAGCAAATCCACAGGGTCGATGCCACGGTAATCTTTATCCACACAGTGTATTAAAGCATGCCTCGTCTCCTTCTCACAACTCCACCATATTAGCTTAGAAAAGCTACTAACTGGCACAGGAGCATGTATAGGGATCTTACTAGCATATCTTGGATGCTTGAACACTCGTATCTTTATAGGTTTGTTTGTATTAGGATCTATATGTGTCTCATCTTCAATGACTTTGGATTTGACTATCTTAAAGTCTTTGAAGTTGGTCTTGCTTTGCTTCCAGATCATATTTCTAATCCACTTTGCTTTGCTATAATTACTTGGGTTAATGAACGGAACACAACCCATTGCATATAAATCCGACGCTCTGAGTGTATGGAAATCGTGTTCGTCCTGATAATACTTGATAGCTCCACCCTTTATCTTGATCACATACATCTTCTTTTCTGCAATGTATGCCCAACTAAGAATAGGCTCTGAGTTTCCATACCTTGTGAAAGGCTTGGAATGTCTCAGCGTGTGAATGTAAGCTGGTGGAGGAGGAGCAGCAACTGTAAGATTTCCGACCCGATTCACAGCACTTTGACCTATTACATTAGCTGTCTCATTAGTCGTTTCTTGAGTGCTCGATTCTCCAATGATCTCCCCTTCTTCAAGCAAGATATCTGAGAATAAGTCATTAAGACTATTCCCAAATATGTCTGTGTAATCTATTGCTTCTTCCAAATCATCAAATTTTCCAAAATCTTCTTCTGACTCCTCAGTAATAATCTTTTGCTAGAATGTATAAAATTCCCTTTCATAAGCTTCTTCAACAGCTAGATCTAACAGTGTATACTCAGTGGTATCATCGGGAATTGGTCCGGAGACATTGTCAGTACCCGATGAGGCAGAAGCACCAGTTGTAGAACCCAAATCTCCTCCTTGATCATCATCATCATTCTTCTTATCATCTTTCTTATCATCATCACCCTCATCACCATCATCACCTTCATCATCTTCATCATCATCAACCTCTTCTTCAACACTAAAGTCATAATCCATCAAATCCAATCATCATCATGTACTGGGTTTGGAATAGGAACATCATGTTCAGGCTCTACAAATGCCTCTCCAGTATAAACCACAGGTTGATCCTCAGTAGCCATAGTATGATTACTGATAGGTGGCTCTTGATCAACATCAGCACTCTCTGTTGTCCTTTGTGTAACAACAGGATCAACATCATGCTCTGTAGTATCCATAAGATCTTGAGCAACTTCGAGATCAGTAGATTGCTGTCCACTTGATTATCCAACTTCCATGGTATGTTTTTGTGTAGAAGAAAAAGGCACACGAGAAGTGAGATCTCCTAAGTTCTGCTCTAGAATTTGAACATAGCTAAATATGAAATGTTGTTGATGTTCAAGATTCTTCATCCTCTTGTCTTTCTCAAACAATTGTCTCTGCATATCATCAATCGTCTATGTCTTCTCCAATATTTCCCTCTCTAAGGTACTGATTCTCTGCTCAAGTGTAACAGATGTAGGTGAACTAGTAGAAGCACTAACACCTTGTCTTTGCACAGGAGGAGTGTTGAGAATATCTTCCATACCTACCATCTCATCAAACCCTTGATTTCTAGAAAGAGTACTCAACACATCCTTAGTAGTAGGCATAGTAGATGATGTTACAGTTGTTGATTCTATAACAATCACCGATGTCTCTAATGTAGCAGCCTCGCTAACTGTGGCAGGAGTCTCAGACATAGGCACATCTTCATTTGTCGACACAATGGTCACTGGGGTCCGACGCTTTCGTAAAACTCCTTGTCCTCTACCCCTCACATGTGGACTTTCACATTCTCTCCTCGCCATCCTCTTCTTTCTTACATGAGATGAGGGTAAATCTTCAGGAACAAAGTCTGCATCACGTTCCTCAACAATGCGTTTGGCAGGTGTTTCTTGCACTCTGGGACATTCTTGCAAGACGTAAGTACGTTCCCAATTTGGTCACTGTTAATGTCGCTCCTAGAACTAAACCATGAGTCTATCTCAGCATCTATAGATGTTCCTACTGGTTATGAGCTTTCTGGAGCATCTTCAGGAATAGTAGTTGAAGGGCCAGCTTGTTTAGCTTGTGTGACCACTTCTTTAGTTGTTATGCCTCTTCCTGATAATCTTCAACAAATCTTCCAAGTTTAGCAAAATGAGTGCCATCCTATTCATTCCCCCTAGCTCCCAATAAGTAAGTGAATATATCTTTCTTCATCACCTTTATGACATAGGTAGATGAATCAGATACTGCTAGCTCAGGATGAGTAGCATTCATTATCAGCTGTATAAATCAAGGGTACATTATGAACTTCTTCAACATAGTAGCTTTAACATTCTTCTGCATCTCTATAAATATTGTCTTGGATATGCTTTACGGTAGATCATCAACTAGGGATATCAGCAGGGATCCAAAAACAGCACTTAGGCTACCATGCCAGCCTTTAGATTACAGAGGCAGTGTATCACAACATGAAATAAGTACTTCCAGAATGGTGGTAAGTACTTCTTTTCCAAAGATGGATATTTGTGATCGTATCCCAATCTCTTCAAACAATCTCTAACCACGTCGTCATGAATCTTGACAGGCGCATTAGGTTGATCTTCTAACAGTAGAACACTTTTTATCACTTCTGCAATGATAACAACCCACTTCCCCTTGACTGTGGCAGATATACACGATTCGCCTTGTTCATCTCTCTCATTGGCAGCTGTTTGCCAAAACTGATCAATCACATCTGTGTAAATGGAAGGATTAGCTATGATATCATGATGAATCCTCGATGTCTTGAGTCCATCGATCAAAGATCTGAATAATGACATGTCTTCTGGAACGTCTCCAAGATAAGCCACTGCATTATGGTTCTTATTGAAAACCATAGGTCTCGCCATTTGAAAAGTTAAACAAACTTGTATAAGTGCACAATAAAATTTTCACACTAAGAAAAATTTTAAAAAGTTAAACTTCTCATGCGAAAACGTCAAGTACTCGCTTGATAACATTAATTTTTCAGATTCAACTTTTCGCACGACAAGATGGTTTTTCGCATGAAACTAAATTTGACCAGAAGTCAACTTCTCGCGCGACAAGTCTGCTTTACACGCGTCTCATCTGTTCATCTTCAACATACTTTTTGCATGCGATAAGTCTGTGATTTTTCCGATTTTCAATTAACCATTTTCATAGTGTTTCAACACATAAAACATGTTCATTAGGTGTCGATTAAGTCATTATTAAGGTTTAAGATGTTAATTTAAAAGTCCTTTAACTTTCGGTCATGAATCAAACACATTCAAATCTACTCTATTAACATCAATATACCTTATCAATCACTTTAGAATCAATAGGCGACCATAATGAACACTAATATTATGACAAACGATTGTTGGACACTTTGAATTTTGAGAGAAGTTTTTCAGAGGGTTTTTGTGCGAATAGTTTATTGTTTGCTCAACAGTACTTTTTATAGCCTTCCGACTTCTCGCGCGAGAAGTCAGAGTTCTCGCACACAAGACTTTTCGCATCTTGAACTTTCACATCTTGTACTTTTTGCATCTTGAACTTTTCGCATGCGAGAAGTTCAATTTTCTTTGAACTTCAAAAATTTTCAATTTTTCAAATTTATTTATCTTATTAAGCTATTTGATTTGTTATGAGAAAGATTATGTTTAACTAACTATTTACAATTATCCAAGAACCATTAATTTTGGCAAAATATTTGTGAAATTTTGAAAAGTCAAAACAATTGTAAAAACAAATTTTAACCTAAAACAAACTGATATTTTTTTTATACTTATAACTTAAATGTTTTTGCTAAATTTTCAAGTATAGGATCATAATTGTCATGAAATTGATTATAAACATCTTTCAGCTTTATTTGAAATAAGACCAGTTATGTTGATTGTCAATATGTTGTATCCATTTTAAACTTAGACTTCAATTATTACTTGGACACATATTCTGTGATATTTATCATGTTTAGATTGATTTGTATAAAATCTGTGAATTTTACAATCATAATACTATAGAACCTTATCTAGCTTCAAGACACTATTAAGATTTCAAGTCACCCCAACTTGACTTAAACCTTTTACCTCTGATCAGACTTTTCAGAATTATTTTTCTCTATTATTATATCTATTTTGAGTATAACTAGCCTGAGAAACATTTCTAAACATAGAATATTAACAAGTTTTAGGACTTACTAACTGCCAGTTGGACTTATGTTTTGCATCGCAAGACGTTTAGGACTTACATGCCAAGTCGGACTTACATGCCTCATCTTTTGATTTTGCCTCCTGCGTCAGAACATATTCTCAAAAGAAAATATTTATCATATAGTATGTATGTCTATGACATATCTTTTATTATTGTGCTCATTGACATCTTTTATTCACATATGGCCCTTTTGGCATCTTTTTGCTTTTTTTGTTTATGTTTATTTTCTCTTTTGTTTTTGCTTGTCATATCCTTTTCATCTTTTAATATATATATATATATATATATATATATATATATATATATATATATATATATATATATATATATATATATATACACACACACACATATATACATATTTCTTCTAAAAGATATTGATTTAAACGATAACGGGCTTGAGTATGACTAGACTATAACTCTCAGTCTGTTTTAGCATGGAGTCAGAGTCCATAAAACCTTAATGAGAATCCACTTCAAACATAAAGAATTTACTTTTAATGTATCAGAGATCATAGTGCTTTTCAGTCTTAAAAGTCAAACATACCAACATATCAAACATAATCAAAGTGAGTTTCTTTTAAGCTTTTAGAATGTAATGAATCAAAATCACAAAGATGTATTATATTTCCTATAAATCCTTGAAAATTTAATTTTCTCAAAAAAATAGAACAAAATATTTTTGTAAATTTTCTTTTACTCCCCCTAAGAACAAAATCTTTTTTGAGACATCTTTCAAATTTTCTCCCCTAAAATTATGATTATCTGCAAGAAAATAACAATTTTAACTAAAAATAAAAACAAATTCGGAAAAGGGTGTATGGATAATTGTTAACCAAATTTAATCGTTCCCGGAGATTGGACTAAGAAGTCAAATCTAGAATGATCAAACGCCTTTGTAAACAAATTATCAATGTTGTCAACTGATGAAACCGATTCCAAATGGATAAGTTTTCAATCAAAACAGTCACGGATAAAGTGCATGCGGAAGTCGATGTGTTTTGTCTTTAAATGTTGAATTGGATTCTTCATAATATTTAACACTGTAGTGTTGTCACACAAAATTTTGGTGTCATAAAGATTAAGGCCATAATCAAGAAGTTGTTGCTGAATCCAAACAATCTGAGAACAACAAATTGATGCAGCCACATATTTAGCCTCTGCAGTGGATGTGGCTACCGTCTGCTGCTTCTTGCATTGCCAATAAATTAACCTGTTTCCAAGAAATTGACATACACCGGTGGTTGATTTTATATCCAAGTTACATCCTGCATAATCACTGTCAGTATAAGCATATAAATTGAAATTGGAATTTTTAGGATACCAAAGGCCGAGTGTTGGTTGACCCTTGAGATATTCGAAAATCCGCTTGAAAGCTTTCACGTGAGATTCCTTCGGATTACTTTGATAACGTGCACACTGAAAAACAGGAAACATGATGTCTGGTCTGCTAGTAGTGAGATACATCAGAGATCCGATCATTGATCGATACAGATGCTGATCAACGTCATCACCCGTGAGATCAGGAGTTAAAGTAGGATGAGAGGTCATTGGAGTGGGAGCCTTCTTGGAGTCCTGATATTTGTATTTGTCTAGGATACTGTGAATATATTTTTCTTGATGTATCAATATTCCCTTATCATCTTGTTTAACTTGGATACCCATGAAAAACAACATTTCTCTAAGTGAACTCATCTCAAATTTCTTCTTCATCACAGCTTCAAATTCCTTGCACCCCGTGTATAACCATTTGCAAGCAAATGTTCAGTGAGGGTGGCATACCAAGCTCGAGGTGCTTGATGTAAGTCATACAGTGCTTTGTCTAACTTATAAAAATATTTTGGATGATCTAGATCTTCAAAACCAGGTGGTTGACAAACATACGTTTCTTCTTTCATCTCGCCATACAAGAAAGCAGTTTTGACATCCATTTGATACACTTTGAAGTTCTTGTATGAAGCATATGCCAGAAAAATGCGTATAGCTTCTAGTCTTGCAACAGGAGTGTAAACTTCTTCATAATCAAGACCTTCAATTTGATAGAACCCTTGAACAACAAGTCTAGCCTTGTTGCGAACAATCACATCCTTTTCATCCGTTTTGTTCTTGAAAATCCATTTAGTACCAATCGGCAACTTACCCTTTGGTAGTTCACACAGATGTCACACATTTAGCTTCTTGAATTGCATCAGTTCATCTTGCATAGCCTCAACCCAACTGTTTTCTTTTAATGCCATCTCAACATTCTTTGGCATAATTTGAGATATAAAACAAGAATACAAACATGTATTTATTTTGCCCGATTGGCTTCGACTTCGGACACCTTGTGATAAAGGACCAATGATTGCTTCAGTTGGATGGTTTTTATGAATTCTCAGCTGAGGAATGGTATCTTCAGAAATAACTTTTTAAATTAGACATATGACCAATTGTCTCTTCAGCATTGTTCCTTTCTTTAGGTTGATACACAATATCTTCCTCTTGAAGAATATCATTATCAACAGATAAATCTTCAAATGGAACTTGAATTGTATCAACTAGATCAATTTGAGTAGAAGAAGAACTCTGATCAAAAACCTATGGAGCTTGTTCAACAACTAGATTAGAAAGAGATAAATCAAATTTAGAAATAGAGTGTGGAACAACTGTGACATTTGAAGAAGAAGGTATATTAGAAAATTTTCCTATTGCTAAAGATGAGATAGATCAAACATCATCAGCGAGATATCTTGAATTGATGACGTTAAAGATGGATTAGCTATAGAAAAAACTGATGATTGATTGAATGTTTCAAATAATAAAGCATAATCATATACCCATGAAGGTGCTGAACCAACATCTGTTTTGTTAGATTCGTGCCAATCAATATCAAATGACTCAATTATTTGTTTAGATCTTTTATTATAAACCCGGTATGCGATGTTGTTGGCTGAATATCCAACAAAATAACATTCATCAGCTTTTTCATCAAATTTTGATTTAGAATCAGATGTGTTTAACAAAGTACAATAACATCCAAAAATTTTGAAATATTTGACTTTGGGTTTATGTTTGAAAAAGATTTCATAGGGAGTCATGTTTTGTTGTTTGTTGATTAATACACTATTCTGAACATAACATGAGGTGTTAACAGCTTCAGTCCAAAAGAATGACGCTAATTTGGTTGCTGATAACATTGTTCTTGCAGCTTCAATTAAAGTTCTGTTACGTCTTTTAGCAACTCCATTTTGTTGTGGAGTTCCCGCAGAACTAAATTTTCTTGCTATCCCCTTTGAATCACAAAATTCATTTAGTGTGTGATTGCAAAATTCAGTTCCATTATCACTTCGAATGCACTTGATGGTTTTGTCAGTCTGATTCTGCCCTAGGGTCATGAATTTTATCAGCAAGTGAGGTGTCTCATCTTTGGTTGCTAAAAAGAAAACCCATGTAAATCTGGAAAAATCATTAGTAATAACCAAACAATATGCACCACATCCTAAACTCAAAACACTAACTGGACAAAATAAATCCATGTGTAACAGTTATAGAACAAAGTCAACTTTGGTATGAGCAACTGGTTTATGAGGAAGTTTGTGTTGTTTGCCTTTTGAACATGCTAGACAATGTTCAGTAAGTTGAAATTCTTTCAAAGGTAGGCCTACAACATGATTTTCTCTAACCAACTTGTTCATATTTTTAATGTTTACATGGCCAAGACGACGATTCCATAACAACGAATCACTTTCCGAGGCTTTAGATAACAAACACGACGCAGTTACAAATGAATGCAAACCATTCATGTCAAGTAAATACATGTCTTTGTCTCTCGGTGTTCTCAATAAATTCCATTCATCAGGAATTACAAAGCCAGGTTTTAAAATATGACATTCTTTATCAATGAAATGTGTTGAATACTTTTTGTCACAAATTTAAAAGACACTTAGCAAATTATGTTTAAGTTCCTCTACCAAATTGACATCTTCAAAACTTAACACACCATTAGACAATGTACCTTTTTTGTAATCTTACCACTTTATCTCCCGCAAATATAACAAATCCTCCATTGTAAGGTTGAATGTTATTTAACATAGATATATTACCGATCATATGCCTTGAACAACCACTGTCAACATGCCAAACACTGTTGATAACTTGCCTTGGTTGTTCCTGTACATATGAATGAATTTATTCATGTTTAGAAACCCAAGCCATGGTTGACTTGAGTACTTTGTTTTTATCCAAATATGATACAGACTGTAATATCATATCTCTTTTGTCATCAAAAGCACATTGTTCTACAATATCAGGCTTAGATGGTTTTTCTTTAATTTTCCACTTTTGAATTGGTTTAATCAGATGTGTAACCATTTTCTTTAAGTGGTCTGAATTAAAGTAGAAGTGCTATCATTAATTTGTATAGATTTCACATTTGGCTTTTCTTTATTCAAATCATTACTATTATTAACAAAAGAGTTTGACTGATTTGAACTCCTTTTGAATTTGGCATTTAAAAGGAAATGTTTTCTATTATTTGAAATTGAATTATGAAATCTTTGTTTGCTTGACAACTGATGTTGATGATGAAAGTTTCTAGCCTTATGCTTTGGCTTGCCACATGCATAACAACACATTTTATGATATGTATTTGATGCTTGTGTATTTTTCACAAATTGTTTATGATAACTTCCACGGTTATCATAGAATCTGGCCTTAGTATTTCTTTGGCCTTGCGATTCTTTAACGGTCCCTCTTTTCTCACTTTCATTATGAATTGTCCGAGATGATTCCACAAGAATTGAGGTATCTTTTCTAGCTTTTTGATTCTTATCTGAAGTTGATGAGGCATGAACTGTAGCTTTAGCCTTTTGAGTCGTTGTTACTGGAATGGGACTAGTGTCTTTGATATCTGATCTACAAACATCTTGTTTCATAGAATTAGCCATAATAGGAGACTTATTTTTAAAGAAAATGGCATTGGTTTCTTTAAAAATATGAGCTTCCTTATAAATGTTGCCTTTTGAAACAAATATGTTCTTGAAATAAGTTTTCAAGTCAGATACGGTGTTGTGACTCGTTTTCTTTCATTGAACTTAAGATCTATTTTTGATTTCAGTTTCTTTGCTTTGTTAGACATTTTTTAACAAACATTTGTAGCACTAAAAACATCTAAAATTTCATTAACAACTAATGATGAATTACATGAAGATTTTTTATTACATATTTTATTTTCCTGAAAATCTAGTTCATCATCACTTTCCCAATCTTCAACTAACCCGTTCTTCTTCATACTTTCTGCAAAAAAATTGTCATGATTGATTTTAATTTTAGTTTTTATGACAGGGTCGACAGTCAGTGAAACATTGACTAGAGATATTAAGTCTGACTTTTGTTGAAAACCTAATCCACAGGTCACTTTATCAGGAGTGGTAATTGATGAAGGCAAGCATGTATAATCATGATTAATAGGTGGTGCAATGTTAGAATAACCAATACCACTTTTTCCACCATTAATTTTCAGTGTCATTTGAGACTTGATTATACCTTCAACCATGTTAGACTATAACTCAAAATTTTCAACAATCAATTTAGCAGATAAGAGTTTATTGTTATGTTAATTAATTTCTAAAGATAGTTCATTGTTCCGTGTCGTCAAATCTTTTATGTTACAATCTTTATCATGAAGATTCAATTTTGATTGGTAAATCAATTTGTTTAATCCATCTATCTTTTCTTTAAAATTTTCTCATCAGTTTTATATTTACGAGCTGATATTGAAGTTTTTGAACTTCTAAAATCAAGCGTTCGTTGTGAACTCTATATCTTTGTACCTTTTCTAAACATGTATTTGAACAAAGATTAGAAAGTACCACTTCAATTTCTTCTTCCTTTTTCTTCTCTCCAGGTAAGATATTTACCATAAAGGCTTTCAAAACAACCTTGTCTTCTGCTTTTGTTGCCAGAGTGGTCTCAACAGTATTTTCACTTTCGTCACAAGCTGATGCCGGAGTAAACTCAACAGCATTTTCAGTTTCCTCAATCTTGGCTGGAGTGAACTCAACAGCCTTTACTTTCTTATCTTCATTCTTCTTCCCTTCATTGATGTTTGATTGAGCTGGAGTAGTCTCAACAGCTGTTTCATTAAGGTCCTTATCATCCTGCATTTCTTCAACTTTTACCTCTTCAACCTTTTTCTCCTCAACTTGCTCAACTTCAACTTTTTCTCTTTGTCAAACACACCATTTATCAGATCATTAGATACGAACTCAGCTAGTAAATTGTCATCAACATGTTCCTCAACGGTTTGAATTTCAGCCAACAAAGCAGTGGAAAGCTTGATATCTAGAATCTCCATCTGATCTGACCAATTGTACTATCTATTAGTCTGAGAAACTAGGGCTTTGTTGTTTGATGAACTAGCTTTGTCTCCTTTCAATTTTATCTCCACTGTTACCATTTTCTTTCCATTTTTTGCTTGATTAGATCTGCCTTCAATACATTCTCTAGCAAAATGATAAGGTTTGTCATAGTTATAACATCTCAAGCTTGATTGGTCAAACCCAATCTTGATTGAGTTGTTCTGGCCAAACACTTTTCTCCCTGTTCTTCTTGCAAAGTTCTTAGCATGATACACCACCATTGCCATCTGATACTTTATATCATTCTCTTCTATATCATCGGGATTGACTTGTTGCAAGTCATCAACCAAGATGTTTGGTGCACTGAGTCTTCCGGCAGAGACAACTTCATTGCTGTCCATAAATAAGGTAAATAAAGCCAAATGCTCTTCAGCTATCTGAATGGTTTGCATGTTAGGTTGAGAGTTTACAACAAATGCTTGTTGTGAAGGTTGAGCGGGTAGATCGGAGGTTGTGGTTAAGTTTGAGCTTGACTGTAAAGGTTCTGATGAGAAGCTTGGAATTAAGGCAAGGATGGATCTTTGACATTTAGATGAGTAGGAGTTCCTGATTGTTGTTGTTGACACAACTGGGAGTAGCTGACATAATAATTTGGATTACTATCCATCTTAGCATATAATCCTGATGCTTCAACTCCCATCGTATTGATGTAGTTAGTAGCTCTCTGCTTGTCATCCATATCATAAGATTTGATGGTGGAAATCAGATCACTAAAGAATAAGATGAACAAATCCTTGGTTCTCTTAATAGTAGTGCAATTGTTGTTCGCTGTAAGGTAGTGAGTTTAACAGCTTCTTGTTCACTGAGATGTTCTCCAGTGTGATTCCTGCACTTTTCATATTGGTTATCAGCTTTACAAACCTTGATGTTGGATAATATCGGGCTGGTGCAACCAAAACGACACTTAGAAAGATTTTAATATGCTGAATGAAGTGGTCTTTCAAAGATAAGCTCTCTTCCGAAGATAAGTTAGAGATCTTTCGAAGCTTAAAGAATGAAGAACTTCAGAAGGCAGACTCAGTCTTCCCAGACTAAGTTGTTCTCCTTCCAAAGTATACAACTTAGAAGATCAAAGGCAAAATCTTCCAAAGAATAAAGTCCTGAAGACTTGCTGAAGTTTGGAAGAAGTTGTTTCTTCTGAAGCCAAAATGACCTCGGAAGAATTTATTCTTCCAAAGTCATTTAGCTTCGGAAGAACCAACTATGAACCAGTGGACATAAGTATGGCATGTCTGACAGCTCGCTGCAACTCTGATATACTACATGGCGCTTTCCCATGCCCATGTAGTTGACCATACTTTATCCACTGTTTACCCATTATCAGAATAGCATAGTTTCCATCTATAGTTGGTGACAAAAGGTAAGTCATGGACATGTCATGACTACCTAATCTAAGATATTATTATTTTATCTCAGATACCTTACTTCTAGCAATGTAGTATTTGTCTAGTTGTAAGTTCCAACTAATTTTTCAAGTATAACCAGCTGTAGATAGTAGTATATATAGTTTCTCCATGTAACTTAGTAACTATGCTTGTAAGAGTCTTGTAAAACTGAGTTGAGAAGTAATATATACAAGTATCTTGAAAAACCATTCTTGTGTTCTTGTGTTTTCATTAACTTATTACATTACTTGTGAACTTAGTTGAGATTCTGCTTCATCAGCCCAAGTGACATTAAGTGAGTATGTGTGATTATCCTATGTTGTGAGACAAACACCGATCCTACAATTGGTATCAGAGCTTTTTAGGCTCTTGATTATGAGATCTTACCATCTCAAATCACCCTTGTTTCTTCATACTCACTCACATCACTCAAATGGCTCTCAACCAGAAGTTCTTCGAATCTAAGATGGGAACTATGACCAAGGCTCCCATCATCACTCCTGATGATTTTGGGACTTGGTGTAAATGTATTGAAGGCTTTATCAAGTATCAAGACAGTTGCATGTGGAGATCAGTTACTCATGGTCCATACAAACCAAAGGTGGAATCCTTGGCTGGTAATGGTGCCATGATTGAGAAGGCCGTTGAAGACTACTCAGTTGAAGACTTCAAGAAAATGGACATTGACTACAATGCTATGACTGTTTTGCTTACAGCTATACCAAACTCCATAATGGTAGGCTTTAAGCAATGTGAGTCTGCCAAATAACTCTTTAATGCTTTGAAGTTGATGTATGCTGAATCCAAGGAGTCAAAGAAAGATGTGCTGAAGCAGAAGTTTGAAAACTTTACATATATTGTTGGTGAGACCTTGAGCCAACAATACTTCAGGTACATGGACTTGATCACCTCTCTTCAGTCTATGGGAGTGGCTCTTGAGAAGAGAGACATAGTAAGAAAATTCACGAGTGCACTTCCTCATGAGTGGACTTTCTATTGGGTCTCAATCAAGAGAACTGAGAATCTTAACACTCTCACCATGACTGGACTACACAGAATCCTAGATGGATACCGTATGGAGATGGAATTTCAGAAAAGCCATCAGATGAACAGACCCTCAAACCTTCCAGTCAATAATGCTTTACATGTTGCTGGAGGTTCAAGAACTCCCCAACCCCAATTATACCTGAACTACCCCCAACAGCTATCATCTTCCTCTTGGCCATACATCATATTCTCTAGAGATTTTCAGTTTTGTTTTGATGATCTAGAGTGTTTCAGCCCAAATGATGTAGAATACATGGACATTGTCCAATGGAAGACAGTTCCCTCAAAACCCAACCAACAACAAATTTAGGTTTGACAAGACAAAGGTCAAGTGCTACAACTGCAACCAGCTTGGTCACTTTGCAAGGGAATGCAAAGCTTCTAGATCTAATCCTGGAACAACTCAAGCCTCCCAACATCCTGTTACCCCTAAAGCTACAACTAAACCCACTGAGCAACAAACTACAGCTGTTGCTAAGGAAGTTGATTGGAGCTTCATGGTGCAAGATGTCACTCCTGCTCAAGCTCTCATGGTTGGAACTGAAGACACTAAGGTATATGAGCATCTCTGTACTCCAACCTGTATTGCTAAGGTCAAATTGTATCAGGACTACAACATGGAAATTAGATCTGATATTGAGTCTTCAAATATACTAAAATCTAATTTTAATAGAGCCGAGTTTGACTACAAACTCAAAATAGAAGAGTTAGAGAAAAGTGTGTCCTCTTTAAAACATGAACATTCAAATTACAGGGCTTAAATAAAATATTTAATCTCGAAGTTGACTGAGGCTCAAGCCCAGCTAGTGATAGCTGAGGATAAAGCTAAGAACTATGGCATTGAAGAGCATAACTTTAACACCATCATTGCATCATCCTCCCACTCAAAGGTGTGTTATCTAAACAAAAATGGGTTGGGAACCAATGAAATTGCTCCACCACACTTCTTTGTGTCTATTAGACAGCCAAGATCTGGTACTGATGAGGAAGAGGTTCCAACTGCTAACCTATTACCCAAAGAGAAGAAGAATGATGTAATAATGGAAACCACTACAGGGAAGGATAAGGTAGAAAACCTCATCCCCACAGCTGATGATCAACCTTTAACCAGTAAAGCCAGAAAGAACAAAATCAGGGCAGCAAGAAAAACTGCCAAGAAGGTGGCTGAGACTAAGTTGAAGATAGACCCAAGGAAAAAGAGTGTATTCATATCAGCTGGATTTCAAGTGGTTGGAAATCTTGATTCAGGAAAAAATTGCAGCACCAGTACTCCTATCCAGATGAAGGATCAAAAAGTGAAGGGGAAGGCTGTTAAAGAAGAAAAAAAGTGCAAGAAATAACAGTTAACATGCCCCATCAAAATTAACATGAAATGCATAATTTAGGCCTACATAATCATATGGCTAAAGATTGTTACTACAATCCAGCAAGCACACATTATGCATCTAACGTTAAGAAAGGAGTCAATGAGGGTTTCACATTTGGACCTTACCATGTGGCCCAAGTGTTAAGAAAAGAAAAGTTTGTCTCCAAAGCCAAGTTGCCTTAGGAAGAAGCTTACTCTTCCGAAGGGAAAACGACTTCGGAAGACAACCAAAAGAACAAACAAAAGCTTCCTATGTTTTCCCTTAAAGCTAGAGTGCCTTTGGAAGCAAGTTCTTCCAAAAGCATACTAACTTCTGAAGGAAAACAAAGGAACAAAAGGAATCCTTCAAAACCTTCCAGGAAGAAGACTGCTTTGAAAGAAAAAGTGGTGACAACTTCTTCTGGGAAGAAAGAAGCCTGGGAAGCAAGTTATGCTGTACAAGCCTCTTAGGGCTCATCAACACTGATCAACCATTGGATGGAATGGAAGATAAAAAAAGATGCTGCAACCCAACCCTCTTCTTCACAAACCATAATTTAACCCCCATGCATACATTTTGGTTCAATTATATCATCTGCACTAGAAGAGCCCAAGACCAACAAGGCTTGGGCTTCCAATGGTAACTAATCATTTCAACTTATGTGCAGGGACATCCACATGACGAGAATGGAAATGTTTAGATTGTGGACAGTGGATGCTCCAGGCACATGACAGGGAACAAATCTCTCCTACAATAGTTTAAACGCTTTGATGGAGGTCCTGTTTAGTTTGGAAGTGAAGCTGGAGGATACATTTCTGGTAGAGGTAGTGTATCCAATGCTAAGTTAAAATTTGACAAAGTAAACTTTGCCAAACAGCTTGAACACACTTTCCTGAATGTTTCTCAATTTTATGATCAAAACAAAAAATGCTTTTCATAGAACATGAGTGCATTATCCTCAAACCCGGGATGACAATTCCTCAAGAATTGGTGCTTCTTAGATCTCCCAGGAGAGGGGATATGTACAAGCTGGATACGAACAATGCTTCCTTACTGGGTGAAGTATCATGGTTTCTTTCCAAAGCAAATGGTGATGAGTCAACTATTTGGCATAAAAAGAATGTGCCATGTTAATTTTAAAACCATGAATAAGTTGGTTAAAAATTATTGGTACATGGTGTGCCTAAAAAGGAGTTTTTTTGTAAGAACAACTGTGTTGCTTGCCTAAAAGGAAAGCAACACAAGGTTTCTCACAAATCCAAAGAAGTTAACTCTATCACTACCCCATTACACTTATTGCACATGGATCTCTTTGGTCCTACAAGTATAATAAGCATTGGAAGGAAGTCATATTGCCTTGTGATTGTTGATGATTTCACAAGATTTACATGGGTTTTTTAAGAACTAAAGATGAAACTGCTGAAACTTTAAAATCTTTTATTCTTAAAATTGAAAATCAAATGGATCATAAGGTAAAGATAAGTAGAAGTGATCAAGGGACTGAGTTTAAGAATCAAGTTCTTGACTCATTTTGTAACTCAAAAGGGATTGCCAGACAATATAGTGCTCCTAGAACTCCTTAACTGAATGGTGTTGCTGAGAGGAGGAACATGATACTTATTGAGGCTGCAAGAACTATGTCATGTGCAGAACAGGGTTCTCATTGTTAAGCCCTATGGAAAGACCCCTTATGAGCTATGGAATAAGAGGCCACCATTCATTGTCTTTCTTAGGTCCTTTGGCAGCAAATGTACCATACTTAACACAAAAGACAATTTAGCAAAATTTGCTGAAAAGTCTGAGGATGCTATCTTTGTTTGATATTCCTCAACCTCTATTGCATATAGAGTTTATAATATCAAAAATCAACAATTTGAGGAATCATCCAACATTGTTGTCAATGAGCACACACCTTGTGTTAAGGGTAATGGTCCTGAATATATATTCAATTTAGAATTGTTTCCAAACTATTCTAAACCATCTTGTGAGAATGTTTCAACTGGAACAGGAACTCAAAGTGACCCTTATGAAGATCAAATGTTTGAGTTACCAGGACCTATTCCAAGTTTTCCAAGAAGAAATGAAGATCAAGCTCCTTCAACTGAAAGTCCTGAAAGCTTGAATATCTCAGGAAGCAATAGAGCTTCAGCAAGTTGTCAGCCAACTGAGCCTCATAACTCAACAGCTGACCACTCAAGTATTCAACACCAAGCTGATAAAGATAGTGATCTGGAGGAACAGGCAACTATTGATGCTGCTTCTCAGCAAAATACCATTGATGCTATCATACATTCATTGAATAAGTCATCATTGAATGAGTGTGAGACACCAGCTGGTGATGATGTTCAAAACCCTAAGCAAAAGTTTTCAAACTTGGATCTATCTATGCAACTAGATGTGATTCCTAGGCTTAGGATACACAACACTCATCCAGCAGAGAACATTATTGGGGATGTCTCAGAAGGTGTGAAAACAAGAAGTCAGACCCACAATGAGAAGTCTGCTTGTACTCATGCTTTCTCTCTCAAATGGAACCAAAGAAGGTGGAAGAAGCCCTCAAGGACAACAACTGGATAGAAGCAATGCAAGAGAAGTTGCTTCAATTCAAAAGGCAAAAGGTATAGAACTTGTGTCCATTGCCACCTGGTCAAGTTCCTATTGGCACTAAGTGGGTGTACAGAAATAAAAAAGATGATAGAGGTTTGATCATCAAGAACAAAGCAAGACTTTTTGTTCAAGGATACACATAGGAGAAAGGCATAGATTACACAGATGTATTTGCACCTATTGCAAGACTTGAGGCTGTACGAATCTTTCTTGCTTTTGCTGCATCCAAGAACTTTATAGTCTCTCAACTTGATGTGAAATGTGCACTTCTGTATGGGGATATCGACAGAGAAGTCTATGTGTGCCAGCTACCCGGATTTGAAGACCCACAACACCCTAACTATGTGTGCAAACTTGATAAAGCTCTTTATGGGTTGCATCAAGCACCTAGGCTGTGGTATGAGACACTTTCTTAGTTTCTTCTCAAGAATGGCTATACCAGAGGCACAATAGACAAAACATTGTTCATAAGGAAGTTTGGGAAGGACATGCTGCTTGTACAAGTCAATGTTGATGAAATCATATTTGGTTCCTCAAATGACCAAGTGCAAAGACTTTGAAAACATCATGAGGAAGAAGTTTGAAATGAGTTCCATTGGAAAGATGAACTTCTTCCTTGGAATTTAAGTGAAGCAGATGGAAGAAGGGTTCTTCATCAATCAATCTAAGTATGTCAAGGACATCTTAGAAAGATTTAAGATGAAAGATTGTAAGCCATGCAAGACACCTATTCCCAGAAATCACAATCTTTGTCCTGATTCCAAGGGGGAGGATACTGATCAACATCGGTATAGGGCAATTATCAAATCTCTGATGTATCTCACTGCAAGTAGACCTAATATCATGTTTGCAACTTGCATCTGTGCAAGATATCATGCTGCTCCAAAGGTGTCTCACCTAATTGCTGCTAAAAGAATTCTTAGATATCTCAAAAGATCTCCCAAATTGGGTCTTTGGTATCCTAAGAATAGGGATTTTAACCTCTATGATTACAATGATAGTGATTATGGTGGCTGCAACATCAACAAGAAACCCACATTTGGAGGATGTCAATTTCTTGGAGGAAGGATCATCTCATGGCAATGTAAGAAGCAATCATGTGTATCCACATCAACTGCTGAAGCTGAGTATATTGCTGCTGCAAGCTGCTATGCTCATCTGCTTTGGATTCAGAATTAGATGCTGGATTATGGTTTCAACTTCATGGAGACTCCTATCCATATAGACAACAATAGTGCCATATCTATCATAGAAAATCCAGTCAAGCACTCCAAGACAAAACACATTGACATCAGGTGCCATTTCATTCAAGATATTCATGAGAAAAATCTAATCAAGCTAGTCAAAGTCAATTCAAATGAATAATATGCTAACTTGTTCACAAAAGCCTTTGATGAACAAAGATTTAAATATTTAATCACAGCTTTTGGGATGATTAACATTGACTAGTCCTTCTCTTTTGAAAACCTTTTAAAATGTGTCTTGTCTATGTTGTCTAAATACAATCTATGCCCTGTTACAAAAAGGTTTTCTTCAAGATTTCTAAATAGGAATTCTTCCGAAGAGAATTTTACCCTCGGAAGAGATCTTTATTCTTATTTAGAAGGCAAATTCCTTTGCATAAGTATTCTCTTTCGAAAATTTTTTAGCCTCAGAAGGACATTTGATCATAGATCAAATCCACTTCCGAAGCTTACTAACTTCTTTTCTCGGAAGAAGATTTTACTCTCGGAAGCAAATTTGTCATTAAGACATGGTTTGCCTTCGGATGTAAAAATAGCTTCGGAAGACAATATTGAGAAACACAAGTGTTTTCTCTCGGAAGCAACCTTACTCTCAGAAGGAAACTTTTACTGTGTAACGGAAATCTTTGGGCCCACTCTGTAAAAAGTAAGATCTTATTGATGATTGTCGGAACATTTTAAAGTGTTTATCTTGCCACCCAAGTCTAATCGAATCCTAAACCATCCTTTAACCCATCTTTTCACCCTATCCTTTTAGTCTTTTAACCCCATTTAGAACTTTCGACTCTCTTTCTCTACTTTCTTTACCGCTGCTAAAACCCCAAATTTCCATCATCTTCTCCACTCTCAATTACTCAATCAAACAGTACTCTCAGAACAATGGCCTTGAATCCCTAACACAACCAAGTTGCCATTCTTGATTCTTCAAGAGATGCCGATTTTTCCCCTATCATCCAATTCCTTTCTCAATCAACATACTTCACTGCCCTTACTGTTAACCCCACCATCTACTCAAACCACATGGCCGAATTCTGGGCCAATGGTCAAAGTAAAACGATCAATGATAAAAGGGTCATCAGATCAAGGATCTGCGGACAGGAGATTATCATTAGTGAAACAACCATCAAGGAGAATCTGGAACTCCATGATGAAGGCACCCCCATTGATTTCCCCAAGTCTAATTTGGAAGAAACCTACTTTCAAATGGATTATAGAGGTGATGTGAGCAGGTCAACGGTCCACAAGTTCAACTTCTCTTACAACTGGAAGTTCCTGCTTCATGTTGTCCTGCATAGCCTCTCCAACAAATCAGGGGGATGGGATCAAATTCCTGATGATCTGGGCTGCCTAGTCCATGGGTTGGTAAAAGGCCTTTGCTTCAACTACTCAAGGTTTGTGCTGAATAATCTGGGTAGCAATCTCACCAGGGATCCATTCTATATGTATCCCCGGTTCATTCAGCACATCATCAACTATGACTTAGACAAGGACAAACTGCAATTTGCTAATGTTCTACTTGTCCCTCACATGAAGCCTGGCATCTTTAATACTTTAAAGAAGGTGTTCACCAACTTCACTGGAAGATTCACCGATCTCCTTCCAGGAATGCTTGAGCTAACGGCTCCTGGTGACATCCCTGCAAGCCCAGCAGGTGATGAACCCACACTAGACACCACCACTACACTGCCATCTACTTCTTCCCACTCAATCAAGATCACATACAAAAGATGCCCCAAACGAACCCTTGATCAATCTACTCTGATTGATCAAGCCCCCTTTGTTCAAACCAAAAAGGCTAGAGCAGAATCAAGGGCTCCCACTCAGCCAGAGGTCCAACCATCCTCCATAATTGACCTCAATATTAGTGTTGAGTCTCTTTAGTCTCAACATGATGAGCCCATTACCCAAGCCATAAGCCCTTAGGGTGAGTCTTAACACTCCCCTAAGCAGTGGCTCAACTGCAATTGCAGCCAAGCCATTTGATGCTGAACAAGATCCCAAGTCAATAGATATAACCTCTGTATCCTTTCATGACCTTTTTACCCAACCTGATAAGGATATCATGTTTCATTAGGGCTATGATTTTGATCAACCTCACCACTCTCTAGATCAACTGATCCCCAGGGAACCTCTGATATCTAGCCCATATCAGCTAGACCAAACTGAGGTGAGTCCAACCGAAGTGGACGTGACTCATGTAGATTCAGCTGCCACTACTGAGAGTATTTCGATAGCCTCTCAGGATAGTGGTAACATCAGTCAGACTGCATGTATGGCAACCTTGGAATTGATGCCTCTGAAGGAGACATCAACATGCAAAGGTATCCAGGGCGCAAAGAAACCACAACTGGTGATGAGGAAGAACATACTAGGTATGTTATCTCATCTCCTGATGATTCTTCAAACGAAGATGATGGTAGTCTGAAACTCACTATCAAAGACCTACTTTCTAAAGTCTCAAACCTTGATTTAAAGGTTAAGAATTTAGAAGATAGGTTTGCCACTCAGCAACTTGAGATTGAAAATCTCAAGGCTCAACTAGCTGAGAAACAGATTGAGAAGTCTATTAGGCACGTACACACTCAAGTTTCTTTGAGTTCTTTCTCTTACTCATCTACTTCCCAAGATGATGCAATCAAAAAGGGAGAGAATTTAAAGAAACAAAGACATCATGAGAAGATATCTGCTCACTCTTTGGAGCAGATATCAACTCAAGTGGAACCCAACCTTGCCATTTCTTCCCTTGATGCCATTTCTTCATTCTATCCTATACAACAACACCTTGCAAACATTTTTCCTCAAACTCCTCCTATGATAGTTCAAGTGGACCCAAGGATGCTTATCGACCTTAACAGATTTTTAACCCAATTTTTGATAAGCTCCTCACTTGAACAACCCTCACCTAACGTTGCTATTGCCTACTTTGGAGCTGAAGTGCTTCAAAGGCTGAATGCACCACCTACCTATGAGGAGGAAGTTGGTCAACCTAAGGTCTCTATTGAACATGAGATTAACTTTGAAGGGGAAATACAGACTGATGGCCTTGCAGCCAACTTAAGAGGGACAGGTAGTGCAGTTACTTCCAAAGTAGAAATCCAAGCTGCGGAAGGAATTATAGAACTATCCTTTATGTCCGATGACCTGTTCATCACAGAAGCTATTATTGACTTAGCTTCTGAGGTTAACAGTGAGGACTTTCTTACAACTCCCATCTCTCCTGCACCATAAGTTCAACCTCCACCATCCTAACCTGAATCCTCTAAACTAGAATCTCCAAAGGCTGAATCTTCCTCTGATCCTAAAGGGAAGGGAAAGCTCACTGCTAAAGAGCTTCTAGAGGAGGAAAGGTTGGAGATGCTGAAGAAGAAAGGAAGACTTGATACTAAGAAGTTGCTGGCTGCAAGCAACAAAGTAGCAGCAGTCGCTCAAGAAAGTATCAACAATCAAAAGAGGGTGGAGGTCATTGACAGGCTCATCAGCCTGGGAGCAGAAAATGAAGAAATGCTTCTACACCCACTTGATGAGCTTATGAAATTGGAGAAGGTAACCTTGCTGCAGAAGGAAAGAGAGGAAGCAGCAAGGTTGGCCATAGAGGAAGAGAAAAAGAAAAAGAAAGTGGAGGCAAAGGCAGCAGATAAAAGGGAAAAGATAGCCTTTCTTTGCTCAAGAGGTTATAAGGAGGAGGAGTTGGCCCCTCATGATCATGATATGATCTTTTTCTTCTTCTGTAAAGAACAAGATCAGATCAACAAAGAGAGAAAGAAGGCTGCCAGGAAAAAGATGAGGAAAAAAAAGAAGGAGCAAGAGGCACAACTTGCTGCTTTCAAGAAGGTAGGAGAAAAGAATTGGATGAAAGCTTATCTTAAAGCCCACGGCTTCACTGGCAGGCAGGTGGGACCCATGTCTGAAAAAACCCTACAGCAACATGTCAGTGACATTAAGGCTAACATTTGCTTAGGAAGAAGGCAGGAGGTATCTCAAAGGCAAAGTGTTCAGAAGATGGCACTCAAACCAACTCCCAAACCCAAACCAACACCCAAAACCTATGCCCACACCTTTTCCCTTCTGTATCAAAACTAAGCCTACCATTGAACCCTACACCCTTGAACTAACATCATTAGCCATTCCTACACCTTCACATCCTATCTCTCAACAATCACCACCACCAGCAGTCCTTAAACCCAAAACACAACCCAAAACCCAATCTCAACCCAAACCATCCTCTGAACCTTCCAAGCCCCTGACCTTAGAAGAATTCAAGGAATTAAAAAGAAAGCTCACCAACTATACTACCTTGAGCAAGATCTCTTATAAGGAAGAGTCAATTAAACTGAACTACATTGATGGCTCTTCCTGTTCCCTCATAAGAGATGCATTCCTTGATCTACCAAGGGGAACACTGGACCAAGCTCTCCAACTTCTTGCCACCAATTCTGAAGTACTTAAAGAGGAAGAAAAGAAGTTAAGGAGAAGACTGGTGACTCTGTTGGACATAAGAAAAGGGGACAAGCAACCATCTAATCCCCTCAATCATAAAAGCTCAATTGTCCAATGGAGGTTCGATGAACCTACGCACAACTTTGTTGTGCAAAGGGAGAATGGGCAAGTAAACAGACATGACACATTTGCTCTACTACACTCTAGCAGATTTGATATTGCTGAGTTAGTAGAGTGGCCATTCTCTAATCCCTCAAACTCTTAGATTGCTGCTTATAAAAGGAATCATCTGAGCAGCCTTCATGTTAAAGAGCTTACAACAAAAGCCAAAACTAAAGAAGAGCTTAAAAGGAGAGCAAAGGAAGAAGAAAAAGGAGCAACTAGAAAAGGCAGTTCGTTTCTGTAGATGGTTGAGGGAACAACTTCCGAACCTATAGTTAGATGGGAATATCACTATAATTCCCATCAACTAACTCTCTTAAGAGGGACATAACAAATAGAACATGTCATCCAAAGCAACACACTAGATCTACTATCAATAGATGACTTGTACAAACTCCTCATAATCGCATCAAGAAAGAACAAAGAGACAGACAAATATCTTCTTTTTTTGGTGTTGAAGACCTTGAGGGGTAGGAAGAAGTGAAGTTTTGGTAGCATCAGCCTAGGGGTAGTTTGTTGGATCATATGAGGCTGGTGCAACCAAAACAACACTTAGAAAGATTTTAATGTGCTGAATGAAGTGGTATTTCGAAGGTAAAGCTGCTTTTCCAAAGACAAGTTAGAGATCTTCTAAAACTTAAAGAATGAAGAACTTCCGAAGGAAGAACTCAATCTTCTGAGACTAAGTTATTCTCCTTCCAAAGTATACAACTTAAAAGATCAAAGCCAAAGTCTTCCAAAGAATAAAGTCCTGAAGACTTGCTAAAGTTTGGAAGAAATTGTTTCTTCCAAAGCCAAAATGATCTCGGAAGAATTTATTCTTTCGAAGTCATTTAGCTTCGGAAGACTAACTATGAACCAGTGGACATAAGTTTGGTCTGTCTGACAGCTCGGTGCAACTTTGATATACTGCGTGGCGCTTTCCCACGCCTATGTAGTTGACCATACTTTATCCACTGTTCACTTATTATTATATTAGTATATTTTCCATCTTTAGTTGGTGACAAAAGGTAAGTCATGGACATGTCATGATTACCTAATCTAAGATATTATTTTATCTTAGATACCTTACTTCTAGCAATATAGTATTTCTCTAGTTGTAAGTTCCAGCTGGTTTTCCAAGTATAATCTGCTGTAGATAGTAGTATATATAGTTTCTCTATGTAACTTAGTAACTATACTTGTAAGAGTCTTGTAAAACTAAGTTGAGAAGTAATATATACAAGTATCTTGAAAAACCATTCTTGTGTTCTTGTGTTTTCATTAACTTATTATATTACTTGTGAACTTAGTTGAGATTCTGCTTCATCAACCCGAGTGAATTAAGTGAGTTTGTGTGATTATCCTGTATTGTGAGACAAACACCGATCCTACACTTGATATTTGAGCCTCCAAGGTTTCACCAAGTATATGATTAAACATATTAAACTCCTGGTTCAACATGTCTTTTCTGTTTCTCTCATATCCTTGTTCCCCATAATCTGCTCCTCCATTGCATTCCATAAATCTTTGGTTTTCCTGTAATCCTTGAACTTCCGAGCACTTTTAGTGGTAAATGCATAATGATGGAAGCATACGCCTTATCATCAAGCTCCATTTTCTTCATATCCTCCTCATCCCAGAGGTGTTCATGCTTAGGCACCAAGTCTCCTTTCTTATTGGTATATATCGGTGTAACACCCGAAAATTTAAAAGAAAAGAAAAAAGAAGTATAAAGAAAGAAAGGTGAAATAACCCAAGTTAAGGGGTTAAAGTTGTGAAAGAGGCAAACTTTATTATTATTATGCTTAAAAGGTGGGCATGGCCGCCCACTCCCCTGCTCCACCCACTGCTTCGACTGCAGAAAGAAAAAGAATAGAGTTTTCCATCGGTTTTAGAGAGAAGAAGAAGAAGATAGGCTTGTAGGTAAGTATTTTGCTTGTTTTGTTCAGTTTCAGCTGAATTTTTATCTTTTGGACCAAGTCTTATGTGTTCCTCTGTGTTCAGTTGTGTGTTTTGGTGTGTTTAGGTGTTTAAACACCAAGTGCGCTCGAGTTTGGAGGAGTTTTACTAGAAGGCACCTGTAGGTGAGTTCTAGATCCCCCGGTTTTACTTGTTTTTAAACTTGTTTGGGGTTGAAATGCATAGTACCTACTATTTTACAACAGACAACATGATCTAATCTATGTTTTTGCACCTGTTTTGTGTGTGGGTGTGTGTTTTTGAATATTTGATCGAGTTCTATGATTATGCTTGTTCTAAGTGTTTAGCATGCTAGACCTAGGCTATGAATGTATAAGAATGAGGATTTGGAACTGAATATAGCATAAGTTACAACTGCAGGTTGGTTTAGTTCATCCGCATTTAGATTTGAATATTTGCATAAGTGTTTTGTTCAGGCGCATTTGCTACAGTGATCATGCACATTTCTTTTGTTCATGCGCATTTGCTACAGTGTTCAAGCGCATTTGTTTCAGTCATACGCATTTGGTTCATGCGCATTTCCTGACACTTAGAATATTTCTGAGTATGAACATCCGCATTTGCTCATCCGCATTTCTTTTGTTCATCCACATTGATTTGCTCATCCGCATTTCCATAAGGACTTAGAATTTTTTGAGATTTGGGGAAGTAGAATTTAAGTGCTAAGAAATGATGTTTTATGGTGGCTTATGCTTGTTTATATGTATGCATTGTTTGATGATGTTGTCCCATGTTATGTATGATGTGACTTTACGTGGCGTGTTATGCTTATGAATGTAAAGTATTATATAATGAAAGAGGAAGACAACGTTAACAAAGTGGAATATAACGAATGAATGAAAGTCTTGCAAGCAAATTTAAAGAGGTTCACAACTCATTGAAGAGTTGTTAGCTCAACTATGTGCGATGTAGCGAGCGATCTTGGCTAACCCATGAGGGTACATACAGGTGGTTCAGTCTTGGTGATTGATCCATAAGTGCGAAACGGGATCCTTGTCGCTTAACCCCAAGACTGAGGTGGCTTCATGCCTAACGATAGGGCAAAGTTAAGACAGGATTTAGATAGAAGTGAAAGATAATGAAAAAGTGCGAAACGAATGATTATGAACGATGATGAAAGATAATAATGATATTATCAAAATGTACATATGTTGCATGATCACGAACGAAAGTAAAGGAAAGGTTTTTACTAAGAGTAAAGTATATTATTATTTAAAACTAGAACTCACTCAGCAACGCTGACTTTTTATGCATTTTAGTTGGCAGGTAGCTTGTTACTGAGGATGGCATGAGGGTGAAGCTACTTGGCGGGCAAAGACTGGCATCCATTTCATGCACGATAATGATGTTGTTTTGTAATACAACTAAGTGATATTTTGTAATCTTTTAAACAATGATGTATTACTTGGCAAATGTATTTATTAAAGCAAGAAATGGTTTTTGATAAATTATTCCATTGCAATGTTTTACTTACATAATAAATCTTAATATGTTTTGATATATATGAGGTTGTGATTGACCAACTGTGGGGTTCCCGAGAACGGGGCCTTACAAGTTGGTATCAGAGCCAAAGTTTAAGAGAAATGGGTAAATATTTTCAAAACCTAAACTTAAACTAAGAATAGGACCGAATGGGGGATGCCAGCCCAAGTAGCTACGTGCCATTAGGTAATTTATTTTCTTAAAGTTAACTGGTATTATGTATGTATGCTATCTAATTTATGTGCTCTTAGTAGATTTGGATACTAATGTAGTCAGGATAGGAAATGCTTGGGGGATGAAGAGTAAAGTAAGTGGCTAATCACAACTGGCCACTGTAATTAGGGAATTACTATACTTGAGATAATCTAAGCTATTACCTTGAATGATCGTGTTAGTGTTTGAATCTTATAGTGTTTAGAGGATGGTGGGTGGTAGACCTTTGAAGGCTTCTCGAGGAGGTGTGCAGGTGGTCATGGTCCTGGACCACGTGTCACAAGAAACAAGGCTAAGGCTGCTGAGACGGCTCTTGTAGAGCCCGAGCTTCATCACCAGGAAGGCGGTGATGAGAGTGCTAATCTGAGAGCCTTTGTGAAGAGACAGTTGTGGAGGAAGTTCATCAGGTCATGCAGACGATCCTGCCATCTGTGGTGATCGAGGTTATTCATGCAGTGAGGGAGGATGAAAAGAAAGAGAAGGACGAGAGGAGGAGGACCATTGGGAGAGGTTCAGGTGAAGGGGAGCAACCAGATACTAAGATGGTTGTCTCTAGTGACGAAGAGGAAGAGGAAGCGGTGCTGGGAACTGCCAAGGGGTGTAGTTATGAGGCATTTCAAAGATACAAGCCCCAGACTTTTAATGGTAATGGGAATGCTGCTGCTGCTCACCGATGGGTGAGAGAAATAGAGGCTGTGTTGGACATCAGCGAATGTAGGGAGGATCAAAAGGTGAAGTTTGCTATCCACTCATTCGTGGACTCGGCTTTATGTTGGTGGGACAATATTTTCCAGGCCGAGGGCAGCAGGGCTGTTGGGAGGATGAGGTGGATTGAACTAAAAAAGATGGTGATCGAGGAGTTTTGTCCTCACAGGGAACTTGACAAGATTGAGAGAGAGTTCTTACAGCTTGAGGTGGGAACCATGACACACCAGCAGTATACTACTAAGTTCAATGAAATAGCAAGTCTGGTGCCAGATCAGGTGCCGCCGATGTCAAGGAAGATCAAGAGGTATATTCAGGGTTTGCCGGCACGCATCCACAGGCACATGATCACCGCCTGGCCGAGTACTTTTAGGTCGATGGTTGATCTGGCAGGGAGGTTGTATGATAAGAGAGAGGTGGCAGTGGTAGAGGTGAGTAAGAAGGGTTGTGATGTCAGGAACTGGAATGGGAAGCGGTTTGGTCATGGTGGTGTTACCCCAAGCAACAAGAGGGCAAGGTTGGATGATCGAAGGGTAGTAACATCAGGTACGGGAATGAAGTGGTGTGGTAAGTGCGGGAAGGAACACACAAGGGAGTGTAAGTGGGGACTGAATATCTGCTTAAAGTGTGGGAAGCCCGGTCATATGGCAAGAGAGTGTGGGGTTGTAAGATGTTATAACTATGATGAAGAGGGCCATCTGAGTAGGGATTGCAAGAAGCCGAGGGCTGAAAGTTCTGGGGCAAAGAAGGGGACCGAGAATGATGGGTAGAGAGCAAAAGCCAGAGCATTCACAATGACCCGGGAGGAGGCTAGGGTGGACCCTGATGTTGTGTCAGGTACCTTCCTAGTAAACCGAACTTGTGCCTCTGTACTATTTGATTCTGGTGCTAGTAAGAGTTTTATTTCTGCTGCCTTCTGTGCTAAGTTTCCTGTTAGGAGTAGAAATATTGATGAGCCCTTCGATGTAAAAATGCTATTGGTAAGTCTACCAGGATTTCTGATCTGATAGAGGATTATGACATAGAGTTGGAAGGCAATAGGTTCTCTGCTAAATTATTCGTGATTTCCCTAGGCGGATTTGATGTGGTTCTAGGGATGGATTGGCTAGCAACCTAAGAGGCAAATATTATGTGTCGCAAGAAGATGATCCGATTGACTATGCCTGATGGGAGTTCGGTGACGATCTAAGGTGATCTAGTTACTATGATTTCGAAGGTGATTTCGATGGTGGTGGCAGAGAAATACATGAAACGTGGATGTAGTGCCTACCTGGCTTACGTGAAGGATGTGGATGTGTCAGTACCATAATTTTTTGACGTATCAGTTGTGTGTGACTTTCCAGACGTGTTCCCAGAAGATTTACGAGGTGTGCCACCAGACCGTGAGATCAAGTTCCAGATCGACTTGATACCTGGTGCTTAACCTGTTGCCAAGGCACCGTATCGATTGGCTCCGTCTGAGATGAAGGAACTGATGGTTCAGTTGCAAGAGTTGTTAGACAAAGGGTTCATTCGACCGAGTATCTCTCCTTGGGGTGCTCCAGTCTTGTTTGTAAAGAAAAAAGATGGTAGTATGAGGATGTACATCGACTTCCGTGAGTTAAACAAGTTGACGGTAAAGAACCTATATCCACTACCTAGAATTGATGACTTGTTTGATCAGCTCCAAGGTGCCAGTTGGTTTTCGAGAATAGATCTCCAATCTGGTTATCACTAGATGAAGGTGAAAGAGCAAAATATCCCCAAAACAGCTTTTCTCATGTGTTATGGACACTACGAGTTTCTCGTTATGTCTTTTGGTCTAACTAACACGCCAGCTTCCTTTATGGATTCGATGAAGCAGGTGTGTTGGCCGATGTTGGATAGATCAGTGATTGTGTTTATCGATGATATCCTGATTTACTCGAAGAGCGAAGAAGAGCATGCCAGTCACATTCGTGAGGTATTGGAGACACTTAGAAGAGAGAAGCTGTATGCTAAGTTCTCCAAGTGTGCTTTCTGGTTGCTCGATGTTCAGTTTTTGGGTCATCTGGTAAATTCTGAAGGGATCATGGTATACCCGGAAAAGGTGGAGGCGGTGATGCAATGGAAGACTCCAAAGACGCCATCTGAGATCTGCAGTTTCTTAGGTTTGGTGGGCTATTACAGGAGACTCATTCAAGACTTTTCTAAGATAGCCTCACCATTGACCAAGCTAACCCGCAAGGATGTGAAGTTTGTATGGGTTCTGGAATAGGAGAATGCCTTTGAGGAGTTAAAGACAAGATTGACTCAAGCTCCTGTCTTGACATTACCTGAAGGGAATAAATACTTGGTGGTCTATTCAGATGCTTCTTATTCAGGATTGGGTTGCATGTTGATGCAACGTGGAAGGGTTATAGCCTATGCGTCCCGACAGTTGAAAATCCATGAGGCTAATTACCCTACTCATGACTTGGAGCTAGCGCCTGTGGTCTTTGCATTGAAGATTTGGAGGCACTACTTGTACGGGACGAAGTTCACTATCTTCACTGACCATAAGAGCTTGAAATACTTCTTTGAGCAGAAGGACCTCAATATGAGGCAAAGGAGGTGGTTAGAGTTGATCAAGGATTATGATTATGAGATCCACTACCATCCGAGCAAGGCCAACGTAGTGGCGGATGCCCTTAGCCGAAAGGAGAGACCCGAGCCAATCCGGGTGAAAGCTTACCGGTTGGTGATGACCTCCGATGTGATGGCACATGTCAAGGAATTTCAAGATGAGGAACTGAAGGAAGACCGAATCAACTCCGAAAGAATGAAAGGTCTAGTCTCGGAGTTGGGTGAGAACACTCTTGGAGTTAGAACCCGCTTCGGGCGAATGTGGATCCCTCGTTACGGGAGACCTATGGGGGCGAATCATGGATGAAGCTCATAAGACTTGATACTCAATTCATCCTGGTGCTACGAAGATGTATCATGATATGAAGAAAGATTACCGGTGGCCGGGTATGAAGCGTGATGTAGCGGGGTGTGAGCAGGTGCCTTACTTGCATGCAAGTGCAAGCGGAGCATCAGAAGCCATACAGGAAGATCCAACCTTTGGATATACCCGAGTGGAAATGGGAGCACATCACCATGGACTTCATTACAAAGTTACCTCATACGAAAAGGGGTATGATGCCATATGGGTGATAGTTGACCGTTTGACGAAGAGTGCTCACTTTCTACCGATCCATGAGACGTATTCCTCTGAGAGGTTAGCGAACCTGTTCGTCAAAGAGATTGTGACTCGTCATGGTGTACCGGTGTCTATAGTGTCTGACCGTGACACTCGGTTTACATCTAAGGTTTGGAAGAGATTCCATGATGCGATGGGTACAAGACTACACATCAGTACAGCTTATCATCCTTAGACAGATGGTCAGTCAGAGAGAACCATACAGACGCTTGAGGATATGCTCCGAGCATGTGTTATTGATTTCGAAGGAAGTTGGGACGAACAATTACCGTTAGCCGAATTCTCATACAACAACGGCTATCATGCCAGCATTGGTATGCCACCATATGAGATGCTATATGGTAGGAAGTGTAGGACGCCTGTATATTGGGGAGACATCAGGCAGAAGGAGTTGGGGAGCATTGAGGTGATCGAGGCTACGACTGAAAAGTTGGAAAAGATCAAGGCCTTTATGAAGGTGGCAAAAGATAGACAGAAGTATGGTGGGTGACAAAGCCTTGTTGAAGGTCTCACCTTGGAAGGGGAACATCCGATTTAGAAAGCGGGGTAAGCTGAGTCCGAGGTATATAGGACCTTTTCGAATTATAGCTCGAGTAGGAGAGGTGGCCTATAGGTTGGAGCTACCCGATGATCTAAGTGGGATTCATCCAACATTCCATGTATCTCATCTAAGAAAATGTTTAGCCGATGAAGAAATGATTATGCCACTGGAGGACATTGAAGTGGATGAACGACTTAATTATGTGGAGCAGCCAGTGGCCATCATTGACAGAAAAGAGAAGAGGCTACGGATTAAAGTGGTTCCACTGGTGCGAGTACAGTGGAGGCACATGAAGGGATCCAAGTCTACGTGGGAGACCAAGGAAGAGATGAGACAACATTACCCATAGCTGTTCGAGGAATGACAGGTTTCGGGGACAAAACCTATGTAAGGGGGGTGGACTTGTAACACCAGGAAATT
Organism: Flaveria sonorensis; assembly: GCA_025506505.1. Taxonomy (NCBI): domain Eukaryota; kingdom Viridiplantae; phylum Streptophyta; class Magnoliopsida; order Asterales; family Asteraceae; genus Flaveria; species Flaveria sonorensis. Next base: position 49,416,559 of record CM046426.1, read on the forward strand.
TAAAAGAAAAGAAAAGAGAAGTATAAAGAAAGAAAGGTGAAATAACCCAAGTTAAGGGGTTAAAGTTATGCAAGAGGCAAACTTTATTATTATTATGTTTAAAAGGTGGGCATGACTGCCCACTCCCCTGCTCCACCCACTGCTTTGACTGCAGAAAGAAAAAGAACAGAGTCTTCTATCGGTTTTAGAGAGAAGAAGAAGAAGATCGGCTTGTAGGTAAGTTTTTTGTGTGTTTTGTTCGGTTTCAGCTGAATTTTTAGATTTTGGACCAAGTCTTATGTGTTCCTCTGTGTTCGGTTGTGCGTTTTGGTGTGTTTAGGTGTTTGAACTCCAAGTGCTCTTGAGTATGGAGGAGTTTTACTGGAAGGCTACTGTAGGTGAGTTCTAGATCCTTGGTTTTACTTGTTTTTAAACTTGTTTGGGGCTAAAATGCATAGTACCTACTATTTTACAACAGACAACATGATCTAATCTATGTTTTTGCACCTGTTTTGTGTGTGGGTGTGTGTTTTTGAATATTTGATCGAGTTCTATGATTATGCTTGTTCTAAGTGTTTAGCATGCTAGACCTAGGCTATGAATGTATAAGAATGAGGATTTGGAACTGAATATAGCATAAGTTACAACTGCAGGTTGGTTTAGTTCATCCGCATTTAGATTTGAATATTTGCATAAGTGTTTTGTTCAGGCGCATTTGCTACAGTGATCATGCACATTTCTTTTGTTCATGCGCATTTGCTACAATGTTCAAGCACATTTGTTTCAGTCATACGCATCTGGTTCACGCGCATTTCCTGACACTTAGAGTATTTTTGAGTATGAACATCCGCATTTGTTCATCCGCATTTCTTTTGTTCATCCGATTTGTCTATTCATCCGCATTGGTTTGCTCATCCGCATTTCCATAAGGACTTAGAATTTTCTGAGATTTGGGGAAGTAGAATTTAAGTGCTAAGAAATGATGTTTTATGGTGGCTTATGCTTGTTTATATGTATGCATTGTTTGACGATGTTGTCCCATGTTATGTATGATGCGACTTTACATGGCGTGTTATGCTTATGAATGTAAAGTAGTAAATAATGAAAGAGGAAGACAACGTTAACAAAGTGGAACATAACGAATGAATGAAAGTCTTGCAAGCAAATTTAATGAGGTTCACAACTCATTGAAGAGTTGTTAGCTCAACTGTGTGCCATGTAGCGTGCGATCTTGGCTAACCCATGAGGGTACACACAGGGGGGTCAGTCTTGGTGACTGATCCATACGTGCAAAACAGGATCCTTGTCGCTTAACCCCAAGACTGAGGTGACTTCGTGCCTAACAATGGGGCAAAGCTTAAGACAGGATCTAGATAGAAGTGAAAGATAATGAAAAAGTGCGAAACGAACGGTTATGAACGATGATGAAAAATAATAATGATATTATCAAAATGTACATATGTTGCGTGATCACGAACGAAAGTAATGGAAAGGTCTTTACTAAGAGTAAAGTATATTATTATTTAAAACTAGAACTCACTTAGCAACGCTGACTTTTTATGCATTTTCAGTTTTCAGGTAGCTTGTTACTGAGGATGGCATGAGGGTGAAGCTATTTGGCGGGCAAAGACTGGCATCCATTTCTTGCACGATAATGATGTTGTTTTGTAATACAACTAAGTGATACTTTGTAATCTTTTAAACAACGATGTATTACCTGGCAAATGTATTTATTAAAGCATGAAATGGTTTTTGATGAATTATTCCGCTGCAATGTTTTACTTACTTAATAAATCTTAATATGTCTTGATATATATGAGGTTGTGATTGACCAACTGTGGGGTTCCCGGGAATGGGGCCTTACAATCCGGATACACCCTTGTTTAATTGATCTCATCATCCTCGGTTCAGTGTATATAGCATGGTTCTCAAAGCGATAGACCCAATCAGTATAGTCTTCTTCACTGAGAAGTCGAGGAGGCTTTGTGCTCATGCCGATCTCATTGTCGACGTTAAGAGTAGCAGTGACGTGCTTCAAGTTTGCCATTGAGAAATATTGGATTCAAACTTTTTCAAAAAATCTACAAAGTTGAAGTTCTCGCGCGAATAGTCTTAACCAAAACTAATTCGCACAAGTTCTCGCACAAACTTTTCGCATGTAAACTTTTATAACTGATTGTTACGAAATGTTTAACTTTTCGCACGAAAGGAATCTTTCTGTAACAGATTTTCAACAAACTTTCACGAAAAACACACTTTTCACGCGAAAAGTTACTTTTCGCGTGCCAAACTTAAGTTTTCGCCTAATCAAACTCAATCAACTTCAACAATTCCAGCCTCTAATCAACCACCAATTTGTTCAAAATTAACTGGATAATCTTTCAATTAGTGATTTTAGGTTTAGTTATGATCCTAATTGTCTCTATGTGATTGAATTAAGCTCAATTAATCACATAAACAGGTCATATCTTCATTTAACAGCATAACAACTCTTAAAATCTTCAAAAGTGATCAAATATAGCATAATTTCAGTAAATCTTTAAGGAACTTCAAATCGGATTTCAAGAACACTTCAACAAATACTTATCAATCTTTGATTCAATCGATCTAGAGCAAACCTTACTCTGATACCAATTGTAAGGATCAACAATATAACAAGTTTGATCTCATGAGGAGAATGCAGAATGTAATCGCTCACGGTTGTAAGATTGAATAAGTAGACGACATGATCAAATGAACTAGAACACAAATGTAAATAATATTCAGTGTATTGCTCTCTGATTTGAAACAATTACAATGAGTGCAAAATCAGGAAAATGAGAAAAGCTACTTAAATACATTACAAAACATATATTTATACTAAACTATGAAGTTCTCGCGCGACAAACAGGTTCTCGCGCGACTTCCATGTTTTTGAGCGAGAAGCAAGTTATCGACAACTCTAACTTTTTGACTTGATCTTCTCTATCTTGAAATGTACTTAACATGATCATCGAAACATTGTTGACATAATTAACATAAAAATAATAAGGTTTTGTCAAGTCTTAACACAAATTGAAACTAAAATAATTAAATGGGAGATGTGAGAGGATATGTATAGTATAACTAAAAGTTCATATTTTTAGAATTAAAACTGATAAAATAAAAATATAAAGTATAAAACTTTTGAATGAATGAGCACAAACGAAGACGTAACAAGCATAAACAAACAGATTATCAAACATTTACGAACATAAGATGAACGAACATGACCTATGTTCATGTTCATTCAATTTTAAAAAAAAATATTGTTGGTGTACGTTCATTTTTTATATAAACAAACATAAACAAACTTCCCGTTGAATAGTTCGCGAACTATTCGTTGAATGTTTGGTTTACTTAGAACCTTATTGAACATCATTTTGTGATCTAAAGGGACGTTTGGTATGATGTGTAAGGCCCCGTTCCCTGGACGCTTACAGTTGATTAATCATCGCATAATACATTTAAAACACATCATTTGCAGCGGAATTAAAACTTTACATCCATGATTAAAATCATGTCAATTATCAAATCATTCATTTACATCTCAAAATTTTGTTAATACAATAATCATTTCCAAAAATGTGGATGCTAGAAGCAAATCATTCCCAGTAGCTTATGCATCCATGCCTGCACCTTCTCAGCATCCAACGGTTACCTGCCAACTACTATGCATACAAAAAGTCAGCGATGCTGAGTGAGTTCTAGTTTATAATTAAACTACTTTACTTTTCGTTAAAACATATCCTTTACTTTCGTTCATGATCACACATCGTACGTACATCTTGATAATAATTATTATTACCTTCTCATCATCATTCATAATCGTTTGTTTTCGTACTTTCTTTTGTTTACGTTCTTTCACGTTTAATCTAGATCCTATCATATGCTATGCCCCATCATCGTGCACAAAGCAACTTCCGTCTTGGGGTCAAGCGACAAGGATCCTGTTTTCGTACGTCTTGATCAGTCACAAAGACTGACCCCCTGTGTGCATCCTCATGGGATAGCAAAACCACACACAGTTGAGCTAACAACCCTTCAATGAGTTGTGAACCTCCTTTCAATTTGCTTGCAAGACTTTCATTCATTCATTACGTTCCACTTTCATCGTTATCTTTCACTTTCGTTACATAATACTTTACTTACATACTCATACATATCAAGTAAAGTCACATGATAAAGCCTATAGTTTTAAAATCATGTAACGTGAAAAGATAACACATCACACATAATAGCATAGCATGCAAAAACTTAACATACATCAGCAACATATCTCGCAAGAACTACCCCTTTCGCGCAAGAACCATCCTATCGCGTGAAAACCGTCAAGTCACGCGAGAACCACATGTCGCGCGAGAACTTACAAATCGAATGAGAACTACCTGTCGCACGAAAACATGCATATCGTGTGAAAACTACACCTTTCACGCGAGAACTTCTCAGAATTCAAAATCTTAACGTACATCAAAATTGCTCGCGCGAAAACTACAGGTTTTTCCCGCCCAATCACAACTTATCACGTCTAAGGCTGTTCTAACATGCAAACATCTTAAACACCATCATACCAAGCATGAACATGCACATTCAAATGTTCTAGTATGTATAATAGCCCCAAAACAAAAAACTTGCGTAAAAAGGGGACTAGAAACTCACTTCATGAAGTTCTAGAACAAACGCAACCTTCCAGAAGCCTTGCCGAGCGAAAACTACATAACCATACGTTATATTCATCAATAATCCATTCTTAGTACATAACACGAGTTACTACATGAGTTACATACCTTAAACACTTAGATTCTTCACTTTCTCTCTCTACGCAGCCGATTTCTCTTTCTAGCAGCTGAACTTTTTGCCTGAAATGGAGTCAGAGAGGGTGTTCTCAGCTATTTATACCCAGCTGAGCTTTTCGCATGAACTTCTAGCGCGAGAACTTTCTTTTGCATGAGAATTTCACTTGAAATTTTCAGACGTTACAAGTCCACCCCCCTTATTGAGGTTTCGTCCCCGAAACCTGTCAGCTCTCGAACAGCTGTGGCTAATGATGTCTCATCTCTTCCTCGGTCTCCCATGTAGACTCAGACCCCTTTCGGTTTTTCCACTATACACACACAAGTGGAACCACTTTGTTCCTTAACCTTTTCTCCTTTTTATAAATGATGGCCACCGGTTGCTCCACATAATTGAGCCGTTCATCTACCTCAATATCCTCTAGTGGCACAATCATATCCTCGTCGGCTAAGCACTTTCTCAGATGAGATACATGGAACGTCGGGTGAATCCACTTAACTCATCGGGTAGCTCTAATCGATAGGCCACCTTTCCTAACCGGATGATCCCTTTCAAAGGTGAGACCTTCAACATAACTCTATCACCCACCTTGAATTCAATTGGTCTGTACCTCTTGTTGGCATACGACTTTTGTCTATCCTTCCCCGTATTTATAAAGGTCGTGATCTTCTCCAACTTCTCAGTCGTAGCCTCGATCACCTCAAGGCTTCCTAACTCCTTCTGCCTTATGTCACCCCAACATATGGGCATTCTACACTTCCTAGTATGTATCATCTCATAAGGAGGGATACTAATACTGGCATGATAACTGTTGCTATATGAGAACTCGGCTAATGGTAAGTGTTCATCCCAACTTCCTCCAAAATCGATCATGCATGCCGATAGCATATCTTCCAGCCTCTTAATAGTTCTCTCCGACTGACCATCTATCTGAGGATGGTAATATGTAGCCTCGTCCCCATCGTGTCGTAGAATCTCTTCCAAAACTTTGATGTAAACTGAGTGTCATAGTCCTAGACACCGGTACGCCATGACGAGCTACGATCTCCTTAATGAACAGATTCGCCAACCTCTCAGATGAATACATCTCACGGATCGGTAGAAAGTGAGCACTTTTCATCAGACGGTCTACTATCAACCATATGGCATCATCCCCTCTTGCAGTACGCGGCAACTTCGTAATGAAGTCCATGGTGACGTGCTCCTATTTCCACTCGGGTATATCCAAAGGTTAGACCTTCCCGTATGGCTTCTGATGCTCCACCTTCACTTGCAAACAAGTAAGGCACTCACTCACGTACTCTGCTACGTCTCACTTCATTCCAGGCTACCAGTAATCTTTCTTCATATCATGATACATCATCATGGTACCGGGGTGAATCGAGTATCGAGTCTTATGAGCCCAAATCGGGTTCTAACACCGAGAGTGTTCTCACCCAACTCCGTGACTAGGCCTTTCATCCTTTCAAAGATGATTCGATCCTCTTTAAATGCCTCATCCTAAAATTCCTTGACCTGCTTCATCACGTCAGAGGTCATTACCAACTGATAAGCCTTTACCGAATCGGCTCAGGTCTCACTTTTTGGCTAAGGGCATTCGGCACTACGTTGGCCTTGCCTGGAAGGTAATGGATCTCATAATAATAATCCTTGATCAATTCTAACCACCTCCTTTGCCTCATATTGAGATCCTTTTGCTCAAAGATGTACTTCAAGCTCTTATGGTCAGTGAAGATAGTGCACTTCTTCCCGTACAAGTAGTGCCTTCAAATCTTCAATGCAAAGATCACCGCCGCCAACTCCAAATCATTAGTAGGGTAATTAGCCTCATGGATTTTCAACTGTTGGGATGTATAGGCTATTACCCTTCCCCGTTGCATCAGTAACCCAACCCCGAATAAGAAATATCTGAATAGACCACTAAGTCTTCGCTCCCTTCGAGTAACGTTAGGACAGGAGCTTGGGTAAATCTTGTCTTTAGCTCTTCAAAAGCATTCTCCAGTTCTAGACCCCATACAAACTTCACCTCTTTGCGGGTCAACTTGGTCAATGGGTAAGCTATCTTAGAAAGGTCTTGGATGAATCTTCTGTAATAGCCCACCAAACCCAAGAAACTACGAATCTCGGATGGCGTTTTGGAGACTTCCATTGCATCGCCTCCTCAACTTTCATCGGTTTCCACCATGATTCTTTCCAGGTTGAACACATGACTCAGAAACTGAACCTCGAGCAACCAGAATGCGCACTTGGAGAACTTGGCATACAGTTTCTCCCTTCTAAGCGTTTCCAGCACCTCCCGAATGTGACCAGCATGTTCCTCTTCGCTCTTCGAATAAATCAGGATATCATCAATGAGCACAATCACTGATTTATCCAACATCGGCTGACACACCCTATTCATCAAATCCATAAAAGCAGATGGCGCGTTGGTTAAACCAATGGACATAACAAGAAACTCGTAGTGTCCATATCACATACGAAAACTGGTTTTAGGTATATCCTACTCCTTCACCTTCAACTGATGGTAACCAGATTGAAGATCTATCCTCGAGAACCAACTGGCACCTTAGAGCTAATCAAATAAGTCATCAATCCTCAGTAACGAATATCGGTTCTTCACGGTTAACTTGTTCAGCTCATGGGAGTCGATGCACATCCTCATGCTACCGTCCTTCTTCTTCACAAACAAGATCGGAGCACCCCATGGAGAGATACTACATCAAATGAATCCCTTATCCAATAGCTCTTGCAGCTGAGTCATCAACTCTTTCATCTTAGAGGGAGCTAGATGATATGACGCATTAGCAAGAGGTTGGGCACCAGGTATCAGGTCAATCTAGAACTCGATCTCATGGTCAGGTGACACACCTGACAAGTCTTCCAGGAATACGTCAGGGAAGTCGCACACTACTAGCACATTCGACAATCGTGGTACCGACACATCCACATCCTTCACATAGGCTAGATAGGCACCACATCCATGCCTCATACACTTCTCAGCCACAACCATCATAATCACCTTTGGAACCATAGTAACCCTATCGCCATAGATCGTCACTGAACTCCCATCCAACGTAGTCAATCAAATCAACTATTTGCGACACATAATATTTGCCTCATAGGATGCTAGCCAATCCATCCGTAAGACTAAATCGAATCCGCCTAAGGGCATCATGAATAATCTAGCAGAGAAACTATGGCCTTCTAATTCTATGTCACAATCCTCTACCACATCAGAAATCTTAGTAGACTTACCAATTGCAGTTTCTACGTTAAAGGGCTCATCAATCTACCTACTCCTAGCGGGCAACTTGGCCGCAGAAATAAAACTCCTACTAGCACCAGAATCAAAAAGTACAGAGGCACAAGTCTGGTTAACTATGAATGTACCTGACACAACATCGGGGTCCCCTATAGCCTCCTCTCGAGTCATAGTGAATGCCCTAGCCTTCTCCCTCTGCCCCTCATTCTCAATCCCCTTTCTTGCCCCAGAGTTTTTGGCCCTCGGCTTCTTGCAATCCCTGCTCATATGACCCTCTTCACCATAATTATAATACTTTATAACCCTACAATCTCTCTCCATATGATCAGGCCTCCCACACTTGAAACAGACGTTCGACCCCACTTACATTCTCCCACATGGCCTCTCCCACACTTGCTGCGCTCCTTCGCCACTACCTCGGTCGTAGCTGCCCTGTGACCCTCCACCATTGCCTTCTTGCCCTTTGGGGTGAAACCACCACTACCAAAACATTTCCTATTCCAGTTCCTATCTCAACTTCCCTTCCTGTTCACCTCCACCACAGTCACCTCCCCCCTCTCATCATACAGTCTTCCTGCAGGGTCAACCACCGACCTAAACATACTTGGCCGGGCGGTGATCATGTGTCTGCGGATATCCTCTGGCAGACCCTGGATGTACCTTTAAATCTTTCGTGACACAGGCATCACCTGATCTGGCACCAACCTTTCCATCTCATTAAACTTCGTCGTGTACTATTGGTGCGTCATAGTTCCCGCCTCCAACTGCAGGAACTCCCTCTCGACTTTATCGAGTTCCCTGTGAGGACAAAACTCCTCAATCACCAGCTTCCTCAGTTCACTCCACCTTATCCTCCTAATCACCTTACTACCCTCGGCCTGGACAATATTGTCCCACCAGCATAAGGCCCAATCCACAAACGAGTGGATAGCAAACTTTACCTTCTGATCCTCTCGGAACTCGCTAATATCAAGTACCGCCTCCATCTCTCTCACCCATCGGTGAGCAGCAGTAGCATTCCCATTCCCGTCAAAAGTGAAGACCTAAACGTACTTGTAACGCCCTATTCCTGAGACACTTATAGTTGGTCAATCATCGCATAATACATTTAAAACACATCATTTGCAGTGGAATTAAAACTTTTCATCGATGATTAAAATCCTATCAATACATCAAATCATTCATTTACATCTCAAAATTTTGTTAATACAATAATCATTTCCAAAAATTTGGATGCCAGACGCAAATCATTCCCAGTAGCTTATGCATCCATGCCTGCACCTCCTCAGTATCCAACGGTTACCTGCCAACTGCTAGTGCGACAACTAAAGGTTTTTCCTGCCCAATCACAACTTATCGCGTCAAAGGCTTTTCTAACATGCAAACATCTTAAACACCATCATACTAAGCACAAACAGGTACATTCCAACATTCTAGTATGCATAATAGCCCCAAAACATAAAACTTGCTTAAAAAGGGGACTAGAAACTCACTTCTTGAAGTGCTAGCACAAACAAAACCTTCCCAAAGCCTTGCCGAGCAAAAACTACATAACCATATGTTATATTCATCAATAATCCATTCTTAGTACATAACACGAGTTACTACATGAGTTACATACCTTAAACACTTAGATTCTTCACTTTCTCTCTCTACGCAGCCGATTTCTCCCTCTAGCAGCTGAACTTTTCGCGTGAAATGGAGTCAGATAGGGTGTTCTCAGCTATTTATACCCAGCTGAGATTTTCGCATGAACTTCTCGCGTGAGAACTTCCTTTCGCGCGAGAACTTCACCTGCCTTCTTTTTCTTTGAAATTTTCGGGCGTTACATGATGAAACTTGATGGAATTTGATGAAATTGAATTTAAAATCCATTTCTTAAGGTGTTAGTTGGTTAGGTGATGAATTTGAAACTTTAATAAACTATATCCAAATCCTTTAATTAATGAACTTTAGTATCCTACCTCTTACAAAGAATGCATTGCAAAGAATCTCAATGGCGTCATTTAGAAAGACCTAGGTTAACCCTAAATAACAATGAAAATTTACATTGTTATCCACGCACGTTGACCGCCACCTATTTACTTGATCTTGCCTGCCATAGTCTACCTCCGTTGACCACCCGCCTTAGTAGACATTATTGGCTATCTCTATCTAGAAATTTAAAATTTTCTTATAAATAAATAAAACTAGATATTAACTATCAAAACCAACTTGGCCACCTAGCCAATATTAGCCCTCCTACTTTCTTGGATTACTGACTTGCACTCCAAGACTTGACAATAAGGTTTAGCCAACAGTATGTAGTGTTTGAGGAATGTAAGATGTGGACAAGCCTTATCTGTATCTCATGTGGGCAAACAATTAGCTACCAGCCGGTTGGTGTTTCATGCCATTTTGCCCATTTCTTGATGTCGCAACTGTTGGAGTTGTAGAGATAGAAGGGTTTTTGGTGGTAGTTTATCGCTGCTGCTACCATCACCCACCACCCACCACCCGAGAACACCACCGTTCACCCTAACTTTGTCTTCTAGATTTCCACTCACCACTGGAGAGTGCCATCGCTGATAGAAACTATTTCATTGATCCTATTGAAGTTTATGGTATGTTTTCTCCCTATTATTGCAAAATTGTCTCTTTGTTTGTTCTAGTCTATCGTTTCTTAACATTAGTGAACACTTTTCTTGATTGTAACAAGTAATGAACTCATATTATTTTCACTTAAAATACACCATGGTGGAAGGTTTCTGAGGTTTCCATCAAGTGTGTATGTGAAGGGTAAGGTGTCATATGTAGACGTGGTACATATTAAAGTGTTTTCAGGCCATGATGTTGATGCCATGCTAGAGCTTGGTTACCCGGTATATGAGATATTGTGCTACAATTTTAAAATTCTGATTCTAGACTTGGATGTAGGAATAAAAGCACTTAATGGTGATTTAGATGTATAAAACTTAAAACAATATATGCATAGGTTTAGATGATTGAACTATATATTAAACACAAGGTTATAAACTTAACACCTACTTACAATCACCTAATTAAAGTGCATAAATATTGATTAAAGAGGTGGATTATAGTGGACCATCTAATAATAAAAGACAGTTATTACTAGAGTGGACTAAAGATGAGGATCATAAAGGGGACTTGTTATGGAACAAAGGAAACAACAAGGGGTTGTTGCTGTGGAATTAGGGGATCATAAAGGGAATGTTGTTATGGAACAAGGGGATCTTTTAGGGGATGTTACTATGGAACAAGGGGATCAAAAAAAGATGTTATTATAAAAAGACACATGTAATGATTGATAGTGAGGAAGATGATCCAGTTCAAGATGATGTAATGCAAAAAGCACTCCATCATGATACAGTTCAAGATGATGTAATTCATGAAGTAGTCCATCATGATGTAGTTCAAGATGATGGAATGCATGAAGCAGTCCATCATGATACAGTTCAAGATGCAATTTTGCAAGATAATGTTTTCCCCGATGATATTTTCTTATTAACATTTATGGATGCTTATCAGATATACAATGATACAGTCCAATATGATACAGTCTAAGATGATGCAGTCCAACATGATGTAGTCCAAGATCATACAGTCCAACATGATGTAGTCCAAGATAATGTTATCCAATATTGTGATTCAGATTCCAAGGACTTTGATTTTATTGAAGATGAAGATAATCCTTTGCAAGATATGGAAGTTAACATGGTAGACTATTAAGCTTTTGGTGATATGAATGTAGATAATATGGCTGGGAATGGATAGTGTAAGTGATGAAGGTGATACCCCAATTAGTAGGGAAAATAAAACAATGAACAAGAAGAATAAAATCTAGAAAGCACTTGCCTCATCACCATTTTATGTTGAGTAAATTTTTGGAGATAAAGAAGAGATCAAGGCTATTGTTAATACTACTGCTGTGCAAACTAGGAGGTACTAGTTTTCTAAAAAAATGACAAGCTTCGAATACATGTGGTATGTTACAAAACTGATCTAGCTTCTTTTGTTAGTGAAGGAAAAAATAAGGAAAGTTCAAAGGTAGGTGGGTTTAATTATAGTCAAGATTCTAGAAAATAAAGCATCTTATGTGGTTGGTAATAGTGCCAATAAATAATACCATTAAGAAAAGGTTCCCAAGCACCCATTTGCGCATGGACATTGCACATATCAAGGGGAAACACTAATGATATGTGGGATGTGAAGACTTTCTTAGAAGAACACAAATTTATGCAAACAAGATAGGTAAGACTTTACATAGTTTCAACCATTGCTAAAGAAGTAGAATGTCTTCTTGAGTCCAATCACAATATACCTGTAGAGGCCCTTTACGACATTCTACAAAGGAAGAATTAGGTATAGATTTCCTTAAAAAAAACTTTTAGGGCAAATTCCATGGCACTACAGAAAATCAAAGATGATTACATATCTTAGTATGCATTATAAAGAGACTAATATGATGAGTTGTTCAGATCTAATCCTAGCCTAATAGTGAAGTTAGATGTTGAAAGAGAGTGCCAAACTAGTAGGTAAACCAGATAGTTCTAAAGAATTTACATCTGCTTTGCTACTTGATAGAGAGTTTTTAGGTCTAAATGGTCGTTTTATGAAAGCTGCATTCCAGGACAAATTTTGACTATTGTGGAGTTGACTCTAACAATGGAATTTACCCACTTACATATGCAGTGGTGGAGGCTGAAGCCATTAACTCATGGACTTGGTTCTTTGAAAATCTTAGTCTTGATATTGATTTGAATAGTAACTCTAATTTTAGTTTCATAAGTAATAAGACAGAAGGTAAATTGTTTACATTAAAGTGTGTATTTAATAATTTCAATAATTAATTCTTTTGATATGTTTGTAGGGGATTATACTAGCTTTGAAAAAGGTTTTTCTAGCTGCTGTGCATAGATACTTTCTAAGACATATTTGTGAAAACATGAAATCAAAATGGAGAGGTCACATGTACAAGGATTTATGAAGTGTGCTAATGCAACTACAATCCTTGAATTTGAGAAACATATGGAAATAATAAAAAACATGATTCATCTTTGTATACTTAGTTGAGAGAGATCCCAGCACTCCATTAGACTAGATCATATTTCTGTTGTATGTTTCCTTTTTAATAGTCTAACCATCGTTGTTGTTTAATATAATTGGTTATGAGAAATTATTTATAATGAATGTTTCTAAAACATGTAGAGCAACATGTGGTATTTTGTTGAACAATCTTTGTGAAGTGTTTAGTAGGCAGTTGGTAGGGGGTAGAGACAAACTCATCATATCATGTTTGGAATACATCATGGAATACATGCTATAAAGGATTCTTGTGGTTCAAAAATTTATTTCCAAGTATTAGGGGCCCTTTACACCCTCTGCAACCAAAGCATTCAATATCATTAAGAGTTCTACTATCTCAGAAATGTTCTTAGGGGCTCTTGACTTGATTAATGTTTGTATGTAAAATGGCAGGCCCCTGATAAATTGATTCATCATTCACTCCTCCTTTGCAACTAGATGAGGAACTAGTCATGCTATCATGTTAATGTTAGTGAAATACTCTCGATATGTCTTGTTCCTAAGTTTTAGCTTAAAGAATTTAACTCCAATTTGTTTCATTTCACTTATAGGACAGAACTTCTTGAGGAACTCTAGAATTCTAATTGAAATAGATATACTACCGAGCCTTGTTATGATTAGCGCAGTAACTTATATCTAATACCGACTCCATTTGTCTTAACCATTCATGAGCCTCTTTGGCTACCCTTTTTCCATGAAACATAAAACATTTTATAAGTGCATTCATTGTCCTTGTCTTTTATTTTGTGAGCCTTTTTATCAACTTTCTTAATTGTGGATGATGATGAGCTTTCCACTGTTTTTCTATTTGATTTTCTGGTCTGTTCTGTCACACCCTAAAAATTCATGTGAGGGATTCTACCACGAGGCATGTGAACAAACCAGGATCTAAGTAATTAGTTACTCTAAATGACTCTATGTGAAACTTTAAAATAAACCTAATAGATTAAAAGTTTAAAACTTACGGAAGCGTTAAGTAAATATTCCAAACCCAAAGTATATAAATGTAAATGCGCAAACACACGCACAAACCATTGTTTAAATGTACGCATAAAAATCCAATAAAAACGTATAAATGTTCAAAGCATGATTGACCCATGAGTGCTCCTAGATGCAAATGTTAATAATAAACTGAGAAAAGCATACTAAAGTGTCAACACAATGGTTTGTGAGTTCAAGAGTTTATAAGTAATAATAAGCAATAGCAGTTATAAAACATAAGCAAGTGTATTTGTAACACCTAGAATATTATTAAAAGAAGGAAAAGTGAAACACTTCAAAGTAAAGGGGGTTAAATTGTGCAAGTGGCAAACTTGTCTATTATGGGTTCAAAAAGCAGGGGATGGCCGCCCACACCCCCATTTCACTTCTGCTTTTGGCTGCAAGAAGAGAAGAAGCAGTTCGACTGGATTTTTAGTGTGAGAAGCTGAAATTCTCCTAGAAGGTGAGGTTTTCTTGCATTTTCTGCTCGGTTTTCAGCTGTGTTAAAGCTGCTGGACCGATTAATACGTTTTTCTTTTTTTGGCTGCTTGTTTCGGTGTGTTTAGGTGTTAGAACTCCTGTTTGCTCTCGGTTTGAAGAAGTCTTACTCGAAAGATGTAAGAGGTGAGTTCTAGATTCCCCTATTTTACTTGTTTTAAACTCGTTTGGGGCTGAAACACATATTTACTGAATTTTTACAACCGGAGCATGAGTTTTTCTGCGTTTTGCATCTGATATGTATGCGATGTGTGTGATTTTAAATGCCTTCTTTGATGTTGCATAGTTGTAAGCTCTGTTCTAAGTATTTAGCATGATAGGTCTGTGCCAAGGATATGTTAGAACGAGGATATGGAACCTGTGGAATAGTCTAAGTTGTAAGTGTTCATCCGCACTTGTTGGAGTTCATCCGCATTTGCCGAACATTCAACCGCATTGGATTTATGTTTAATAGCAAGTCTTTTGCTCATCCACATTGCTTCTGTTCATCCGCATTTGCTTTTGCTCATCCGCAGTTGTAAGAGTTCATCCGCATTTGCTGGTCTTCATCCGCATTTGCTGAACTTCAACCACATTGGTTAAGTTCATTCACATAAGACTTAGCTCATCCGCATTTAGTATTGTTTATCCGCATTTGGACTTGTTCATCCGCATTTGTTCATCCACATTGGTTTACATTCATCTGCATTTCTTTGGGGACTTAGTTTCTAAATTTTTAGGAATAGAGTTTAAGTGTTAGGAACTTATGTTTAATGGAAGTTTATACTTGTTCTATTTTTCTACTGTCTCATTTATCTTCTTATGGGCTGCTTGTTATGGATAATTATTACTATTTCATGATACGTGATTTTAAGGTAATGAATATTTTAAAAGTATTATTCGTAATAAGTGGACACAAAGGAATAAAAGAAGGACAGTGAAACTTAATAAATGTTACCCCCGGGCCCTTATGATGAATGAAAGCCTTGCAAGCACAATGAATGGAGGTGCACGACCATGTAGTCATTAGCTCAACTGATGTGCGGCTGTTTCAGCCCATAAGGATGCACATCTGGGGGTCTAATCCTTGTGATTGACCAATGTATGATGAATGGGACCCGTATTCATGAGCAGGCTTCGTGCCTAGCAGTGTGGGTCAACTGTCGATGGGTTAGCTACCATGATAAAAGTTTGCCGACAGGGGTTCGGCATCTGTTGCCAACCAACAATGTAAGCTCTTGCTTCATGCAATCCTAGTTAATGAAAGAGAAAGATAATGAAAGAAAGAAGAATAATGAATCTCCTAATGATAGATTATGTATAATGTTGAATGATCACCAAGTGAAATTTACAAAAAAAATGTATATTTTCTATATTATCAAACTAAAACTCACTCAGCAACGCTGACTTTTTATATGCATTTTCAGTTGGCAGGTAATGGTGTTGCTGGGGATGGCACGAGGTTGAAGCTACCTGGAAAATAAAGACTTAAGGATATGTGTAATCAGAAACGAAACAATAAATTTCCAAAAATGCTTGCTTTAACAGAAAAAGTGAGTGCTGTGTTAATGGGTTCCTTACCCCTGAAGCTTCGGGATCCTGGAACGCCCTTGATACCAATTCAAGTTAGGGACTTTAAAATGGCAGGGCTGTTATTAGATATTGGAGCAAGTGTAAGTATCCTTCTGGGGAGCTTATATGATCAATACAATTTCGGTCCACTTCGTAAGGCAGATACGACGTAGTATTAGCTGATTTAACACCTAAGCTTCCAAGAGGGATCGTGTCCGATGTAATTGTCATGGTTGAAGATTTCTACTACCCGGTGGATTTCTTGGTTTTAGATTATGTGTCAAATGATAAAACAAAGCAACCTAATGCTTTGATAAATTGTAGAACCGGGACAGTAGATATGACATTTGGTAATAGAAAATTGTGTTTAAATGTGTTTTCTAATACACCCAACTCTCTACCCAATGATGAATGCTTTATGGCGGACATCATTGATGAGTGTAATCCTCACGAAAGTGAAGATGCCACCATAGAGACTTGTTTTGCTTGTGATGATGCAGGTTGGAACCATCGGAAAGCTCTAGAGATTGAAGAACAACAGTTGGATCTGATGGTTATCAATGTCGTTAGCCCACCCTGGAGATATCAAGTTGAAAGCTTGCCTAAGCCTATAGACAAAAAGATGAAACCTTCTTTGGAAACTCCACCAAAGTTAGAGTTGAAAGATCTTCCCAAGCACCTTAAATATGCATTTTTGGGAGAAGACAACACCTTACCCGTGATCATCACCGCCAACTTAGAAGAGAATCAAGAAGCCTGTTTGTTACATGTTCTTCAATTGTGATGCACAAGATCATAACTGATGTCGATGTCAAACCATCACGTGATACTCAAAGAAGGTTGAACCTAAACATGAGGGAAGTAGTGAAGAAAGAGGTACTTAAATGTTTGGATGCAGGTATAATCTACCCACTTTTTGATAGTACATGGGTAAGTCCAACACAAATGGTACCGAAGAAAGCAGGCATTCAGGTAGTTAAAAGCGAGAAAGGTGAACAAATTACCACTCGGCCGGTAACCGGGTGGCGTGTTTGTATTGATTATCGGAAATTAAATGATGCCACATCTAAGGATCACTTTCCACTTCCATTCATTGATCAAATTATTGAGAAACTGGTAGGTCAGAAGTTTTACTATTTTCTAGATGGTTATTCGGGATATAATCAAATTGCTATTCACCCCAGAACCAACAAAAGACAACATTCACTTGCCCTTATGGCACATTTGAATTTAGGCGAATGCCATTTGGTTTGTGTAATGCCCCGGCCACCTTTCAAAGGTGTATGATGAGTATCTTTTCAGATATGGTCGGGGAGTCCTTAGAAGTTTTAATGGATGATTTTTCAATTTTTGGTTCTACTTTTGATAAGTGTTTATATGAATTAACCAAAGTTTTGAAACGATGCGTTGAAACCAACTTGGTCTTAAGTTGGGAAAAAAGTCATTTCATGGTTCAAGAGGGGACGGTTTTAGATCATGTCATATCTAGTCGGGGAATTGAGGTAGATTGGGCCAAAATTACGATAATTTCCACTCTACCTCCTCCGGTTAATGTTAAAGGTGTGCGGTCATTCTTAGGGCATGCAGGGTTTTATAGAAGATTCATTAAGGGTTTTAGTGTTATAACTAAACCCTTATGCAACTTGCTTTTAAAAGACGTACCCTTTGTGTTTAATAAAGAATGTTTACACACTTTCAACACTTTAAAAGAGAAATTAGTGCAAGCCACAATCTTGCAATCACTCAATTGGGCACTTCCATTTGAAATTATGTGTGACGCAAACAACTTTGCAATCGGGGCTGTTCTAGGTCAACGGGTGGATAAGAAACCCGTTGCCATATACTATTCAAGCAAAACATTAGCCGATGCACAATTAAATTATACAACAACCGAAAAGGAATTGCTTGCGATAGTATATGCTTTAGATAAATTCCGATCATATGTATGGGGAAGTAAAGTAATTGTTTATTCTGATCACAGTGCAGTCAGATACTTGATGGAAAAGAAAGATGCCAAACCTAGACTTATACGATGAATCTTGTTACTACAAGAATTTGACTTGGAAATACGTGATAAGAAGGGAAGCGAGAACGTGGTCGCAGATCATTTATCAAGAGTCGTGCATCACACCACTGATTCACAACAGGAGATTAATGAGACATTCCCAGACGAGCAATTACTATCCATATCTTCAGAACCGTGGTATGCTAACTTTGCAAATTATTTGGCTGCAGGTACCATTCCTGACCATTGGAACAAAAGGAAGAGACAACAATTCATGTCACAGGTGAAGTTCTCTATTTGGGACGAACCAAACTTGTTCAAGGTTGGAGCGGATCAAATCATAAGGCGATGCATTCCTGAATCTGAGATTCCAGACGTGTTAGAGCATTCACATTCATCCGCATGCGGGGGTCATTTTAGCGGGCAGAAAATGGGTCACAAGATCCTTTCTTGTGGACTTTTCTGGTCAACTATTTTTTGTGATTCTTATAATTTTGCTAAAAACTGCATTAAATGCCAACAAATGGGAAGCATATCGAAATGTAATGAGATGCCCATGCAACTAATTCTTGTCGTTGACATATTTGATGTTTGGGGAATTGATTTCATGGGCCCATTCCCAAATTCGTATGGCAATCTATATATTTTAGTGGCAGTTGACTACGTGTCTAAATGGGTGGAAGCAATTTCCACTAAAACAAACGACAATAACATTGTGTGTAAATTTATTCAAAGTAATATTTTCTCTCGATTTGGTCTTCCCCGTGTGATTATAAGTGATCGGGGGACACATTTTAAGAATTTCCACTTTGGTAAATTCTTAAAACGCTATGGCGTAGACCACTGAATCGCAACACCGTACCACCCTCAAACGAGCGGCCAAGTGGAGGTATCCAATAGGCAGATTAAAAAAATCTTACAAAAAACGGTACGATCAGACCGTAAGGATTGGTCCACCATGTTAAACGATGCTTTATGGGCCTACCGTACCACCTTTAAAACGCCTATTGGAACGACCCCATATCGGTTGGTCTACGGGAAAGGATGTATTTACCTGTAGAACTAGCACATCGTGCTTTATGGGCCATTAAAAATGTTAATCTTGATTTCAACACTGTAGGAAATACAAGGAAGTTGAGTTTGAACGAACTAGAAGAATTACAGAACGAGGCATACGAAACGACAGCCTCATATAAGGCAAGGATGAAAGCAGTACATGATGCAAAATTACGAAAGAAAACCTTTGAGATAGGTCAGAAGGTCTGGTTGTATAATTCGCGATTGAAATTAATTCCCGGAAAGTTGAAAAGCAAATGGATGGGACCGTATGTGGTGATTCGGGGTTGGTAAGTTTGGCGATGTTGATATTGAAGACCTTAAAGACGGTGCTAAACAAATGGTGAATGGACATCGATTAAAACACTATTTGGAAAGTAAGGATGTGAGCGGAAACATTGACGCGTTGGTGAGCTTGTTGGTAACTACACTGACTTACAGAACCGATAAGTAAGAGCCAGGTACAAGTCCGGCTGAAGACTTCAAAAACTTAGCGCTAAACGGGAGGCAACCCGTTGTTTTCTTCTGTTTATTTTCTTTAAATTCTAGTTTATTTTTTTATGATGTCGTTCTTTGAATTTCTATGCAAGAACATGCAAACACATAAGTGTCGGGAACCGTTGGCTAACAAGGTATATGAACACCAATTTTCGAGGATTCGGGGCGAATCATAAATTTTTGGGTGGGGTGCGCGAAGGTGGCACAATTTCAGAAAAACAAATAAAAATATTTAAGCGATTTCTAAATTTTATTTAAACATTTATAAATAGATACATATAGCCTTCTTTTAGATCGAGTGGTTTTGAGTAAAAAAAAATAAAAAAATTGTTTTTTTGAACCACCGCCACCGACTCCCACACCACCGCCACCGATGCCCACACCACCGCCACCGATGCCGACACCGTCGGTCCAGCCCAAACTCACTGCAGGGCAGTGCTACCGACGCTGGGCTTGGCGCCGGTCCACCGCCACCGACGCCAATGTCACCGCCACCAACGCCGAGGCCCAGCTGGGCGCGGGTTGGCCCATTGTGGCAGAAAAACCGAAAAAACTTTGCACCACTAACATCAAACTTGGGCAATTTGCCTGATTTAAAGATCAAAAGCCACATTTTCATCACTTCTCTCCATATTCTCCTCTAATTCTCTCAAGAACACCCAAACCCTAGATTTCTAAAATTCTCAATTCTCCACCAAATCAAGCAAATCATAGGTGCATCTTGTTATTTTTCGAGGGGATCATATCTCACCGATTAGTTTCGCAAGATTTTCACTCGTTTGCGAGATAATGGAGGTTTAAAGTTCGAAACTTTTGGGGGGTTTTTGCTAAAATTCACTCCGTCCTTCTGCTTTTTTGTCTAAAAGCATCACATTGTGCAAAGGAACAATGCCACGAACCAAGGAATCAACTTCTAGAGGAAAAGGCAAAGATGTTGCCTCATCTTGAGAACCCTATGGAAAACGCGCAAGGCAAAGTACAAGTGACATAAGTGAAGCAAGTTCTGACAGAGAAACGGATGAAGCAATGGGAACTAACTCTAGTGGCGATGACGTTGACTACGACTCTGATGGGAATCCTGTTTGGACGGAGTACAAGAAACCATTGTCTAAATTCCCACGTGAGATGTAACTACAGTTGTATATGGATAAATTCAAGGGCAAAAACGACCTCACTACCCTTATTGTTTGTGAGAGACCTATGGAACTAACATAATTTCGAATGTTTGGTGTGGTTGAATGTTTTGAAAGACTGGGGTGGAGGGAAGTGTTAACATTTGTTAAGATGGATCGTCCGTATGTTTATGTGAATCAAATTATGGAATGGATGTCTACCTTGGTGAGAAAAGATGGATCAAACCCACCACAGGCCACTACATTAACTGGCAAGGTTGGCTGGAAGACAATGGCTATGTCTTTTCAGACAATCTCACAGGTGGCCAAGTTTGACAATGCACCCGGGCCGTATGAATATCCCCATGAAAGCTCAATTCTAGAAATCCCAACTGGGGATTATCTACGAGAGGTATTGAACGATATATTTGCTATTCCTATCACTGCATTAGACTCTGATAATATGAACAGAAGCAACATGAAGATTTTACCAAAGCTACTGACAGTGATCTTGAACAAAATTATGATTCCAAGAATTTCTGATAGAGGGAAGGTGTGACATTACGAGTTAAGAGTACTTCATGCCCTCCTCACTGGTAGGCACATGTTATCCTACCGGCAATTGGTAATGATGAACATTTGAGAAAGTCGAGAAAGTAGGGCCTGGTTGATGATTCCACATTGCCGACTAATTACTATGCTTTTGCGTAAGCAAAAGGTCGTGTCCAATGATGCTTTGGCAATACCAATCACTGTTTTGAAGTTCAAACTTAATCGTCTGGGAGGACAATCATGGGAATACAAGAAGGCCACAACGCATTATCAACTACGGGATAAGGACAGTGGTCGACTACTGATGGTGAGACGAGATGATGTACCTCACCATGATGATGCAGATGATATAGCAAGGGGACAAGGTATTGTGGGGGCACTCGAAGATGTAGGTGCTGATACAAGGGAATGAACTGAGGAAGAAGAGATTCAGGAGGCAGTTGTCAGGGCCAGACCATTTGGATTTTCAAGATGGACCTTGGATCCGAGGCATATGTATGATGAACAATCACGCTAGAAGGAAAGACAAAGAAGGTGGAGAGAGAGCTACGATAGGAGGACACAGGAGTATGAACAACAAACAAGGGATGCATGGGTGGCACAAGAACAACGCGATAGAGAACTACGTAATGATATGAGGATGTATGCGCGGGATGCCGCGTATGCACACGAACAAGCTATTAATGATTATTTTTTCTATCAGGAACAGGTTCGCCACTACAATGACTAATATGCAGGGCTGTTGTATCAAGCTCGCCCACAACCGGTGGATTGGAGTATTCTACTAGAATACATGCCCGGACAACAATATGAGAGGTACCCACAAGCTCAAACGTCTCAGTGGGTACCAGTGGATACAACGCCTTATGGAAGCTCCCACGCGACAGGAGAAGCCGGAAGCTTTAACATGCAAGCCATGCACCAAAGTTTGATGGAATCTTTCTTTTGGACCACCACTGCCCGGACCTCCATTTGGATGAGATCAGAACACTCTCTGATCACTTGATCAGGTCCAGTTGTTTCTCCACTCTATCTGTTTCATGTTCGAACATATTAATTCTCGTTTATTTTCTTTGCTTTTCTTTTGGCGTTTAATCTGTGATTGGGGGTGTCAAACAATAACAATGTATGTGGGAATGTGTGAGTCTAGAGGTACGGTTGTTATGGTAAAACCTGAATGATGTTCTATGGTTGATGATCTTGAAAATATGGTTAGAATGTTAAAATGCCCTTAAATCCACGCTATTTCTAACGATCGAAAGGTACATTGGGGACAATACACCTTCTAAGTGTGGGATGTGGGGAGTTATTTTTAATTTTTAACAAAAGTATCAAGTAAAGTTTAGTGTATTTATGAAACCAAAATTTTTTAATATACGTCACTTGATGTTTATTAGAAGATTGGTATAGATCTTAAGTCATGGCCATATTCCTTAAGTTGCCTGATTATGGTTAATGAGTTTTGATATAATAAAATCATGTGCACATCGATAGCCTAAATTCCTACTTGGTGAGATTTTGAACCTATTACTTAAAACACAATTACATATATTCATTTGTTGAGGGTAGGCCATATACCACTTTTATTGCAGAACTTGTATTGTTTGATGCATATTTGTTGAGGGTAGGCCATATACCACTTTTATTGCAGAACTTGTATTGTTTGATGCATATCAAGACTACAAGCAAGATGTTGCACATAAATGACAAAGGCAATTTAGGAACCCATTTACTTGTTATAGTTTGTTATTGCTATCCATCCTACCCTTTAGAAGCCATGTGAGCCTTAAGCCATTCGTTTGTTAAAACCGACATATAATGCCCAAGTTGTTAGTTGATAACTGATCGTTAAGCCATTCAAAGTGAAAGAGCATGTGAAATCAAGCTTATTGTATGAAAAGAAGCACAAAAATTGAAAAAAAAGAGAAAAGAAAGAAGGGAGAAAAAGTAGTGGTCTAAAAAAAAGGATCAAAGTGATTTAGCTCCGAGAGTCATGATAATACGGATGGTTTGACGGTTTGGGTTATATTTCTATTTGTGTTAGCCATTTTTAAAAGCCAAAACTTCCTCCCCGTACCTAAACCCAAAATCCCATAAGTCCTTTAGACGTGTGCAAGATCTATGTAAGTGGTGGAGGTGTGATTGCTATACAAGCCTATGTGGATAAGAAGGTATATTGGGCTATTGAGTGATTACACTAGTACATATCTTACTAGTCCAGATACAAACCGAGAAGAGTGAATTATTGTGAGGGGTGTGTACATGAGACTAAAAATCAAAATCACGTTAAGCTTAGTTGGGTGATTTCCTGTTTTAATTGCCTATAATTGACTTGCTAGAATGTAAATCTATTGAACGATGTAAGGCTCATGAATAAGGGCATGACTTTGGACCTTAACCGAGTTTTAATAAGTGATTAGTGATGTGTAGTTTCAATGAAGGTTTTATAAATTACAATTGAGCTTTGCTTGAGGACAAGCAAAAGGTAAGTGTGGGGATTGTGATCGGGTGGTGAAAGTTTAATGTTTAATAGCTTTATTTCCGCATTTTACAAGTAAATTTATGAGAAATAGAGTTACTTTTGGTATTATCTTGTGTTTGTATGTCAAACGTGAAGAATACAAAGAAATTGGAAGAAACGGGACGAGATTTGGAGCTCAGGAGGTAAAGATATGATAAACCAAAGTTACACGACAACGGTATCTTAAAATGGGCATAACTTGAGCTAGGAAAGGAGTTATGGGACCCACCACCTATCAACGGAAAGGTCTCGAAAAGTTGCATATGAAAATCAAGGTTGTACAGGCAGGTGGAGCCACCGACGTCGGGTTCCGGGTTTTTGTTGAGATTTGACCTAATTTGAAGGGATTTATAAAAGAAAAAAACCCTATTACGAATTTTAACTTTTACAACATCAATCTTGGATGAAAATTAACCATATTTGATCATTCTCAAGCTCTTCCAACATCAAGATCATCAAATCTACAAGATTCATTCAATTGGCTTTGAAGATTCAATGATGAGGTAAGGCTAATTCGTTTGTGATTCATTTCGGGGGACGGGTTTTTGCAAGATCATATTTTTCTTAGTTTGTAACCTAGATTTGGGATTGGATCTTGAACCTTTTAAGTTCTTTTGGATTCAATTTATGATTTGATTGTTTAAACGGTTTGTTTATGCTTAAACCTAATTTTGATATTCTATAACTTTGGCTGTCTTTAATCACTGTGTGATTGATTATTAGAATTAGGGTTTCATTATTCAAATTGGTAATTGAGTGAATAAGGTCCTTTAATCTTTAATCCATAATTATCACTTAAATCCTATCATGTGTAAGTCACCATTAATGATTTCTCACTAGGTTTCATTAAGAAAAATTATAACTTTGCCGAACCTGAATCCTGAAGTGGGTTGCTTTTTCTCCAAGATTGTTAAAGACCTAAACTTTATTTTGTTGATTTGATTTTTTTTCTCAATTAAAGTAATCAAGCAATTTACTTTTTAATGTTTAATATTTTTAGATTAATCATTACTAGCACTTTCCTGTGATTCCCTGTGGATTCGACACCCTTCTTGCCCTTTACTATTATGGGTGATTAGAGATTCTTCAATATATATTTTTGACCGATCACACGACATCGATCAAACATCAACAATATCATGATATCAGGTCCAGCTAAATGTGAGTTTGTTCTAGAATCTAAACTCATGAAAAACTAATCAATCTCACCTTAAATCGCTTAATGATCGAGATTGATACTTTCTAACACATTGGAATGATTGAAACCAAGCAAAATTGATTGGAATGGAGTGCTTCTTGATCAAAAATCGCAAAGGGAGTGGGGATGGGGGTCTTGGCTGCGACTTGGAGGGTGTGGGGGCTAGGGTTGGGTTTTTGTTAAATATTAAGTTTAGTAAAAATTACAAAATCAACCCTCCTTGTTTACACTTTGTAAAACCTAATTTTTTTGTTCACATTTTACATAAGTTTAACCACGTAACACAAGAATCATTACTAACCAAACAAGCATAATTCATAAATAATACTTCACATTCATGATTCACATAACGACATATTAATAATCAAAATTATTAATTAAGTTGCTATTAGTTAACTGACATTAATTATTGTTAGGTCACCAATGTTCAACGAAAACTAGTGTGTGCTCACGACACGTGTATGCAAGTAATAACGGAACTAACGGAGTTTTGGTAACGGAAAATTAGCGGATGTCACATGTTCTTAGACTGTGTAGTGGCCATCAACTTAGCCATTTCCATAGCAATTTTATGTATTTCCTCATCATCCAATTCTTCTTTTAACCTACTGGGTCCTCACATTTTCGGAAGGGATTCCATCTTATGAAGGACCTTTGGTTCTGTTATTGACATATTGTTCTTCTATGACGCTAGACATACTGTTTAACGGATGCCTTGCAAGTTAGTACATAGACTAACTTTTTATGGTATCAAAATGTATACACATCTTCTCAAACCATATGATCGTGTCATAAAAAATAGCATCTGCCCCAAGTTTGGTTATGACTCAAGAATATGACCACGTTACATACTACATCATGTGCTCTTAATTTAGCCATCATGGTTAAGCCACGTCGTACACTTTAGAATGCTCTTATTTTAGGCAGCTTCAAACAATATATTCGTAGTTTAGTCGTGATTTTTTTTGCGTATTTACACTTGCATGACTCAAGTCTTAGGATAGCTAGCACTCACGTTCATACTGCCCAATTATAAAAAACTTAACAATCATTATCCTTAGTCGAGCACAACCCAATTGTGATGAACTATGATATTATTATTCTCAATCGTCTATTAAGTCCCATTATTACGTCTTAGCAGTTGGAATTCTAGTAATCAAGCGAAAGGGTTGTATTATGCTTACTTAAGTAATCTTAGGGAAACTAACTTAGTTAAATATTAGTGTCAAATTCATTGCCATCATGGTCCTTATAGTGTTATGTTTAAACACTAGGTATAGTACCTACTTCGCTAAAACATTAAACTCTAAAAACAACTGTAACACCCCACCCGATAAGCACGTGAACATGTACAATTGATACAGCTTACAATAGAAAGAACAAATAACCTTTCTTTAAACTAGATTCTTCTTGACTCGTTACAATACTAAATAGAAGAACTTCTTAGTCTTCTAGATCCTCATAAGTAGTTCTAGCAGTAATCTTCAGGGCTCACATATGATACATATGAAAAACGATGTCAGCTATTGTTGGTGCGCTCATGAATTAATCATTTATAAATGACATCCATATCCCACACTTTCCCTTTAACACCCTAGTAAGAATACATGGATCCATTATACAACTACCAGTGATGCGTGTTATTATAACACCCAAAAATTTCAGGAAAAGAAAAGAAAAGAAAAATAAGGGAGCAAACAGGAAGTTATTTCAGAATAGAAAAGAAAAGAAAAGTAAGGGAGCAAACAAGAAGTTATTTCAAAAGCAAGGGGTTAAAAGCGTACAAGGGCCAAACTTGCCCATAATGGGGTTTAAAAAAAGAAAGGCTGCCCATACCCCCCTAACTTAAGCTCAACTTTCGGTTTTAGTGAGAGAAGCAGCTCTCATCCGAATTTAGTGAGAGAAAGTGGAAGAAATCTTCAAAAGTTAAGATTTTAAGGTATTTCTACTCGGTTTTCAGTTGGGTTCCAGCTTCTGGACCAAGTTCCAGGTGTTTAGTGCTCGTTTTCGTGTGTTTTAGGTGCTAGAACTCGAAGTTGGATCTCGGGTTTGTGGAGTTTTGCTCGAAAACGGTTAAGGTGAGTTCTAGATCCCCTCTTTTACCGGTTTTCTATTTGTTTGGCGCTGTTATGCATACTAAAAAGAATGTTCCTTCATCAAACTATGTTTTCTTTCGTAAAAAGACGACTATGTATGGTTGATGTATGTTTTTAAAGGAGTTCCATGTTGTTGTATGGTTGTTTGTGATGTTTTAAGTGTGAACTGGTAGATCCATGCTAAGTATGTGTTTAGAAGTGATGTATGGGTTTAGAAACTGCAGAAGTTGATCGTAGGTGTGGGACTTGGTGTCCGCTGTGGACTTTGTATGTCCGCTCTGGACACTTAGAAAAATTATGCATGCTGTCCGCTGTGGACTTTGTATGTTCGCTCTGGACACTTAGAAAAATTATGCTCGCTGTTCGCTGTGGACTTTGTATGTCCGCTCTGGACACTTAGAAAAATTAAGAACTGTCCGCTCTGGACATTAGACTGTCCGCTGTGGACACTTAGAAGGATTTTATGCCATCCGCTGTGGGCTTGCATGTCCGCTGTGGACACTTAGGAAATTTTATGATTGTCCACTGAGGATTTGTTCATTCGCTGTGGACTTGTTTATCCGCTGTGACTTGTTCATCCGCTGTGGACTTGTTCATCCGCTATGGACTTGGTCATCCGTTGTGGACTTTGTTCATCCACTGTGGATACATAGAATGCTTTAGTCATGCGCTGTGGACTTTGACTATCCGCTGTGGACTTTGGCTGTCCGCTGTGGACATTTAATAAATTTTAACATGTCCGGTATATACTTGCTCATGCGCTGTGGACACTTCGTTTACTTCTGAAATTTTAGGAAATAGAATTAAGTGCTAAGTACTAATGTTTTATGGTGGTTTATGCCTGTTGATGTTATGTATGCTTGTGGGCTGTTATTGATGTTCCATATTATGTATTATGATGTGACTTTACGTGATGTTTTATACTCTTGTACGTAAAGTATTATTATAATAAAAGTGAAAGATAAAGATAACAAAAGTGGAACATAATAAATGAATGTAAAGTCTTGCAAGCAAAATGATGGAGTTTAACAACTCAATGAGGTAGTTGTTTGCTCAACTATGTGCGGTTTAGCTAACCCTCGTTAATGCGCACAGGGGTCTAATCCTTGAGATTGACCGAAAAGTACGAAACGGGATCCTTGCCGCTCCACCCCGGTACTGTGACAGCTTCGGCATGATGTTGGGGCTTACTTGTAAGCCCCGACACAGTACCAGCTTCGGCATGACGTAGGGGTATAGCATATGGCAGGATCTAGATAAAGGTGAAAAATAATAATGAAAAAAAGTACGAAACGAACGATTATGAACGATCATGAATAATGAAAAATGATGATGAACGATGATGGAAGATAATAATGATAATATCTAGATGTATGTATAATGTATGATCACGTACGAAAGTAAAGAAAATGTTTTAAACGAAAGTAGAGTACTTTATTATAAAACTAGAACTCCCTCAACGTCACTGACTTTTGTATGCATAATAGTTGGCAGGTAATTGTTGATGCTGAGGAGGTGCAGTCATGGATGCATAAGCTACTAGGGATGGTTCAAGTCTAGCATCCATATTTTGGAGAATGTTATTGTATTAATACATTTTTGGAATGTAAATGAAATGATATGATGATTTGACATGTTTTTTATTATTAATGAAAAGTTAAATTTCCACTGCAAAATGATGAGTTTTATATATTTTATGCGATGATTGACCAACTGTAAGCGTCTCGGGAACGGGGCCTTACAAGTTAGTATTAGAGCCAGGTTTTAGAGAATTGGGTAAAATAATTTTCAATACCTAAACTTAAACTGAGAATAGGATGAAAGGGAAAGGGATGCCGGTCCTAGTAGCTACATGCCTGCAGGTAAATGTCTTATGTAACGTTTTATGTAAGATAATAGAAAAAGGAATTATGTGCGTGTGCTATGTGAATTATGTGCTTCTAGTAGATTTGGATGCTGATTTAGTCAGAATAGGGAATGCTTGGGGGATGAAGAGTAAAGTAAGTGGCTAATCATAACCGGCCACTGTAGTTCGAAACTTACTATACTTGACATAATCTGAGCTATTACCTTGAATGACCGTGTTGGTGTTTGAATCTTATAGTGCTTAGAGATGGCTGGTGGTAGATCTTCGAAGGCTTCTTGAGGTGGAGGTCCTGGTGGATGTGGTATTGGGCTGCGTGTCATAAGGAATAGGGCTAAGGCTGCTGAAACGGCTCCTGAAGAGCCTGAGCTTCATCACCATGAAGATGGTGATGAGAGTGCTAATCTAAGGGCCTCAGTAAAGGAGGCAGTTGTGGAGGAAGTTCATCAAGTCAAGCAGACGATTCTGCTGTCTGTGGTGACTGAGAAGGAGAATGCCGCTAGGCGATAGGGCGAAGAAAGAGGTGTAAGGGAAAGGGAGCAACCTGAGACTGAGATGGTCGTCTCCAGAGACGATGAGGAAGATGAAGCAGTGCAGGAAACTACAAAGGGGTGCAACTATAGGGCATTCCAGAGATGCAAGCCCCCGACGTTTAATGGGAATGGGAGTGCTGCTGCTGCTCACCGATGGGTGAGGGAGATGGAAGCGGAACTTGATATCAGCGAGTGCTGAGAGGATCAGATGGTAAGGTTCACTACCCACTCGTTTATGGATTTGGCCTTGTGCTGGTAGGACAACATTATCCAGGCCGAGGGTAGCAGGGCGATTGGAAGGATGAGGTGGAGTGAACTGGAGGAGCTGGTGATCGAGGAGTTTTGTCCTCATAGGGAACTCGACAAGATCAAGAGAGAGTTCCTATAGTTGGAGGCGGGAACTATGACGCACCAGCAGTACACTACTATGTTTAATGAGATGGCGAGGCTGGTGCCAGAGCATGTGACACCCGTGTCATAGAAAATAAAGAGATACATCCAGGGTTTGCCGACGGATATCCACAGACATCTGATCGCCGCTCAGCCAGGTACGTTCAGGTCGTTGGTCGATCTGGCGGGAAGACTGTATAACTAGTGAGAGACGGTGGCGGTGATGGATAAGAAGAAAGAGTGTGGCAATGATAGGAATAGGAATAAGAAGCGGTATAATGGTGATGGTTTTATTACTGGAGGTAAGAAGATGAGAGTGGATGATCGGAAGGTGATAACAGGGAGGGAGAAGGCATACAAGAAGTGTGGGAGAGACAACGTGGGGGAGTGTAAGTGGGGATCGAACGTATGCTATCAGTGTGGAAAGGAGGGCCATATGGCAAGGGATTGTCACATGGTGAAATGTTACAACTGTGGCGAGACTGGGCACATGAGCAGAGACTGCAAGAAGTCGAGGCCTGAGAACTCCAAGGCAAATAAAGGGACTAAGAAGGAGGGCAGAGGGCGAAGGCTAGGGCATTCGCTATGACTTGGGAGGAGGCTAGGGTGGACCCTGATGCGGTGTGAGGTACATTTCTAGTAAAACAAACTTGTGCCTCTGTACTTTTTGATTTTGATGCTAGTAGGAGTTTTATTTTAGCTACCTTTTATGATAAGTTGCCACTAGGAGTAGAAGAATGACGAGCCCTTCGATGTAGAAACTACTATTGGTAAGTCGATCAGGATTTCTGATATGGTAGAAGACTGTGACATAGAGTTGAAAGGCCATAGGTTCTCTACTAGGTTGTTTATGATGCCCTTAGACAGATTTGATGTAGTCCTAAGGATGGATTGGCTAGCAGCCTATGAGGCAAACATCTAGTGTCGTAAGAAGATGATTCGATTGACCACGCCCAATGGGAGTTCGGTGATGATTTATGGCGATAGAGTTAGTACGGCTCCAAAGTTAATTTCGATGGTTGCTGCAGAGAAGTGTATGAGATGAGGAAGTAGTGCCTATCCGGCCTGTGTGAAGGATGTGGATGTGTCAGTACCACAATTAACGGACGTACCGGTCACGTGTGACTTCCAAGATGTGTTCCCTAAGGATCAACCAGGTGTACCACCAGACCACGAGATCGAGTTCTCGATCAATCTGATGGCTGTTGCCCAACCGATTGCTAAGGCGTCGTATCGTCTAGCTCCCTCCGAGATGAAGGAATTGATGACTCAGCTGTAAGAGTTTTTAGACAAGGGGATCATTTGATCGAGTATTTCTCCATTGGGTGCTCCGGTCTTATTTCTAAAGAAGAAGGATGGTAGCATGAGGATGTGTATCGACTACCATAAGCCAAACAAGTTGACTCTGAAGAACAGATATCCGTTACTGAGGATTGATGACTTGCTCGATTAGTTCCAAGGTTCCAGGTGGTTCTCAAGGATAGATCTCTGATCTGGTTACCACTAATTGAAGGTAAGGAGCAGGTAATTCCTAAAACAGCCTTTCGTACGGGTTATGGACACTACTAGTTTCTCGTGATATCTTTTTGTTTAACCAACGCGTCAGCTGCTTTTATGGATATGATGAATCGGGTGTGTCGACCTATGCTAAATAAATCAGTGATTATGTTTATCGATGACATCCTAATTTATTCGAAGAGAGAAGAAGAGCATGCTAGTCACATCTGCGAAGTGCTGTACACCAAGTTCTCCAAGTGTGCGTTCCGGTTACGCGAGATTCAGTTTTGGGTCATGTGGTTAATCCTGAAGGGATTAGTGTAAACCTGATGAAGGTTGAGGCGGTGATGCAATGAAAGTCTCCAAATATGCCATCTGAGATTCGTAGTTTCTTAAGTTTGGCTGGTTACTACAGGAGAGTTATCCAAAACTTCTCTAAAGTGGCGGTTGTGGTCTTTGCATTGAAGAATTAGAGGCCACTTGGGAGTCAGAGGAAGAAATGAGATGGCACTACCCAGATCTTTTTAAGGAGTGATAGGTTTCGGGGACGAAACCTATATAAAGGGGTGGACATGTAACACCCGGAAATTTCAGAAAAAGAAAAGAAAGGAAAAGTAAGGGAGAAAACAAGAAGTTATTTCAAAAGCAAGGGGTTAAAAGCATGCAAGGGCCAAACTTGCCTATAATGGGGTTTGAAAAAAGAAAGGCTATACCCCCCTCACTCAAGCTCAACTTTTGGTTTTAGTGAGAGAAGAAGCACTCATCTGAGTTTAGTGAGAGAAAGTGGAAGAGATCTTCAAAAGGTAAGATTTTAAGGTATTTCTTCTCAGTTTTCAGTCGGGTTCCAGCTTCTGGAGCAATTTCCACGTGTTTAGTGCTCGTTTTCGTGTGTTTTAGGTGCTAGAACTCCAAGTTGGATCTCAAGTGTGTGGAGTTTTGCTCGAAAACTGTTACTGTGAGTTCTAGATCCCCTCTTTTACCGGTTTTCTACTTGTTTGTGCTGTTATGCATACTAAAAAGAATGTTTCTTCATCAAACTATGTTTTCTTTCGTAAAAAGACGACTGTGTAGGGTTGATGTATGTTTTTAAAGGAGTTCCATGTTGTTGTATGGTTGTTTGTGATGTTTTAAGTGTGAACTGGTAGATCCATTCTAAGTATGTGTTTAGAAGTGATGTATGGGTTTAGAAACTGCATAAGTTGATCGCAGGTGTGGGACTTGGTGTCCGTTATGGACTGTGTATGTCCGCTCTGGACACTTAGAAAAATTATGCATGCTGTCCGCTGTGGACTTTGTATGTCCGCTCTGGACATTTAGAAAAATTATGCATGATGTCCGTTGTGGACTTCGTATGTTCGCTCTGGACACTTAGAAAAATTACGCATGTTGTCTGCTAAGTACTGATGTTTTATAGTGGCTTATGCCTGTTGATGTTATGTATGCTTATGGGCTGTTGTTGATGTTCCATATTATGTATTATGATGTGACTTTACATGGTGTTTTATACTCTTGTACGTAAAGTATTATTATAATAAAAGTGAAAGATAAAGATAACGAAAGTGGAAGATGATGAATGAATGCAAAGTCTTGCAAGTAAAATGATGGAGGTTCACAACTCAACGAGGTAGTTGTTTGCTCAAC
The DNA here is from genome assembly GCA_025506505.1 of Flaveria sonorensis. Classification (NCBI taxonomy): domain Eukaryota; kingdom Viridiplantae; phylum Streptophyta; class Magnoliopsida; order Asterales; family Asteraceae; genus Flaveria; species Flaveria sonorensis. The sequence goes on from CM046426.1 coordinate 49,449,690, forward strand.
TGTGTTCTGTTTAGCTAACTCTCGTTAATGCACACAGGGGTCTAATACTTAAGATTGACAGAAAAGTACGAAACGGGATCCTTGTCGCTCCACCCCGATATTGTTTTAGCTTCGGCATGATGTGGGGGTTTACTTGTAAGCCCCAGCACAGTACCAGCTTCAGCATGACGTGGGGGTATAGAATATGGCAGGATCTAGATAAAGGTGAAAGATAATAACGAAAGAAAGTACGAAACGAACGATTATGAACGATGATAAATGATGACAAATGATGATGAACGATGATGAACGATGATGGAAGATAATAATGATATTATCTAGATGTATGTATAATGTATGATCACATACAAAAGTAAAGAAAATGTTTTTAACAAAAGTAAAGTACATTATTATAAAATAGAACTCACTCAGCGTCGCTGACTTTTGTATGTATAATAGTTGGTAGGTAATTGTTGATGCTGAGGAGGTGCAGGCATGGATGCATAAGCTACTGGGGATGGATCAAGTCTGGCATCCATATTTTGGAGAATGTTATTATATTAATATATTTTTAGATCGTAAATGAAATGATATGATGATTTGACACGTTTTTAATTACTAATGAAAAGTTAAATTTTCACTGTAAAATGATGAGTTTTATATGTTTTATGCGATGATTGACTAACTGCAAGCGTCCCGGGAATGGGGCCTTACAGTTATGATATGTCCTTTCCATTATACACCCTGTTATTGTTACTGTCACCGGTTACCATTACCGTTACCGTTACTATTACCGTTACCGTGTACTGTGTATAGTTACTGTTAGAGTTATTGTTACAGTCAGAGTCACTGTTACCATTACCGTTACCGTTAACGTTACCGATACCGATACCGATACCGTTACCGTTACCGTTAACGTTACCGATACCGTACCGTTACCGATACCGATACCGATACCGATACCGATACAGTTACCGATACCGTTACCTTTACCGTTACCGTTACCGTTACCATTACTGTTACCATAAAAGAAACCATTTTCCTCCAAAATATTATAAATATCAATTTCTTCTAAAACTTTCATAACTTGTTTTAATTTCAGTGCAAAAGTTTCTGAAGTTGTTTCAACTTAAATCCACCATAAAAAAGATTTTGGACTTAAACTGAAACAACATATGAAATTAAATATTTAATTAGATTTATTAAACTCCATTAGAATAATTTATTCTTAATTTATTTCACTGCTAATTTATGAAAATTGAAAATTATTCAAAATTTTCAAACTTGGAACTATCCGTGTACTTGACTCATTAGTTTTTATTTTAGCAAGTTGTATGAAATATTTCATAGTTTCTATGTTATATTGCAATCGAAACAAGAATATGATTCAACGTTCACACCAACCGTCTTTAATTTATAATAATGTTTAGAATACTTAAATTACTGTTTTGTTTTTGATTTTACAAGGTTAACATGTATGTATATGTTCTATTAAAATGTCTTACGAAAGACATTTTGTAAGGATTGAACCTAGAGGCTCGGAAAATCAAATCAAGATTATGAAGATTAAGTCGTGCGAGAACCTGAAGTTGCCGCGCGAGAACTTGCATCTCACGCGAGAACTTGGAAGTCGCGTGGGAACTACGCGAGAACTTCCTAGTTTAGTATAAATAGGTGTTTTGTAATGTAATTTAGGAGATTTTATCATTTCCTGATTTCATACTTGTAATCACTCAAAATCAAAGAACAATAGAACTAAGAAGTTTATTTACATTTTATCTTCTACTATTCAATCTTACTGCCGTGATGAATATATTCCACGTTCTTATCACGAGATCGATCTTATTTGTATTGTGCTGATCCTTACACATTTTTAGGGTGGTTTCGATCTTATTTGTATTGTGCCGATCCTTACATATTTTTAGGGTGGCTTCAATTATTATGTATATTAAAAACCAACTTGAGTGCTACAATAGATTTTGTGGGTTTTTAAGTTTGGCCACCTAAGTTTTAGTTTTTTTGTTATGTGACCACCAATAATATTTTTTAGAGAAATGGTATTTGTGTTAAATTTAACCACAAAGCTTTGATTTTTTAAAATTTTCTTCTTTTCTTTTTCACCCCTTTCATATATAAGTTACAATTCAAACTTATTTCATTTGAAATAATTTTGTCTTTTTGTATAACGAAATCCATAGTTGTCTTTTTTTCTCAATACTCATATATAATTTTTTTCAAAACGAAGTTGTATTCAAAATCAATTGTTTTTTATATCGTATACATAGGCTAAAGCGAGTGCAACTACGATGAACAGAACCAATTATGAGTGAACATCATCGCTGGCAATATAATTATTATCGGAACCCCTATCGGTATTCGCTTTTGTGGTTCCCGATGAGCCGAGTCAAAAACAAACAAAGACACGTTGCGTAAGACACGGGAAAACAACAAATTCCCGCGCGCGTAGCATGGGAGAAAACACTAGTTATTGACTAAATGGCATTGAAGATGAAGTTTGATGTTTGAGAAACATAATGGGAAATGAACATGTATATTGAAATGTGTAATGGTTATCATAAAATTTTTATTTTTAGAATATTGATTTGTTATTAAATTTAATCTTTTTTTTTTGAAAGGTTAACTTCATTCACACACCCAAAAATAGGCACGCGCTATGTCTCAAGAACCATTACAAAATGTCAAAGCGACACCACAACCTCCAATCTACATACTTATTTTTGTGCCTATTTTTAAACCACAAAAAACCTAAAGCCTTCACATCCGTAATTAGAGGTGGCCAAAAAAACCGGTTTGGCAACCGGTTCGGGAAAAAAACTGAAACCGGTTTAGGTGTCACACCGGTTTCGCCCAAACCAGTCCCAAACCAGCTCGGGCCGTCGGTTCCCAAGCGGTTTTCAAACTCCCTTTGTTCAAACCGGTCCAGTTTCAAACTGGTTTCTAAACCGGTACCCCAAACCGGTTTACAAACCGGTTTTCAAACCAGTTTCAAAAAACTAGCCGTTATAGAAAGGCTATATAGCCGGTTTTGGCCGTTGGAGGTATTTTTTGACCCTTTTTTAGGGTTTTTTTACTATTATACCCATTAGGTTAGTATATATATGTATTGGATGTTTTGGTTAAACTACAACAACTTAAAACGCTCTCTACTCTCAAAAATCTCAAAAACGCTCAATACTTTCGTGCTCTTAAAAAAACTCTCAAATGGCTTCATCAAGTGCTCAATCATCCATTTCTTGGGATGCGTCTTCAAGCAACGTGGTGGTACAATCCTTCCTACAAATAGGAACTCTAAAATATGATGCAATTACGATTTATGTTAAATGGCTAGTGGTCCGAACAAACCTCGTTACAAGTTTTGCCATAAGTTTTTCAAAAAAGATGCAAACACGACCTTGAAAAACCACATTGCACATAAATATTGTAAGGCGTTGAAAGGTGAACAGTCTCAAGGTCAAGCTTCAATGACAAACGAAGGAAATGTTTGGGCTTATAACGTTGATGCAGTTCGGGAGCAAATGGCATATTTTGTAATTCAAGAAAGATTGCCATTCAAACATTTCGACAATGAACGATTGACTCGACTCATTCAGCGAACTCTCCAACCACGTTAGACCAGTCTAAGTCGTGCTACTCTTCGAAGAGATTGTTTAAAAATGTCGAAAAAAGCTAAAAATGAATTAATATCTTATTTTGAAAATTTACAAACCGGTGTTAAATTAGCTAGTGATGTTTGGTCGACTCCTCACGGTTCATCGAACTTGTACATTTATGTCACCGTCTATTGGGTTGAACCCGATTCGTGGCAAATGATGAAACGTACAATTGCGTTTGAATTGTTTGATTATCCTCACACCGGTGGAAACATTTTTATCTTATTGACAAAAGTAATTAAAACATATAAATTAGAAAACAAAATTTTTTCTATATCTTTTGATAATGCGTCAAATAACACGCTTGCGACAGATCATCTAAAATTAAAACATTAACCAATTTGTGACGGTGTGTTTTTCATAGTCGATGTGTTGAGCATATCATAAACTTAGCCATTCAAGACAGTTTAAGAACGGTTGAACCAATAAAAGATGGTTTTAAAAGAATGTTATATGACATTTTTAGTAATAACCAAATATATTGCAGGTATCGCAGGTTTTTTAAAGACGCAAACTCCAAATGTTTAGGTCCGAATTGGAACGTACCTACAAGATGGAATTCCACTTGTAACATGTTTGAAAAAGCTATTGAACAAAAAGAAAGTTTAATAGCCTTTCATAATAGTTTGGTAAGTCGTGGAAAGGTAAATACTTACCATCCATCGGGTTGGGCTGATATTGAAGAAATAAGCAAAATGCTTCAAATTTTTAAAAATGCAACTACTTGTCTTTCTGGAGTTTATTATCCAACGAGTCCATTAGTACTTCACCAAATATATTTAATGACTTCAAAATTAAATGAGATGTCATTTAGGGGTAGACCTTATTCGGATATGATACCCCCAATGAATGAAAAACTTAAAAAGTATTTTAAAGAATTGTCTCCGGTTATTACATGTTCCGCTGCATTAAACCCTTGCTTAAGTATGTTGAGAGTTGAAACTTTACTTGAAAAAATTACTTCTAATTTGAATTTAAAAGAAGAAAACCCATTTTATGGTCAAAGTTTAAAAGCTACTTTTAACCAGCATTTAGAAAAAACTGTTTGATGTTTATTTATTACAATATGGTAAAACATCACATATCTATGAGTCATTGAGGCATGCGGCACATGCCGAAAGTTCAAATGATCCAATGTTTGCTATATATAATACTTTAAGGAATGAATGTAACAAACATCAACGTGGTAACACTCCGAGTAGTGAACTCGAGAGGTATGGTGGAACAAATTTTTATCCACCATGACTCCACAAGATTTTAAAAATTTTGACTTGTTGGCTTGGTGGAAAGGTAAGGAAGATCAATTTCCCATCCTATCGACCATGGCCCGAGATTTAGTAACCTTCCAAGTGTTGAGTCCGCTAAGGATAGTCTATATTATCAACCCTGTCAAAGTCATCGGAAAAGGAAAACAGACACGTTCGAGACGAAGAACCGAGACAAGATGTTGAAGAAATAAATGACTAGGAGTTTATTGTTAATAAATATATTTTGTGTCAACAATATATATTTTTTATGTTTAAGTCATTTTTATGTTTTATATGTAATTTCTCAAATTGTCTAAGTCTAGGGGCTTAATATCTCATTAGTGAATATTATCACTATATATAGATTAGTGACAATTAGGTTTAGAGAGCTTGAATGAGCCATTGATTGAGGGGCTTTCACTTTGTAATATCTTTAGCAATCAATTCAGATCAAACAAGGGTTTTATTGAATGTTCTTGAGGTGTTCATCAGTGTTCATCCATATTTTATAGTGTTTGATCTATATTTACACAAATATCATTGATATCTGTGTTATCTATGGGATTTGTTTGTGTTTATCAATCAAGTGCACTGTTATATCGATCAGAAGGCCCAACAATATGGTATCAGAACCATTGTGTTCTTGATGATTTGAGTTTTTGTTAAGTTCAAGTTCTAAGTCACTGTTCCATTCATTTTCGATCTGATTTGAGTGTTTTGGATATGGAAATTGATTGAGGATTGCTTGATTTTGGTGTGGGAAGCTATAGGAATCATCAGATCTCAAATTCATTGATATTTGGATGAGTTTGAGCTGATTTCGTGCTGAAAAAGGTTGTCCAGATACGTTGGGTGAATTTACAGCTCGTCCACTGAAATTACAGCATCTTCTAGCGAAACTATATAGTTTCAACTAGGTTTCTGTCAGCGAAACTAAGCTGTTCTTGGTTTTTCGATCTGGATTCCTCGTTCCAGCGAAAGTACATGTGTTGAACGAAAGTTCATAGTGTTTGTGTGCCAATCCCAGCGAAATTGCTGCCAAATTGTTCTCTAAACGAAAGTTCAACTAGTTTCGGGCGAAACTACATGGCGAAACTAGCATCAGCGTGCCACTGCTGGGCGAAACTACTGCCGAAATTACGAGCGAAATTACCAGTGAACTTGCCAATGAAATTAGTGAAAATTCAGCGAATTTAGTGAAATTTCAGCAAAATTAGCCTCTGATCATTTCTAAAATGTGTTCTTCAGAAGTAGCTAATTTCCATAAATCTAATAATCTAATATCAGCACAAAGTTGGTTTGATTCTTTTGCTGCCATGAAAGATGAAAAGATATCTGATTTTGTTGATCGATTTTTGATGGTAGCAAGCAATCTTAAGAAGTATGATGACCAGCTGGGGAACCATGAACAAGTCACTAAACTTTTGGACTCTCTTCCTCCATAGTGGAGTCCACAAGTTAGGTTGTTAAAACAAGAAAGAAATTTTGCTGACTACAAACTCTTAGAAGTTATCAACAAGTTGAAGTTATTTGAATTGAATATGAAAAGAAGAGAGTACAATCAATGCATGTATGGAGGTGTATCTTCAAGTACTAAGATCAATATAGCGTCTGAAGAAGAAGTGAACCATGCATTGATGGCTGAGGTAGTAAACAGTGATGAGTATTCTGTTGAAGATTTTGATCCTTTCAAAGAATTCTTGGTGTGACACTCAAGGTGAGAGTGTTAGTGATGTTGGTAATTATGCAAGTCGGTGTAAAGTTCAGGATGAATGAAAGCAAGAGGAAGATGAAGCTGAGGAAGCTAAGAAGAGAGCTGCTAAGGAGGAAGAGTACAAAAAGAACACTCCCGTATGTCAATGTGAAAAAGCCCTAGCTGCTGAAAAGATAGTTATGGGACTCCCCTATGAGATAGTTCAAGACATGTGTTCTCCTCCTTGCAAAATTCGTTTATTCGTGGTTTATAAAGCTAACAGATTATTGTTAGAAAATGAAGAAGAATTAAAACGAATAAACAAAGAACTTAAAATCAATGAGTCCAAATATTTTATTAAACTAAGAGAAGCTTTAAAAGAAAATGATCTTTTAAAAAGAGATCTTTTAGAAAAGAATGTCGAGATTAATGTTTTGAGCGAACGAGTCACATTAGCAGAATTTGAGACTAGCAAGCTTAAAACTAAACTTGATAAATGGATGATATCAGGGATGAAATAGGAAGAACTAATCTCTAAGCAGAGGGGAGCTAGAATCAAAACGGGTGTGGGATGTGGTGAAACTTCATATGTTTATCCTCCTCCTAGCACTTACTGTTACTCTTCTATGCCTCAACCTCATCCATCTAATAATTTAATTGAAGCTGCAGATACTAATAGTTTACATGCAGGTTTAAGCAGCGTTAATCACAAAGAGGTTTGAGATGAATATGATTTTCCCACAAGTTTGGGGCTCATCAAGCAAGGATCTGATCTGCAAAATGATAATTCCACCTCTAATGCTTCAAAAACAGTATCAGTTGTTTTCCATAAATTATTTAACAAATTCAAGACATGTAACATCCCTTCATTTGTTCCTGTCAAGCTTGTCAAAGAAGGAATAGCTGTGGAATCGTCAAGTAATCAAAACTCAACAACACAAACCGACACAACAAGAGTCATCAATCAAGATCCATTGGAAGCTGACTTGTGTATACAGAACTGGACAAGTTCTAATGATTAACACGAGATCATCAAGTCACTTGAAGTTATCAAGTGTCAAAAGCTTCCAACAGCTAAATCAAGACCTATACAGATCTCATCTCCAACAGTTAAACAAATCAGCAGTTCCTCTAAAACTCAGCAGAAGCACTCTTCATCTTCATCTGCTATCCATGATGATCTTCACAAATCTGTTTCCAAGTCTAACAAGTCACCAGTCATACAAAAAGGTTCTAAGAAGAATGTTCAGATCTCAGCTCCCGGAACATCACAAATCAAATCACAGCCCAGTTCAAAATCCACATTGACAAAGCCTCAAAAGGTTCAATTTCCTGATATCCAAAAGAAGAAACTTCAAGGTTGTCAACAAGCTGCAACAACCTCAAAGCAGGCTCCACCCTCTCCTACTATCCTCGGGACTACAAAGAACCAAAAGCCTTTCAAGGCTTGCTATAGATGTGGAAAAGAAGGTCATGTGCTAAAGAAGTGTCCTCAGGTTCAAAGGCAAGCTTAGGGAGGTAAAGATAACATAGGTTGCTTCTCGGGTTCAAAAGGTAAAAAGCACATATCTTTGAATGGTTGGATAAAGAACAATCTATCCAAACCTTCTCATATGAAGCCGGTTTCACATGATTCAAAGATGAAAAGGACTAATGTTTCATCAAAATCTCTTCCTTCGGGTCTTAAAAGAAAAATGATTTCCAAATTCAATTCTTTCAAATCAAAAGTAATTGAACAGAAACAAATTTGGAAAGTAAAACAAAATGAAAAGGATAAATATAATATATGATTTTTCAAAAGAGTGTGTGCTTAAATAGGTTACATACACTGATGAAAACGAAACTCCTAGGACCATAATGGTCTGGGTCCCCCTCTCTAATTAATTTGTTTATGAGTGCAAGAACAATTTAGGAGGCTGTAACACCTAGAAAATTTTAAAAGACGAGAAAGAAAGAATAAAAGTGAAGAAAAGAAGAAAATGTAATAAAACCCAAATAGAGAGGTTAAAAGTGTGCAAAGTACAAAATATAATATAATTTTGTACAAAAGCAACATGGCCGCCCATGCCATGTTACTTTTCACCTTTTTGCACTCGGCTTTTAGAGGGAGAAAGCAGAGAACTCTTGGATTGTGAAGAAGGAAGAAGAAGAAACCGAATTCAATGTAAGAATTCTTGGTTTTCTGTTGCTCTTGGCCGGCCTATGCCTCGGTTATATGCTTATGTGTTTGTTTGTGTGTTCGGGTTGTGTGATTTGGTGGGTTTTAGGTGTTTGAACTCATTTGCAAATAGGTTTGGAGAAGTCATACTCGAAGGTTGTCAAAGGTGAATTCTAGAACCCCCTTTTTACTTGTTTTAACTAATTTTGGTGCTGGAAATGCATGTATGTATGTTTTTATGAATGTGGGTTTTATACCCATATGAATGTGTATGTGTGAATGTGGGTGGGTTATGATTTGGGTGATTTATGATGTTATGATTGTGTTATGTTCATGTTATGATGCTTAGAATGCTAGAACTAAGCCTAGAACATGATGAATTGATGATTTGGGGCTGATTATGATGTTATTAGTATGTGTTGGTTGCCCATGCGCCTGGATTTGGCCCATGCACCCAACGGTTGAATTTCCTAAGTGTCCCCTATGCGCCCAAAACCCATGCGCCTAAATAGTATCCATGCACCTAGAATAGGCTGAATTTGACTAAGTGTTCCAAGCGCCCAAAACTCCCCATGCACCTAGGCACTCATGCGCATGCGCCTAGAAATTTTCCCAGGAGACTAAGTGTTGGGTCATGCGCCCAAATAGTGCCCATGCGCCTGAAAGTTCCCCATGCGTCTAAGTGTTCCCAAGCGCCTGAAAGGCCATGTGTCTGCATAGTGCTCATGCGCCTATGTCTTAGAATATTTTCTGAAATTTTGGGGAAAATGTAACGTGTAGGCTTTGACTTGGGATGTTCCCGGGGGTAATGTATGTTGACTTTATGATATCATATGCGATTATGATGCTATGTATGGTATGGTTATGTTTATGTTATGTTCCTTATTATGTATATTTATTTTCTGTGGCTTTACGTGGTATGATTATGAAAGTAAATAGAAAGTATTATGTAACGTAAAGTGGAAGATAATGAAAAAGGGAACGTAAGGAATGAATGAATGCATGCATTAATGAATGGAAGTAATGAAAAGTCTTGCAAGCAATGTATGGAGGTTCACACCCAATGAAGGGTGTTAGCTCAACTGTGTGCAGGTTAGCTACCCCGGAAGTATGCACACTGGGGTCTAATCTTTGTGATTGAGCATATGTATGGGACCCTTGCCGCTAGCCCTAGGTACTGGAGTCAGCTTCGTGCATAATGTTCGAGGTCTATGATAGACCTCAGGCCCAGTAACCAGCTTCGTGCACAATGTTCAGGGTATAGCACATGGCACTGGTCCGGAATGAAAGATGTATGATAATGATGAGTGTACTTGCCCCAGGCCCAAGGGTCAGCTTCGTGCACAATGTTCGGGGTACAATACATGTCATCGGAAGTTAATGAATGTATGTATAGTACGGTAAGGAAGATAACGAATGATAAAGATGACGTACGATGATGAATGAACGGAAGTCAACGAATGACGATGAAAGATAATATTAAATTATTATCTATGTGTACGTATGATGCATGATCACATGTGAAAGTAAAGAAAGAATGGTTTTAAATGAAAGAAAAGTATTTTATTTTATAAAACTAGAACTCACTCAGCAACGCTGACTTTTATGTGTTTCCAGTTGGCAGGTAATGTTGCTGAGGATGGCACGGGGCAGCTACTTGGAATTTTTGGATGGCATCCGTTGTTTAGATTATAATGTTTTTGTGATGTAATGCAAATTATGATATTTTGTAATAGTTAACTACAATGTATTATTTTGCAAAAGCAATTATAATCAAATGGTTTAAAATTATTCCGCTGCAATGTTTTGGAAATTGTAAATGTATATTTTATGCTTTTGGTGTAATGATTGACCAGCTGTAAGCGTTCCAGGAACGGGGCCTTACAGAGGCCTATCATTAATCCGGTTTACTGACTGAGATTGTTCCTAATTCTAATTTGAGGCGGAACAAACAGGTTATGGTTTGGTATCTCTTCCATTTTTTGAATACTTACCTGCACTATTACAATTCACACTTCACAATCACTGCATTTTTCTTGGTACTTCATTTCTCATCTTTTTGCTAGTATAATTTGGAAGACTTTCTTTGCTAGTATAATTGAAATAGCAACTAAGAACTTTATTTGGGATGACTGAGAAATGATAGTATGTCTTCTTGGTATGCTTATTTGCATGACTTGTACTTTTTGTGAAATGATAGTAACTGATGTAGATGTCTGTATCACTTAAAATTCTAAAATCTAAAAAAGACAGTTTCATTATATGATATGCATGGTAGGCTCAGCCTAAAAACAAAGTAAACAGTGTGTCTGTAGCCTAACTAAAGCTTTAGAACTCGGTGATAAGGATCATTTCTATGACATCTCGACCTGCACAAAGTTACATGTCCTGTCAAAAATGGGTTGAAAGTTTAAAATCTCTGCTTTGATTTTTTTTTTTTAAATCTCCCTATCCCCAAGTCCTGAATGTAGCTTCTTGTTAGCTCTTCAGATGTATATTTCTTGCTTATCTCCTCTGCTATACGGAAGCATTGACCTGGAGCGATGATCTTCTCTGTTATACGTGAGTATAGACCTGAAGCTCTCATCAGCACGCTCAGATGATCATCTCCTCTGTTATACGTAAGTATAGACCTGGAGCTCTCATCATCTGTTCCACAATAAAGGCATAGTGATTCTTAAATTAAGATCATTGTCGAAAACTTAAAAGAAAATCAAGCAGAGTTAATCATATTACTCAATAAGCCCTGATGATGGGATAAGTTCTTTGCCGGATGTCTATGGGAACCAAATCAGCTGAGCTTCTCTAATTGAACCTAAAACATGATAAAATCAGTCGTAGATCACTTGTTGAAAAGGATAAGGCATGGGTTTAAATTGGACAAATATACCAACAATCATTTTTGAACTGTTTTGGCAAAAACTTAAAATTGTGACGAGACTCTGTATCAGTGTGATCTCACTAACATGTCGCTGATCAAATACATCTTTGTGCTTTCGTATATCTTGAGGATGTGATCTCATGATCAAATTAGTTCTTGGTGTAATACGATAAAACAAAATAAAATAAATTATTCATTTCAAATCATTTTTCAAGTCTTCCATATTATGCTATTAAAATGTTATTATTTTCACATGCATTCCACGGGAAATGGCACACACTGATAAACACGGGTTTATTTGTTAACTGAAATGATCTGACAGGAAGTTATGAGATTGTGGTTGTGATTGTGTTACAGATTTTTGCTTTAAATGATGGCCAATCATCAGCTGAGCAAAGTACCTGACAAGAGAACCTGTTCCTCAAGTTTGCAGAAGATACCGAGCGAGGATTCCTCCTCCTACATCTTCTGAATTACTCAAGAATAAAAAGTTGGAAATTGGAAAAGTTGTTCCTGATCATTCTCAAAGAATGCACATGAAGAGGGGGAGCATACAAAAAGGGGGAGCCTAAAAGATAAAAAATCTTCAATATCAGATCATAAATCTAGGGGAAGATTGAATATCATTATATGGTTGACTTATCGGTGCTGATCACGATACAAGACGTTGATAATGATAGACTAAGGGGGAGTATTGTTGGGTCCGATAAGGATAGTCTATATTATCAACACCGTCAAAGTCATCGGAAAAGGCGAACAGACGCGTTCGAGATGAAGAACCGAGACAAGATGTTGAAGATATAAATGACTAGGAGTTTATTGTTAATAAATATATTTTGTGTCAACAATATATATTTATTTATGCTTAAGTCATTTTTATGTTTTATATGTAATTTCTCTAATTGTCTAAGTCTGGGGGCTTAATATGTCATTAGTGAATATTATCACTATATATAGATTAGTGACAATTAGGTTTAGAGAGCTTGAATGAGCCATTGATTGAGGGGCTTTCACTTTGTAATATCTTCAGTAATCAATTCAGATCAAACAAGTGTTTTATTGAATGTTCTTGAGGTGTTCATCATTGTTCATTTATATTGTATAGTGTTTGATCTATATTTTACACAAATATCATTGATATGTGTGTTATCAGTGGGATTTTTTTTGTGTTTATCAATCAAATGCACTGTTATATCGATCAGAAGACCCAACACCAAGCTTCCACGGTAGCTTCGGAATCCGGTTTTTCTATTAGTGGCAGGATTATATCGATAAGACGAACTCGACTCACTCCCCAAGCGGTTAAAATGTCAATTTTCTTGAAGGATTATTTGGATGTCGCGGAAAGAGTACAAGACAAATGCTCACTTGAAGGAGAATTGGAATATGAAGCAGAATTATATGAGAATGGGTAGAGAGTGGATTGACACCCAGAATGACCGATGATGAAGCGGCATATAATGAGTATCTTCGTAACAGCTCAAGTTCTGGTGGCGAAGAATAAAGTATCCAAATATGCAACGAAAGAACAGAGAACGACTAGGATAAATGTTTAGTTTTTTAAAAACAATTATTTACAATTTTATGTCGTTTTAATTGTTTATACGTTTTATATATTATATATTTCACTTTGATTTTAATTGTGTACTTAATTTGAAATTGTGTATTTTGTTTTTAAAAACAATTATGTAATGTTTCTAATTTTATATGTTTAATTTTTATAAATAAAAATATGTAAATTGATCGTATAGCTTTATTTAATTTATAGATTTAAATATGTAAATGCATCTTATAGATTTATTTAATTTTTACAATTAATTGTTTAATTAATTTATAACGCTTAAAAAAAATAAACCGGTTTCCAAACTGACCTAAACCGGCTTAATAGCTTTGGGTTTTTCCACTTCCAAACCGGTTTGGAACTCGAACCGGTTTAAGGCCGAACCAGTTTTGACCAGGGTTGACCAAACCGGTTCCGGTTTGGACCCCAATCCGGTTTTCCAAAAAACTCGGTTTGTACACCTCTATCTGTAATGATATCCATGACATTAATCTTGTTATTTTCAAAAATGACCTCGTTCCATGCTTTCCACATCCTTCAGCGGGTAATAATTTTAAGACCATGTAGTACCTCTTTCTTGACTAGTGGGATATCTACCTCCTTATGAGTCTCGAATAAATCACGCACCTTGAACGCAAAAATCGGAGGAACGGAGCACCACATAGAAAGTAACCACCAAAACCCGGCGGCGACCCCACTCTCTTCAGCATCACTACAAAACACACAACTAACATCCTCCACATGCACATTTCTTCTAACAAGAGCCATCTTTGTGGGGAGTCTATCCATCTCCGCTCACCATGCAAAGATATTACACTTAAGCGGGACCCATTTACAGCGGCCAAACACATACTCCTGCAAGATCAACAATTGATACTTTTAAATTAAGGTTTGTAAGAACTTAACTTAAATATTTTAGTTTTGATTAAAGTGATAACCAAAGAACAATCTTTTAAGACTCGTTCATCCATAAGATTACCAATTCACTTATATCACGTTGTCTACTTTTTTTATGAGCTCACGATGCAAGGAAATCAAAAACTGATAATCAAGCACACAACTTTATTTATATAAATTAATCAAAACATAAAACTTCATTCAATCACTCAATGTTCATTACGAAAACCAAATCAAAACATACCAAATATCTCACTTGACGAGAAACGTAATTCCGGAAGCAATCACGAAAGCCTAGCCATGCATCATATTCATTACGCCTTTGATCCTTAATTGGAGAATGTTTATGGATGATTTAGGGAGCCTTGGAAAACCAAAAATCACCTAAAGTTCATAAATTTTCGTCTCCAAGAAGTTGTACATCAAATTGGGGTTGATTCGGTTTAAATAAACTTGAAAATCCATAAAATTAGGATGTTGTTAGGCTACTAGCGTTTCATACGCCCACTGGCATATGATACGCTACCTCATACGCCCAACTTTCTATTCCTTTTGTCAAATACATTGCCTCATATGCCGCCCGGCGTATGATACGCCGCCCGGCGTATGATACGCCACCTCATACGCCGCCCGGCGTATGATACGCCCAAACCCGGAGTATCATACGCCGAGTCTGTTTCTTGACCTTATTTTTTCAATTTTTTGATATTTACATCTTCAGTCCTTCAAATTTTATGTTTTGTTTCTTTTGCCTCAAATTATGCTCCTTTAAGCTCCAAACACCTATGAATCAAAACATAAATAAAGTCAACTTGTTCCACAATAATCATGATATAAAATCAAGCATTTAGATAAGTTAAACACTAAAGTATTGACAAGTGATCAATGTGTCCTCATGTTTTTGATCTATGTGTCTTCAATCATTTAGATCATTATACACGTTATTGAATTACATAATTTATATTATAAGGCCCCGTGTAATACAAGATTTTATAACCAAATGTAATATAAACAAGAATAAGAATGGTAATATGTAATGCAAATAAACAAACCTTATCCTATATCATCCGTATTATATATTACGATAATCTTAAATGTAATAGTTATACTTTAAAGGGATATAATGGGAAGAATTTTTATAGCATTACACATTGAAGCTTGCAACATTCAAATGGCATCTTAAAAGTAGGATCAAATTACAATATTGGACATGTGAAATGCTTTATGTAGTAAGTATATATATATATATATATATATATATATATATATATATATATATATGTATATATATATGTATATATATATGATATGTATAAATATATGATATTTTATATATAGTTTTATATATAATTTAATATAAGTATTTTATAGGTGTATTTTATAGTTATATATAAAACTCAAGAATAATCTTGTGTCCAACATTTCAATTTATTGTTCAACCTTGCCGGTTTTACCCATTAAAGTCCAAAAAATTAAATAGAAAAAAGAAAATCCGGTCAAACCACCGATCCGGTTCCCGATCTGACCACCGAACAGGGACGAACCGGCTGGTCGAATCACTTCAAAACGAACTGATGCTTCGGTCACCCCTCTGATTCCCGGTTGAACCGGCTGGTCCGATCTGATCTTCAAAATGATGGTAGTATGGGTAGGAGCAATAGCAGCAAAAATAGTAACAACACAATAACAATAGCAAATGAGGGTTAGTAGTAGCAGTAGTAGTAGGATTAGGAGCAGCAACAACATCAGAGCTGCAATAGTAGCAGTCGTAGTAGTAGTATTAGCAGAAGTAGCTGCAGTGTTTGAGCATATTTTATATCTTTTATACGTCACACATTTCAATTAGTTATTTCACTCGTTACTTACTCGTCTAATCATATTTGAAATAAGTCTCATATTTTTATTATAATATAATAACTACTAGTCTAGGATTTCAAAGTTGGACATCTTAATTTTATAGAAATCAAATTCACACCATACGAGTCATATAACTTGCTTCGGCTATTTTTATGTTTTTATTTCATTTGTCGTGGTAACAATTGTTACATCAAAGTTTGACACATTACAACATCTCACTATGAAACCATGCTTCACCACATAAAACAGCTCAAATCAGATCATGAGTTGGCTATTGAGCTATTGAGAGTTGTGTTTGACTCCGAATGTAATAAAGTGGTAGGGGTCACAAAGGAACTTAGAGCATGAATTGAATACATTTTAGGTGTTGCATCTCCTACCCCATGGTTTCTAACTATATATTCTAGAAAGGGTTGAGAATTCAAAGCATAAAAGGAGGTGTTCTACTCACAAAACCCGCATGACTATCTAAGGTGGAAAAACTTGAAGTTCCCACATACCAAGGGTCTTTAGATGTTAGACCTAAGGAGGTTGCCATGTAGCAACATTTACTTGACCAAATTGGAACTAAAAAAAGGACAAGGCTGAGCAAATTGCTTATACTAAAGAGAAGAAGTTAGGGAAATAGCTAAACAACTAGTTGAGCATGCTCTCAAACCTATGCAAGCTAAGACCATTGTTAACAAGCTTACACAAGAGATTGTCACTACTTCCCTACAACTAAAACCTTTATATAACCTAATCATTAAACCACTAAAGCACATAATTTCTTCTGCCAAACCTAAACCACCACCAAAATCCCTGCCACACCTAAAGACTGAATCCCCTAGGGAATCCTTTGATGAAGATTCAAGGTCTTTCATGGATGTGTGGTGATTAGTAAAAGGACTAGTTTTATGCATAAATTCCATATATTATACATATCTCTTAATTAGTTTGTTAATCATAGTTTTGATTTGACTATAATGACAGGACTAAAACTCTATAGCTGATTATATGTAACTATTAAGAGAGAAAGATATATAACACAATTCTAGGTGGAGCATTATGATATTCTACCCTATATATTGCATATTATTCTTCATTAGTGAATGAATCATATATGGTTTCTATTCATTCTCTTGTTCGATAAACCTGTTACTTAATGCTTGCATTTTTGATGTGCTAGATGATGATTGCTTGAACAAACAAACTATTTTTTTCATACTAGTTGAATCACCATAGTTGTAAATGGTTGAGAAGATTAAGGCCTTTATGAAGGCGGTAAAAGATAGGCAAAAGTCGTATGCTGACAAGAGGCGTAGACCGATTGAATTCAAGGTGGGTGATAAAGTTATGCTGGAGGTTTCACCTTGGAAGGGGATCATTCGGTTAAGAAATCGGGGTAAGCTGAGCCCGAGGTATATAGGACCTTTCCGAATCATTGCTTGAGTAGGAGAGCTGGCCTATAGGTTGGAGCTACCCGATGAGTTAAGTGGGATTCATCCAACATTCCATGTATCTCATCTGAGAAAGTGCCTAGCTGATGAAGATATAATTGTACCACTGGAGGACATTGAAGTGGATGAACGACTCAATTACGTAGAGAAACCAGTGGCAATCATTGATCGAAAATAGAAGAGATTACGAAATAAAGTGGTTCCACTGGTGCGAGTACAGTGGAGGCACAAGAAGGGATCCGAGTCTATGTGGGAGACCAAGGAAGAGATGAGACAGCATTATCCAAAACTGTTCGAAGAGTGACAGGTTTCGTGGACGAAACCTATATAAGAGGGGTGGACTTGTAACACCCGAAAAGTTACAAAAAAAGGAAAAGAAAAGAGAAGTATAAAGAAAGAAAAGTAAAAGGGTTAAAGTTGTGCAAGAGGCAAACTTTATTATTATGATGTTTGAAAGGTGGGCATGGCCGCCCACTACCCTGCTCCACCAACTGACTTCGGCTACAAAAAGAAGAACAACAGAGTTTCCATCGATTTTTGAGAGAAGAAGAAGATCAGCTTGAAAGTGAGCTTTTCGTGTGTTTTGTTCGGTTTCAGTTGGATTTTTAGCTTTTGGACCGAGTCTTATGTGTTCCTCTGTGTTCGGTTGTGTGTTTTTGGTGTGTTTAGGTGCTTGAACTTAGTGTGTTGGAACCGTATGTTTACCCTATTTTACGTAGGGGTGTGTGTGTGTGTGAATGTTTTGACCGAGTCATGTGGTTTTATGCTTGTTCTAAGTGCTTAGTATGCTAGATTTGGGCTAAGAATACGTTAGGATGATGAATGGGGACTGAAATTAGTATAAGTTAGAACTGGTAAACTGCCCATGTGCCTAACACTTTACCCATACGCCTAGGTTTTCCTATGCGCCTAACTGCCCGTGCGCCTGCATAGTACCCATGCACCCAAGTGTTCCCATGCGCCTAAGTTTTCCCATGCGCCCAACTGCCCGTGCGCCTGCATAGTACCCATGTGCCCAAGTGTTCCCATGCGCCTAAGTTTTCCCATGCGCCCTACTGCCCGTGCGCCTGCATAGTACCCATGCGCCTACATAGTACCCATGCTCCTACATAGTGCCTATGCGCCTAAGTTGACTTAGGATTTTTTTGAAATCTTGGGAAATAGAAATTAATGATTAAGGTGGAATATTTTGGTGGTTTATGTTTGTTCATGTTACGCATGTTTGTGGTCTGTTATTGATGTTCCTTGTTACGTATTATTACGTGACTTTACATGGTGTGTTAATGCTCTTATACGTAAAGAATTATCGAAAGAGAAGCAAAAGATTAAAGACAATGAAAAGTGGAACATAACGAATGAATGAAAGTCTTGCAATGTAACACCTGGATATTCAAAAAACAGAGAGAAAAAGAAAAGAAAAGAGAAGTATAAAGAAAGAAAGGTGAAATAACCCAAGTTGAAGGGCTAAAGTTGTGCAAGAGGCAAACTTTATTATTATTATGTTTAAAAAGTAGGCATGGTCACCCACTCTTCCAGCTCTCACCAACTGCTAGGATGCAGAAAGAAGAAAAGCAGAAAGCTTCCATCGGTTTTAGAGAGACGAAGAAGCAGATCGTCTAGAAGGTAAGATTTTGTGTATTTTGTTCGGTTTCAGCTGGGTTTTCAGCTTGTAGACCGAGTCTTATGTGTTTCTCTATGTTCGGTTGTGTGTTTTTGGTGTGTTTAGGTGTTTGAACTCCAAGTGCTCTCGAGTTTGGAGGAGTTTTACTCGAAGGCTGCTGTAGGTGAGTTCTAGATCCCCGGTTTTCTATTTTAAACTTGTTTTGGGGCTGAAATGAATGTAAATTATTGTTTTTGCAAATTCCAGTATGTTAAACCATATGTGTTACCTCTGTTTTTTTAGTGGGTGTGTGTATTTGTGAATGTTTGACTGAATTATATGGTTGTATGCTTGTTTTATGAGATTAGTATGCTAGATTTGGGCTAAGGATATGTTAGGATGATGATCGGGAACTGAAATTAGTGTAAGTTAGAACTGGCATAGTGCCCATACGCCCAAACTGCCCATACGCCTAAGTGTTTGCTCATGCGCCTAAGTTTCCCATGCGCCCAAGTATTCATGCGCCTGCATAGTACCCATGCACGTAAGTTTTTTGCCCATATGCCTAAGTGTTTGCCCATGCGCCTAAGTTTCTCATGCACCCAAGTATCCATGCTCTTGCATAGTACTCATACGCCTGCATAGTACCCATGCTCCTAAGTTTTTCCCATGCGCCTAAGTTTTTCCCCATGCGCTCAACTGTCCGTGCGCCTGCATAGTGCCCATGCGCCCACATAGTGCTCATACGACTAAGTTGCCTTAGAAGTTTTCTGAAATTTGGGAAAAATGGAAATTGATGATCAAGCTCTGGAATGTTTTGGTGGGTTGTGTTTGTTCATGTTATGCATGTTTGGGGCTTTACAAGTTGGTATCAGAGCAAAAGTTTAAGAGAAATGGGTAAATATTTTCTACACCTAAACTTAAACTGAGAATGGGACCGAATGGAGGGATGCCAGCCCAAGTAGCTACGCGGCATCAGATAATTTATTTCTTAAGGTTAACCAGTATTATGTGCGCGTGCTATCTGATTTATGTGCTCTTAGTAGATTTGGATACTGATGTTGTCAGGATAGGCAATGCTTGGGGGATGAAGAGTAGAGTAAGTGGCCAATCACAACTGGCCACTGTAATTAGGGACTTACTAGACTTTACATAATCTGAGCTATTACCTTGAATGACCGTGTTGGTGTTTGAATCTTATAGCGTTTAGAGGATGGCGCGTGGTAGATCTTCAAAGGCTTCTCGAGGAGGTGTGCAGGGTGATCGTGGTGCTAGGCCACGTGTCACTGGGAACATGGCTAAGGCTGCTGAGATGGCTCCTGCAGAGCCCGAGCTTCATCACCAGGATGGCGATGATAAGAGTGCTAATTTGAGAGCCTCTGTGAAAGAGGCAGTTGTGGAGGAGGTTCATCAGGTCATGCACACAATCCTGCCATCTTTGGTGACCAAGGTTATTCGTGCTGTGAGGGAGGATGAAAAGAAAGAGAAAGAGGAGAGGAGGAGGACCGTTGGGAGAGGTTCAGGTGAAGGGGAGCAACCAGAAACTAAGATGGTTGTATCCAGTGACGAAGAGGAAGAGGAAGCGGTGCAGGAAACCGCCAAGGGGTGTAGTTATGGGGCATTCCAGATATGCAAGCCCCAACTTTGATGGTAATGCTGCTGCAACTCACCGATGGGTGAGGGAGATAGAGGCGGTGCTCGATATCAGTGAGTGCCGAGAGGATCAGAAGGTGAAGTTTGCTACCCACTTATTTGTGGACTCGGCCTTATGCTGGTGGGACAACCTTGTCCAGGCCAAGGATAGCAGGGAGATTAGGAGGATGAGGTGGATTAAGAGGAAGAAGTTGGTGATTGAGGAATTTTGTCCTCATAGGGAGCTCGATAAGATTGAGAGAGAGTTCCTACAACCGGAGGTAGGAACTATGACACACAAGCAGTACACGACTAAGTTCAATGAGATAGCAAGGTTGGTGCCGAATCAGGTGATGCCAGTGTCAAGGAAGATCAAGAGGTATATTCAGGGTTTGCCAGCAGATATCCGCAGGCACATGATTGCCGCCCGGCCGAGTACTTTTAGGTCGGTGGTTGATCTGGCAGGGAGGTTGTATGATGAAAGAGAGGTGATAGTGGTAGAGGTGAATAAGAAAGGTGATGGTGATAGAAATTGGAAGGGGAAAAGATTTGGCAGTGGTGGTTTCACCCCCAAAAGCAAAAAGGCAAGAATGGATGACAGGAGGGTGGTGACGGCAGGTACTGGGTCAAGGATGTGTAACAGGTGTGGGAAGGAGCATGCGGGGGAATGCAAGTGGGGATCAAAACTTTGCTTCAAGTATGGGAAGCCTGGTCATAGGGCAAGGGATTATGGAGTGACGAGGTGCTACAATTATGGCGAGACTGGGCATATGAGTAGAGATTGCAGGAAGCCGAGGGCCGAAAGTTATGGGGCAAAGAAAGGTACCAAGAAGGATGGGCAGGGAGCAAAAGCCAGAGCGTTCACGATGACCCGGGAGGAGGCTAGGGTGGATCCCGATGTTGTGTCAGGTACGTTCCTAGTAAACCAAACTTATGCCTCGGTACTATTTGATTTTGGTGCTAGTAAGAATTTTATTTCTATTGCCTTCTGTGCTAAGTTGCCTGTTAGGAGTAGAAAGATTGATGAGTCCTTCGATGTAGAAACTGTCATTGGTAAGTCTACCAGGATTTCTGATCTGATAGAGAAATGTGACGTAGAGTTGGAAGGCCATAGGTTCTCTGCTAAATTATTCATGATGCCCCTAGGTGGATTCGATGTGGTTCTAGGGATGGATTGGTTAGCAGCCTAGGAGGAAAATATTGTGTGTCGCAAGAAGATGATCCGATTGACTGCGCTTGATGGGAGTTCGGTGACGATCTACGATGATCGAGTTACTACGGTTCCGAAGGTGATTTCGATGGTGGTGGCAGAAAAGTGCATAAAACGTGGATTTAGTGCCTACCTGGCTTACGTGAAGGATGTGGATGCGTCTATACCACAATTGTCCGACGTACCAGTTATGTGTGACTTTCCAGATGTGTTCCTAGAAGATTTACCAGGTGTGCCATCGGACCGCGAGATCGAGTTCCAAATCGACTTGATACCAGGTGCTCAACCTGTTGCTAAGGCACTGTATCGATTGGCTCTGTCTAAGATGAAGAAACTGATGGTTCAGTTGCAAGAGTTATTGGACAAAGGGTTCATTCGACTGAGTATCTCTCCCTGGGTACTCCGGTCTTGTTTGTAAAGAAGAAGGATGGTAGTATGAGAATGTGCATCGACTACCGTGAGTTAAACAAGTTGACGGTGAAGAACCAATATCCACTACCCAGAATTGATGACTTGTTTGATCAGCTCCAAGGTGCAAGTTGGTTCTTGAGGATGGATCTCCGATATGGTTTCCATCAGTTGAAGGTGAAGGAGCAAGATATCCCTAAAACAGCTTTTCACACGTGTTATGGACACTACGAGTTTCTTGTTATGTCTTTTGGCTAACTAACACGCCAGCTGCCTTTAGGGATTTGATGAACCGGGTGTGTCAACCAATGTTGGATAAATCAGTGATTGTGTTTATCGATGATATCCTGATTTATTCAAAGAGCAAAGAAGAGCATTCCGGTCACATTCATGAGGTATTGGAGACACTTAGAAGAGAGAAGCTGTATGCTAAGTTCTCCAAGTACGCTTTCTGGTTGTGCAAGGTCCAGTTTTTGGGTCATGTGGTAAATTCCGAAGGGATCATGGTAGACCTGGCAAAGGTGGAGGCGGTGATGCAATGGAAGACTCCAAAGACGCTATCTGAGACCCGCAGTTTCTTGGGTTTGGCGGGATATTACAGGAGATTCATTCAAGACTTTTCCAAGATAGCCTCACCATTGACCAAGCTGACCCACAAGGATGTGAAGTTTGTATGGGTTCTGGAATAGGAGAATGCTTTTGAGGAGTTAAAGACAAGATTGACTCAAGCTCCTATCTTAACGTTACCCGAATGGAATGAAGACTTAGTGGTCTATTCAGATGCTTCTTATTCAGAAGTATTTCATTGACCATAAGAGCTTGAAGTATCTACACTGACCACAAGAGCTTGAAGTATTTCATTGACCAGAAGGATATCAATATGAGGCAGAGGAGGTAGTTAGAGTTGATCAAGGATTATGATTCTTAGATCCACTACCATCCGGGCAAGGCCAACGTAGTGGCGGATACCCTTAACCGAAAAAAGAGACCTGAGCCAATCTGGGTGAAAGCTTACCAGTTGGTGATGTCCTCCGATATGATGACACAGGTCAAGGGGTTCCAAGATGATGCGTTGAAAGAAGAGCTCCTTAACTCCGAACGGATGAGAGGTTTAGTCTCGGAGTTGGGTGAGAACACTCGAAGTTAGAACTTGCTTCGGGCGGATGTGGATCCCTCATTATGGAGACCTACGATGGAAAATCATGGATGAAGCTCATAATACTCAATACTTCATTCATCCCGGTGCTACAAAGATGTATCATGATATGAAGAAAGATTACCGGTGGCTGGGTATGAAGCGCGATGTAGCGGAGTATGTGAGAAAGTGCCTTACTTGATTGCAAGTGAAGGCTGAGCATCAGAAACCATACAGGAAGATCCAACCTTTGGATATACCTAAATGGATATGGGAGCACATCACCATGGACTTCATTACGAAGTTACCACGTATGACAAGGGGGTATGATGCTATATGGGTGATAGTTGATCGTTTGTCAAAGAGTGCTCACTTTCTACCGATCCACGAGGCATATTCATCTGAGAGGTTGGCGGATCTGTTCATCAAGGAGATTGTAACTCGTCATGGTGTACCGGTGTCTATAGTGTCAGACCGTGACACTCGGTTTACATCTAAGTTTTGGAAGAGATTTCATGACGCGATGGGGACGAGGTTGCACATCAGTACGGCTTATCATCCTCAGATGGATGGTCAGTCAGAGAGAACCATACAGACGCTTGAGGATATGCTCCGAGTATGTGTTATTGATTTTGGAGGAAGTTGGGATGAACACTTACCGTTAGCTGAATTCTCCTACAACAACAGTTATCATGCCAGCATTGGCATGCCACCATATGAGATGCTATATGGTAGGAAGTGTAGAACGCCCGTATGTTGGGGTGACATCGGATAGTAGGAGTTGGGGAGCGTTGAAGTGATCGAGGCTATGAATGAAAAGTTGGAGAAGATCAAGGCCTTTATGAAGGCGGCAAAAGATAGGAAAAATTTGTATGCTGATAAGAGGCGTAGACCGATTGAATTCAAGGTGGGTGATAAAGTTATGCTGAAGGTTTCACCTTGGAAGGGGATCATTCGGCTCAGAAAGTGGGGAAGCTGAGCCCGAGATATATAGGACCTTTCCAAATTATTGCTCGAGTAGGAGAGTTAGCCTATAGGTTGGAGCTACCCGATGAGCTAAGTGGAATTCATCCGACATTCCATGTATCTCATCTGAGAAAATACCTAGCTGATGAGGATATGATTGTGCCACTGGAGGATATTGAGGTAGATGAACGGCTCAATTATATGGAGCAACCGGTGGCCATCGTTGATAGAAAAGAGAAGAGATTACGGAATAAAGTGGTTCCACTGGTGCGAGTACAGTGGAGGCACAGGAAGGGATCCGAGACTACGTAGGAGACCTAGGAAGAGATGAGACTTCATTATCCTCAACTGTTCGAGGAGTGAAGGTTTCGGGGACGAAACCTATATAAGGGGGATGGACTTGTAACACCAGGATATTCAAAAAAAAGAGAGAGAAAAAGAAAAGAAAAGAGAAGTATAAAGAAAGAAAGGTGAAATAACCCAAGTTGAGGGTTAAAGTTGTGCAAGAGGCAAACTTTATTATTATTATGTTTAAAAAGTGGGCATGCCGCCCATTCTTCCTGCTCTCACCAACTTCTCAGCTGTAGAAAGAAGAAAAGCATAAAGCTTCCATCGGTTTTAGAGAGAAGAAGAAGAAAAGCTCTAGAAGGTAAGATTTTGTGTGTTTTGTTTGGTTTCAGCTGGGTTTTCAGCTTGTAGACCGAGTCTTATGTGTTTCTCTGTGTTTGGTTGTTTGTTTTTGGTGTGTTTAGGTATTTGAACTCCAAGTAATATCGAGTTTGGAGGAGTTTTACTCGAAGGCTGTTGTAGGTGAGTTCTAGATCCCTGATTTTTCTATTTTAAACTTGTTTTGGGGCTAAAATGCATGTAAATTATTGTTTTGTGCAAATTCCAGTATGTTAAACCGTATGTGTTACCTCTGTTTTTTAGTGGGTGTGTGTATTTGTGAATGTTTGACTGAATTATATGGTTGTATGCTTGTTTTATGAGCTTAGTATGCTAGATTTGGGCTAAGGATATGTTAGGATGATGATCGAGAACTGAAATTAGTGTAAGTTAGAACTACCCATACGCCTAAGTGTTTTCTCATGCACCTAAGTTTTTTCGCGCCCAAGTATTCATGTGCCTGCATAGTACCCATGTGCCTAAGTTTTTTGCACATACGCCTAAGTGTTTGCCTATGCGCCTAAGTTTCCCATGCGCCCAAGTATCCATGCGCCTGTATAGTACTCATGCGCCTGCATAGTACCCATGCGCCTAAGTTTTTCCTATGCGCCTAAGTTTTTTCCCAGGCGCCCAAGTGTTCCCATGCACCCAACTATCCGTGTGCCTGTATAGTGCCCATGCGCCCACATAGTGCTCATGCGCCTAAGTTGCCTTAGAAGTTTTCAGAAATTTTGGGAAAAATGGAAATTTATGATTAACCTCTGGAATGTTTAGTGGGTTATGTTTGTTCATGTTATGCATGTTTGGGGCCTTACATGCAAGCAAATTTAAAGAGGTTCATAACTCATTGAAAAGTTGTTAGCTCAACTGTGTGCGATGTAGCGTGCGATCTTGGCTAACCCATAAGGGTACACACAGGGGGGTCAGCCTTGGTGACTGATCCATACGTGTGAAACGGGATCCTTGTCGCTTAACCCCAAGACTGAGGTGGCTTCGTGCCTAATGATGGGGCATAGGTTATGACAGGATCTAGATAGAAGTGAAAGATAATGAAAAAGTACGAAATGAACGATTATGAACGATGATAAAGATAATAACGATATTATCAAGATGTATGTATGTTGTGTGATCACGAATGAATGAAAAGGAAAGGTTTACTAAAAGTAAAGTATTTTATTATTTAAAACTAGAACTCAATCAACAACGCTGACTTTTTATGCATTTTCAGCTGGTAGGTAGCTTGTTGTTGAGGATGGCACGAGGGTGAAGCTACTTGGCAGGCAAAGACTGGCATCCATTTCATGCACGATAATGTTGTTGTTTTGTAATACAACTGAATATTCTTTTGTAACTCTTTTAAAACAATGATGTATTATTTGTCAATATCAAAGATTAATGCATAAATGGTTTTTCATAAATTAATCCGCTGCAATGTTTTTATGAAATTTATTGTGTCTTATTATAAATAAGGTTGTGCTTGACCAACTGTGGGGTTCCCGGGAAAAGGGCCTTACAATAGTCATATAATATATGATGAAACAATTGGTGATTCTATTGATCTCAAAGCACAAATAAATATACATAGAGCCTAACAACCTAGCCACTATACAAGGCAATACATAAATTCCAGCCATACAATTAAATAAAAACTAATTCTATATATAAAATATTGACTAAATCTGGTTGGCTAATAGTCCCCGCCAATAGAATCAGTAGTGGAACGGATGCAAAGACTGGATCGAAAGTGTGTAAACAGTTGACGGGGAAGACCTTTGGTAAAGATGTCTGCATACTGGAAATCTCCAGGGACATGTAAAACAAGAACTGAGCCAACCTTCACCTTTTCACGAACAAAATGAACATCGATCTCAACATGCTTTGTTCATTGATGCTGGACCAGGTTCTGAGTAAGATAAACCGTCGAGACATTATCATAGTAAGTTACGGATGCACTAGTAATGGAACATGGAGCTCAACTAGGAGCTTTCTTATCCAATTAGTTTCGACAGTGGTGTTGGCAACACCCCTATACTCAGCTTCGGTACTTGATCTAGAGATAGTTGGTTGACGTTTGGAGGACCAGGAGATCAAGTTATTGCCAAGAAAAACGTAGTACCCGGAAGTTGATCTTCGTGAATCAGGGTAGCCCCCTAATCGGCATTGGAGTTGGCGGTGAGGGAAATTGATTTGGAGGGCCGTATGGAGAGCCCGTGATCTATAGTTCCTTGTAAGTACCGAAGTATCCATTTCAAATAATTAAAGTGAGGCTCTCTAGGATCATGCATGAACAGGCACACTTGTAGATTTTCATACGCAATGTCAGGCCATGTGAAGGTGAGGTATCGAAGTGCCCTAACGAGACTACCGTACAAAGTTCCATCAGGTAGTGGTTCTCTTGCAGTTGCATTTAGTTTGAAGTTGGTGTCCGCAGGTGTAGACAAGGTTCACAATGTTGCATCTTTGCCCTTACAAGAATGTCTTTAACATATGATGCCTGGGAAAGATATAGTCCCCCGTTGTGACGTTGTACCTGAACCCAAGGAAATGATGAAGCAGCCCAAGATCTGACATAGCAAACTCCTTGGATAAAGATGTGATAATATGCTGTAAAAGAGAAGGGTTAGATGCGATGAGTATAATATCATCAACATACAATAAAAGAGATGCCATATTTTGCCTTTGTTTTAAGACAAATAGAGATATGTCACATGTGGTGCTCTTAAAGCCACATTGTTGAAGATATGATGCAATCATTTATACCACGCACGGGGCGCCTGTTTTAAGCCATAAAAAGACTTGTTGAGGTGATAAACATTTGTAGGACGTGTAATAAAAAAACCTAGGAGTTGGAACATTTAAACCATTTCTTTAAGATCACCATGAAGAAACGTGTTTTTAACTTCTAACTGATGTTCGGCCGTGATTTCAAAACGGCAAGACTGAGAACTGTGAGAATGGTGGTTGGTTTAACCACGGGGCTAAATGTTTCATCATAGTCCACGCCAACCTGCTGACATTTTCCATTCACAACAAGGCAAGCTTTGTACCTTTGTAAAGTTCCATTGGCATGAAATTTATATTTATAAAGCCACATGCAACGAATAACATGAGCATCACTAGGACGAGGTGTAACGCCCGCCTCCCAGGGGACACCCCGGGGAGCGTTACACATCAGATATACAGAACACATAGTAATCTAAATTCATAGCGGAAGTTCAATTTTAATTAACATTATAGCATACTGTACATCTGGCATACTAGATAATGCATTACATAAATTTAACTGGAGATCCAAATCTTCAATTACTGCTCTAGACCTCTATTTTGTCATAAGCTAGCCCGTAATCTCCACGTACTATAATCATTTGGCACCTAGGATGTGTGTCCAAAAAGAAAAGATTTGGGACTCATCATAAAGCATATGAGTTCATGAACATAGCATTCATCAAAATTCAAAACATATTACTATTGACTATTGCATCAAGCAAATACAACCATGGCAAAGAGATAGGAACCGAGTAAGCACAGTATAAATTCACATAACCAGGCTATGTATACAAACTCCATTGGCTAAAGCAGAATCATACAAGCAGCCCTCAAGCATCCTATCAAGCATTACCATATATCACAGATGCTATTGTTAGTCAATTCTTCAATTATTACCTGTTATTAGAACATCACATCCCGTTTTAGAAAATAGTTCAGAGGAACTTACCTGTTTAGCAGTTGCCCAACAGTTGATAATCTTTCCTAGTACAATCTGGTAATATCTTTAGGTCCTGATACAGTTTAAGTAATCCTAGGTTAGGTAATGATAGAACTAACTAGTATTGTAATGGTTGAATATTGGTTTATGCTGTCTTGTTTAAGCATGTGTGACCAGTCCATGCCTGACTAAGGCTAGACTACCCAATACCCACTCCTAACAATAACCCTAACGCCTAAAAATAATAATACTAATAATACTAAAACTACTCCTAATAATAATAATCTAAGCTATATAATAATTAACTTGAAATAAACTTAAACGAAAACATACCTAAAAACTATCTAAGTTAATTTGATGTAGAGTCTCCCTACTCGCGCTCCTAACCGAGCTCCAAAAACGACTAATAACAATACCCAATGAGGTATCGATTACTCGGGATTCTCTTTATACTAGAGCATTCCCAAGAAAACTTATAATCTAATTTCAACCTTAAGATCTCTATTTATAAGAAAGCAGGCAAGCAGGTAAAAAAGTTAAGCAGTTGAAAAAGTTAAGCAGGCGATCTGGGAGGCAAAATTGACATGCCTGGCTGCTAGCTTAATTATTTTTTTATTAATATTATTATTATTATATCATTATAATTAATTCAGCTGCTTACTTTATTTTTCTCTTATAACTTTATAAATATAACGTCTTATAAAAATTTCAAATATGCCATTGAGATGACCTTATTTTTCTGTACGAGTCGACCCAAGTTTCATTAAAAATGGAGCATGTAAATATAATATATTATTATATTTATACATATTTAAATGGTCTTTTACGACACTAAAACTCGTCTAAAACATTAAATTTAAAATAGTTATTTCACTCATTACTTACTCGTTTAACAATATACAAAATGTAAAGTTCATATTTCTTTTATTTTAACTATTACATTTGATCCTGGAACTCGGGTGTTACATTCTTCCCTCCTTAAAAGAATTTCGTCCTCGAAATTCGAATGTTACCCGAAGAGTTTAGGGTATTGGGCTTTCACTTCTTCTACAAATCTCCAAGTCTTCTCAGACACTTTTCTAACCTTACCACTTGACCAATACTAATGAAATTATCTTTTGAGCTAAGATTCTTATATTGTATGATTAATATCTTGTTTTGTTAACCACCGCATCTTTATTTCTTAGAATTTCCTTTAGCGCAAAAGTGATCAAATCATATCAAACTCTTGTTATGCGAACTCTTAATATATTCCTACATTATATTGCTTAGGGTTTTAATACTCGAGAAAAATCTACTACTATTGAGCCTCAGTTGTTTTATTTTTTTATTTTTTTTGTAAAACATAAGGTTTTCCAGTTTACTCAAGTTCTTAGTTTCTTTTGGAAACCCTATTATAATTTTAAAGTGAAACGATAAACTCTATCAGATATAGTCGAGATATGCACATCTTAATGTGAGACTAATAGAGTTTGGCTAACATTTTTATCTTATAGTTTGATAGAGAGGTAGAGGTGTACTAATTTGGTAAGCCTATAATCCACTAGCTAGAAAGTGTCATATCCATAATTTAATCATGAAATTAACGTAGTCTATTGGTTATCTTTCATTTCCATTACGAGATTTAAGCTTGTTGTATCTAGTTAGAAAATTTATAATATTTCACCATAATCCTTAAGTAGATAAAGAAATTTCCCTGCACGTCTTGTGATTGATCTTTGATTCCTGAATACCAATAATAATTCTTAAATCATATTACATGTTATTACTACCTGTGTTTGCTCTATATTTTGATTTATGGGGTTCATTTAGTATCATATCTTGTAATATGCTAAGACTCGAAACTCATATATGATTGTGGAGTCTTAAGATACCATCACTTCTATATCTTAATAGTTTCCATCTACCAATCCTTCATTGCTTCTTAATGTGATTTTCCATCAAGGATTTTTCTTGTGCATTTCAACTTAGTCTAAGATGTTTATCTTAATATTATTTGTAGATATTCAAATTTTAGTGATTAGGCCCATTCTTGTTTATAAAGTACACCAGCAATTAACTTTGCATTTTCCTGGATAGTATCGTATATCATAGTTGTAGTTGCTTAACAATTCCTTTTATTTTCACTAGTGTTTAGAAAAACTTAAATAAATCTCCAATAATAATCTTAAAATCCCAAAATCTTTAAAATCATGTAGAATTCTTTTTATTTCTTAATTGCTTGTTCTTAGCATGTGTTACTTGTTTGTCTTACTTTTGAACATATGGACTATAAATTAAACTTTACATATTTAAAATTTATATCTCAAGAATTAACGTAAAGTTTTTTTTTTCTTGCTTATGTAATCTAGGATTTCTCTAAGATAATCCTCATGATCTTTTTTATCCTTAGAATGTATATCTGAATGCTGAGAGCGAAGCCTTAAATTGAGTTGCTTCCCCTATTTTCTATAATCTTCTAAACTTTACCAATAAATTGTTTTGTCATCTCAATAGATGATAATAAATTACCAAAGTAAGGTTTATAAACTTTGTCATAAGATCTACGAATATCTCAGGTTTACTGGTCAATTCGAATAGCCTCACCAATAATTTATAGTGATCATATCATGTTCTAAAATTGGTCTTTAAGATGTTTTCAAACCTTTTATTTCTTCACAGTGTTCATGGCATTTGCTAGATCAATAATGTATCATTTTCTTGAAAATTATTGGACTTGAGTCATAGTGATAATGCTTTCTGCTCCATCATCAGATACTACCATTTTTTAGGCAATCTAAGTTATAACACTCTTTTGTCAGACGTGACTTATACTTATTTAAAGGTTTGCTAGTCAATTCCTTTGACTACCATAAATTCTTTGGGTTTCCATAGGTATCAAGTCAATAGGAATCAAGTTACCATTCAAGCTTATCATATGATTCTTAATGATGTCAACTATTGTCTTTTGTCTCCCATTAGCCATTCTACTTGTGAAGGTACGGTGTAAGGTTTGAGTTTCTTAATTCATATATGGCTTAAAGATCATTGATACTAAGTTTTTGTTCACACCAATGTAATCTTTATGATTGAAATAAATATACTGGGAATTAGATCTAATTGGTTACATGTAGTCATAAATGTCTAAGACAACTTTCATTTGACTTCAGAACTCATGTGCCTCTATAGATCCCTTGTTACCTAAACGTTGGAGGGTTGCACATCATGAAGAATTTATAATGCTTTTGTACTTATTTTTCTATTTTCTAGTTTCTTTATCTACTATCTTGTTGTAGATAACAAAAAACTAGTTTATATTTTGTTTCCTACTTTCTTCGGATTAAATCTTTGTTGAGTGGCAGTGATAATCTTTACAACTTGAGTACAAAGTTTTGTATTTTCCTTGTATCTAATTGTACCTTTACACTTACTTATATTCGTTCTACATTTGGATCACCTTTGGCATTCGAACTTACTTTCGGGTCATACTTGATACTAATTCCAACATTTTAGGCTATTATCCATTCTCAATACACTATTCATCACTTTATATTTTATCTTATCAAATAACATCCTTGTTGAATACCAATACAACATTTAAGTATCTGATAATGTCCATCTAGCTCCTATGTTCATATTCCATTTGATCACTAGTACTTATCATATGGAGTTGTCACATCACCATTAAGACGTAAGCATTAATCAACATGATGCAATCTTATTAAGTGCATGTGTTATTGTAAATTCACCATTATATAAATCTAAGCATAATCTTCGATTTACCTTACACGAATATACTAGCTTTCCCTCATTGTGTATCATAATGTAGCGTCTAAATATGAGTGACATCCTTCTTGGGCATTCGCCTTCACTTGCTTACTTAATCATTCAATTCTATAATTTATTTAACTATAATTAATTATGAATTACTTTGCATAGTCACTATTGTTCTATTAGACTAATTGACATGAGACTATCTAGAAGTGTACGCCTTCAACAATGTCTAGTTAACACTACCAATCTACTTCTTAAGTTTAGGCAAACATAACAACTAACAAACCAAAATACAATTTGAAAAGTAAATTCTTAATGACATTAGCTAAATGTGATTAACCTTTTACATTATTCAAGTGTTCTAGTTATTTCTATTATATACTTAACACATATATAACTCCTCTTATCTGTCATAATGCTATTTGGTATATTTGGCAACCTGCGTAGTCTTCTCAACTTAGTTTAAGTTTAGACACTAGCTGATAATGCCTAGTTCACTCAAACTATGGCTCTGATACCAACTTGTAATGCCCGCCTCCTAGGGCACACACCGAGGAGTGTTACGCATCAGATATACAGAACACATAGTAATCTAAATTCACAGCGAAAGTCTAACTTTGATTAACGTTAAAGCATACTGTACATCTGGCATACTAGATAATACATTACATCAATTTAACTGGAGATCCAAATCTTCAATTACTGCTCTAGACCTCTATTTTCTCATAAGCTAGCCTGTAATCTCCAGCTACTGCAATCATTTGGCACTTAGGATGTGTGTCCAAAAAGAAAAGATTTAGGACTCAGCATAAAGCTTGTGAGTTTATGAACATAGCATTTTACAAAATTCAAAACATATTAATATTGACTATTGCATCAAGCAGATACAACCATGGATAACAGATAGGAACGGAGTAAGCACATTATAAATTCACATAACCAGGTTATGTATACAAACTCCACTAGCTAAAGTAGAATCATACAAGCAACCCTCAAGCATCCTATCAAGCATTTCCACATATCACAGTTGCTAGTGATAGTCAATTCTTCAATTATTACCGGTTATCAGAACATCACATCCCGTTTTAGAAAATAGCTCAGAGGAACTCACCTGTTTAGCAGTTGATCAACAGTTGATAACCTTTCCTAGTACAATCTGGTAATATCTTTAGGTCCTGATACAGTTTAAGTAATTTTAAGTTAGGTAATGGTAGAACTAACTAGTTATTGTAATGGTTGGATGTTGGTTACGCTGCCTTGTTTACACATGGGTGATTAGTCAATGCCTAACTAAGGCTAGACTACCCAATACCCACTCCGACAATAACCCTAACGCATAAAAATAATAATACTAATAATACTAAAACTGCTCCTAATAATAATAATAATCTAAACCAAATAATAATTAACTTGACATAAACTTAAACGAAAACATACCTTAAAACTATCTATGACAATTTGATGTAGAGTCTCCCTACTTGCGCTCCTACCCGTTCTCCAAAAACGACTAATAACAATACACAATGGGGTATCGATTACTCGAGATTCTCTGTATACTAGAGCGTTCCTAAGAAAACGTATAATCTAAATTTAACCTTAAGGTTTCTATTTATAATAAAGCAAACAGGCAGGTGAAAAAGTTAAGCACGCGATGTGGGAGGCAAAATTGATGTGCCTGCTTGCTAACTAAATTATTTTTTTTGATAATATTATTATTGTATCATTATAATTAATTTAGTTGCTTACTTTATTTTCTCTTATAACTTTTTAAATATAACGTCTTATAAAATTTCAAATACGCCGTTGAAACGACCTTATTTTTCTCTACGAGTGGACTCAAGTTTTGTTAAAAAAAGAGCACATTTAAATATAATATATTATTATATTTATATATATTTAAATGGTCACTTACGACACTAAAAATCGTCTAAAACTTTAAATTTAAAATAGTCATTTCACTCATTGCTTACTCATTTAACAATATACAAAATATAAAGTTCATATTTCTTTTATTTTTACTATTACATTTGACCCTGAAACTCGGGATATTACACTAGGCACTAAATCCCAAGTGTTATTAGCTATAAGAGCCTTGTATTCATCGGTCATAGCCGAGTACCAGTTTGGATCGTCATGAGCACTTTTATAAGATTTTGATAGGGGAGAAATAGGAGGATCAATTGTGGTATGGAGATTGAATGGAATTTTGAGCTTAGTGGTGCCATGCTGGGATCGGTAACCATGGGGTGGTAGGCTAGAGGCGGGTGGTTTGGAGGCTATTCTGGAAGGGCAGAAGGTGGTGAAGGTGGGGTTGAGGAAGGGGGAGTGGAAGGTGGTGTGGTTGGAGTAGAATGAGGGGAAGGGCTTAAGGATTGGAGTGGTGAAGTGGTGAGGTTGGGTTCAGAGTGGATGGGTTGGGTGGTAGGCTAGTTGTGGGGTTGGGTGGTAGATGGTGGTTGGGCCTGTTATGGTAACTGTTGTCTACGAGAATAGGTATATGTGTAGGAGGAGGAGGGGAGTGGGGTTGGTGGGCTTGAGGTGGTGGTTGTGGTGGGTTTGGATGTGAAAGATGTATGATGAAAGAGGAGAGGGGACGGATCAGTATCTAGAAACGAGTATGTGGTGGGAGGTTGTTTAGAAGTTTTGGAAAATGGGAAGAGAGACTCATCGAATGTAACATGTCGGGAAAGAATAGTTTTTCCCGTGGACAATTCGAGACACCGATACCCTTTATAATTTGGTGGGTAACCGAGAAACACACAAAAGGAGGATTTGGGAGCCAATTTGTGTTTGTGTGTGGCACTTTGATTGGGGAAACAAGCACAACCAAAGACCCGAAGGTGATCATAGGTTGGCTGTTTGAGATAGAGAGTGAGAGTTGGTGTGCGGTAATTAAGAACCTTTATAGGCAAAATGTTGTGTAAGTAGCAGGCCATGTGGAGAGCATCTACCCAAAAGGTGGGAGGTAGGGAGGCATGAAATAGAAGCGATAACATAAGATCATTAAGGCGTCTAATCATGCATTTGGATTTCCCATTTTTTTGGGATGTGTGTGGGCATGAAAACCTAAATTGTAATCTGTGAGATGTTGAAAGTGTTTTAATTTCTGTATTGTCAAACTCTTCGCCCATGTCGAATTAGAATGATTTAATAGATGTTTTAAATTGAGTTGACATGAATTTATGAAAGTGGGTGAATTTGATAAAGGCTTCGGATTTAAACTTTAATGGAAACACCCAAGTGTATTGTGTGTAGTCATCAACAAGGACAAGATAATATTTGTAGTCGGTTTTACTTAATAAAGGGGAGGTCCACAAGTCACCATGAACAATGTCAAATGGAAGAAACATAGTAGAAGTTTAACTAGCAAATGGTAAACGTTTATGTTTGGCAAGTTGGCATGAATTACAAATAAAAGACTTAGAAAGTTTATTACATGCAATAACTTTATTCAACCATAAAAAATCCATAACATGTAAACCGGGGTGACCTAAACGATCATGCCAAAAATTTCATGAAGATGAAACAAATAAGGCTAAAGCAGATATAGGTGTAGGGCTAGTGAACGGGTAAAGGTTGCTGGAACTATTGTGACGAGTCAGGAGCCTTCCATCCTTGAAATCCTTCACAGAAAACCCAAATGGATCAAATTTGACAGAGACAAAGTTATCACGAGTAAATTGTCGAACTGAAATAAGATTTTTAATTATATGGGGGTGTGTAAAGAACATTTTTCAAGTGAAGGGGTTCGGAATGATGAAAAGGGTTGTGTGACCCGATCAAAGTACTGGTACCCGATTTCCATTCCGAACAAACAAAGAATTTATAGTATTAACACAGGGAGTAGTGATCATACTTGGATCTGCTGTGAGATGGGATGATGCACCTGTATCCATAAACCGCTGATTGTCATAGCTTTCTAAAGAATTAGCCTGGAAAGCCTCAGCAAGAGCATTTGGGTCAAGTGGATTGACCTCTGTCAAATGGGCCTGGGCTTGTGATAGAGCAGTGCAATGCCTGAAAATTTCAAAGAAGTGAAGGCAGAAAGAATTTTTCATGCGAAAGAAGGTTCTCGCGCGAGAACCTCATGCGAAAAGTGCTGCTGGGTATAAATAGCTGAGAACACCCAGTCTGACTTTATTTTCACGCGAGAAGTACTACTGTTAGAGAGAGAAAGCAGCTGCGTAGAGAGAGAAGTGAAAAATCCAAGTGTTTGAGGTATGTAACTCGTGTAGTTACTCATGTTAGGTACTAAGAATGGATTATTGATTAATATAACACATAGTTATGTAGTTTTCGCTTGGTAAAGGCTTCTAGAAGGTTTTGTTTGTGCTAAAATTTCAAGAGGTGAGTTTCTAGTCCCCTTTATAAGCAAATTTTTTATGTTTTGGGGCTATTATGCATACTAACACATTTGAAAATGCTTGTTTATGCTTGAGTTGATGTTGTTATGATGTTAAGCATGTTAGAACAGCCTTAGACGCGATAAGTTATGACTGGGCGAGAAAAACCCGTAGTTTTCACGCGAGCAGTTAAGTTGTACTTTATGAAATTTGAACCTGCGAATGTTTAAGTTTTCACATGGTATGCTGTGATGTGTGATGTGTTATCTTTTCACATTAAAAGGGTTTTAAAACGATATGTGTATGATATGACTTTGCGTGGTATTATATGTATATGTAAGTAAAGTATTATGTAATGAAAGTGAAAGATAACGATGATGAAAAGTGGAACGTAATGAATGAATGAAAGTCTTGCAAGCAAAATGAATAGAGGTGCACGACCATGTTGTTGTTAGCTCAACTGAGGTGCGGCATAGCTAGCCCATGAGGATGTGCTTCAGGGGTCCAATCCTTGAGATTGACCAAATGCGATAGGGTCGATGTCGCTCTACCCCAGTAGTGTGTCAGCTTCGTGCATAATGTTTGGGGGTTTATTTATAAGCCTCGGCACAGTACCAACTTTGTGCACAATGTTGAGGGTTTAGCATATGGCAGGACCTATATGAAAGTGAAAGATGTTAATGAATGAAAGTACGAAAATGAACAATGACGAATGATGATGAAAGATAATAAATAATTATTATCAAGATGTATGTATGATGTATGATCACGTATGAAAGTAAAAGAAATGTTTTAACATAAAGTAAAGTATTTTATTTTAAAATTAGAACTCACTCAGCGTCGCTGACTTTTGTATGCATAATAGTTGGCAGGTAATTGTTGATGCTGGGGAGGTGCAGGCATGGATGCATAAGCTACTGGGGATGATTCGAGTCTGGCATCTATATTTTTGAGAATGATATTGTATTAATACAATTTTTGAGATGTAAAAGTAACGATGTGATGATTTGACACGATTTAATTTATTAATGAAAAGTTATATTTCCGTTACAAAATGATGTGCTTTAAATGTTTTATGCGATGATTGACCAATTGTAAGCGTCCTGAGAACGGGGCCTTACAAGAAGTATCATTGTTGGGCCGTTGTGCAAGTGGTCTTTGTGGGATGGTCCATGGGCCAGCGCAGGGCTCCTGAGTGGGATAGGGACATGGCGGAGTGGGCCACCAAGGGGCCCAATAAGGAGCAGGCTGCTGTTGGGAGCCCACATAGGCGGAAAACTGCTAAAGGGACTTTCTGGACCAAGAGGAGATGGGGCCTGCCCATGGATAGCCCTGTTCTGTCCAGGAAATCCATTAGAAAGAACAAGAGTCACGACCTCCTGACCAGTTGCGATTGGCACCATCCCTGCAATTAGACAAGTCGTGCGAGGGGTAAGAAGGGACAACAACAGTAATTTCCGGTGAAGATAGGGGTTCCTGTGCATTCTGACGGTGTTGCTCTGATTGAAGCATAGAGCAAGCTGTTTCCTAGACCGGTGTCGCTTGATTGATGTAAGATGCGACAGTATCGTACTCACGTGGGAGTCCTCGGACTAACTAAAGAACTAAGTGTTGCTCGGTGACTGGGATGTCAACGTCGTTCAACTGGTCAGCTAACTTTTAGAGTTTGTGGCAATAGGCATCAAGTGTGGCCATGGCACGAAGTGATAAAGTAGTTAACTCATGCTCTAGGGTTGCTGCCCTAGAACCTTTGTTGTTCAAAAAAATGTTTTTTATTCAATTCCATGCCACAAGCGATGTGGAGTCTTTCTTAAGGACCCAAACAAGTAACCCATCCGAGAGAGTTCCATATATCCATTGCAACACAATTGAATCTATTTCTTTCCAGGAGGAGAAGGTCGGGTCGGTCTTGGCCGGCGGTTCCGTGCTGTCGATATGGTGAAGAACTTTGTATCCACTGCAGTGAAGTTGAAATAACTTCACCCACGAGGAGTATGACACTTTGACACCATCCAAAACGCATACTTTGTGTTGGATATTGGTCATAGTGTACACAGGGTGGAGACAAGAAGCTTTTGTGGTTTTGCCCATGTCTACCATAGATAAAACTGAAAGAGAAAGAGAAGAAAAGTGGAGAAGAAGGCTGATCAGAAAAAAATCAGGGACCGTAGTCCGGTTACAGGGGGGCGGCGGTATTGAGCTTTAGGTTAAAAAGCTCTGATTACATATAATTTATGATGAAACAATCGGTGATTCCGTTGACCTCAAAGTACAAATAAATATACATAGAGCCTAACAACCTAGCCACTATATATCGCAATAGATAAATTACAACCATACAATTAAAAACAAAACTAATTCTATATATAAAATATTGACTAAATCGGTTGGCTAATAATTCATACAAACCAAAATAAAAACATAAGAAGTGCCCAATCCAAAATAAGTCATATCCAAAGTCCTAGTTAATCGACTGAAAAGAGTGATCGCAAACATGATATCAAAGGTGCAATCAATTTTTCTTTCCAACTGAAGCATCCTTGTTGGCACACTAATATTGAATGAAGTGATTCCTTGGCTTAGAAAATGTACATTTAAAGCCATGATTTCAAGAATAATATTGAAAACATTTCACGCCTTGAATTACAAATTCTTAGACATGTAATGGAGCAAATGTATTTGCAATTAAAATGGAGTTAGAACACAAGGTGGTTAGTTTTGGCTCATTCATCGGTATTAGTGAATAGCAGCCCCACTGCTAATTTCTAATGCTATCGAGGTCTACGGCAAGGGGTTCCCTTACCCCGATTCCCCTTTCTTTATATAATTACTATTGACGCGGTATTTGGAATCATTGAACTTGCATCTTCTATGGGTCGTCATCATGGCATCTCAACTACTAATGTTGATCCAATTCTCTCTAATTTTATATACCTTGATGATGTTATCTTTCTTGGTGATTAGGATGAATAAGATGCTAAGAATTTATTAAGGATAATAAGAATTGTGCCTAGCCTTAAAGTAATATGATTAAAAGATTAAAAGCTTTATAGTCTAGCTTATATTCTTTAATGCAAAAGTGGATCCCCTTTTCTTATCTAGGTTTGAAGGTGGGTAAAGAAATTGGAAACTGG
This sequence comes from Flaveria sonorensis, assembly GCA_025506505.1. Taxonomy (NCBI): domain Eukaryota; kingdom Viridiplantae; phylum Streptophyta; class Magnoliopsida; order Asterales; family Asteraceae; genus Flaveria; species Flaveria sonorensis. The sequence goes on from CM046426.1 coordinate 49,489,626, forward strand.
TTCTAGAGGTTTTTGAATCAAGACTATTGCAACTGAAAGCCAAAATCTTGTCAATAGGTATTAGTCATGTGCTTATTGTTAAGATATTTTAGCATGTGCTCATTCTAGTTAGTTGAGTTGGTTGAGTTAGTTTTGAGTTAGTTACATGCTTCTAGAATCTTCCATGTACTCATATAAATAGTCTCTTGATTTCTATTGTTGAATAATAGAAACAATATACAAAACTCACACTTTAACATGGTACCAGAGCATAGAGCTCCGGCGACTTTTCCTGCAGCTCCTCCTGTTCCGATCACAACTTTCGATAAGTCCGTTGAATTGTCTTGTCTTCTTCATCTTGTCATCTTCTACATCCTCCTCTTCTTCAACAGACTCAGTGCATACCACTGGAAGTTCGTTAAATTCTCTTCCAACCATAGCAAATTTTCTTTCAATAAAGCTTGACGACAACAATTATCTCTATTGGAAACACCAAATCGTAACCGTATTAAAAACTTTGGGTTTGTTGAAGTTCTTTAAATATGATACAGCTCCTCCTGCGGATTCGATAGAAAAAGAAGCATGGGATAAAAGCGATGGTTATGTGCAAGCTCTAATCACTGCAACTCTATCACCTTCGATCGTTCATTTAGCTCAAAATTCCTCCTCAGCAACAATCTTATGGAAAGCAATTGAGGATTCATTTGTTCAAATTGTTTTTGTTAAGCAATCACAGCTTCAAACTCAATTTCATCTTCTAAAGCAGAATACGAAATCAGTTGTTGTGTTTCTAAACGAAGCAAAAGAAATTGTCGATTCCTTGAATGCAATCAGTGATCCAATATCCGACCTTCTGGTGCTTGTGCTATCCGGTTCGTGGTGACACAAGATCGGATAAGCTTTCACCTAAGTCATCTCCTTGTATTTTTGTGGTTTATGCACCTCGTTACAGTGGTTATCTTTGTTATGATCCTGTTACTTCTCGCACCATTACCTCTCGTCATGTTGTCTTCCATGAGACAGTATTTGACATTCCCATTTCCTCTTCTTTGACTTCCTCATCTGATTCCTCCCTTTATTCGCTTTATCTAATTTCTTTATTCCACCTCTATCTTACACTACTTCTTCTAGTTCTATTCCTTCATCTTCTCCATCTCCAGTGTCATCTTCCTCTTAGTTCTATTCCCTCTTCCTCTCGTCCTTCTCATCCTATGGTTACTCGATCTCGTGATCACACTCGTCAGCCTAGACAGTTTCCAGATCATGATGGGCCATCCACGAGACAATGCAACAGATAAAACAAGAAGAATAGTATCTTGTCTCGGTTTGATATTCTTCGGTCCAAGCTGCACGTGACTCCTCCCCGTTCAGCTTGAGGGGGCATATTAGTCATGTGCCTATTGTTGAGATACTTTAAAATGTGCTCATTCTAGTTAGTTGAGTTGGTTGAGTTAGTTCTGAGTTAGTTACATGCTTCTAGGTATTTTTCCTGTATAGGTTGCTGGCTTTTCATTGTCTTAAAAGGATACATAAAACTTTCATATGGGGTGGAAGTAGCAACAAAATATAATTAAAATGGGAATCTTGGCAAAGAGTAACAACTGTAAAAGAATTTGGAGACTTGGGTATAGATTCCTTAAAGATGCAAATATAGGCTTGTTGATCAATGGTGGTGGCTGATTAAAAGTTAAAAAAGAAGATTATAAAGGAATGTTATTTGAGCTTTTGATCATAATTCCATATCATGGAACTCCATTCTGGCAAAGATCTAAATTCCGGGTATATTAAAAATTATTTATGTAGTTAAATCTGACTTTTTGAAGGTGATCATCATCATAACATTACTACTAATCAAAACTATGGGTCGAGGTGAGAAGATAAATTTCTGGGTGGATAGGTAGTGTGTTACTCTCCATTATCTAGATGTTTCTATGCTTTTTCTCCCTTGATTTGTTAGAGGTGTAGGACTAGTACCAGATGGGTGATAATGAGTGTTGGTGTTGGAAAAAACATCTGATAGAAGCAGTAAAACTAGATGAACTTGCTCAACTCATGGACTGATTTCAAACAATCAAATAATCTAAGAAAATAAAATGAGTCATAATAAAAATATCCAAACTTCAAATTTTAATTTTCAATAAAATAACTGGATTCCAAAAAAATTAAAACTTTCAATTGGCATGTGGAGATGGGTCGAATTCCAACTTTAGAGGTTTTCAAAAAGAAATATTCAGGTTCATCCACTCTTTGAAAGTTATGTGGAAAGTTTGAAGTATCAATTAATCACATTTTCGTTATGATCAAGTTAAATAAACATCTTATTGTGTGTTAATTACGAGTAATCAAGTATAATTACTGTAGAATTGACTACTTTTGATTAAAATTAAATGTAATAGGTACAAGGTTGAGCCAGAAATAAAATACGATAAACACGTAAGAAACAGCTCAGAAAAGAATTTGGGTGGTTCTCTTTCACAAAGCGTCATTAGTGCCTAACTACCAGAAAGTCATATTTTAAGCATCGGACGAGAGATGAATAGTGAGGTGGTTACGGTTTAGCATTAGTTAACGCCTATTGAGCATCAATCAACTCTGCATTGAAGAAGTCAGTTTAATGCATTAAAAGTGTTCTCCATAACTTTTTATTGAGGGTATTCTTGATTTTGGAGGTTGGGAGACAACTAGGAAGACTAGAGAATGAAATTTGAAGATAAAATTAGTGAAGAGGCTTCAGTTATTAACTACCATTAATGAATATTGTGACAAGAGTTTTTAAGTATTAAAATCCTTTCATAATGCTTGGCTAATCATCCGGTAGTCACAACGATATGAGGGTTGTGACTCAGCTGTTTGACCACTATGTATGATTTGTATTGTTGAACATATTGTTAGTTGTAAACTTTGGCTTGTGAAGCAGTCACAACGATATGAGGGGTTTATATATGACATGGTTGTTTGAACACTATGTATGTATGCATTGCCGAACATATTGTTAGTTGCAAAATTTGGCTTGGGATTATTTTATAGCTATTTATATGTGTTTGATTTCATGTTAATTGGATGGCCAATTTAACATACGCCACCTTTTTGTGCCCAGTTACCTTTGGTTAGTTTAGTTAATGAAAAAACATTTGGTGTGTAAGTATATGAATTGTACTCTAGATTAGTGGTGAAATTGAACTAAGTTATGTCTACGTAACCAAATCAATATAGAAACCGACATCAAACTCGACAAGTTAATCATAAATCCTGACGCCTTAAGTAACTATATTCCCTCATAGATGTAACAACTCCTCCATTTGAGTTCATAATAAATTCAAGTAACATATTTAATAAACCGAACAATGAACTTTTGCAATTTTCTTTTTGATAAATGAATATTAGTACCTAATTAACCCCCAAAACTCCTCATAGATATGATACTCATACTTTTCCTATCTAGTTCAAAGTAGAAAAGATAAGGAAATTCTCTATTTTTGATCGGGGCTAAGACACCGATCAAATTTTTGCGCCATTTCTGGGGAGTGAGTGTGCTTAGCTTAAGCTAATCTTTGTGAGTATTTTGATTAAATTGTTTGTTTTTCATGAAAAAATACAAAATCATTATTATTATATTTCCTTTTTTGTATTACGCTTAGTATTTTGTTTCACATTCGCCCTCAACATCTAACCTTCAAGAGTATTAGAGCAATTAATATGGTACAATAAGTGGACAGCGTTTGTATTCATATTATGCAAAACTTCACCTTTATTTATTTTCTTTTGAAGATAAAGTTAAATAATATTTGATATATATCCTTCCATGGGGTAGCGTATATATGTTGGAGGAGATGCAACAAAAGTTTATTATCCACCGAGTACAAAAGGTGAAGCACTGTGAAACATTTCGGGAAACTTTTGATTGTTTTAATGAAATGTGAAGGTTATATCCTCATCATAACTTTGAAAAATAGGATTTGCTGAAGGTTTATGCGAGGATGATAAAATTTTGTTTTGGCAAGTAGTAGTGGCTTGTTTTTAACCAGTTCCATAGATGTTTAATGGGATTTTCTTGAGTCGCTAAAGATAAAAACTCTAAGCTTTAGGAAATCGATAAAAGCGACCATCATCCAGGAAGGCGCTCCATAATGTCACTTACTCTCATGGTAATGATAGATTCGAAATTATAGAAAAACAATTGGCCATGCTAATATAAGGTTTAGTATGGTATTTTACTAATTTGTCACGAGTTGAAAATTTATGTGAAGAGTGTGGGAACATTGGTCACGCATCTGACATGCGTTTGGGATCAATGGTAGATTAAAAGAAATGAAACGGGGCATATGGCGGACGGAAGACATACAGCATAAATTTGAATTTGTGTCACCCGAATTAAGAAATCATCCTAAATAAGGTATGAAAATCATACTAGTCAATTATGTCCTAACTTTCAATGTTTCAATTAACAAGAAAACTATTCTAATCAATATCAACACCAAAGGATGAATCTACCTATAAATTAGCAAAGTAATTGGAACGAAGGACCAAATTAGAATACAAAAGTTAAAACATCATCAGGGTTAAGGTCGACAAGCCCCTAAGTTTATGTAGAATAACTTTTTGAGGAGATCACAAAGTTACATTAAAAGTTTGATCATTAGGAAAAGACCAACATTGCTTTGGGAAAACAAATCGCACAACTAGGAGAATAAATTACAACCCATGCTCCAAGGAAGTTCCTAGCAACACACAACTGAATTGATGTGCTTCAATTTATACATATAAAACATATTAATTTAACATTAATTATTCCTAAAAATCTTACTCAAAGTGATGAATTAGACCTGAATTTGTTATATTATGTTTTTAGGATTGAAAAAAACCAAGATAGACAAAAAAAAAAGCTTAAACAAGAAGAAAATTGAAGAAAACCAAGCTTCAAAAACCAAGCATAGGTCATGCCTCATGAGTCAAACCCCTATGCCTAGCCTAAAACACACCTTTATGTCAAATTTAGTACATCCCTATGTTTGTCAGTCTGAGTGGACAAATGTACTGTCCCCCAAAAAGAGTTAAAGAGGCGTGCCCCACCCCAACACGGGGGCGCGCCTGACAATTTCTAAGTGTACGAGCCGACTAACTTTCACGTACATCTTATTAGCATGGGGTCTTGCCTTGGGAGGCATGGGACCATGCCCGACACTCTAGAAAGCTTATAAATAGAAGCTCATTTGTAACTTTGAGAAGAGATTTTGGAGGGGTAAACTCTATTGTTTTCTTTTTGGAATCCAGACTTTAAGGTCTATGGAAGGCTTGGGAGGTCCATTTAACACTTAGAAAAACCTCTGGATTGTTTAAATATCATACATAATGGATCACCGGTTTGAATCTTCCAACTTACTGATGATTTCAGTAATATCTTCTATATTTATTGTTACGTTTAGGCTCATTATAAGCTAAACTAATTGGGTGAAACTTATGTAATTTGTGATGAACTAATGATGTGATTTATGTTATATTAATGTTATGAAAATTTTGGTTTAAATTTTTATGGGTAGCATCTATATTTGAACGTAAAGTTATAAACATATGATTTGTAATTGTAAATGTCAGACAACGTTGAAAAACATATGAACTAACTTTCGTTCATGAAACTAGTCTTCTTAATAAAAGCATGGCTAATGAATTAGAAATGGTTTTAAAAATCATATCACGTTAACTTTCTGATCATTTGCAGTTTTCTTCCTATTAGTTTGAGAAATCTACAGTAATTATTATGGTTTTCTAAAATTAATGGTATATTAAAAAGGAACTTGTAAGGAATACACTTAAAGGCTTATGCAACCAAAGAGTAATCTAAGAGCTCTCAGCATGCACATGTGAAGTACTAGGTATGTACTTCGGAAGATTTGATATAATTCAGTGAATTATGCTAAGTATCAAATCTTCCGAAGCCAAAAGACCAATTCTTCTGAAGCCAAAAGACCAATTCTTCCGAAGCCAAAGATTAAGTCTTTCGAATCTTCAAAGATAAAGTCTTTCGAAGCCAAAGACTGATTTCTTCCGAAGATAGAGAAGACATGCTTTCTCTGACTTACTTTTGACTAAAGCTGAACCACCTTTCCGCTCCTAGTTCTAAAGCCTCACCAACCAGCATGGTCTGGTGAAAAGTCCATGCTTTTATCAACTGTAGATTAAGGTGTTGAGTCTGTAACTTTCCAACTATGTACTTTTATCTTTTTTATAATATATTAGGATGTGAGCTATAGTATGTCATAGTCACTAGTCAAAAGTCAATCTACCTTTTGACTCTACATTGATCTTGTTGTCTAGATTAGTGTTTTGCACCTGGCCTTTAAAGTATGGCTGGTTGTAGGATGTAGTATAAAGTATCTCAAGTACTTGTATTTAGAGGATAAGCTTTGTAACACTTATAAGAACTTGAGAGCAATATACAACATACTTGAAAACCATATTAACTTGTTCTTGTTCTTGTTCTTTTACTTTTGTTCAGTGTTTCATCCTAACTGGTTCCTTATTTGATCTGATAAGTGTTTTAAGTCTCTCCACCCTATCTAACTGTTTCATTAAACATCCTTCAACAGTCCTGCAATTGGTATCAGAGCTTCTTAGGCTCTTGATTGTAAGATCTCACCATCTTAAATCTTTTTAGTTTCATAATACACTTATCAACTCAAATGACAGCTATCTCTAAGACTGATATGGAAACCGGTACCATGACGACGTCTCCACTGATCACTCCTGATGACTTTGATACTTGGTGCCAATGTATGGAAGGGTTCATCAAGTCTTAAGACAGCAGTATGTGGAGATCTGTTATTGAAGGACTTCATATCCCAAGCACCTCTTCAGCCACTGCTGGAGGTAGGATGATATCAAAGGAAATGACTGACTACTCTGAAGAAGACTGAAAGAAAATAGATGTAGATCAGAAATCCATGACCGCTCTTCAAATGGCTCTTCTAAACTCCATATATAGAGGCTTCAAGAAGTGCAAAACTGCTAAGCAGCTCTGGGATGCACTAAAGCTCATGTATGAGGGGTCTGAGGAACCCAATGAGAATAAGAAAGAAATCATGAAGTAGCAGTTTGAGAACTTCACCTACAAAACAGGTGCAACCATGACTCAATAATGCTTCAGGTATGTTGAGATTATAGATACTCTAATAGACGTGGAGTCAAGCTTGAGAATACAGACATAGTGAGGAAGTTTATGTTCTCTCTTCCCAGGCAATAGACTCCCTACTATGTGGGCGTCAAGAGAACTGTGAACCTCTCTACTCTTACTCTCACAGAGCTGTATGGTATCCTTAGTGGTTACCAGATGGAGATGAACTTGCAAAATACATCAAGCAACTCTTCCAACAATCAACAGAGCTTAGCCCTTCATATGGTTGAAAGGGATAGCAGAGAACCACAACATCATCTCATCTACTTTCCTGATAACTCACAAAAGGGTCCTTTCATCACTTTCCCTGAGACACCAAGGGAGAGCTACATCCAAGGAAACCCATTCCAAGAGACAAGCTAGCTTAACCCTTTATGTCTACTGATGAAAGTTGTGGAAACTTTCTCTTCACTCTGGAAGACTTGGACTGCATCAATCCAGATGATCTGGAGTAGATGGAGATAGTTAAACATATGGCTTTCCTCACTCACAGAGCCAAGAAGTTCTATAAGAGAATAGGAAGGAAGTTCCCAAGCAATGTGGCCAGTGGACTGTTTGGGCTGGAAGGGGCAGGGTCACAAATAGTAAGCTTAGCATAGAGAAGGTAAATTTTGTTAAGGAGCTTGGGTACAATCTCTTTAGTGTATCCCAATTTTATGATCAGAGACACAACATGCTCTTTACCGAGCATGAGTGCATTGTTCTCAAGCTCGGAGTGATCATTCCTTAAGAGCATATCCTGGTCAGAGCCCCCAAGAAAAGGAACATGTACGAGATGGATTTGTAGGAAACATCCCATTTAGGAGAAGTTTATTGCTTTCTATCTAAAGCCAATAGTGATGAGTCTTTCCTCTGGCATAAAAAATGTGTCATGTAAAGTTTAAAAACATAAATAAATTAATTAAGAATGATTTGGTAACTGGAATGCCAAAGAACGAGTTTACAAGTGATGACCAATATGTTGCATGCCTGAAAGGGAAGCAACACAAGGTGTCTCACAAGCCAAAGGAAATGAACTCCATTAATACTCCCTTACACTTATTACATATGGATCTCTTTGGCCTTACTAGTGTAATAAGTCTAGGAAGGACCTCATATTTTTTGGTGATCACAGATGACTTCACAAGATATACTTGGGTCTTCTTCATTAGAACAAAGGATCAGACCCCTGAGAATCAATATGATCACAAGGTCAAGATCATAAGATGTGATCAAGGAACTGAATTCAAGAACCAAATCCTTGATGCATTTTGTGATAAAAAGGGTATTACAAGAAAATATAGTGCTCCATGACTCCTTAGTAAAATGGTGTTGTTGAGAGGAGAAACATGACACTTTTTGAAGCTGCAAGAACCATGTTATCTGACACTAAACTGCCCATCACCTTCTGGGCAGATGTAGTCAACATTGCCTGCTATATGCAGAACAGAGTTTTAGTTGTCAAGACTCATGGTAAGACTCCTTATAAACTGTGGCACAAAAGGAGACCCTTTATTAGTTTACTCATATCATTTGGATATACTTGCACCATCTTGAATACCAAGGATCAAATAGTCAAATTTGCTAAGAAATTAGATGATGGACATTTTATTGGATAATCTTCCTAAGCTAAGGCTTATAAAGTATACAATCTCAAAACTAGAGCAGTTAAGGAGTCAGCCACTATGACCTTCAATGAGCACACACCCAGTGTGAAAGGTTCTGGTCCTGATTGGTTATTTGATCTTGACTTAGTTACCAATTTTTTTAACAAAACTTGTGAAGATGTTTCAGGATCTATAGGTACCTTATCAATAGGAGATTCTGATCCATGATTTAAGCTGAGAAGACCAAGTGTTCAAACTACTTCAGCTCCAGTGGTAACTAGCCCTGTAGTTAGAAATCCTGTAAGCACAACCATGACAAATTCTTCAGCTGATACATCTGAGGTGCCTATAAATTCTGGCACAGAGGCACAAAACTCAAATGAAGGAATTTCTAACATAAAAGGAGATGGAAGTGGTGATAGAAATCAAGAATTTCTTGATATTGATAACCACTCTATAAAAAATAACACTAATGATGTGACACACTCATTGGATCAAGTTTCTCTTGATAAGTGTGTTGATATGGTGGATGATATTCAAGTACCAGATTTGAATTTCACCAATTTAGATCTGTCCAACCAACTTGCTGTGATTCCTTAACTGAGAATCCATAAGTCACATCCCACCATAAACATCATTGGAAATATTGAGACAGAGGTGAGAACAACAGGACAAACCCATGACAAAAATGTTTGACTTCACTATTGTTTCTTGTCCCAGATTGAGCCTAAGAAGATTGATGAGACTCTGAAAGATGGAAGTTAGGTTGAAGCAATACAGGAGGAGCTGATTCAATTCAAGAGACAGAAGGTTTGGAATCTAGGTCCTCTTCCTTAAGGAAATACTACTATAGGTACCAAGTAGGTATTCAGAAATAAGAAAGATGATAGAGGATTTTTCATCAAGAATATGGCAACACTAGTTGTTCAAGGGTACACACAAGAAGAAAGGATTGTCTACATAGATATTTTTGCTCCTGTAGCAAGACTTGAAGCTGTTAGGTATTCCTATCTTTTATTGCATCCAAGAATTTCAAGGTCTACCAACTTTATGTCAAGTGTGCCTTCTTATATGGGGTGATTGATGAGAAGGTGTATGTCAAACAACCACCTGGCTTTACAGACTGAGATAATTCTACCTATGTCTACAAGCTTGACAAAGCTCTTTATGGGCTGCATCAGGCTCCAAGGAAGTGGTATGAGACACTATCATAGTATCTCTGTCAGCATGGATACAAGAGGGGTACTATTGATGGAACACTCTTCATCAAAGGAACAGGAAATGACTTGATGTTGGTTCAAGTTTATGTAGATGACATTATTTTTGGGTCAACTAATCCAAAGCTCTGCAAAGACTTTGAGAAACTGATGAAGAATAGATTTGAAATGAGCACCATGGGGGAATTCAATTTCTTTCTAGGAATTCAAGTGAAGCAGGTTGACAATGGAATCTTCATAAACCAGTCAAAGTATGTGCAAGACATACTTGTTAGGTTTCACATGACAGAGTGCAAGGTTGCTAAGACACCCATAGCCAGAAACCACTCTCTTGGACCAGATCTTGAGGGGGAGTGTGTTGATGAGCATTTATACAGGGTTGTGATTGGGTCTCTTATGTACCTCACAGCCAGCAAGCCTGATATCATGTTTGCTACATGTATTTGTGCAAGATATCAAGCCAACCTTAAGATGTCATACCTGGTTGCTGTCAAGAGAATTCTCAGATATCTCAAAGGTGCTCCCAGACTGGGCCTTTGGTATCCAAAGAATTCTGACTTCAATTTGTACGCCTATACAGATAGTGACTATGGTGGCTGCAATATGACGGATATCAATTTCTTGATTGAAGGATAGTCTCATGGTAATGCAAGAGACAATCCTGTGTGTCTACGTCAACTGCTGAAGCTGAATACATTGCTGCTGCAAGCTACTATGCTCAAGTGCTTTGGATTCAAAATCAGATGCTTGACTATGGATTCAACTTCAAGGAGATTCCCATCCACAAAGACAACAACAGTGCTATCTCTATTATAGAGAATCCTGTATAGCACTCAAACACAAAGCACATCAACATCCGGTATTATTTGATTAGAGATATTTTTGAAAAAGGATTGATAAAACTCGTCAAAGTTAACACAAATGAACAATATGCTGATTTGTTCACAAAAGCTTTTGATGAGCAGAGATTTAAATATCTTGTATCAGCTATTATGATGATTAACTTTAAGTAGATTTTTCTTAAACTAAACTCAAGATTCTTTTTAAATATGTATGTCTTAAGTTGTCTATATCATCACCATATAAGCCCAACTTATTTTGAAATGAACTTTTCAAAATGATATTCCTTAAAAATTTGAAAATTTTTGGATATGTTTTCTTTCAGAAGACATCAAATTATCTTTGGAAGAAAGTTATGTTTTCAAAACAAATAACTACTTCTGAGAAATTAACCTTAGGAAGAAATTTTATATATCTTCCGAATCTTATATTTGTCACTAAGTACTTATATGTATTAAAGGACTATTTTCTTCCAAAAGCAATTAAGTCTCGGAAGTTTTATCCTCTAATAGAATAAAATTTTTGATATTTGATATCTTCCGAAGCAAAATTTATCTAGGAAGTAAAAATACTTAAAGTAATTTTCTTCCGAAGCAAATTTTTGAAAAGCTGAGGAATATCTTCCGAAGCCAAATTGTCTTCAAAAGTTTTCTCAAACCTCTCAAAAACAAATTACCTTCAAAAGATTTTAGACTTCTAAGAAAACTACCTTTTTGGGCACTTTTTCAGAGGTGGGACCGACATCCGGATTTCAAAGTTTATCCGTTTGCATTAACTTTATCTCAAATTCTTACCATATATATATATATATATATATATATATATATATATATATATATATATATATATATATATATATATATATATATATATATATATATATATATATTCATACAACGGTTCCCCCTCTTTCAGTTTCTCCTCCATCGGCAAAAATTCAAACCCTCAATTCACCCACAAACTGACTTTGTTCTTACATTTCTTCACTTCAAAGCTACTCAAAATGGCCAACCCTGATCCCCGAAACCAACCCGATTTTTCCATGCAGTTACACAAGAAACACAACTAAGTTGCTCTGTTATAATCTGAGAAAGATCCAGGTTTCTCAGATGTTTGTTGCTTCTTATCACTGTCCAACTACCTTACTGTCCTCACAATAGACCCTCCATTGTACGAAGATCCGCTACTAGAGTTCTGCAGGACCGTCCAAGAGGTCATCTTGGATGATGGGAAGGCACTGTCTGCCACAGTGCAGGAGAGGACAATATTAATCACTCCAGCTACCATCAACTCTCATCTAAGGCTGGATGATGAAGAAGGCGAATTGTTCTTCCCTAAATCTGCTGTAAACAACTCATTCCAGTAGATGGGCTATGAAGGGGACTACTCAGTAAGAACCTTCAAAAAGGGTAAGGTCTCATCTCATTGAAAGTACATCCTCCATGTGGAAATCCACTCTCTATCTAACAAACATGGAGGTTGGGATCAAATTCCTGAGGACTTATCCTATATAGTCCATGGAACAGTTTGTTTATACAAACTAGCTTGCCAACTTAGACCCCTTAGAATATTATATGTTCCCTAGATATGTTTAATACATTCTTAACTATAAACTGGGCTCATAGTTAAAGGGAACATGTAATATTTTTAAATTGGGACAGATGAAGCCCGACATCTTCAAAACAATGAGAAAGCTCACTGTTGGATTCTCAGGGGTAGAAATAGCCCTGGTCCCAAAAGTGTTAAAGCACATTCTCAAGGTGAAAACTTGGCAGCACCAGCCAATGTTGAACCCACACCTTCTACATCTACACCACCCACACAGCCACAAATCACCATCACCTACCAAAGAAAATCCAAACAAACCCCTGTTCAGTTTACTCAGGTTCAGCAGGCCCCCAAATCACCAACTATGCAGGAATAAGTGGACACTAGAGCTCCCACTTCTTTTGAGGGGTATACCACTCCCATTACTTCTATAATTAGTGCTGAGGTTCCTTATGCTCAGCCTAATGAGCTTATTACCCTGGCCTTAAGACTTTACTCTGAGTCTCAAAACTCTAGTGATCAACCTTCAGGGGAAAGCTACCATCCCCAGCCACTAGACCTCAACCAACCAATCCCTAACCTAGTCAAGACTTTACTCCGAGTCTCAAAATTATAGTGATCTCAAAACTCCCTTCTCCACCCCTACTCAAGGAGAGATGAGTGCCCCTGAATCACCCATATCTAGCCCACATCATCCACCCACAACTAAGGTGGACCTCCCCGAACCTATTCAGGAGGCCTATATGGAAGAGGCTCTCACTTTTGCAAGTGATTACATTATTAAGACCTCAACCATGGCAACCCAGTCCACTAACACTTCTTTTGAAGCTGTCAGTATGCAGGGAAATCCAGCAGCCAAGAAACTATAGCTGGTGATGAGGAGGAAGACTTTGGTCCTATTCTCTCATCCCCCCATGATTCTTCTGATGATGGTAAGGGGAGTCTGCCACTAAAGGTGCAAAGGCTCTTAAAAACATGCACCTATTTAGTTTCAAAGGTGAGTCACTTGGAATCTCAGGTGACTACCTTATAAACAAGGATCAATGACCATCATTGTGATTACCGATCTCAAGCGCAAGTTAGCTGAGAGACCCATCCAGAGGACTCAACCAAGCCCATAAAAACCTATGGATGTGGTGGACCTAACCTTTAGCTACCCTGTGCAAGAGGGTGATGCTACCAAAAAAAAGGAAGAAAGTCCGACCTACAATCACAAAACCTGGGAGTTCCTTTCAAGGTATAGACATAGAGGACTCACCACCCTCACTTGCAGTTGTACATACTCAACAACCTCCTCAGGTCCATGTTGAAGTGGACTCACTCATTCAAAGCTTTGAAGAAGGTATACCAAGGACAATGCCTACTCCATCTCACCCTGCTAAAAATCCAATAATGGGATGGAGGTATGATGCTGAAAGGAGAGCCCTGGTAATCTCTAGGCCTCAAGGACAACATGAAATCTTCAACTTCTACAACCTGAGATAGTATGAGAGCACCTATTTAGTTGACCTCCCACTTGCCAACCCAAGTCAAAATAGGCAAGCTGCAAGGTTACCTGATAGGATTCAACAAGGGCTGCTTGAAGAGTTCAAGCTGAGAACCAAATTATATAGACAGAGGCTAGCAGGTAAGATTATTGGTGAACTGGATGCTGAGTTGGACCCTAAGATTAGCTTTGAAGGGGAAACCTTGGCTAAAGGCCTAGTAGTTGAGCCTGTGAACCTTGAGACAGGAACTGCTTCAATACCCATTACCCTTAGTGAGGCACCAGCCGGTGAAAGTGTCTCACAGCCTTTCTCTGGCCAAAGCTCAAGTGCAACACCAAGCAATGAAGGCCAAAGCTCTCTCCGCCCTGAGTCACACAGGCCTATAAGTGACAAAGGGAAGAGGAAAATGACATCTGAGGTGATTGAGGAGGAGAAAAGAGAGAAAGGAAGAGGAAGGCAAAAGAAGAGAGTTAAAGTAGAACCCCTGGCTTCATGGAAGCTGCAATCAGGACTGCTCCTTGGCCAAGCACTCAAGATGATGAGTTAAGGGTGGCAAGATTGAACTATTTGGGTCCAAGAACTACAATATTGATGAACTCATCTCTCTCTATTTGGATGAGCTAAATAAACTGGCTGACGTGAAAGTGTGGGAAGCTGAGGAGATAGAATTGCTCCTCTAGACTAAGGAAGAAAGGAGGAGAAAAAGACTCTACAAAGCTTCTACCCTCTCCCAAGTTCAAAAAAGTCCTAAGGCAGAGGCTGTGGCTACTTAGCAACAAACTCAAGTAGGTAGGGAACAAGACATGCAAAACTTGATAGCCTACCCGAGTGCTACATGTCTCTATTAGGCAGCAGTCCTTCTTCCCTTGTCATATGAATAGATTGAGTATGAATACCTCAAGCAGCTTGAGCAACAAGTACAAAAATAGCAAAAAGCTTCAAAGAGAAAGATGAGGGAAGAGGCTGCAAGGTCAATAGCAACCATCAGAGCAAATCTGAAGAAGTCTGCTAATAGACAAAAGACGATGAGCTTCTTGAAGCTGTATGGATTTTCCCGAAGAAGACTTGGTCCAATGTCTCTATCCACTATGGATGAGCACATTAGAGTGATCAAGCAGAATATCAAAAGGGGTGAGTTGGTTGACTTGCATTCTCCACCAAGTGAGGCTACACCTGAAGCTGAGATCAAGGTTGAACCATAGAAGACAACACAACCTAGACCTAGTGCTGTATCACCGCCAACTTCATCTTCTGATCCACAGTAAGGTCCTGATCCTTCTCTTTCTGAACCTGTGAAGGACAAGGACCCAACTGAGAAGGACAAACAAGAATAATATGGTACTGCAGGTGATGCATGTGAAAAGTATATATATTTGGATAAATGTTTTTCGCATAGATTCAGTTTTAATTGGTTATTACTAATACTAAACTACACACACAAAAGGCAAATGTACCTGTCGTGTGGCAATATAGTGATGGTAAGAACCGAGTATCAAACCGTGGACACACCGAGCCTACTCAACAACCTTAATGATTGACTATGGATTAGATTTTTGTTTTGAGAAAATGATAAATGGAATTGATGTAATTAAGATTTTTAGGGTTTAGAAACAATAATTAAAACAAAGTAAAAATAAGATTGAAACTTTTAGATTTAAAACTAGGGAATAAATGCTATCATCCTAAATAAATTACACCTATTTAACTATGATGAATTAGTGATGCGATTAAAGATATTGATTAAAATAATTATGTTAATGTTTATAAATGTGAGTCGGCGTGATTTCTCGTCAATCCGCTTCGTAGTGACTAGGACTTCATCAGGATGAGACTTACTGAATAAATCAAAGCCACTAGTAATGTAGGTAAATCTCCTGTAACCTTTTGACATACGATTTCTGAAAACATAAATTAATGTTAAAGAGAGAGTTGATCGGGTACCTTTCTAATAGACTATTAATTTTCGAAAACCATAACAGTTACTGTAAATTTCTCAGACTAATAAAAGGGAACCCACAAATGATCAGAAAGTTAAGGTAGTATGATTTCTGATAACAATTTCTAGTTCATTAGCCATGGATTTATTATGAAGACCGGTTTCACGAATAAAAGTTAGTTCATATGTTTTTAAACCTTGTATGACATTCATAATTACAAATCATAAGTTGATAACTTCCTGTTCAAATATAGATGCTACCCATCAAAATTTTTCCCAAGATTACCATAACATTAACATAATATAAATCACACCATTAGTTCATCACAAATTACATAAGATTCATCCAATTAGGATGATAATTAAAGTTTAGCTCATCATGAGCTTGCACATAACAACATGCGACATAGAAGATAGATATGAAATCATCGGTGAAATGGAACAGTCAAACCGATGATCCACAATGGATGATGTTTATACAATCCCGAGCTTCTTCCAAGTGTTGTATGCACCTCTCGAGCTTCCAAATGATCTTCAAGTCTTGATTTCTGAGAGAATTCAGCAGAGTAACTCTCCCACCAAAAGCTTGCCCAAATGATGGACTTAGGCCTCTATATATAGGCTTTTTGGAGTGTTTAAACATGGCCCCATGTCAAAAAGGCACGGCCCCGTACTAGTACAATGCTTACGAAAGTTGGTCTGGTCATAAGTGCAGAAGGTGTCGGGCACGACCACGTGTTTGGGGTGGGGCACGGCCTCGTGACTCATGGGGCATGGCCCTTTGACTCCTTTTGGGGGACATTACTTTTTATCCTGTCAGATGTCCAAACACGGGGGTGTGCCAATTTAAGCACGGGGTGTATTTCAGGCAAGTCATGGGGGCGTGCGTAATGAGGCACGACCCCATGCTTGGGCTCTAAAGTTTCGTTTTCTTCAAATTCTTGTTAAATATGCTTCTTTTATCCATCTTGCCCTTTTGAACACCTGAAAACATAATTTAACAATTTTAAGTACATAATCATCATTTTAAGGGAGATATTAAGAAAGAAATGATGTGCTTTTGATAGGATTTTTATGTATAATTTAGAGCACATCAAACATCCCCATACGTGAATTTTGCTTGTCCTCAAGCAAAATCACTTAAAATGACAATTCCACCAAAAACAAAATAAATCAAATTATAAATATGTTTTTCGGCAAATACACAAGTAAACATTATTTCATCCAAATGTAAACATTTTAAGCATATGTAGTATGATATCCTAGCAAGCAATAGATTCTTTAGTAAAGATTATTAACATGTAAAAATCCACACTTCTCACAAGATACACTCACACTTAGCTTAAATATATGGAGTCATAATCAAGGTTAAGTTTGACTAATACGCTCAATTGCCTAGTACAAATACGTGTGAAATTATATGCTTGTTAAGGGATCAAATCTCCACCTACTTAGATATTTACTTGTATGAATCATTAGGTCATTGATGGGTTGTAACTTAGCTTGGGCTCGAGTATGGATTATTTGGAAAAAAATGGCTAAATGCTAAAGACGATGATCTTGGCTTATTTTTCTAACATAAACCACAAGGAAAGCAGTAGAAGGCTCCCTATACAATACTTCAAGCTAGAAGGGATATGCTAACTTGAGGACTCGTTTAAGGTTAGATTGTCAAGACCATACTTTGCTTTCAAAAACCTTACTTTGTCTTTCACCCAAAGATACACAAAACTTTCCTTTCATAAGGATTGTTAGGCTTGGAGACTAATAGCACCCAATCGGATCAGTTCCATGTATTCGTATTGGGACTTGGTTTGGTTCTTTTTGTATTTTCCATTGTCGGACTAGTTTCCACAATTCGGGCATCTTTCATATCTTTTTGCCCGCCTCTTTATAGCACCTTTTGAAATTCCACAAAATGACGGAACTTGTTCCTTTTTTCGTCGTTTCTTTCTTGCGTCGAACGTGAGGTTGAAAATTTGTTCGCGAATTTCCGATGGAAGTCCCAGTTTTGCGTGGTGAGGGCAATAAAGTAAATTGAAATCAAAAGAATGCATTCCAGTTCTTTTAGGTCTGCCAGTAAAAGACCAAAATTTTCTTTTCTTTTCTTTTTTTTCCTCTCTTTTTTTATAAGCCAAAAATGTGTCTTTAACGAAAAACGGGTTTTGTAGAAGGCTTTTTGGTTAAGTGATTTGGTGGTTCAGGTGATCAAGAAATAAAAACGTTTAAGCTCAACGAGGCTAACTAGGGTTGACGTTCAGGTAAGGAAAGTTAAAAGAAAAATGGTTGGGGCTTGAATGGTTTAGATTTCCTAATTCCTAACTTATTTTTATGCAACAAATACTAATTAAGGTCTTGAAATATATATCCAAAGCAAGTTCTAATCACATGTATCATAAGGCACCCTAAATTAAATCCAGAATGAAAGTAGAATTGCAAAAATGCAAAAGTTGTTTAAGGCTCAAAAATAAACTCACATATGGATGGAATTGGATAAAAGTGTTTTCATTTTACATGTTTAAATTTTCACTAATTTATTGCCTTTAAGGATATCACAACAAAAACATTTTTCAATTTTATTTGAATGTCATCTGTTTACTTATTTATTTCCTAAAAACGTATATTTATAATTTAGTTTATCAAAAAGAGTTTAAATTTTTGGTTTCTTATCACAAAAATTAATGGTTAAGTGATTTTTCTAAAAAATTTCAATTTGGACCTTTTTTGCAAAGTGTCAAATGCGTAAATTACCCAATCCCCACACTTAAAATGCACATTGTCCCCAATGTGATTAATAAATTAAAATAGAGAAAGGTGATGAAATAACTCCCCTAAAAATGATGAATTTGACACCTGTGTTTGGAACCCTTAGTCGCCTTAAATTGTGAGAATCCTCGGGTCATCTGAAATATCATCAATTTATTGAAAACATTAAAATCCTAAACACACAAAATAAAATAAAATCACATAAGTTAAAAGATAGATTGGCACGAAACAGTTATGCCCAGGCCCCGAAAGTGATACTGTTTTCAAGGGCTTTATGGCGGGATATCCCCCCACTCATGATACATCCGGTTCCTGATGTACGTGACATCGTTGCTCAGGTCATCCACTTGGGAATGTAGATTTTTGACTCAATTGAATGCTTTTTGTGCGTATTCAGATGATCGCCTTGCATGGTTGCTGGTGGTTTGGATTGCTTCATAAAGGTTTAACATACTCGGGAATTCTCCAGCGTGTGAACTGGAAGCCCCGGCTTCTTCATGTTGTGCCTGCATATCAAGGTGCATGATGATTTCCTCGGGATCTGCGGATCCCAGATTTGTCCCTTTCTGTCCATAAACCTCGGCTGTCCATTTGGTAGGTTTGTTATCATGTACATACTCGTGCAAATGCTCAAATCCAACAGTCATGGCATCACTCCTTCAATTGCCTTCGTGTTACACCCATAGCTCTCGTATTGGTTCAAAATCCTGCTTCCTCCAAGCATGGTTGTTAGAGCACCGGTAGTTGCATCTCTAGAAAAAAAATTACAAAACAAATGCCTTACATTGCATGGCAATTGATTCACTATACATTATAAAATGAATAAGTTCCTCAAACTAACAACTCCCTCGTTTTGACCACGAGCTGTTATTGAATGGTTAAGTAACCGATATATGTAACGCAGCAGTGGGTCTCGAATCTAACTGCTTTTAGTTTTACTCGAGTTGAACACCCCTATTCCAATTCTCTCCCAAAATGCTTTTTTCATAGCACCACTTTCCGCGTCTTTACTTTCCTCGTCTGGAAAGGTATGGTATGCTGGCATTTCTGATATTACTTTTTCCTCCATTTATTTTTCTGTATAGATACCTAGATAGACATCGAACAATGCGATGGATGTCTTTCGCCAACGTCCCCCAAGTCTAAATGAAACTGCTTGATCATCACATGGGTCAGAGTCTTTCATGCTAAATCTAAAAGATGTCAAAAACTCAAGAGTCAGTTCATAAACAGAAGGTTTGTTTTGTGAAAATAAACGTTTCCACTAAACACTCAATAAATTATTATATCTTTCGAGCTGTCCGATTGCCGCGAAGGTTTCTTCATCTACTTGTAAATGTGATTTTTCGGCCCTTTGAAACAGTCTTTGCAGCCTCTCACGACACCATCTTTCGTAGCTTCCCTCGAATTATAAATAGGGATGATTCATGATCCTGGAATAGTTTCATTACGTTAGTGACAAACATAGGTTTCATGAGACATAACAACATATTTGCTCAACTCATTTTTAAAAACAGTTAAAAGTTTAACATTCAAGAAAAACTGTTAAACATGGGGGTGTGTCTCGTGAAAAATGGGGGTGTGGTTAACATTTTGAGGTATCAAATTTTAACTCGAGCACACGTGGTTTTGTTTGTAAACCTTTGATTAAGCGTGGGTTTAACGTTTTCTTGCTTGAAAAACCAAAGATTACACATGTATCATTTTAATCACTTGTTAATAATTCAAGGTACTCAAAATATATATAGTGTTTAACACCACTTGTTTGACAATTGAACTCTTGTAACTTGAATGTGTTTAACATTGATTCAACCACGAATTATGAAGATAGTCATGATAACAATGATAGGAAAAACATAAACAACAATAAACTAACTAAACATAATAATTAAAAAACTAATTAACTACAAAGATAAACATGAAAAAGAAGGCTTAAAGTATTCATCACTCCATAGAACTTTTAATTACAAGGTTTTACATATAATGGCTAGGATTTCGATTGTTTAGAGACCTAATCAGCTAACTACATGTAAATCACCATCATTATAACTAGGAATTAGTAATACTAACCTCTTGGACAATCAAACTTGAAATAAAATGGAACAATGCTTGAAAACAAGAAAGAAAAATGGAAAAGGTGGTGAAAATTGAAGTGGATACGGGTCTTTGCAGGCATGAGGTCGATTTTTATCATGGAGAGTTGATGGGGAACAAGACAAATGGTTGAAACAAGTCAGAAGTTTCATTCATTATCAATCATGGGGTTAGGCATGCCTCCCTAGGCACGGGGGCGTGCCTCCCCTTTGTTGCCCGGTTTCAGTTTTTTTGTTGTTCCGTTTTTCTGCATTACGCGTTACGTAATTTATCCGGTTAAGTTTTATCACGTCCAAATCACCCGAAAAGTTATGAAAATAGTCCTAGAGTTAATTTAAAACAAGCCAAATAACAATTACATTTCCTAAGGTCATGCGGTTACATGATACGTTAAAAACCGAGAGTCTAAAACTACAAAACTAGACTCTTTAACGCGCATCAGCGCACATTGTGAAATAATTCTAAAAGAAGCCTCCAAACATTTCATGTGGAAGGTTCGGGATGGGATAGTGTGAAGTGCGGTTGCTTAATTCCGCAAGCTGACGGTTGACGAAAACGAGTTCCTCGCTCATTTCTTGAACTTTTTGGATGAGTTCAGCTAGGCGTTGGGATGCAATGAGGTTCATCTCGGTCAATTGCTTTATTGGTTCATGTAACTTGAAGAAGTATTCTTGCGTCTTTGGCTCTCACGTTTCAGAACGCTGTTTCTTCATAGGATTCCAGCTTGAACTTTCGTGACTTGATTCTTTCATTTTTTTGACGTTTTTAAGCAGGAATGAATGTGATGAAAGATTGGAACAAGTGTGGTATTTATATACAGGTCGGGAAAGTTTATCACGAGGGCGTGCTTGGACAGGCATAGCCCCGTGTTTGTCAGAATTCGTCTTAAATTCGACCTGCAACGTTCCAGAGTCGTCAGCGGAGATCGTCGAAATTTTTTGTCAGAGGCACGGGACCGTGCTTCATGGGGTACGACCCCGTGTTTGTGCTTGTGATGTCCTAGAAAAAGTTAAAAATCAAAGAAAAACCTATGTACAGGTGCCGTGTTTAAGTTTCGGGTCTTCGGCGCGACCCTTACCCACACTTAGTCTTCGTCGGGGCACGGGTGTAATTCCTCAGAGAAAATCTTGGTTGGTCCACCAGTATACGGTTTCAAATGATGACCATTTACCTTGAAACTTAAAAACCATCGTGGTCGTTGATTTTGATGGCACCGTTCGGAAAATTGCTTTTAATCGTATAAGGTCCGAACCAACGTGACTTAAGCTTTCCAAGAAACAGACATAAACGAGAGTTATACAGTAAGACAAGTTCTCCCACATGAAATCATTTAGTGTTCTTTAATCGAGAGTCATGGAATTTCCTTTTCTTTTCCTTGTAAACCCTAGCGTTTTCATATGCTTGTTCTCTCAGTTCTTCTAGTTCATAGATTTGTAGAAATTGATTTTTTCCTGTAATGTTTTAGTCTAGGTTTGCTGCTTTAAGTGCCCACTAGGCTTTGTGTTCCAATTCCACAGGTAGATGACACGACTTCCCATAAACTAATTTGAACGGTGTGGTGCTAATAGGGGTCTTACAGGCTGTCCTAAAAGCCCATAATACATCATCTAGCTTGGTAGACCAATCCTTGTGATTTTGACCTACTGTTTTCTTGAGGATTTGTTTGATGCCTCAGTTAGTGACTTCAAATAAGTAGTTGTAAATCGATGGTGCACTCCATAACGAGCCATTGCTCTTTCGAGCTGGTTGTTACAGAAATAACGCCCTATCCCGTAGGTCGAGTGGTGTAGCATTTAAGGGATTTGTCTCTGATGTTTTCCCAGAAACAAATCACTTTAAATAGAAGAAGTCTATTGGAAATATAGACTATAGGTCAAGAGGGGGAGGGGGAGATGAAATCTCAAAACTCCAACTGGAATAGTCATTGGTTCAGTCTTGGTCACAAATTAAAGCCTTGGGGGCACCGAAATGAGAGAATAGTTTCTTAAGGAATTTGAAAACGTTTCTTGCATCATTGGTAGGTAGGGCTTGAGCTTCGGCCCATTTTAAGACATAATCGACTGCTACCAAGATGTAACGATTGCAAAAGGAAACCGGGAATGGCCCCATGAAATCAATACCCCATATATCAAATACCTCGCATACTTGAATGGGTCTCTGAGGCATCTCATCCTGTGTTGAGATATTGGTTGCTCTTTGACATGCATCACAGGTGCGTACCATGTTATGAGCATCCTTGAAGATCGTGGGCTAGTAAAATCCAGAGTCAAAGACTTTCTTGGCTATTAGCGTTGCTCCATGATGTCCTCCTATGGGTCCTTCATGACAGTTCCTAAGAATTTGTTCTGCTTCATTACCGTACACACATTTTCTGATAAGTTGGTCTACATCGATTCTGAATAGATACGGATCTTCCTAATAGTAATGCTTAATGTCCGCAAAAAATTTCTTCTTTTGCTGATAAGTCATTCCTCTGAGAAGGATTCTGCTTGCCAAGTAATTCGCAAAATTGGTAAACCAAGGATGCTCATCGATTGAGGATTTGATGTGCATAAGGAATTCGTGAGGAAAATTATCATTTATTTTGGATTCCTCAGTTTGTGAATGACTTGAATCTTCAAGACGCGAGAGATGATCTGCCGCCAGATTTTCTGCTCCTTTCTTATCATGAATTTCAATGTTGAATTCTTGAAGCAGAAGTATCCAATGAACCAATCTTGGCTTTGCATCTTGTTTATTGAATAGATAACGAAGGACTGCATGATCGGTTGTTTTTTAAAGGATTAGATACAAGCGGAATTTTTCAAATGCGAAAACTATGGGAAGAAGCTCTTTCTCGTTTACGGCTCTTTCTCGGTAGTTTTCTTGGGTGGAATTGCTTATCTTTCCGTTTGCCTAAAACGGCTCCTATCGCAAAATCACTTGCGTCGCACATGAGTTTAAATGGTAGCGTTCAATCAGGGGAAACCATGATCCGAGTTGTTACCAGTATTTCCTTAAGCAATTTGAATGCACTAATGCATTTGTCTGAAAATACGAATTGTGCATCTTTCTCAAGAAGTTGAGTCATTGGTCGTGCGATTTTTGAGAAATCTTTGATGAAACGAAAGTAGAATCCTGCATGACCTAGGAAGTTTTGATTTCTTTCATGGTTGTTGGATGTGGAAGTTTGGAAATAGTGTCAACTTTGGCTTGATTGACCTCAGGCCTTACTCGAGAGATTTTATGTACTAACATTATTCCTTCAGTAACCATGAAGTGGCACTTTTCCCAATTCAAAACAGGGTTAGAATCTTTACATCTAACCAACATCTTTTCTAGATTTTCAAGACATTGTTCAAATGAGTTCCCAAAGATGGAGAAGTCATCCATGAAAACTTCCATTGAATGTTCGATCATGTCGTGAAAGATTACTACCATGCATCTTTGAAATGTAGCAAGGGCATTACACAATCCAAAAGGCATTCGCCGATAAGCAAATGTGCCATATGGACAGGTGAATGTCGTTTTCTCTTGATCTTTAGGAGCAATAAATTTGGAAATAACCTGAGAAACCATCGAGGAAACAATAGAACATTTTTCCTGATAATATCTCAAGCATTTGGTCGATGAAAGGCAGAGGGAAGTGATCTTTCCTTGTGACATCATTGAGTTTCCAATAGTCGATGCAAACTCTACATCCTGTAACCGTACGAGTTGGAATAAGCTCATTCTTCTTTTTAGTTACAACAGTCATTCCTCCTTTCTTTGGAACTACTTGGACGGGACTGACCCAAGGCGAATTAGAAATAGGGTAAATCAAACCAACATCTAGCAGTTTGATTACTTCTTTCTTCACAACCTCTTGCATGCTCGGATTTAAACATCATTGAGGATGAATGACGGATTTGAAGTTCTTCTCCGTCAGAATTTTGTGAGTGCAAAATAATGGATTGATTCCTTTGATGTCTATGATTTTCCATGCATTTGCTCGTTTATGTGCCTTAAGCACATTGAGCAACTTGTTCTTATCATCATTTGATAAGGCAGATGAGATTATGACAGGAAGTTGAGATGTGTTTTCAAGAAAGGCGTATTCAAGATGAGACAGAAGTTCTTTGAGCTCTAAAACTGGAGGATCTTCTATAGAAGGTTTGGCTTTAGGTTCTAGTTCTTGTTTGATGATCTCAAATGCTTCTTGGTGAGATAATGTTTCATCAACTTCTAGTTCTGAAATGATTTGATTCTCACAAACGGGTTTGGTGGTTTGGACATCTATTAATTGAGTGTTGCAAGCTTCATATACAAGAGATTTCCTTAAATGATAGCTTAATAGAGTGAGTCATCATGATGTTGAGGATGTTTCATGGATTACCCTATGTCAAATGTCACTTCCTCCTCATCCACTAGAAGTGTAAGTTTGCCAGTGCAAACATCAATGATAGCTCGAGCAGTTGCTAAGAAAGGTCAACCTAGGATAAGAGGAACATTCTTATCCTCATCCATTTCAAGGATCACAAAATAAACGGGAGATACGAATTTATCAATTTTAACTAAAAGGTTTTCAATGATACCCCTTGGATATTTAACAAAACGGTCAGCTAACTGAATGCTCATACGGGTAGGTCTAGGTTCATCTAAGTTTAACTTTTCAAAAAACACATAAGGCATAAGGTTAATGTTAGCACCTAAATCAGCTAACGCGTTACTAACAGAAAGATTTCCTACTAGGCAAGGTATGGTGAAGCTTCCTGGATCAGTAATCTTTTGAGGTAGTTTGTTTTAAAGAACTGCAGAGCATTCCTCATTTAAAACTACGTGTGATAAATCTTCTAGTTTCTTTTTGTTTGACAACACACCCTTTAAAAACTTAGCATAAATTGGCATTTGGGCTAAGGCTTTGACCAAGGGCAGATTGATATGGAGTTGCTTGAACAACCCTAGGAATTTACCATATTGTGCCTCCATTCGTTGTTGTCTCAAACGACCATGGAGGTGTTGTTTTCTCAAACGACCTGGATATGGAGGTGGTGGAACATAGGGTGGCGGTGGTACGTATTTCTTGGCTGGTTCTTCAGCAGCAACAGGTTGCTTTTTCTTATCACTTGCATTACTTGGAGTTTCGGTTTCTATTTTTTCAAGGATGGGTTATAATGCAGGTGCATCACCTTGAGTGGTTTTGCCACTCCTTGTGGTGATGGCTTTCACTTGAGCATTTGGGTTTGTCACAGTATTGTTAAGCAAAGAACTTTGGGGTCTTTAAGATAGTTGTTGTTCTATCTGACCTACTTGGTGTTTAATGGTTTGCAATGATGCTTTGTTGCTTTTGATATCAGCCTCCTTTCTTTAGAACCTCTACTCATTTCTTCGATCAGATTATTGGATGTATTCATCTGTGTCTTGAGTGGTTATCAACAATTGTTGCAATAAGTCTTCCATTGATGATGCTCCATGATCATGGTCACTACTGCTTGGACCTTGGTATGGTGGTTTCTGTTGTTGGTAAGGTGGCCTTTGGTTGAATCTAGATGATGATTGGTTGTTACCAGCTTTTTTGTAATTTGAGTTAGTCCTCCAGTTTGAGTTGTTGTTATATGAGTTATTTGGGCCTCCTACGTAATCAACATCTTCAACCATCATAATGACTTGTGGCCATTTGTTGGTCTTGCGTGAATTTCCGCATGTGTTGCATCGTGTTAGGGTTTTTTTCAGTTCGGCTTGCAATTGTTTGAATCATTTGGTTAGGGCTTCTAACTGGGCTGCAATTAGTGTTTCAGAGTCTACTTGATGAATGCCTTTAGAACTGGGTTTGTTTCTTAAAGGATTATAAGCAAAGCTCTTTTTTGCTGCTCTTTCTAGGGCTTGGTATGCCTCAGTTGGCACGACACTTCCGAAATCTCCTCCCGCACTTTGATTGATAGCTTGTTTGTGTGCTCCGCTAATTGCATCGTAAAAGGTTTGACACTGCAGCCAAAGATCAAGTCCATGATGTGGGCATCTCCGAAGGAGACCTTTGTATCTCTACCATGCTGCGTGTAAGGATTCATCATCGTCTTGGCAGAAGCTTGTGATGCTGCTTCTCAGTTTGGCAGTGTGATCAAGTGGAAATTATTTCAAAAGAAATTGTTCAGCCATTTCCACCCATGTAGTGATAGAACCAGGCGGAAGCGAATCAAGCCAGTCAATGGCTCGGCCTCGAAGTGAAAATGGAAAAAGTCTTAGTCTAATGGCGTCGTCTGAGCAGTTGTTGATTTTGAAAGTTGCAAAGATACGAAGGAATCGTAAGATGTGAGCGTTAGGATCTTCATCTTGCAATCCGTGGAACTGAACAGAGTTTTCTACAAGTTGGATAATGCTAGACTTAATCTTGAAACTGTTGGCTGCTATTGCTGGTTGGACAACACTAGACTCGTAACCATCAATTGATGGTGTGGCATAGTGTGTCATCTTCATTTCCTCGCCTTTCTTAGCCATGTCTTCTTCAGATGGTGTACCTTCCAAAACATCTTCTTTGATAATCATTGTTGGTTTTCATGGTCTTTCGCATAACCTTTGATGAAAAAGTCGTTCAGGTTCGAAAGAGGCAAAACAAGTTCAGGACTAGACGAGTCGGACATACACTAACTTAAGGAAGCATAAACCTACTAAGGCTTAGAATGAATTAGGCAAATGTAACTAAACTAACTAACTAAGAAAAATAAAATAAATTTGAACAAAAATATATAAACAGGATATAGACAAGATAGTCAAAAATTTAGATTGTCTTTTAAAACTGTCATGTGTCCCCCGGCAACGGCACCAAAAACTTAATGCGTGTGAAAGTATATATATTTTGATAAAAGTTTTATGCATAGATTCAGTTTTTATTGGTTATTACTAATACTAAACTACACACACAAAAGACAAATGTGCATGTCGTGTGGCAATATAGTGATGGTAAGAACCGAGTATCAAACAGTGAACACACCTAGCCTACTCAACAACCTTAATGATTGACTATCGGATTAGATTTTTTTTTTTAGAAAATGAAAAATTGCATTGATGTAATTAAGATTTTTAGGGTTTAGAAACAATAACTAAAACAAAGTAAAAATAAGATTGAAACTTTTAGATTAAAAACCAGGGAATAAAAGCTATCATCCTAAATAAATTACACTTATTTAACTGTGATGAGTTGATGATGTGATTAAAGATATTGATTAAAGTAATTATGTTAATATTTATAATTGTGAGCCGGTGCGATTTCTAGTCTATCCTCTCCGTAGTGACTAGGACTTCACCAGGATGAGACTTACTGAATAGATCAAAGCCACCGGTAATGTAGGTAAATCTCCTGTAACCTTTAGACATATGATTTCTAAAAACATAACTTAATGTTAAAAAGAGAGTTGATCGGGTTCCTTTCTAACATACCATTAATTTTAGAAAATCATAACAATTACTGTATATTTCTCAGACTAATAAAAGGGAACCCGCAAATGATCAGAAAGTTAAGGTGATATGACTTCTAATAACCATTTCTAGTTCATTAGCTATGGATTTATTATGAAGACCAGTTTCACGAATAAAAGTTAGTTCATACGTTTTTCAACCTTGTATGACATTCACATTTACAAATCATAAGTTTATAACTTCCCGTTCAAATGTAGATGCCACCCATCAAAAGTTTTCCTAAGATTATCATAACATTAACATAATATAAATTACACCATTAGTTCATCACAAATTACATAAGCTTCATCCAATTAGGATGATAAGAAGAGTGTAGCTCATAATGAGCTTGCACATAACAATAAGTAACATAGAAGATAAATATGAAATCATTGGTGAAATGGAACAATCAAACCGGTGATCCACAATGGATGATGTTTAGACAATCCCGAGCTTCTTCAAAGTGTTGTATGCACTTCCCGAGCCTCCAAATGATCTTCAAGTCATGATTCCCTAGAGAATTCAGCAGAGTAACTCTCCCACCAAAAGCTTGCCTAAATGATGGATTTAGGCCTCTATTTATAGGCTTTCTCTAGTGTTTAAGCATAGCCAGGTGCCTAAAAGGCACGACCCCGTGCTTGTACAATGCTTACGAAAGTTAGTCGGGTCGTACGTGTAGAAGGTGTTGGGCACGACCCCATGTTAAATGGGGCATGGCCCCATGTTTGGGGTGGGGCATGGCCCCGTGACTCTTGGGGCATGACCCTGTGACTCCTTTTAGGGGCGTGCTTAATGAGGTACGACCCCATGCTTATACTCCAAAGCTTGGTTTTCTTCAAATTCTTGTTAAATATGCTTCTTTTGTCCATCTTGCCCTTTTGAACACCTAAAAAAATAATTTAATAATTTTAAATACATAATCATCATTTTAAGAGAGATATTAAGGAATAAACAAAGAAGAAGAAGAAGAATTCCAAGGCATCCATCTCTGTACCTCAGGATGGATCATAACATCATGAGGTGCTCAAGAAGAGGCTGCTCAACAAAGTCCGCTCATAGTAAAGCTTCTTACTGCTGAGAGACCCATATTGTCTTGGGTAACCCAGACAGATGGTATGTCACTAGAGATCAAGGAGGTCAAGACATTCACTTCTAGAAAAATATTCTTGATCTCCCTATGTATGATCTCTATGACATGGGGAGATACTTTGAGAGTCTAAGGAATCCTGACCAATTGATGATGAAGGGAATGGTTTTGATTCTTATGAAGACTGTCAATAGATGAAGATTAAGACTCCAAGTTCTCTTCAGTTTTGGTAGCATCAGCCTAGGGGGAGTTTGTAAAGAATACACTTAAAGGTTGATGCAACCAAAGAACAATCTAAGAGCTATCAACATGCACATCTGAAGTACTAGGAATGTACTTTGAAAGATTTGATATAACTTAGTGAATTATGCTAAGTATCAAATCTTTCGAAGCCAACAGACCAATTCTTCCGAAGCCAAAAGACCAATTCTTCCAAAACCAAAGATGGAGTTTTCCGAAGCTTCAAAGACA
This sequence comes from Flaveria sonorensis, assembly GCA_025506505.1. Classification (NCBI taxonomy): domain Eukaryota; kingdom Viridiplantae; phylum Streptophyta; class Magnoliopsida; order Asterales; family Asteraceae; genus Flaveria; species Flaveria sonorensis. The sequence continues at coordinate 49,519,215 of CM046426.1, forward strand.
AAGTCTTCCGAACCCAAAGACTGATTTCTTCCGAAGATAAAGAAGACATGCTTTCTCTGACTTACTTTTGACAATAGCTAAACCACCTCTCCACTTCCATTTCTAAAGACTCACCAACCAGCATGGTTTAGAGAAAAGTCCATGCTTTTGTCAACTGTAGATTAAGGTGTTGAGTATATAACTTTCCAACTATGTACTTCTATTATTTTTGTAATATATTAGGATGTTAGCTACAGCATGTCCTAATCACTAGTCAAAAGATAGTCTGCCTTTTGACTCTACATTGATCTCGTTGTCTAGATTAGTGTTTCTAGCTAGCCTTCAAAGTATGGCTGACTGTAGGATGTAGTATAAAGTATCTCAAGTACTTGTATTTAGAGGATAAGCTTTGTAACACTTGTAATAACTTGAGAACAATATACAACATTCTTGAAAAACATATTATCTTGTTCTAGTTCTTGTTCTTTTACTTGTATTCATTGTTTTATCCTAACTGGTTCCCTATTTGATCTGATAAGTGTTCTATGCCTCTCCACCTTGTGAAATCCATTCTTGAAAATCAACATTCTTAAAAATCATATTATCTTCTCTCCATCTCTCTCTAGCTCTCAAAACCAGCCATCTCTCCCAAGACATCCATCACTTTCTTCTTCATTCCTACAAGATTTCGAAGATAACTTCATCAACATTCGACCAAGACCCAAACAAAGCTGGAAGGTGAGCTAAAGTGAGTTTTCACGCAAGGTTCTTGCCAGAACAAGGTGCTCCTGCTCAAGTTCATGAACCAACAACTCTCACACTCTCCAAACTGTTCCAACAGTACAAAACCTATAGAGTGTAAGCCTCAATGAACCTGAATAAAGATATTTCATGATTTTTCCTCCCTTTTTCTACAAAATCTTACTTCTTTTGTACAAAAGAAAAAACTTTCGAGATTACCTACTAAATTTTGGGAACTCTCGACATGTCACATAAGGAACCCTTTTAAGAATGTACGTGTACCAAGGGTTGGTGCACCCGATTTCACCCTAAGAACCCTCTTTTCATGTATTTTCGCACCAAAAACCCAATGTTAAATTTTTCTCAAAAAACACTTTTTGAACATCATAATAACCTGGATTTAAAATTTACAAAAAGGTTTGGTGACGTTTATGCTCAAACCATGACGATTACATGTGTGTAAATGGTGTAAAACACCCTTTAAAAGCAACAAAGATGCTATGTATGTAAAAATCCGTGAACAAATGCTTTTTTCCAGTTTTTTGGTGATAATAAACATGTGAAATTCATAACATCTATCAAATATGTTGAAAAGAGTAGAAAATTGGACTAAATGGGTAATATTAAAGACCAGAAATGTGGCAAAAGTCTCAAATATGGCCAAATCTTAAAAAGGTTTAAAATTTTAAAAGATACAGGCCCTAAAATAATTATTTTAATCATAAAAATCAATTTAGGTCATTTATTGAGTTAATATATGATTTTTATGGATTTATTTATCCTAAACAAGCCCAAACCAGGTGATTTTTAGGGTAAAGTTTTAAAAATAGAGTAACAAGCTTAAACCAACAAATTCATGTTATTTCAGTAATTTAGAGGTATTAAGATGAAATTTTGTGGGAAATATAAAAGGAAATGAAAGAAAGCAAACTTTTGGGTCAAAATTGTAAGTTTTGAAACTTGAGGGACCAAAGTGCAAATTTTGTAAATATCACTGAATTTAAATTATTCTATGACCAAAAGCTTTTAGCAAACTTAATGTTATATTAACAAGTTAGTGAGAATCATAAAAAAACATGTCATTCACATGATAAAACCCTAACTTTCCTAAAAGGATACTTTTTGGATGCAAACTCTTAAGAAATGAAGCTACATGAACTTGTGACCATAAATCACACCTAGTTGCACCTATAATAGTCTTAGAACTTATAGCTTATTACTTGTATCTTGATGATAGGGTGCTAGGACTTGAATCTTTTTGTGCTCAAAGAACTGTTAATTAACCTTAAGGTGAGGTTAGTGACCCCTTTTTTACTACTGTTTTAGGATGAAACATGCTTTTTTTGAACTGAAATCATTTACGTACTATAATATGATGCTATTATCTTATAGTGATTGTTAGATCCTGCTCTTATATTGTATCACAATCATTAATTCTTGGTGAACCGCTTGTTTTATATGGGTAGATCAACTTGGGGAATCCCCTACGCACAGTGCCTTCCATCATAACCCAATGACATAATAGGAAGGGTACCACACGAAGATCCTGCGAGGTCATTTGTGTCATGTAATGAGTATTATAAGAAACTATGGTGTACCACTCAGCAGGTATGGTACACTGTTTGAGGCTCAGTTCTCCCTATGGGTTAACCGGTAATAACACAAGTTTAGAAGAGGCTAGCCGGGACTGAGTGCAGGGTTGATTATGACCTCCCCAACAAATGACACTTATGATTTTTAATTAGTTCTTGGACTCTTAAGAGCCCTTTTGTTTTTAAACTTTAAGCACTTGAACTCACCAACTTTATAATTGACACAAAAATCTTTTTGAGCATGTTTCAGGTAACCCTTAATGGAAGCTTGGATTTTGTCAGAAACCTCTTATGGATGACCTAGTTCCGTGACTACCAATGGCATTATTTAACTTTTAAACATTGTTAGACAATTTGTTGATGTTGTTAAAGTTATGAAAAATTTGTAATGGGCGTTGGTTTATGCTTTGGTCAAGACTTGTATAGCCCGGATTTGGTTATTTAAATGTAATGCCATGTGAATTCTATCCTTGTGTGCTCTTGTGATGGTTAGTTTCTGCTGCCATGTAATTGCCGGTCTGTGACGTCCCACCCTTCTTGGGCCTAGGGTGTGACAGTGTGGACAATTGCAAGTGATGGTGGTGAATCCTCAAAGTCCATACTCTATAAAGAACTCCCAGGTTCTTTGATTGTTTGGACTTTCTCCCCCTTTTTGGTAGCATCACCTTCTTGCATAGGTGGGCTTGGGGTTGGGTTTGTCACATCCACATGTTCTTGTGGACCTGGTTGAGTTCTCGTGAGTGGTATCTTAGCTAACTTTCCCTTGAGATTGGTAATCTCAAGTTGCTGGTCATTGACCCTCCTTTGTAAGACAGTCACCTGAGATTCCAGGTGACTTATGTTTGAGACTAAATAGGTGTATGTTTTTGTCAGTTTTTGCACAATTAGTTTCAGACTCCCCTCATCTTCATCATAAGAATCATAGGGGGATAAGAAAATAGGACCAAGGTCTTCTTCCTCATCACCAGCACTTTGTTCTTGGCTGTTCGATTTCCCGTGCATCATGACAACTTCAAGTGAAGTGTCAAGAGGCTGGGTTGCCTTGGTTGAGGTCTGAATGATGTAATCACTTGCTAAAGTGATAGCCTCTTCCATATGGACCTCCTGAGCAGACTCAGGAAGATACACCTTAGTAGTAGGTGGATGATGTGGGCTAGACTTGGGAGAAACAGGAGTACTCATCTCTCCTTGAGCAGGGGTAGAGAAGAGAGACTCATGATACTCATTGAAGCCCATGTCTTCATCATTATAGAATTCAAGGTTTGGGATTGGTTGGTTTAGATCAAGAGGCTGGGGATAGTAACTATCCCTTGAAGGTTGTTCATTAGAATTTTGAGACTCTAAGTGAAGGCTTAAGGCTGTGGGGTTGTGCGCTCATTAGGTTGAGCATGAGGAACCTCAGCACTGATCATTGGTGAGATGGGAGTGGTTTGCTCCTTAGGAGAAGTGAGAGCTCCAGTGTCCACTTCCTCCTGTATGGGTGATGATATAGGGGCCTACACAAACTGAGTAGCATGTACAGGGGTTCGTTTCGATTTTCTTTGGTAGGTGATGGTTATTTTTGGTTGTTTTGGTGGTTGAGAAGTAGAAGGTGTGGGTTCAATACTAGCTGGTGCTGCTAGGTTGTCACCTTGAGTAATAAGCTTTAACATTTTTGTGAAACGGGCTGTTTCTACCCCTAAGAAGCCAACACTTGGCTTCCTCATAGTCTTGAAGATGCCGGGCTTCATCTGTCCCAATTTTAGAACATTTCTTGTTCCCCTCAACTGTGAGCCCAGTTCACAGTTAAGAATATGATGGGCATATCTAGGGAACATGTAATATTCTAAAGAGTCTAAGTTTGCAAGTAGATTGGTATAGAGAAATTATGAATACCTGAACATGGACTATAAAGGAAAGATCTTCAGGAATCTGGTCCCAACCTCTATTTTTGTTGGATAGGCTGTGGATAACTATGCAGAGGAGGTACTTCCACTGAGAGAAGATCTTCCCCATTCTGAAGGTTCTGACTACGAAGTCACCTTCATTGCCAATCTGCTCAAAGGACTGGTTAATAGTAGATTTTGGAAATGACAAATCACCTTCTACATCATCTAGCTGAAGGTGAGTGTTTATGGAGGCTGGAGTGAAGAAGATTGTCCTCCCCTGCATTGTAGTAGACAGTGCCTTCTCCCCATCCATGGTGACCTCTTGGCAGGTCTTCTAAAATTCCAAAAGCTAATCCTCATAAAGTGGAGGATTAATGGTGAGGGAGGTGAAGTAGTTTGACAAAGAAAGGAAACGGCAAACCTCTAAGAAACTAGGATATTTCTCACAGTCTAACAAAGCAACTTGATTGTGTTGCCTGTGAAGATGCATGGAGAAATCAGGTTGATTTCTGCGGTCAGGGTTGGCCATTTGATGTAGCTTTACTGTGAAGGAAGATAAGAACAAGGTCGATTTGTGGGTGAATTTAGGTTAGTGAAAATGCAGATGAAGAAGATAGTGAAAAGAGGGGAAACCGTTGAGAGAATATATATGAAATGTATTTGACACAAAGTAAATGCAAAAGAATAAACTTTGAAATCTGAATGTCGGTCCCACCTCTTAAAAAGTGCCCAAAAAGGTAGTTTTCTTGGATGTTGAAAATCTTCCGAAGGTAATTTTGTCTTTGAAAGTTTTAAGAAAAAGCTTCCGAAGCCAATTTTGGCTTCGGAAGATATTCCCAAGGTTTGTGAAAATTTTGCTTTGGAAGGAAAATACTTAGAGAGTTTTCACTTTTGAGACATGTTTGGATTTGGAAGAGATTAAGACTTGGGAGTTTTATTCTAAAGAGAATAAATCTTCCGAGACTTAATTGTTTTCGGAAGAAAATTGTCCTTCAAATACATGTAAGTACTTAGAAGCATATTTAAGCTTCGGAAGATATCTCAGAATTTCTTCCGAAGGTAAAATTCTTATAAGTAGTTATTTGACTTGAAAACATAATGTTCTTTCGAAGACAACTTGAAATCTTCTGAAAGAAAATATGTTTGGAAAAATTTTCAAAAATCTATCATTTTAAAGATTTTGTTCCAAAATAACCTGGGCTTATGAAGTTGATAAAATAGGCAACTAGGACACACAGGTTTTAGAAATAAAGTAGATTTAAGTTTAAGAAAATCTACTCAAAGTTAATCATCTCAATAGCTGATGCAAGATATTTGAATCTCTTTTCATCAAAAGTTTTAGTGAACAGACCAGCATATTGTTAATTTGTGTTAATTTTGACTAGTTTGATTAATCCCTTTTCAAAATTATCTCTAATCAAATGATACCTGATGTTGATGTGTTTTGTCCTTGAGTGCTACACAGGATTCTTTGTAATAGAGATAGCACTATTGTTGTCTATGTGAATAGGAGTCTCTTTGAAGTTGAATCCATCTAATTTTGAATCCAAATCACTTGAGCACAGTAGCTTGCAGCAGTAATGTATTTAGCTTCAGCAGTTGATGCAGACACACAGGATTGTTTCTTGCATTGCCAAGAGACTATCCTTCCACCAAGGAATTGACATCCCCCAGATGTAGACTTTGCAGTCATGTTGCAGCCACCATAGTCACTAACTATATAGGCATATAGATTAAAGTCAGAATTCTTTGGATACCAAAGTCCAAGCTTAGGAGCACCTTTAAGCTATCTAAGAATCCTTTTGACAGCAACCAGGTGTGACATCTTAGGGTTGGCTTGATATCTTGCATAGATGCATGTGGCAAACATGATATTAGGCATGCTGGCTGTGAGATACATAAGAGACCCAATCATAGCCCTGTAGAGATGTTCATCCACATACTCCCCCTCAAGATCAGGTCCAAGGGAGTGATTTTTGGCTATGGGCATCTTGGAGACCTTACAATCAGTCATGTTGAATCTTGTAAGTATGTCTTGTACATACTTTGAATCATTTATGAAGATGCCATTGTCAACTTGCTTCACTTGAATTCCTAGAAAGAAATTGAGTTCCCCCATGGCACTCATTTCAAATATATTCTTCATCAGCCTCTCAAAGTCTTTACAGAGCTTTGGATTAGTTAACCCGAAGATAATGTCATCTACATATACTTGAACCAACATTAAGTCATTCCCTGCTCCTTTGATGAAGAGAGTTCCATCTATAGTACCCCTCTTGTAGCCATGTTGATAGAGATACTGAGATAATGTCTCATACCACTTTCTTGGAGCTTGTTGCAGCCCATAAAGAGCTTTATCAAGCTTGCAGACATAATCAGGATGATCAAGGTTTGCAAAGCCAGGTGGTTGTTTGACATACACCTCTTCATCAATCACCCATATAAGAAAGCACACTTGATATCAAGTTGGTAGACCTTGAAATCCTTGGATGCAATAAAAGCCAGGAATATTCTTACAGCTTCAAGTCTTGCCACAGGAGCAAAAATATCTGTGTAGTCAATTCCCTCTTCTTGTGTGTATCCTTGAAAAACTAGTCTGGCCTTATTCTTGATGAAAAGTCCTCTATCATCCTTCTTGTTTTTAAAAACCCACTTGGTTCCTATGGTAGTCTTCCCATAAGGAAGAGGACATAGGTTCAAAACCTTTTGTCTTTTGAATTGAAGCAGCTCCTCTTTCATTGCTTCAACCCAACTTCCATTCTTTAAAGCCTCGTCAACTTTCTTTGGCTCTATCATGGGTTTGTCCTCTTGTTCTCACCCCTATATCAACATTTCCAATGATGTTTGTGGTGGGGTGTGACTTGTGGATCCTGAGTTGAGGGATCATAGCAAGTTGACCGGAAAGATCTAAATTCCAGAAATTCAGATTTAGCAATGGAGTATCACCCACCACATCAGCACACTTATCAAGAGAGGCTTGATCCAATGAGTATGTGACATCATTTATGTTGTCTTTTATGGAGTGGATATCAGCATCAAGAGATTCTTGATCACTGTCACCACTTCCATTTCCTCTTACATTTGAAGCTCCTTCACCTGAGATTTGAACCTCTAAGCTGGAATTTGTAGGCATCTTAGATGTATCAGCTGAATTTGTTATGTTTGTGCTGATAGGATCTTCATTTGTAGAGTTAGTTACCACCAGAGCTAAGGTAGTATGCTTGCTTGGTCTTCTCAGCTTAAATATTAGGTCAGGATCTCCTGTTGATAAGTTACCTGTAGATCCTGAAACATTCTCATAAGATTTGTTAAAACGGTTGGTAACTAAATCAAGATCAAATAGCCAATCAGGACAAGAACCTTTCACACTAAGAGTGTGCTCATTGAAGGTCACATTGGCTAACTCGTTAACTACCCTAGTTCTGAAATTATATACTCCATAACCCTTAGGTTAGGAAGAGTATCCAATAAAGTGTCCATCATCTGATTTCTCATCAAATTTGGCTACTTGATCTTTGGTATTCAAGATGGTGTAAGGACATCCAAATGACCTGAGAAAACCAATAAATGGTCTCCTTTTGTGCCACAGCTCATAAGGAATCCTACCATAAGTCTTGACCACTAAAACTTTGTTCTGCACATAGCAGGCTGTGTTGACTGCCTCTGTCCAGAAGGTGATGGGTAGTTTAGAGTCAGATAACATGGTTCTTGCAGCCTCAATAAGTGTCTTGTTTCTCCTCTCAGCAACACCATTTTTCTGAGGAGTCCTGGGAGCACTATATTGTTTGGTAATACCTTTTACATCACAAAATGTATCAAGGATTTGGTTCTTAAATTATGTTCCTTGATCTTATGGTTTTGACCTTGTGATCACATTGATTCTTAATTTTCAGAATGAAGTTCTTCAAGATCTCAGGAGTCTCATCCTTAGTTCTAAGGAAAAAGACCCAAGTGAATCTTGTGAAGTCATCTGTGATCACTAAACAATATGAGGTCCTTCCTAAACTCATTACACTAGTGAGGCCAAAGAGATCCATATGTAATACGTGTAGGGGAGTAGTGATAGAGTTCCTTTCCTTTGGCTTGTGAGACACTTTGTGTTGCTTCCCTTTCAAGCATGCAACATAGTGGTCATCACTTGTAAACTCTTTCTTTGGCATTCCAATTACCAAATCATTGACTCACTATTTGCTTTAGATAGAAAGCAAGAAACTTCTCCTAAAGGAGATGTCTCCTGCAGGTCCATCTTGTACATGTTCCCTTTTCTGGGGGCTCTGAGCATGATATGCTCTTAAGGAATGACCACCTCGAGCTTGAGAACAATGCACTCATGCTCAGTAAAGAGCATGTTGTGCCTCTGATCACAAAATTGGGATACACTCAGTAGATTGTACCCAAGCTCTTTGACAAAGTTTACCTTTTTAAAGCTGAGCTTACCATTTGTGACCCTGCCCCTTCCAGTAATATAACCTCCAGCATCTCCTCCAAAAGCAACTGGCCCCATCAATTTTCCAAAAAATTTGAAGTAAGGAGCCATTGCCTGTCATGTGCCTGGAACAACCATTATCAATGATCCATACATTCCTATTGGTCTTTAGCTGTTCCTGCAAAAAATGAAATGTTTAGTTACATTTGGAAACCCAAGCCTCATTGGTCTTGGGCTTATCAAAGTGATTTGAAGAAAATGTAACAGTAAGTGATCCTATGTTCAAGCTTTGAGGATCATTAGCTGTTGTTGATGAAGAACTTTCAGTCACTTAGTCTTCCTTTATCTTCCATACTATCTTTGAAAGATTTGACTTGACCTTCAATACTTTGGATGTTTTGACAACTTCGGAAGTTTTGGAGACTAGACCTTCAGAAAATCTTGCTTTCACTACAGCAGGCTTTAGTACTTCGAAAGCATTCCTTTCTTCCGAGACCAATTTTTCTTTCAAAGGGAAGTTTTCACTTGTCTTCTTTTTCACCTTGGAGCTTCCGAAGGGAAAATATTTTCCTTCCGAAGCTAGTTTTTCTTTCTTCTTCTCAGAAGTTTTCTTTTTGATCATGTGGATAGTACTTTTAGGATTGTAGATGCAATCCTTAGCAAGATAAGAAGTACTACGACACATGATGCAATCCATTTGCTTCCTTCTGAGAGTCTTCTTTTGAGAGAAAGACTGAACTTGATCACTTTCCACCTCCATCTTCATCTTCACAAATGATGCAGCAAGCTTCTTAGGGTGTGGCTTGCTCTTGGAACTGGATGGTTCAGGCTGTGTAGCAGTGGTGCACAGCTGATCAGCTTTCTTCTCTTTGCTGGAATGAGTTGGACATGAACTAAAACTCCTGGTACTAGAGTTCATAGTTGAGTCTTTAGCCTTCACCACTTCAAATCCTGCAGAGATAAACACTTGTTTATGCTTAAAGTTGAAAGTGGCCTTGATCTCTTGAGCCTTCTTTGATTTCCTCTTGGCTTTCCTGATCAAGTTCTTCCTCTTAGACTTGGTCATCCAAGATTCTTTTCTCTCCTCAGGAGAATAGTGACCCTTCTTAGGATGATCTTCTTCACTCTTCTTAGAATCATCCTTCACTATCTCTTCTTCATCCTCTACATCTATGGGGTGTATGAGGGGAAGCTCATCTTCACAAGTTCCACACCTTGGAGATCAGATAATAGAGTGTGTGGAGGAGCTATCTCAGTAGATCCCCGTCCCTGCTTATTCTAATAACAAACTTTTGCATGCAAGAATAAGGATATCATGTTCTTGATGGTTTCTTCTTCAAAAACACATTTTTCTACCCTGCCTTTGCTGATCACAAGCTCAACCTGTCATTCAGTTAACTTAGTGATGAGATCTTTGATCTGAGTCTTGTAATTGAGTGTTCATGCTTAAGAGTTGATATGGTTTTCTCTAAATCTTCTAATTTAAGTTTGTAATCATTTTCAGCTCTTTTGAAATCAGCTTTTAAAATGTTTAAGGACTCAAGATCAGTTGTCATCTCTAAGTTATAGGACCTATATCTGTTAACTTTAGCAATACACTCAGGTGTACAAAGATGTTCCAATACCTTGGCTTCTTCATTATCTGCCATCAGTGCTTGGTTTGGAGATGCATCCTCAACATTAAAGCTCTAGTCAAAGCTTCCTTCAACAGCAACTGCAGCTTGCTGCTTGGGCTTCACATTCTGGGGAACTCCATCAGTGTAGTTTGGTCTGGTTTGTGCTTGGCCACCACTTGCTCTTAATGCCTTGCACTCTCTAGCAAAGTGTCCTATTTGGTTACAGTTGTAACACTTCACTTTGCTTTTGTCCAGCCCAAACTTTCCACTGGTTGTATTACTAGGAAACTTCCTCCCTGTCCTCTTGTAAACCTTCTTGGCTCTGTGACTGAGAAGAGCCATTTGCTGGAATATTTTCATGTATCCCAGATCATCTGGATGGATACAGTCCAAGTCTTCAAGGGTAAAGAGAAAGTTGCATGTGCTTTCATCAGTAGACACAAAGGCTTGTGAAGAGCTTGTCTTTTGGAATAGGCTTCCTTGGATGTAGCTCTCTCTTGGTGTCTCCGGAAAGGTGATAAAAGGACCCTTTTATGAGTTGTTAGGGTAGCAGATGAGATGATGTTGTGGTTCTCTGCAATCCTTCTCAACCACATAAAAGGCTACACTCTACTCATTGTTGGAGTTACAAGATGCATTTTGCATGTTCATCTCAATCTGGTAGCCACTGAGGATACCATACAGCTTAGTGAGAGTAAGGGTCTTGAGGTTCTTAGTCCTCTTAATGACCACACAATAGTGTGTCCATTGTCTGGGAAGAGAGGACATGAACTTCTTCATAATGTCCATTTTCTCAAGAGTTACTCCAACATCCATTAGAGTATCCACAATCTCAACATACCTGAAGTATTGTTGAGTCATGGTTTCACCTATCTTGAAGATGAAGTTCTCAAACTACTGCTTCAATAGGTCCTTCCTGTTCTCTTTTGCTTCATTTGACCCCTCATACATCAGCTTCAGTACATCCCATAGTTGCTTGGAAGTCTTGCACTTTTGAAGCCTCTCTAGATATAGTTTGGAAGAGAAGTTTGGAGGGCGGTCATAGCCTTCTGATCTATGTCTCTCTTCTTCCAGTCTTCTTCAGAATAATCAGCCACTTCCTTTGGTATCATACCACCACCAGTAGCAGTTGAAGAGGTGGATGGTACATAAGGTCCAAAGATAACAGATGCCCACATCCTGGAGTCTTCAGACTTGATGAAGCCTTACATTCTTTGGCACCAAGTATCAAAATCATCAGGAGTGATCAGTGGAGACTTTGTCATTGTACCAGTTTTCATATCAGCCTTTGTGATAGCTGCCATTTGAGATGTTAAGTGTTTTATGAAACTGAAGGGATTTAAGATGGTGAAATCTTACAATCAAGAGCCTAAAATGCTTTGATACCAATTGCAGGACCGTTTAAAGGGATGGCCAATACAATCAGTCTAACAATGAGAAGAGTGTTAGAACAATTAATAGATCAAATGGGAAAACAGGTTTATGTAAATGATACTAAGAACATAAGTAAATAATGAGACAGAACTAAGAACAAGAACAGAGTAATATGGTTTTCAAGGATGCTGTATATTGCTCTCAAGTTCTTTACAAGTGTTACAAAGCATAAAAAGAAATACAAAGACCTGGGATACTTTATACTACATACTACAGCTGGTCATACTTTGAAGGCCAGCTGGAAACACTAATCTAGACAACAAGATCAATGTAAAGTCAAAAGGCAGATTGCCTTTTGACTAGTGACTATGACATGCCATAGCTCATATCCTAGTATATTATAAAAAGGATAAAAGGTACAACGTAAGAAGTTACAGACTCAAGACCATAATCTATAGTTTACTAAAGCATGGACCTTTTCACCAACTTGTATAAGTTGGTGAGTCTTCAGAGTTGTAGTGGAAAGTAAGTCAGCTTTATGGAAAAGTAGATCAGAGAAAACATATCCTCTCTTTCTTAAGAAAAAATCAGTCTTCACTTCATTGGCTTCGGAAGACTTTGTCTTTGAAGCTTTGGTTTGGTTTCGAAAGATTTGGTCTTTGGCTTCGAAAGATTTTACACTTAGAATAATTTCTGTGATGAGTGTAAAACTTCCGAAGTAACTTCTACCTTGTACATTAGTGCATGCATGCATGAAGCTCCTTGGTTGTTTTGGCTTCTTTGGTTGCATCAGCCTTCTAATATAACCTTACCATACCCTTAGTTTATTTAAGGAATGAATATTTGGTGTGTAAATAAATGTATTATATCCTAGGTTAGTGATGAAATTGAATTAGGTCATGTCTATGTAATAAGCTCAATATTACAATCAACATTAAATTCAACAACTTAATCATAACTTGCGACACCATAAATGACAATATTCCTCAAAATGGTAACAACTCTTACATTTAAGTTTACAAGAGGATGTGATCCACGCTATACGACGGTGGTTATAAAAGTTGAAATATTTAATTTTGTTGATTTATAATTAGTACTAACTATCCGAAAAAGTATTACGTGTGAAATGATAATAAAAATTGTAATAGAAAAAATACTACAAAAATAAATATCACAATACATAAAAGAAAAATTACGAATAAGTAAATTTTGACTTACTATAATTAACGAGCTCTATTATAAATTGATTAAAAAAATTCAACATAACTTGAAGGCTTAAGTATAAAACTCAAAAAAGTTCAGGTGATTAAATATATATTTGACATAACTCGAAGTCTTCAATATAAATTTTAAAAACAACAAAATGAGTAGGTATCAATTTGTAAAAAAACACAAAGAGGTTTAAATGTAAAATTATAAAAAAATAAAGTAGGTTTTTTTATTAGTTTGGGAAAAAAAATCATTTTGGTAATATTAAGAAAAACTACACATTCACTACTCATAACTTTTTATATTTGTTATATATAATGATGCGACGTGTGTTATCGAGCCTATTTTCTGACTTGTCTTCAACATTGATATATATATGGGTATTTTTATATTATAACTATGTAAATATTTAGTGATTATATACTAAGTATTTAAATAAAATAATACTTAAATTAAATAGTATTAAGTTATAAAAATATAAATAATAAATGTATATTCTTTAATATTAATTTAAAATATTATACATAAGATAATACTTAAAATAAATTTATTTTAAATAATATATTAATTGAAAGAAGTTTATTAAATATGAACAAATTATGAACTATTGTATATCACACTTGTACCTTATGTTCAAAAAGTTATATTATGTATCTTGAATTTTTAGTAAAATTACAAGTGTGTACTCATTAAATGCTTTATATAATATAGATAATATAGATATAGATTATTATTATTATCATGATTATTATTATAAAAGTATTTAGTAATTATATAGTTAACTATCCAAATAAGATAGTACTTATTTATAAATTTAATTATTATTATTAGTATAATAAAAAATTTTAGTAATTATATAGTAAGTTTTCAAATAAGAAATACTTATTATATATAATATACTATATAATATAATAAATTAAATAATCTTATATTATTAAATAATGTATTAATAATATGAATTAATTAATGTATTAATTAAAAAAAGTTTATTAAATGAGGGGTACTATAGGAATGATTGCATAAAACATTTGTACATAATACTTAAAAAGTTGTATCAGGTGTCTTAATTTTTTTATAAAATTTTAATTGTGTCCTAAAGTTTTGCTTTATATAGTAGTATAGATTATTAATTTAACTAGCTTGTTAAACAAAAACCAAACAATCAACTTTTGTAATTTTCTTTTTGATTAACAAACATTAGTGGTGTTCATTTGAAGGATGTGGAATGAAATCCATTTTGTTGATCTATAAAGAGGATAAAGCTACCGAAAACTCAAAAATTCAGCACTTGCTACTAACTGCCAAATTCTATCGGGTGCTAAACCATCTGTCGAAGCATATATGCTGAATGTCTGATGATCAGTATATGGAGAGCAACTACTAATCAACATTCTACTGAAGAGCTGTCGATCAACTATGGCTGAGCAGCAGTGAACTCCATGAGCTACAGATCAGCTGTTACATAAGACAAGACTGTCTGTACTGACGGTTGTTGTGTTCTTCCTTTTGGAGACAATATAGTACTAAAGCTGTCTAACTCTGATATGTTGATTGTCTGTCTTGCTATACATTCTGAACATAGAACAGTTTATTCTTATTGTTTAGATTTTATTATACAAAGTTCTCACACTTGCATAGTAGAGGCAAGCTTTTTAAGCTACTTGGTTTATCTGTCGAGTGTCTATTTGTACTCAAACGATTAATCAAGTGAATACTTTGAAAGAACAACTTATGCATTTACCTTTCCTTAAAAGTATTTGGGTTTTGTTAGTAAGTATTTAACTTAGATTATGCATTCATTAGTTACTGATCAAAGGAGAATTTCTTGTTAATCTAACACCAATAGATCCAACAAGTGGTATCAAGACATAAGACTCTAGCTCTCTATTCTGAATGGACCATATGTCCCCATGTTTCAAGCCGCTGATAAAGGAGGAGCCATGATTCCCAAAGATCCCATAAAATATTTAGATAAAGAACTAAAGAAGATGAATGCGGATTCAAAGGCTCTATGGCTGATCAAAATGAGCATACCAAACAGTATCATGCATGGCCTCAAGATATTCACAACTACTCAGAATATGTGGTAAGCATTGAAGGCTAGATTTGAAGGAACTAAGAATATGAAAGAAAAAAAAAGAGATGTCCTGAAATAGCAGTTCAAGAACTTTGGTTTCACAAGGGGAGAAACATGACTGCTACATATCTCAGATATGTTGAACTTTTAGACTCTCTTAATGAAGCTGGAGTGAAGACGAAGAATAGTGATGTTCTCAGAAAGTTCTTAAGATCCTTACCAAAGACATGGATAGTTTACATTGTCTCCATCAAAAGAATTGAAAAACTGAAGACAATAACTCTTGAGGAGTTCTATAGCATTCTGAGTGCTTATCAGATGGAGATCGATACAGAAGAAGAATCTCTAGGCAGATCTTCAAACCTCTTAAAGTCATTAGCTTTCATGGCCCCTATTCATGAGCCTGTTCACTATCATTCATACTCCCAAGTCTATCAAACTCTTATGGTGACTTATCAAACACCGATGATCACTTACCTTGAATCTCCAACTGCCGAATCTCAATCATCACCATCATTCGGCAAATGGAATGCCGCAAGCCTCACTATCCTTTTCAAAATCACACCTATCTAACTTTGCCTTTGTTAGTGAGCAAGCCAACTTCTTTCAACTCTCTGAAGAAGATCTTGAGTGCATTCATCCAGATGACCTTGAAGAAATGAATATCAACTACCAGATAGCCATGATTTCATTCAAGGCCTAGCAGTTTTAATTTGGAACCGGAAAATAGTTCTTGAGGTAGGGAAGATCAGGATTCGGGTTTGATAAAATCAAGGTGAAGACATTTTCCCAAGGAATGCAAAGCACCAAAGTCAAGCCCATCTCCTCCAAATTCATCAAACCCACCACAACACTCAACTCATCAAAATCCTTCCACTTTATTCAACCAAAGAAATACAGTAGCTGTAGCCTCAAGAGAAGAGGTGATTGACTAGAGCTTCCAAGTGGAAGATGTTACTCCTATCAATAATGCATTGATGGCTGGAAGCACAACCTCCTTACCTTAGGTAACTTTTGAACCCTACTATACACCTGAATGCATTACTAAGGTCAACTTGTATAGAAATCACAATTTAGATCTCATGAAGGATGTTGAACTATCAATCTTCTTAAAACTGATTTGAAGAAAAATGACCAGGCTAAAAAAGAAAAGATAATAGAGCTAGAAAGAGTGGTTCACAACTAAAACATGAGCAAACTAACCTAGAGACCCAAATTGATAATCTCTTGAGCAGATTGAAATCAGCACAATATGATTTAGCTATAGCTAAAACATATGCTGATAAGTATAATGTTCAAACTAAAAGGTTTAAAAAATTACTTTCCTTTACTGAAAATTCCTAAAAGTTATGTCAAACCAAGACAGATTGAGGGTATAATTCTATTGAACCACCAATGACATACACTCCCACATATACTCCTAAATGCAACCTTGAAGTATAAAAGCAAGCATCTGCCGAACCCATCTGTACAAAGGCATCTGCTGAAGAGACTATGATAGAAGAAAAGGATGAGAAGAGAGAAAAGGAGGAGGAGGAGGAGGAGAAAAGAAAAAATAAAGAGGAAGTGAGGAGAAAAGAACTCAAGACAAAAATTAAGAAGGCTGTGATTCGGAAGACGAAGTTTGTAGAAGAAAAGCCATCCTCCGAAGTCAACAAATTGCCTGTTGAGTCAAATCTCTCTAAGACCAAGCTTCATTCAAAGCACAACTACAACAATAAGAACCACAACAGAAGTTGTTATGATGGAACCTCAAACTCTTCAGAAATGAGACCCCAACAATATATCCAAAAGTCCATTTCTAAAGCAGTTGAAATCCACAATAAGAGGTTCCTAAAGAAGAAGATAGAGCTAAACACCCATGTTGTTCACAAGATAAACAAGAAGATGGGTGGAGCTAAAGGAGACAAGAATGAAAAGATGAAAAAGGAGCTACAAGCAAATGATGAAGTCATCAAAGAAGCAGATGAACATCACATGCTACTGTGTGGGGAAAACATTCACTTTGTAAAAGATTGTCAATACAACCCTCTAGTATACTCCATCAAACATCCCAACAAGTCTAAAACCTTAAGGAAGTCTGCAACTACCAAACAACCATCAAAAGGAAAAGATGGTAGTCACAGAATTATTCGACCATCAAGTCCCACAAGTGCGGACTCCAAAGAAAAAACAGCATCTTTAAAGGATCTGCTGAATAAGTCAGCAGCTGCAGACCAAAAGAAGAAGAATTTGAAGAACCATTCACCATCTCCAAAAGCTTCAAAAGGTTATCATAAGAAGGATGATATCAAAGTAGTAGGCAAAGTCAAAATAAGAGCCTAGAAACCCAAGACATCTACTAAATTATTAGATGACCCAAAACCAAAGACCAACCCCTAAGCATTTACCATTGATATACAACTTTTGAAAACTGGAAGACCCATGACTAAACAGGCTTGGGTCTCAATTCATCGCTAATCAATTTGCTTATCTACAGGATCATCCTTAGGCCAAAACTAACTTATGGATTGTGGATAGTGGATGCTCCCGGCACATGTAGGTGACAGATCATGCCTTCTGAATCTAGAACCATATGATGGTGGATCTGTTTCCTTTGGAAGTGATATAAAAGGGGGATACATTACTGGAAGGGGGACAGTAAGTAATGGCAAGGTAAACTTTGACAAGGTGAACTTTATAAAGAGTTAAATAATAATTGATAAGTGTGTCGCTGTTGTGTGACAAAAAAACATAACACTTTTTTCACAAAGCATTAATATATTATTCTCTCTCCTTGTTATAAAATTCTAAATAACAAAATACTTTTAAGAGTTCCTAGTAAGTACAATATGTACATGCTCAACATGCAGAATGCATCACCTTTGGGAAATATATCATGTTTCATTTCAAAAGCTACACTAAATGAGTCCTCTCTTTTGCATAGAAGATTGGTACATGTAAACCTTAAAAACATAAATAAACTAGTTCGAAATGGGTTAGTCATAGGATTGCTAAACAAAGAGTTTGCATGTGCTGACCATTGTGTTTCCTGTCAAAAGGGAAAGCAACACAGATCTTCTCATAAGTATAAAGAATTGAATTCACTCACAACTCCTTTACATTTGTTACACATGGACTTATTTGGGCCAACAGGTGTAAAGTCATATTGGTTGGTAATAATAGATGATTTTTCAAAATTCACTTGTATTTTTTTTAGAAATTAAAGATAAAACTACTGAGATTTTAAAATCATTTATCGTTAAATTGAGAACCAAATTGATAAAAAAAGTTTAAAAAATTAGATGTGATTAGGGAACTGAATTCAAAAACCACTTCCTTGATTCTTTTTATGAATCTAAAGGTATTGCAAGGCAATATAGTGCTCCTAGAAACCCTCAATAAAACAAAGTTGTTGAGAGAAGAAATAAGACATTTATTGAGACTGTAAGAACCATGCTGTCTGTTTCCAAACTTCCTATAACATTCTGGGTTGAAGCAGTCAACACTGCATGCTATGTTCAGAATAGGGTGTTGATAATTAAGACACATAGAAAAACCTCTTATTAATTGTAGCAAAAGAGAAGACCATCAATAGGGTTCCTCAGACCCTTTGGATGTCCATGCACCCTTATTAATACCAAAGATCATTTATCTAAATTTACTAAGAAATCAATAGATGGATTCTTTGTAGGGTACTTATCCCAATATAAGGCTTATCAAGTATAAAACAAAGTTAATCATACTATTAAGGAATCTAAAAATGTCATATTTAATGAAAATTCCTCAAATAGTGTTGGAAATACCCCAAGTTGGGTGTTTGACCTAAATGGATTCATAAATGCATTTAACTATTTGATTCAGAATGTTTTAAGAGATTCTCTCAACACGTTAGCAGACATACAAGTTCCAAGTACTGAAGACCATAGGGTAGATCTACCACAAGGCCTCAGCCATAATAGGTCATCTACTAATTCAGATAAACCAAATTCAGTAGAAGCAGATGCTAGTACCGCAAACAATATGGATCATCAATCACTTGATCATTATGACTCATTAGATGAAAAGTCTTAAGATCATTATGGTACTAGATGTCACACCCTAACCTTAACGGCGGAAACGTTGAGATGTGAGGGTCAAGATTGTTCAAATCCACACAACGCTACTTCAGAGTGTAAATATTATTAATCATAAGGTTCATATCATAACATTACATTCATAAATCTCAAACAAACAACCATAACATAAACTAAATTAAAACTTCCAGATTAAAAGTGAATTCTTTATCTTTTCTACGTCTGTTCCTAGATGAATTCAAATCTTCAAGATCAACAATTAAGCTTGAGCATTCCCTGAAACATGTTAAAGATACGGTCAACATATGATGTTGGTGAGTTCCCGTAAAATTGTACATACATATATAGAACCTTTTAAGTGGCAATTCAAGTCATAGAATAAAAAAATAATGCAAGAACATATAGATAACATGATGATACAATCAAACCTTGACAAAAAATATGGCCAGAATGAAATATACGATTAGCTAAGTGTACTTGGTTCCCATGATGAACAAGAATACGTCATTAGGAGCCGGCAATAACCTCGACTTTAGCACCAAATAGGCTTGTCAAGCCCATAGATCTATGACGTCGCTAGGCTAGCAATAGTTAATGATTGTTTTTACAAGATCTATCATATAATGTTCACCAATATCTCAAATAACCATAACAAATTAATAAGATGAATTGCACGTGCTTTACAACTATTTAAAGAATTTACAAGTGTACATTTATACGGTTAACATGCTTCACCCCAAAAAGTGTGAAATAAAGTAAAAACGGGGTATGGAAACTCACTTGATATATGATGTACTTTAAATAATGAGAAAGCTAGGGTAGCACCAACGGTTTCTTCACAGATTACCTAGGCGCAAGTGTTCCAAGATTAGATTATAATCGGATATGCTCAAGAAGCATTTGTGAAATCTAGGGTTCGTAATAAGGATTTGGGGTTTAGCACGATTTAACATTAAAAAATTTTATTTATAGCTTGAAAAATGAATGATCATAAATAATATAGATTAGTATTGCAAAGAATAAGTAATCCTCAATAATATTTTAACATCTTTATAGTTTCAATCCTATAAAATTACAAGTTATGTAACTATAAAAAATGAACGTACAAAATCATATAATAATTTATCAAAGCTTTCTTGAATTAAAGCTATAGGAAAACTAATAAAAAAATAAAATGATTAAAAGAAACAACAAAAACTTATCATGAGTTTTTCTAAACATTTCAAAATCATCAAAAATTATTTAAAATAGATTCTATAATTATAGAATTATTAATAAATAATTTTTGATAACGTTCCATCAGCTAAAAATAATTTTATTTTCATATAATATTATTTTATTATTTTTCTGAAATTTAAAATATGAGTAAAAGCCTTTTTTTTTTTTAAATGCGGGTTGCAGGGTTCAAACCCGAGACCTTCTGTGTATAGGGGTGACGTTTTACCAATAGACTAGGTAGCCTTTGCCTGTCATAAGCTAGGTTTTAAATTTTATAAAGAATCAAACCATAGAACCCCCAAATTGACTAAGAACCCTAGAATGATTTGGATTAAATTGAAGCATCAACTCTTTCTGTTAACAAGAAAGATCATGGGGCTTTTGTTCCCCATGTGAAACCGAGTGTGTGTGCGTTTGAATTACCCGATTTGGTTACGGAATTGAGACGATAGAGTTCGAGAATGGCCGCGGTTGTTCGTCGCTTTGAATTCGTTGCTAGCTTACGAATTAGATGAAATTGACACTTTTATGGGGAGAGAGAAGTGGAATGGGGTTTTTTTATATAATTTACACTTTTAGTCCCTGCGGTTTTGAAATCTTCTATTTTATGTCAAAACCCTTTTAAATCAAGTTTCAAAATTAACATTTTTAACCTGAACTTTATAAAAGTAGCTTAATCTATTTATAAAACTTTATATAGTTTATAAATCTTGTAATAAACATTTTATTTTCATTAAAACTCATAATTAATATTATTCTTTACAAAAATTTATTTATTAAATATCTAATCAAGTTATAAAATTTTAAATAAATGAAACTAAGATTTTAGATTAACAGAAACATCGAGATTGTTAGAAATGCAAAAAAGATTAACCCCCATAGTGATATTATTGACATAAATAGAACTTACAAAAGATAACGGAAGTAACAATTAATTAACAATTATTCAAAAGGTCACACTAGACAATCTATTAACAAGAAAACTTGTGTGACAAATGCTGAAGATAGAGTAAATTCGCCAGTTGAACTAGCGATCCATTTACCGAACTTCGTGAAACAAATTTCTTCAACTTACATCTATCTCAGCAACTCCAAGTAATCTTAAGACTAAAAATTCACAAAGAGCATCCAGTTAGAAATGTCATTGGCAATGTAGATGCTGGTGTTAAGACAAGAAGTAGGGTGAATAAAGCAAACATTTGTTTGTTTTCAGGCTTCCTTTCTTAACTAGAACCAAGGAAAGTTGATGAAGCCTTAAGAGATAACAACTGGATGGAAGCTATGCAAGAGGAGCTTTTTTAATTTGCTAGATAGAAGGTTTAGAAACTATATGCACTTCCTAAAGGGAAAATTGCAATAGGGAACAAATGGGTTTCAGAAACAAGAAGGATGACAGTGGCATTATTATAAAGAACAAAGCCAGACTTATGGTGAAATGGTACACATAAGAAAAAAGGATTGATTATGATGAAGTCTTTGCTTTTGTGGCCAAGCTTGAAGCAATTAAATTTTTTCTATCATTTGCTGCTTCCAAAGACTACAAGGTGTTTCAGATGGATGTCAAGAGTGCATTTCTCTATGGTAAAATTGATGAAGAAGTTGATGTCTACCAACCTCCTGGTTTTGAAGATCCTAAGTATCCAGATCATGTATTCAAACTTGACAAAGCCCTTTATGGTCTTCATCAAGATCCAAGAAAATGGTATGAGACACACTCTACCTTTCTATTAAAGAATGCATACACCAGAAGATCCATAGATAAATCTCTCTTTAACAAGAAGGTTGATATGGATATCATTTTGGTACCAATATATGTAGATGATATCATATTTGGGTCCACAAATAAGAGCTTGTGTAAAGCCTTTGAAAGTCTCATGAAGTCAAAGTTTGAGATTAGTTCAATAGGATAGCTCACTTTCTTTTTAGGATTACAAGTAAAACAAACCACGAATGGTATCTTCATAAATCAATCTAAGTATGTTTAGGACATCTTAGTAAGATATCAATCTATTGATGCTAAGGCTGCAAAAACCTTAATATCGAAGACATGTTCATAAACTCCTGATCTTGAGGGGGAAGCAGTTGATCAACAACAATACAGGTCCATCATTGGATCTTTTATGTATCGTACAGCCAACGGACCAGATATCATGTTTGTCACATGCCTATCTTCAAGATTCCAAGCTACTCCAAAGGTGTCACATCTAATGGATGCCAAGAGAATTTTGGAGTATCTCAAAGTGGAACCTAAGTTGGGATTATGGTACCCTAAGAGTGTTGACTTCAATCTCTATGGATATACAAATAGTGACTGTGAGGGATACAACATCAACGAGAAGTCCACCTCAGGTGAATGTCAATTTCTAGGAGAAAGATTGGTTTCATGGCAATGTAAGATGCAAACCTGTGTCTCCACATCAACTGCTGAAGCAAAATACATTGCTTCATCAAGTTGTTGTGCTCAGGTGCTATGGATCCAAACTCAACTTAGAGATTATGGAGTAACCTTTATGAACACTCCAATCCACATTGACAACAACAATGCCATCTCCATCACCAATAATCTTATTCAGCATTCAAAGACAAAAGCATATTGATATCAGGTGTCATTTCATCAGAGATGGTGCAGAAAAGAAAATCATTAAATTAATTAAATTCCATACAAATAAACAATATGCAGATTTATTCAAAAAGGCTTTTGATAAAAACTCGATTTAAATATCTTATATCTACTATTGGGATGATGAACTTTTAAATAATTAAATGATTTAACTAATGATATCTGATAATATTATAAAGAAATGCTTCTTTTTTGATAAAATGGGTAAAACTATGTATCTACCGAAGTTTGCAAATAAGCAGGCAAATAGGTATCTGTCGAATATCAGCAGATAACTGGGTATCTCCTAAATTATACAAATCAGCAGATAACTGGGTAAGATAGGTTATCTACAGAATAGGGAGATACGGCATATAGGATGATTTTGGCACATGTATTTTGTAAAAGATCTGGTAGGTCCCACTTTCATCTTCTGATACGTAGTGGCGCCGGTGAAGTTTGCTTGAAAAGACTGTTTAATCATCACACGCCATCGATTTTACAGTTACGGTGGTAAAATATTTTAAAATTCACATTTTTATATATTATCCACAACTATTAAAATCTAAAGTTTTCTCGTCATCTTCAATCTTCTTCACAAAGCAAACCCTTAAACCTTCAATCTCTTAAGCCCTACCAAACTCAATCAACTCCCAATGGCTGCTCAAACTCAGACCCTAGAATTCAGACCGAATCACTGCTTCACTTCAACCCATTGGTGATCTAGTATGTGATCCTGTACTTCAATTTCTACACAATAGCGATTATGCTTTTGCAATATCTGTAAACCTGATGATCTGTGACACACATATTTGGTAATTCTAGAGTACATGTTCTATTCAAAGGGAACATGGAACAAAGGTCCTCAGCGCAATGGTGCAAGGGCTGAAGGTCACCGTTTCATGTGGCAAATCTCAGGTATACCATAATTGAAGAATCATTCTTCATATTTTCCTTCACTACTTATCAAACAAGTTGAGAGAATGGGATCAAGTACCATTGGATTTAGTAGGGGCTATCTATGGTCTTGTTAAACAGTAGCGTTATGATTTTTCAAAATTTGTGTAAAAATGTAACTATTGCTGCTAAATTTAAGTTTTTGATGTACCCTCTATTCATCCAACTGATTTTACAAGAAGAATTAGGGGACAAACTTAAAATGGGAGGAGTTGTCCATGCCTTAGGAATTTTAAACAAAGCAATATTTTTAAAGTTCAAGGCAACTCCAAAATCTTTTTCTGGGAAGGTAACTCCCCTGTTCGCACACATGCTATAGGTCACTGAGCCTTAGGGTGACAACATGTCAACACCCACCACTTCTGATCCTACACCCTCTACATCAAAGCCAAAAGCATGAAAACAAAAGCGAACCCCTGCATCCTCTATTGAGAAGATGCAGTGCAGACCCCCAAATCACCTGCCCTCAAAAAGGGAAGACTAGAAATAAGGGTCCCAATCAAGTCAAAGGTGTCAGACACATTTAAACAAGGCTTAAAGAAGAAGGTTTCTCTTCCTTCTTCTGACCAAACCCAAATCCAAACCATAAGCTCTCAATCGGGGAACCAACACTCCATTAACCAAACCAAAAGAGATACCCACATCACTGAGACAACTTTTGAGTAAGAAGTCTTATTAGGAACTGGTTCATATCCCGATCGTTAGACTCAACTCCACAATCTCCCATACACATGTCTACTACCCAGGATGATGATGTCCCTACTACACTTTAGAATGATCCACTGTCTCCCCCTTTCCATACAATACAGAGAGTGGGGACTGATATGTCTGTAGCAACATCTAACCCACATCCTTTATCCTAAGAGATTGATCCTAGGGAGGAAAGAATCAATGTGGAAGAGGTTGTTTCTATTGTTGATCCATCAATTGATCAACAGGATAGAGAAAACATCCCTAAGACCTCAACCATCGCAACTCACCTTAAGAATGTCTCCTTGAAGTCATTCCTCAAGGAGAGAAATCTATGGCACCAAAAAACCACATCTGGTGGTGAGGGTGTAGAGGCTCGGCCTAGGACCTCATCTCCCAAGGATTCCATATCTGTGGATGAGGGAAGTACGCAACAAATACATGAATTGATGTCATATAACCTTGAGCTTGCTCAAAAACTAAATGCCTTACAAGCTGAAAATGCAAGGCTTCAAGGTTATGCTAAACGAGCCACAGTTCTCGGGTTTGGGATTTGTCTGCTGAAGTCTTTGACAAATAGAGTGTCTGAAGTGGAAGCACAACTTAGAACTCTACAACAACAAGCTGCAAGAGTTACCATCCTAGAAGAACAACTCACAAGTCTTCAGCAAGTTGTAGTAAAGGCAATGGATCTTGAACACAAAGTGGAACAACTTCAAGAAACCATTAACCTTCAACAATCAATCATCCTGAGTCCTCAACTCTAAGCACTATAAGAACCTTTAGTTGTGCCTTACTCCACCCACTTGGTGTCATCTAGAATCTCAGATAATGTTACCAAAAAGCGAGAAGATAAGCCCAAAGAAGCTGAAGATATTCTCTAGAGATTGACTAGTCAAGTTGTACATACTGCACAAACAATCTCTTTCTCTTCCAAATGGACTGACCAATATGAGCCTCTATCGGAATCTGAAGCCAAAATGAATGAGCTTCTCGATAGGTATGGCTATGATAGCTTGGCTAAGAAGGACAGAGAAGCCAGGAGGGTGATGAAGAGGATGAACCAAAAGGTTTAACTTGGGAAGAGGAGAATGGCGATGGCACTACTAGAAATTTAGGCATTTGCAACGGCTTTTTCGGTCTCAAAACAGTCGCAATTGCCCTATTGCGATCGTTTTGCGACCGAAAATGGGTGGGAAAAACTCACGTCTCAGTTGCCCTATTGCGACCATTTCGCGACCGCTAAAATATTTACGATTGATTATTGCGACCACTACTACCATGGCAAATCTTGCGACTACTTTGCTACTGCTATATTTGCGACCATTTTGCGACCAATAATTTTGTGCCTTGTGACCACTCCTTTTTGCAACCGACTTGCGACCACTCCATTTTGCAACCGAGTTGCAACTGTTGCTTTTTGCAACGGATTTGTGACCACCACTTTTGTGACTATTTTTTGGTAGCAATGCGGTCGCAAATTTTTGAATTTTTTTTTTTTTAAATTATAACCATTATTTGGTCGAAATACGAAATACAGACGTCAATTCTCGAAAAAAAAGATTGCAACCATTATTTGGACAATTGTACGTTTTGTGAAGTTCTAATCTCATATAATTACGTTACATATACAATAAATAGTCCTCAATTACATGTTAAAGGCAGAAGAGTATAATACATGTTAAAGCTAATTACACATTCGGTCTTGTCTTCATACCAACAACTCATTACTTGAATGGTTATGAAACAAACTTGCACCATCAGTTGGCTTTTTAAATTGCCACTAAATAAAAAAATAAAACTGGGTTAGTAAACAAACTGGGTTATATTGACCAACATATTTAACCCAACAAGATTTGATCATCGGCCATATATAAAAATGTTGAGCAATCACCTTGAAATTGTTTTGTTCGCTCTCTTCCAAATGAAGCAAATTGACCAAGATGCTCGTACCTGCATGCAAATCATAAGAATTTATAACAAAAGTCAAAGATGCTTATCTCAGTTTAAAACCTAAGTATGGCAGAGTAGGGGGTTATCGTAATAAATAATTATAACAAAAAATAGTAAAAAGTTACATATCATACTTTGAAAACTAGTCTAGATACATACCTTTAATTAAGTTGTAGCAACCAATAGGCAATTACTGGAAGTCTATACAATAGTCCTCTAATCGAAGCACATATAACAAATAATAACTCAAAGTTATTATATATATATATATATATATATATATATATATATATATATATATATATATATATAATAACTTTGAGTTATTATTTGTTATATGTGCTTCGATTAGAGGACTATTGTATAGACTTCCAGTAATTGCCTATTGGTTGGTACAACTTAAATATACTTTAAACAATTAAAAAGTTAAATCAATTATGAATTATGTGATTTGGTAGTGGTGGTTTTTATTGTTATATATATATATATATATATATATATATATATATATATATATATATAACTGAAAACAATGAAAACCACCACTACCAAATCACATAATTCATAATTGATTTAACTTTTTAATTGTTTAAAGTATATTTAAGTAAAATTCAACCTTATTCTTTGAGGTCAATATATATTTTTAATATAAACTCCAAGGAACGTCGATGATGACGAAACGACTTACATATACATACTTGTATGAGGTACATGTACATAACTTTTAGTTGTACACTTGGTAACATGTACTTACATATACATAACCTCCACATATATGTAACTCTTAGTTGTATACTTTGTAACACGTACTTACATATATGTAACCCCTGTTTTTCATGGTTTTTATTTATAAAATGGTTTACAAGGGATCCCTCCCCTATATATAAATATATAATATATATATATACACACTAGTAGGAAACCCACACGATACTGCGGTGACAACAAATTAAAACATGATCTCATTTATGTTAGTTTATCAATCATCAAATTTCTATTAGGCCCTGATGCTTTACTTGAATAAGGCAAAATTGTATTTCCTTAATTATTGGACTCTATAAAGTATCATAGAAGATACCATCTCATTATTTCTAATTTAAATTCCCACTTGTCATGATCTTAATAAATCAAGTAATAAATGCTTCTAAAATTACTTATTGAAAAATATTAGCACTTTCAAGTGTCTAATAAATCATAAAAGTTTTATAAAGGTAAAGTTCAACCACTTCTGAATCTGGCATAAAAATAGCAAAGTCTTCTGATCATAAAACAGAAATATTCAGTTAGGTGTTAAAATTGGACCAATTATTTTTTATTATATAAGTATTGATTTGTTATTCAATTTGACCTGACTCGTCCCAATCTGTTTCAAGGGGTATATAAAAAGTATATATTTTGACCCGTTTCTCACTATGACCCAAGTACCTGACCCGACCCATTCTATTTCAAGGAGCATATAAAAGGTATATGTTTTCACCCGTGACTCAAGCTGTTCATTTTATCATCTCATATGTAATCTTCTGCCCTTTTATCAACTTTTCTTCGCTAACCGTTCACCCGTTCCAACTGAAATGAATTGCAAGAGAAAATGATTAATGAAACTGTGAAGCTGCTACCACGGTTAAGTGAGTGAGCTGCTGCCTAAGAGACTAAACGGGTATAAGATAAGAATGATTTATATATTGTTACTGAAATGATTATAAAATGAAAAAATGTTTAAAAATGCTTTAAGTTAATCCAACCCGTTCTAACAAAGCTTTAACATTCAGGAAAGTATGTACCTGTGCGTATGTCATATCAACAGATGCAAGATCACCAGATCCATTCCCAATGTATATTGTATTACCATCTACATCTTCAACGACAAACTTATATTGTATTACACTGTCTATATATTTAGATTAAAATGATTTGGAAGGTTTTATGCATTAGAATTACACTTGGGAGACTTTTGACCAACTGACCCATTTCCACCGTTCCACCGTCTACTTTCAAGCTGCATTTTCTATTTTACCAGTTTGACCCATGAAGAAATAAACCTAACTTAAACAAACTCATTCATGAATAAATCAGTTGAAATTGCCACAAACTTGTGGTGATCATCTTCGCTAAAAACTTTGCTGATGTAAACCAATTAGGTGTGAATATACCAAAGATATTTTAGGAGGCTGCAACATGAAAACAAAAAAGAAATCTTATGGTAAAGAAAGTGAGATGAAGTCAAGACTCAAGAGGCATTTAAGTCCTGGCTAATTATGAAAGAATGAAACAGAATACATAAACGATTCTACCTGAACATAGCCAGCTTCACCAACCCAGCTATCATCAAGCCACAATAGTTACTCCAGAAGTTTTCCCGGCTTTGGATCCATCAAAAAACCATTGACAAAACACAATATCTCAATCATTCAAGAAAGCAAAAAAGATTTCATTTCTTAGGAAGTATCCACCACTTGTCCACTTTTGAAAAATCTAGAAACGTCCATTTCACCATCACTAATATGTCATATATGATGCAAAGCTTTCAATTAGACATATTGTATCTACTTTTGTGTTTCTTACAATCAGTTGAAAGCACAAAACTAAGTCAAAAAAAACAATTGAGAAGAGGGAGAAAGCATACCTGCAGATATACTTGTAAGCAGACATGTTA
Organism: Flaveria sonorensis; assembly: GCA_025506505.1. Taxonomy (NCBI): domain Eukaryota; kingdom Viridiplantae; phylum Streptophyta; class Magnoliopsida; order Asterales; family Asteraceae; genus Flaveria; species Flaveria sonorensis. The sequence continues at coordinate 49,548,222 of CM046426.1, forward strand.
AGTTCTACGTAAAGTGAATTGATAGGCGTAACTTAAAACTCACCTGGTCTTCATATGACCTACTGGAGGAAGCAGCCATCACCGATGATGTGCCAGAAACCCTAAGACGATAGATGTTGATGATGTTCCGTCGACCGTGGATCCATCATCTTCAATGGCTGAGAGCCGAGATTCTTTTTTAAAAATATGAATCCCGCTTCAATTCCTTTATGGTCTAAAACCATTGTAATGTGAGTGTGTGTCCTATAATAATATGTGAGATGGTCGTTGATGATTGGTTAATATGCATGCACTTAGTATAGTTAATATTGCATTTTTAATATATTTTATATGTTGAACAATATTACTTTGTTGCTTGTTTGAAATGTACGATAAATGAAGCTTAACGGACATTATTTGTGAAGGATACAAAGGGTACCAAGACTACGGGTTGAAAGGTGGTGAAAATAAAGAAAACTATGCAAACTGCAGGGAGGCCGTAAGCTACGTCCTGAGGCCGTAACTTACGGCCCTGTGTTAAGTCTGTCTGTGAACCCCGTAAGACAGAAGGTTTGGCCGTCTGGTTGAAGGTAGGCCGTAACCTACGGTCTATAGGCCGTAAGTTACGGTCTAAGGCGATATTTTGAGGGTTATTTCAAATTTCAAAACCTATTTAAACCCTAACATTAGGATTTCGAAAAGATACCTGCCTCCAACCCCAAGAACGAATCTTTAGACTATTTGGAGCCTTTGGAACTATCTTTAATCATCAATTGATCAAGGATTCATATGCCCAAGTTGAAGATTGAAGAGATTATGATGAAGATGCAAGGCTAAACATCCGTGCTCATCCCCGGGTGGATGGTTTGTGATTTGATTATGCTTTCTTATGTTCTTACCTAGTCAAGACATAAACTTTGATTGTTTAACAACTTTTATTCGTTTATGTGTTTTGAATCATGTGTTGATTAAATATTCGTGTTAGTTGATTTGATTATTACTTATCAAGTTTTCAGTTTTATATTGTTAACCATTGAGTAGTAATTAGGTTATCATCATTAATCGGTGATTCCAAATAAATTTTCTAGATTATGGCATTAGTTAGGTTACTAAGTAATTTACATAATCGGATATCAAGTTCGTAATTACCTTTCAACATATGTGATAAACAAGTTATGTCTATGTAACTTCAAGATCGGGTAAAACATAAGCAGTGTATTCAATTACATTCCTGAAACCCGGGTGTGATTTCTTTCATCTCAATAGTTCCAAACCAAGTCCAAGTTTTGTTTTGTTTATTAAAGTAATTTTTTTAGTTAATCTCATCCACATCTATTTACAGTCAAGAGACAATAGTTCAGTTTTCTAAATTTGTAAGTTAGATTAATAATCAAACGAATCATGTAACACTAACCACATGCTCCCCGTGGATACGATATCTGACTTACCCTAGCTACTTAGGTTAATTAGGTTTTTGCATGACCACAACGACAGCTCATCAAAATGGCGCCGTTGCCGGGGAGCTAGTGCGCTTAGCGTTATTTGATTTGATTGATTTGCTTTCGTTTTAGTATTTGTTTAAGCTTCAAAATAAAAAAATAAAAAAAATTATTTAAAGAAAGTAAAAATTAAAAAATCCAAATATATTAGTTGTTTTTCTTAGTTTGTTTTATTTGTTAGTCTTTACCCTGGGTTTTCTAGTTTTTTTTTTGTAGGTAATTTTCTTACAGGTTTAGTAGAATCATGGATTGGGATTGGGATTATGATGATGATTACGATCCATGTATTTGTTGCGGGAGCGATTGTCACTGGGTTCAAGATTGTCCACTGTTCGAGAGAAAATATGGAAACATAGAACGAGGATGTTCTGAATGTAGGAGACAAAAAGGATATGTGAGAACAAATTATGATGATGGAGAGTCACCCTCATATTATTCACACTTTGAACCTCCTCCACCATCAAAATATCAAGAATATTATCATGTAGACATCAATTACAAATATGCTCAAGAGTGGGATTTGAACCATTATGAAGCCGAGATACCACAATTCTCAAGCTACCAAGAGGAATATGATGACTACTATCTTGAATACCATCAGTTGACATATGAAAAGCCTTAGGTTTCAATAAACTCTAAGCTTGATGCAATCATGAACATGATGGTGGAAATGAAGAAGGAAGACAAGTTAAGAGATAAATCATTCGAGGCTTTAGTTAAACTGGTTAGCCAACTCACTAAGGATGTAGCTCAACTTAAACGAGAGCAATATGAGTTAGATTATGGCACCGTGATTTATGTTGATGTGATAAAAGATGTTATGGGTCATTCAGAGCATGACTTGGGATGTTTTAAGTTAAATGAAGATGTAATACCTCCAAAAGAGCTAGAGCCTAATGTTGACCCAGTTTATCCCAACCATTCTCATGTGCTTGTTACTTCAACTATTAAAGTTGGGAAAGAAGATTTGAAGACCAAGATAAAAAAAGGTGGCATTGGAAGACGTCGGACAAATCATCATGAGATGGCACCACAATATCTACTCAACAAACTTGCTAATCATGATAACACAGTTATGGTACTGGCAAGTCAACTATCGAGCTTTTATTGGGAATTCGGTAGGTAAATGTTCACTTAAACCACCATAACTATATCAGGTAAGGTCAAGCTGAAGACCTAAAACTTAGCGCTAATCGGGAGGCAACCCGAAATTGATATGTTTCTTTTAGTTTTTGTTTTTTTTCTTCTTGTTTTGTTTATTTTGTTTTTGAGCTTTAAGCATCGAAGGCAAATATTCAAGTGTGGGGAAGCTCATGGATCTTTAGGAGCATAAAGGAATGTGTGTTTGGGCGGTTTTACTTATCTGAATTAACGCATAACCATCATATATTGCTGATGAGGCACCTTTTATCATCTATGATCAGGTCCATATACTTTTTCCGTATCTTAAAGCTTTGCTAGTTTGGTGTCATTTAGTACAATCATGGTAGGCATAATGCGTCTTTGGAAAGTTAGCCTTGTAACTTCACTTGGGTAAAGGTTAGGATGTTTGATAGTATCCTTGTTAACATAACAATTTTAAAATTTAAATTGGGGACAATGTAGTCCAAGTGTGGATTTGAGATGTTTAAAATCTTAAAATTTAGAAAAGTTGAAAATATTTTGAAAAAAAAACAAATAATAATTGTGCATCAAACCTAATTTCTCAATGTAAATCGCTAAATATCACTTGCTTGTGTATAGGTAGAGATCCCTTGGCATGGTTAGCTATAAGTGACAGGAAGGTATGCCCAATTGGTGGTTTTCTATAAAATTAAGTAGGATTGCCTTGTTAGGTATAGCCAACTAGACAGCGGACAACATGCATGTGTCACATCCTTAACCCATTCATTCGTTTCCGTGAGAACTTGAGCCTAATTGAGCATTTTCCATGATATATTTAGTTGCTCTTTTCTTATTGTATTGAGTGTTTACCATAATGTGCATCTATTTTAGAATTTGTGTAACTAATACATGTCGAGATCATGAACCATTACTTTGCACAAACGTGATAGAGGCATTAGGATAGCCATTTTGTTTAGACCGTTTCATTTGACTCCCCTACCCTAAAAGACCTAATAGTACAACCCATAAAAGACCTCTTGATTTGTGTATTGTAGTGTGTTAGTTAATGAAGATGTGATTGTTATACGAGCTTATGATAATAATGTGTATTATTGGTTTGAGTGTTCCAGATATACTAGTATATAATCATTCGTCCAGAAATCAACCCGAGAGGAGTGATCATTGTGAGAGGTGTGAATGCATGTGTGTTGGAAACTGAAGGTAAGTTATGCTTGGTTAGGTAATCCTAAGATTTCAAACAAGCGGCTACTTGTTGTGTTGTCAATCTTGAATAATATAAACATTAGAGCCAGGTATGCCTTGGGATCTTAACTCACACAAGGTTAAGAGATTATTGATGTATTTGAGTAATTAGTGTTAAAGTGTACAAGAGAGTTTGTTTGAGGGCAAACAAAAGAGGTAAGTGTGGGGATGTGATGATTGGTTAATATGCATGCACCTAGTATAGTTAATATTGCATTTTTAATATATTTTATATGTTGAACAATATTACTTTGTTGCTTGTTTGAAATGTAGGATAAATGAAGCTTAACGGACATTATTTGTGAAGGATACAAAGGATACCAAGACTACGGGTTGAAAGGTGCTGAAAATAAAGAAAACTATACAAACTGCAGGGAGACAGTAAGCTACGGCCTGAGGCCGTAACTTACGGCCCTGTGCTAAGTCCGTCTGTGAACCCCGTAAGACAGAAGGTTTGGCCGTCTGGTTGAAGGTAGGCCGTAACCTACGTTCTATAGGCCGTAAGTTACGGTCTAAGGCGATATTTTGAGGGTTGTTTCAAATTTCAAAACTTATTTAAACCCTAACATTAGGGTTTCGAAAAGATACCTGCCTCCAACCCCAAGAACGAATCTTTAGACTATTTGGAGCCTTTGGAACTATCTTTAATCATCAATTGATCAAGGATTCATATGCCCAAGTTGAAGATTGAAGAGATTATGATAAAGATGCAAGGCTAAACATCCGTGCTCATCCCCGGGTGAATGGTTTGTGATTTGATTATGCTTTCTTATGTTCTTACCTAGTCAAGACATAAACTTTGATTGTTTAACAACTTTTATTCGTTTATGTGTTTTGAATCATGTGTTGATTAAAGATTCGTGTTAGTTGATTTGATTATTACTTATCAAGTTTTCAGTTTTATATTGTTAACCATTGAGTAGTAATTAGGTTATCATCATTAATCGGTGATTCCAAATAAAGTTTCTAGATTATGGCATTAGTTAGGTTACTAAGTAATTTACATAATCGGATATCAAGTTCGTAATTATCTTTCAACATATGTGATAAACAAGTTATGTCTATGTAACTTCAAGATCGGGTAAAACATAAGCAGTGTATTCAATTACATTCCTGAAACCCAGGTGTGATTTCTTTCATCTCAATAGTTCCAAACCAAGTCCAAGTTTTGTTTTGTTTATTAAAGTAATTTTTTTTAGTTAATCTCATCCACATCTATTTACAGTCAAGAGACAATAGTTCAGTTTTCTAAATTTGTAAGTTAGATTAATAATCAAACGAATCGTGTAACACTAACCACATGCTCCCCGTGGATACGATACCTGACTTACCCTAGCTATTTAGGTTAATTAGGTTTTTGCATGACCCCAACGACAGGTCATCAGTCGTGGGCAGTTTTAAGTGAAGTAGAGAGAAAATTTACGAAGATTGTACCATGATTACTCAGTACAACCCCCTAAATTTTTTAATATTTTTAAAAATGATTGGAGTGTAGGTGAGAGAAAAGGTAATAATAAAAATATTAAAAATTATTATTTAATTGAAATAGATAGTAAAAAAAATAGTATTTTTAATGCAAATACGTAGATGAGGATGTGAAAGCTATGTGAATGCTCTAATGGAGAGAAAAGCCCTAATCGAATTTTGAGGGATGTGTTCTGATTAATGCCTTTTGAAAAAAAAACAAATATTATTTTTGAGCAAATGTTGCGCTCAAAAGAATTAACTTTTATTTTTGAGCAAATGTTGCAACCGATATTCAATCCAAATCCTAGGGGTCATAAAACGGTCGCAGTTTAAATCTATTTTTAATTCATTTCATAAAGATTAGTTTTTTTATCGTTATATATTATCTTTTAACAGATTTTTTACCGTTTTGCAACCGATTTCTAACTTCACTCTGTTGTATTTTTAGAAAATCACTGTATTTTTTTAGTTTTGGGTAAAATGTGCGTTTGAATTAACCTATGGTACTTTGCTTCACTACGATAAGATTCATATCTAGAAGTGAAACAGTTGAGATTTTGCCATGTTTTTGGAATGTCTTTGTACTTGGTGCATTTAAAAGAATGGGTGGAAATATACGAATATTATCCGCTCAGTTTGTACAATACCTTTGTTATTAAACTTTCATAATCAGGGTTTTTGTAGATAATTATAATGTTTGTTTTTAGCGAGCCCTAATTCTCAAGTTAATTTTAAAATTGTAAAATTATGTTAATTTTAAAAATCATGTATTATCCAGACAGGAAAGATCACTTAAGAAATTGTAAATATCAATTTCTACATGCTTTATTTGACCATGAAATATTGGAAATTGTAAAAATCAATTTCTACATGCTTTATCCAAATATGAAATATTGGATTAACCGAGGGATTTATTGCGTCGAGATAATTGTTATATTATGAGATCGAGATAATTGTTACATCATAAGATATCAAATGGCTTATGGACTTTCAATCAACTAAATGCATCAAAAGTAACGGCCGAAGAAAATTGTATATTTTTTAAACAAATTTCAAACGTAAAACTATCTAATAAATTAAATCGTAATATTTTAAAAAATAAGTTTCAACTTTACTTTTAGTTTATTATTTTTTCTATTATTTGCGATTGTTTTGCGACCGCAAGTGGACGGTCTCAAGTGTTGCGACAGCAATTGGACTGTCGCAAGTGTTGCGACCGCAATTGGACGGGTGCAAGTGTTGCGACCGCATTTCGATGTTCGCAAGTGTTGTGACCTGTCACACCCCCGCTAGTAGCGGAAACATGAGGATGCAACGGACGGGATCGTCATAACACATTGGGAATCTAACAGAATCTCTAAAGGAATTCTCCATCAATGGATCATGACGTCGCCCGACACAAAAGAACAAGTGTCAAGAACAATGAATACCATAACGTTATTCCAAAAATGCACAAATAATCTAGAAGTTCAAAACTAGAACAACTAGCACAAGAACAATCCAAAACATTTACAAGTCCAACAATAGTAATATATAATCTAAAACTAATGTTCCAATGTCTAATGCTCTTGAAGGAGCGGTCTCGTATAAAGTCCACTGTCCAGGTACCTAAGCACCGTTACCTGAAAAGACATGCATTAAAAAGTCAACATACGTTGGTGAGTTCACAGGTTTAATAGTACAAACAGTTTGCCGTGTATAACATATACATAAGGTTGTATGTGAGTAAGAGTACATGGCAGCCATAGATATCAACACAAGTTTACAATCAGTCCAAGTCCAATTAACCGGATTATATTCACCCAAGCGCACGCACAGGCCAAGTCAGTGTCAACTAGCATACCAACGACACGGGTGAGGGTGTCAACCCGCTAGTACTAACAATATCTCTCCATGAAAGTCAAGCACAAGCACATGTACACACTTATGAATGAACATTTAGACTCAACCCATGACCCAAACTACATACAATCCTCCAAAATAAACTTTAAAATACGGCATAGTCCAAAACAGTGAGCAAGCTTTTCCCCCAAGTAAAACATATTAAAAAGAGGTCGCGAAACTCACCTTCAAATAGTACAGTCCAAATCCCACAATACGCAATGCAAGCACTAAAAGTACAAATCACAAAAGAATTACTAGGGAATAAAATGACCAATATGTGTGTAATCCTTGTAGCCCAGTCCTTAATGCCCATCAAGATTTTTATTTTATGAAAACATGATTTACTAATAGAAAATGTTCAACGTCAGATTTAAACTTTAAATCTCACCATATTTAGAGGACTCATTCAACTCGTTTTTAGACGAAAAAGTCGACCCATTTAGGCTTAATATGATCGAGTTATGACTTGTACAAAACATTCTATTTTTCTAACAGCAAGCTGTCTAGTTTCTTAATCTTGTCCATTTGCATCCCAAACCTCCATATTTGACCCTTATTGTCCCGATTTCTAAAAGAATGTTTGTTCAATGTTCTAAATGACCAAACCATGAATCAAATACTTGATTTATACCAATTTTCCAGTCCCAAAATAGTTAGTTAGGTGTTAGTCTTCCGGTTCACAATGTTAATTAGTCGATACATAGTTTTTGATTATCCAAACGGATTTATCCATTCAAGAAATAAAATTAACTATTTTAACAAAGATTTAAGTCCAAGATGTCCATTATGATCAGGTCACACAAGATTACAATCCAATTTGATAGATTCAAGAATATACAAAAATCAAGAATTAGGGTTTAGCCGGTTAGCGAGTCCAACACTCGAACACCTAGATCTTCACGATCCGATATCCAAACAAGAGAATACCAAAATATTAGATGATGATTTTGTGTTTAGATGATGAGTATAATCCATAACGAGGTAGAACAACGCATAAAATCATCAAATAATGATTTTTCTTACCGAAAGTTTAGAAGATGAAGAAGGCTTGCTTAAAATCCAATCTTGAATGTCTTGATTATTTAAAAATCAATGGAATGGTGGAAATATGGTGATTTTCGATGAATACTTGGAGAACAAGTTTTAAAAACTTAAAGGAATGAAAAGAAAAACAAGAGGGGACTGCCCTTTTGAATAGATTTTGGCCAAGGGGGCCTTAGATGGGCCTCTCGGGCCCTTTTCTCATCTCGTCCAATTCCGTCCCATCCCGATCTACGTGTCGTCCAATTTTTGCATTTTTAAATTTTACGCTTTAATACGATTCCAACGAACTATTATTTGATATATACATTATTTAATTTAAAATTTTAAATTAAATTAAGTGTATTTAGTAGACTTTAGACAAAGCCCATTGATGTTCGATTTTGCTTGTGTGCTTAACGTACGATGTATATTCTTACATTTTTAAGTCTTTAGTCCAATTTTAAGCACACGACCATCGTGCTAAGTCTAAATCGGTGAACGTCTATTGTCATCATGTCCAAAGCCCACTAGAATATATTAAGACTATAATACACAGAATTAGAACTTAGCGTATCTACACGCGTCTAATGCACTATTCTCAAACCAAGTCAACATTAAGTCAACTTTCAAGTCAAAGTTCATTAATTAGATCAAGACAAAATCAAAGAGTCAAAGTCAAAAAGTCAATTCAACGGTCAAAGTCAATGGTCAATACATCTATTTTGGTGAGGGATTTCACAGTATACGCCCGTTTAGAGAATTTCATCCCAAAATTCAGTCGGAGTTATCAACTGCAACGCCTTCTGTGAATAGGTGAAAGTACTTAGTCCTCAATTGATCTTCCCACACACAGATAAAATTTATGATCAGGATTTCACTACTCTTCAAAGATCAATTTTTTCTAGTCATGATCCCAGCCAGTTCTTCAATGAATCAAAGTTTACCGTCCACTCGAATATCTTCGATCAACACATATAAGGTCTCATCAGCAAGACACTACTTGAGTTTTGACGCATGGAACGTGTCATGCACCCCTCTCTATTCTTGCTATAACTCAAACCGGTAATCCACTAACCAAATCTGTTTGGAAGTCCTAATTGCACTTACCAATATAGGTGCTAACATAATACTCTAACGGTAGCTATTGTTATAAGGGAACTCAACCAATAGCAGGTGAATGTCCTAACTACCTCCAAAGTTGATGATACATGACCTTAACATATCCTGGGATGTCTTAATAATTTACTAACTCAGACCCTCAGTTTGAGAGTAATAAATTGTATTCATGTCCTGACGCATTCCCAGCACCTTCTATAAGCTCTGCCAGAATCATGGCATGAAACGATTGTCACGATTGAAGACAATCGAAAAAAGTACTCTGTTTCTATCCACAATTTTACTAACATAAATCCTTTCCGGCATTTCCATCTTGTACTCCTCACGAATAGTCAGAAAATGGGCAGATATGGTCGATGACCCAAATCAAGTCGTTCCCACTACTAGTTCGTGATAAAGTCCACATGATCGTTTTCCCACCTCCATTCCAAAATCTTAGGCTATTGCAAAAGGCCAGAGAGCCTTTGATGCTCCGCTTTAACCTTTAAACAAGTCACACGCTTGCATGCGTAGTCCGCTATGTTCTCATTCATTTCACACCACCAATATAAGTTCTTAATATCATGATTCCTCTGGTTAGTACCATGATGAACAGTATACTTAGACTTGTGTGCTTCATCCAACACCAATGTCTACACATTCCTCATAACTGGAACCCAAATCTGCTTAATAAAGTATAATCCTCCATCATCCTTTTGTACAAATGGTTTGTCCAGATCTCTCAAAGACTCATCCTGCTCATTCGATCTCCTCATTGACTCAAATTGAGTAGCAATGATGTGGGTTTTGATACCCAAATAAACAATCATTCCAAATTCCTTGACACACACGGATTTGACTTTTTTTTATTAAGGCTCAACACATCGGAACCCATACTTGCCTTTCCGGGGTGACATCAGATTTCACAGTAGTAGTCACTGAACAACTCAATTTAACGTCTCTACCTCATATTTAGTTATTTTTTATAAAAAAATGTGTTGAAAACTTTTTTGGTCAGTATATATGACACTCTTGGAGAACTAGCGTATAGTTTCTCCTTTTCCAACAATTCTAGTACTGTCCCTACATGTTTCTCATGATCCTACCCGTCCTCAAATAAATCAGAGTATCCTCAGTGAAAACTATGATAAATTTATTCAGGTATAGTTTGCACACCCGATAAATTAGGTCCATGAACACCGCAGGTGCATTTGTTAGCCGAAAAGGCATATGTAAGAACTCATAATGTCTATAACAAGTTCTAAATGCTTTTTTCAGTATGTCATCCTCATGTACACAAAGCTGATAATTTCCAAACGGAGATCAGTATTCATAAAGTTAGGTCGATACTTGAAGCCGATCGAATAAGTCATTTACTCTCAGCAAAGGTTAACGGTTCTTGACCATTTGCTAGTTCAGCTTTTGATAATCCATGCATGTCCTGAAGGATCCATCTTTCCCTCTAACACAAAGCATTGATTCCTTATGATGAGTGTCTGGGTCGTAGAAAACCCTTATCTAACAACTCCTAAATTTGATTAGACCAATTTTCCGTCTTCAAAGGTGCTAAGCAAAAAGGTGCCCTAGCAACATGGATCGCGTTACATACTAGGTCAATCTAAAAGTCCACCTGTTGTGAAGGAGACAATCATGCCAAGTCCCCCAAGAATACTTCCTGAAATTCTTGCACAACAAGTATGTAATCTAATTCTTATTCCTCCGCCTTCATGCTCACGATCTGCATATTGTCCTTATCCGATCTCTCTCCATATACGTCAAGTGTCTCACCGTTTTGCAACGGCATGTGAGAAATCTTCTCGTAGGAGATGATCTTAGCCCTTTTCCTTAACAACCAGTCCATTCCCGTGACCATGTCAAAACATTCAAGCCCAAATCATATAAGATCTATTCTAAAAGCATGATCCTCTACTAGGACACCACAGTCCTAAATTATGTCCCTAGTACAAGACTACCATTAGCCCATTTCATAACACGTATCCTCATAATTGGGGTCAAGTCTAATTTAGTTATAAAAGTCAAAGTTACTATGTCTGGTCCTATCAGGCATCATTGACACCAATCCTGAATGCCTTTCTATGAACAGGGTTGCCATATTACCTTGCACTGGGTTTGCACAAGTTGCAGGCCAGATTTTGAATTGTGCCTTTGTTTTTGATAATTTGACCTTGAGCCCCATCTAACCTAGGACATGCATTTCGATAATGCTCCTGGCTTCCACACTCATAATGTTAACATCAAACTCTTGTCGATTTGAGTGCATTAATCGGCACAACTGGGTTCACAAATACCTTAAAACTCTTCACAAAGCATTCCAATTGCTTGAAATTGAAACACACAGGTCATGATATCATAGTCGGGTGGTGCATAATGCATTTATTACTCTCCGAACAAGTGCCAGCATAGTCCTTCGTTGCTAGCACAACAGCCACATATCCTTTCATGACCTTGTCCTTCTTGTTTACTTTAAAACCAGCCAGCTCACCCGATTCCCTACCATCCTTCTACGTCTTACTAGCTTTCTCGAGGGTCTGATACGAATCATCTCATCCGCTAAAGTACATGTCTTTAGTATTGCACTCTAAATGGTTGGGGGTGCAGCAGTGACCATCATTCCACTAACTGTAGAACAAGCCCCCTGATGTACTTCTCCATCCATTTTGATTTATGTGTCACAAATATGGCACCAGCTTTGCCAACTTATGGAATTGGTAGGGATAGGCGGCATGACCTGATCCGGCATTACTTGATTCAAAAACTAATGATCTATATTTCTCATCTTGTCCATGAGGCAGTACTCCTCAATTACTAATGCTTTAGGCCCGTCCAAAGTCATGGCCATCATAACTTTTCTACTTCGTACTTGAACTTGGATATTCCACCATGTTAGTGCTTTGCCCACTAGTGGCCAAATAACACTTTTTGCCTTTTGATTATTATCACAGATCTTGATGTCCACATCCGTTTCCATTTTCCTAATGCAATGAGTCAGGGCTATTGCTCCAACTTTCCTGTCGTACTCTTTTAGCTTGCACGTCATGAACTCCGTGCACGTACAATCAATCCTGCCTCCAGTGCCATTTCCTTCCACATTATCAGTCTCACCATGTCTAACTCTAACCCTCTAGGATCATCAGATAGCCTAGTTTAGGAACATCCTTAGCATATCAAAGATGTTTATGTATAGGGTTCCCCGCAACGTTCCCACCACACCAATGATATACCAAAGACGACGTCTAAACTAGTTACATGACAACCATTTACTCCATCAAGTATAGTGCTAGAATGTCTCAACAACCAATGCTTCAAGTATTAAGATCAGTTTGAATAAAGTAGCATAGGTATAAGGATTCTCACCTTTCTACTTGAATAATTCAAAGACCAAGTACATTTTGAATGTCCCAGTATGATTCCCATGATGGCTCTAAATCTATTTGTACTTGTGCAAAGATAAATGGGATTAGTGTTTCCACACCATTGATTATCATAAGAACAGAAACTCCAATGTCCCATGTATAAAATGGAAGATTCGTACTAACTATGACTTTATCTCATAAAAGGATTTGCCAGATTTTGCATGCACTGCAAATTGCAATTACGTGTGCACCCGTAATGGTAATTTACTTTGCGTGGTCACCCCTAGCACCTCCTGTATGAGTCAACGCATCTTTTCAAGTACAGAGTGTTATCTATTCTTGGAGAATCAAGGATATGGTCACTATGACACTCTACATATAACCCACATCGGCCGTGGACAGGAGAGATTCCTGGTTCATAAGTAATGTCTGGCATCTAATATCAGCAACGCGTTTTGGGCGTATTGGCTGTGGATGAGAGGAGAACTACATAGTTAAGCGTGCTCAGGTGGCAGCAATCCAGGGATGGGTGACCTCCCTGGGAAGTTTGCACCCGGGCAACCAAAAGCAAATCCGTGAGCTCCTCGTGGGCAAAGCGGACAATATTGGTGGTGTGAGAGGCCGGGTGTTACAGATTGGTATCAGAGCCATTGGTTATAGGGAACTAGGTTGCATACACACAATAGACTATAACCGTATAGTTGTTAGTTACTTATCGCTTACTCTCCTTACTGTATACTTATTGGCATACGCATCACGTACTTAGCAGCATGGCATCGTCATCTAGAAATTTAGGTAAGAGACCTGCACGATCTGAGTCACCTCCTACTTCTCCCATACCAGATAGGGGATTTAACTGGCCCCGACATCCTTATCCACCTGGCGAGATAGAATGGGATCAGCCTTTCATACCTCCTGAGCTCGATCCTCCACAGAACTGGGATTTCTACCTCACCTACATAAACCGTATGGCTTATAGAGAGCGCGTACCACCAGTAGCTCCTACACGACCTAGGACTAGGTCATCGACCGCCTCTGCATTGCCTACTCTTCCTACGTTGGGCATCCCTCTCGAGCAGGCGTTTGCAGCTTTGGTAGCCACTTTAGACACGGAGTGACAGCGGATTAGAGGACTCACTGATGAGAACTCTGCCTTACGATCTGAGATGCGTCAGTTGCGCTACCAGGTAGAGATGCTTCAGGAGCGACTCTCGATGGCCATTGGTGGACATCATACCCTGGCAGGCAATGTTGTAGCACTTACTGGGCGCATGGACTCGCAGGATCACCATAATATAGTGATCGATGATAGGTGTGCTGATTTAGAGGCACACCTAGCAGCACTTTAGATTGCTAAAGCCCCTGCACCTTTGGTGGACCCTGATGAGGAAGACCCGGAAGAGGAAACAGAGGAAGCCCCCGAAGAAGAACCAGCAGAGATGGATGAGGACAGTGACGGATCTGACGTACTAGACTAATTCTACTTTTATATGACTTAGACTATATAGTGTTTCTTTTTTTTGGAAACCTATGTGGGAAGGGGTTGTTTCCCACCCAACTGACAAACTTAAGTTTTGACATTGACGGAATATTTTGTGACTCAATTTCAATTTATTTATCTTTGGTTATTATTTCTGTTATAAATGTTGTGGTTGTGGTGAATGCATTATTTCTTATTGTTTACTGTACTTTGATGAGATTAATGTGTTGGATGTTATTCATTATTGTATTTGTGAATTGTAAAGTGAAATATGGACGCACGTGGAAGAGGACGTGGGCTTGGTCGTGGACGTGGCGCCAGAGGCCGTGGTGCCGGAGCCATAAACATGACGCCTGCGGAATTGGCGGCTTTAATCAACGAACATGTTCAGGCGGCAGTGGCTGCTGCCCAACCGGGACAACCAGCAGGTAAATGATAACAAGAGGTTAAACTAATTATCCTAGTTATTTGTCTAGGATATCTGACTAATGTTTGGGTTGTCGAAACAGGACCACCACCATGTACCTACAAGTCCTTCATGGACTGTAAACCCCATACCTATAGCGGGACGGAAGGGGCTGCAGGGCTTGTAAGGTGGTTTGAGAAGACAGAGTCTGTCTTCGCAAAATGCAACTGCCCGCCTGCTGATCAGGTGAAGTATGCCACCGGGACATTGGAAGGCGCAGCACTTTCCTGGTGGAATGCCCAGGTGCAAATGCTGGGTCAAGCCATTGCCAATGAACTACCCTGGGATGAATTTAAGGGGATTATGACCAAAGAATACTGCCCCTGAAATGAAGTGCAGAAACTGGAGATTGAGTTCTGGCAACTCAAAATGCAAGGCTCAGAAATTGAAGCCTACACGACCCGTACTCATGAGTTGGCCACACTATGCCCTGGAATGGTCAATGAAATGCACAAGAGAGTCGAGCACTACATACGTGGACTGGTGCCCGAGATTCAGAGTATGGTAACTGCTTCCAACGAGAAGGGAATACATGTGACCTCTCGGGTATTTGATAAATAGTCGTTATTGATTCCGTTATCTCTTGTAAGGGCTTGTTTTGTATTAATGCAATTACGGGGATTCATTTTGTAAATTCTTGATGTAATTAAATACTTGGATAATTATTATTGCCAATAATAATAATAACCATAATACTAATAATAACAAAGAAAATGTTAAAATTAAAAATAATAAATAAATAATATATATATATATATATATATATATATATATATATATATATAATACTAATAATAGTGAATAATTATAATAAGTATTAATATTATTAATAAATAAAAGTAATATAAGATTAATATACGAAAAACTTGTAAATAATAAGTTTTTACATAAAATAATAAAACTTTAAAACCTCAGGGGCTAAACTGTAAATCTGTTTAAACTAAAAATTAAACTTTGGTGTAAAAGTAATAAAACATAAAGTACAGGGACCAAATGTGTAACATTTTAAAAAAACCCAAACCCCCACCCTCGTTTTTCCGGCCAAAACTCCGGCCACCACCGGCCAGTCTCCGGCGACCCCTTTAAACCCCAAAAAACCCCTGTTAACCTCTAAAAATGTACCTAACCGGTTCCACTACAAGATTCGAACTCTGAGACTTGATTTAATTCAAAGTTATCACCGATTACATTGATATCTAAATCGAAACCGATTACTACCGAAACCCAAAACCGATTATATCCTTAAAGCATCATAATCATCAAATTAATCACTCATAAATCATCGGTTAACCATTTGAAGCTTAATGGAATGATTAAACCACCTGAAACAACATTAACACCATCCAATTTGTCCTGAAACGGCCGAATTAATCATGTTAGCCGTTGGACAGTGCCCGGAGCGAATTGAAACTATAAATTAAAGGGCTTCTACTCGAATTGGGATTTCTAAACTCTCTGAACTCTCAATTTCACCAAACACACACACATTCATCGAATTTGAACCAAGAACAGTCGCCAGCTTTGTTCGAACTTGAAATCGACAAGACCACTTCAAAACAGGTAATTAAGCATGTGAATCAACTCGATTTCATGGGTGGAATAAAAGCCCTATGACTAATTTGGGTTTAAACTTCAAATCGATGGTCTATTTGGACGATTTCGAATTAGGGTTCTTGAACCCAAATTGGGGAATCTTCTAAAAAAGGGTTTTAAGGTTTAATTTCGATTCTATAACATTAGTTGGGCTCAGCCCAACCGGTTAAGAACATGAGCTCCTAGGCAGGAGGTCCTGGGTTCGCCCCCGGCCCCCTGCCAATATTTTTTAAAAGGGTTATATTAACCTTTGAATTTCAGAAAATGTTTCAAATATTATTAGTAACCATATAAAAATTATTTTTACCAAAAATGATATAAAATTCATTCTCTTTTAATTTCATTAGAAAATCTACTTTAAATTATTATTTTCTTTTACTTAATTATTTTAAAGATTATAAAAAGGAAATTATAAAACATCATCAAGTATTAACTTAAAAATGTAATAAATCCCATTTAATTTTTAAATAATTTTAATTTAATGAATTCCTTATTGTTATAAAATTTAGTTACAAAATTTGTTTATATATATATATATATATATATATATATATATATATATTTAAGAAGATAAATATATATGTACATATTTTGAAAGTACACTTATTGTAATAATTAGTTTAATCTTTTAAATCTATAAAATTACTATTTTATTAAATAGTAAATAATGATCATTTGATAATAAAAGTTTAACTTTTATTTATATTGTTAATCATTAAAATTCTTATTTAAATTATTTAATTACCAAATAATAATAACTTACATTTATTTAATAACTTTAAAATCATGGACAAATGATTTATAAATATAACACCAAAATCACCATGATTGACCTAATACGACGTTTCGTTTAGGTGAACGTTAACGAATCCTTGGCATTATATACAAGATTTATTATTTGTTCATCCTTTACTATCATGTGAGTTTTTCTATACCCTTTTTATATATAATTTCACACTTTGGGGTGAAACAAGTTAACTTTATGATAATTGCACTTGTAAACTCGTTTGAATCTTGTAAACACTTGGGTAATTCATCTTATTTGTCATGGTTAGTTGGACTTTAGTAATTACTATATGATGACTAATATATATACAATCATTAACTATTGCTAGCCTGGCGATGTCATAGATCTATGGGCCTGACAAGCCTACTTGGTTAATCCAAGTACACTTAGGTAATCGTTTAATCTTGTAATCTTGTAATCTGTCAAGGTTTGATTGTTACATTTGTTCATCCATCCCTAATTACTTTATTCAATAACCTATGACATGAATTTCCATCTTATATATATATTTATGTATGAAAACTATGGAAAACTCACCAACGTTATTTTGACCTTTTATTTTTAACATGTTTCAGGAAATGTTAATACTTAGCTTGCTATGAAGACAATGTCACATCTAAGACTAGACCTAGAATAAAATAAAAATACATTTGTTATCATTGGACGTTGAAATTCCTATGTTTTGGAACATATTCTATTTCTTAAATGTATGTCTTGAATATTGAGCTTTAATAATATTGTTATTTTTAATTAGCGTTATGTGGCATGAACAATCTTAACCCTCACATCTCGACGTTTCCGCCGTTAAGGTTGGGGTGTGACAGATTGGTATCAGAGCCCATAACTATAGGGATTTAGGTTATTAGAAATGGTGGCCAAGACTATGGTTAAACTAGGAACCCTTTTTATGACAATTGCTATGATCTTGTAAGTATGCTTATATGTCTATCTTGATGCATGACAAATTCCCTTATGTGCTATTTGCTTACTTAGAAAATAGTGCCTTAGGAATATGCCTTGCACCTTGTAAACCCCAACTTTCTAATCTTTTTCTTATGCCTCTACGTTCCATCGCGTCTAATCTTTTCTAAACCTTATTCTCGACTACATGTGGAAACCTACGCATCTTAACGAGTGAAAAAAATATACCTTAGACGATATGTCTAAATCTTGAAATTCTCATCGAGGTTTTAATTCTGATAGCCTTAGGGAAGTGTGTGACACATAAACACCTGTATTCTGGATTTCCTGGCAAAAGGCCCTCGGGCTAAGGGAAGCATTTCGTATAAATCTCATTGCGAGACCTGTTATGCTTACCTGGGGATTTCTGGGATGAGTGCTAAATTATGGTCAACATACACATTTTTCCCGAGGAAATTAGGATTAAGTCGGCCTCGACGTGTCCATGTTCCTATTGGCTATGTGATACCAAATGGAACCATCCTGGCTGAATATAAATTATCTAAAACTCCTGTTTTCTTTGAACTGGTTTATCTCCGAATACTAACATTTTCTTTATTTCTATCTTATAGAATGTCTCGTCATCATGGAAAACGTGCTACCTCCGACCGCAAACTCGCTACAATGATCGCCCGGCAAATGGCCACTGTACTTCCAACGATGGTTGTTGAACTTAGCAGCACCCTAATGGCCAACAACAGCAACAACGCCAATGGAAACAATGGTGGTGGTGACAACAATGGTAAAGGGGAAAATAGCAACAACCAAGGTGGGAATAGTCGCACTTGCACATTCAAGCACTTCCACTCGTGCAAACCCACTAGCTTTAGTGGAAAGGAAGGAGCCACTAGACTTCTCTAGTGGTTCGAAAGTATGGAAAATACGTTTATCGTCAGCGAATGTCCCGATGAACTCAAGGTGCGATATGCTGCAAGTGTCCTTCAACAATGGGCACTCACTTGGTGGAATAGTGAGAAAAGGAACCGAGGAACTGAAGTTGCCTTGGGAAGAATTTAAGGACATAATGATCCAAAAGTTCTGCCTGAGGAGTGAATTGCAAAAGCTGGAGGAGGAATTCTGGAACCTCAAACAGGATAGCGGGAATCATTTGGCTTATTCCACCCGGCACCATGAGTTGAGCATGCTCTTACCCCACATGGTGGATACCGTTCCCCGCAACATCGAGAAGTTTATTAAGGGGGTACCACCTCAAATTCAAGATGCCGTGGTGGGTAGTAGGCCCACAACTTTGGAGGAGGCGATTAATATCACCGCCCAGCTCACTAAAACCATATTAGAGCTGGTATTTTGATGGTGAAAGGTGCCAAGACTGCTGTGAAGGTGACTCCCGACGCTACAAATGAGGTGAAGGCCGAGTCGTATTTCAAAGGCAAGAAGCGCAAGTTCACACCAGCTCGTAATTAAGCGGTGACAGCACCAAATGCCCCTCAAAGGCAAGCTGTTGTTGCAAATCAAGCCCCCATGGCGAGGGCTTATACTGGGCCGCACCCGATGTGCAATACTTGCAAGTACCATCACACGAGTAACACTCCTTGTCGAGTTTGCTCGTTGTGCGGAAAGTATGGGCATCTGGTGGCTACCTGTCTTCGTGCCCCGAATAATGCTGCGTTGGTTGCCAATCGAGTCTGCTACAACTGTGGCGAACCTGGACATTTTCGTCCACAATGTCCTCGCAATACGGGAAATGTGCCACAGGCTCGTGGAAGGGCATTCAACATCAACGCCAACCAAGCTCAAGCCAACAATGACGTGGTGAATGGTACGTCATTAATTTCTTTTAATTGTTCTTTTGTCTTGTAAAATCACTACCTGCGTTCATTATGCCAATAATAGGTTATTATTTGAGCAGGTATGTATCTTGTAAATAGTCGTTATGCTTCTGTACTGTTTGATTCAGGTGCGGATAAGAGTTTCGTGTCTTTAGAGTTCGAGCCTATTCTTTCCAAGCCACGTTCTAATTTAGAGAGATCTTTTACGATCGAAGTAGCCGATGGAAAGTCTTTCGAAGTCGGCGTCGTGATACGCGATTGCACCTTAAGTCTTAACGAGCACGACTTTTTCATCGACCTTATTCGTATGCAACTGGGGAGCTTTGACGTTATTATTGGCATGGATTGGTTAGCGAAGCAACACGCGGAAATTATATGATTTGAGAAGTGCATTCGAATTCCTTTACCATCGGGTGATACCTTAAAAGTTTTTGGGGAGAGATCATCCCAAAGACTCAAACTCATGTCTTGTATCAAGGCCCGCAAGTGCTTAAGTAAAAACTACATAGTTTTCATGGCTTACGTAGTCAACACGAAAGCCAAGGGTAAAGAACTGAAGGATATACCTGTCGTGCGGGATTTTCCCGAGGTGTTTCCCGAGGATCTTAGTGGGTTACCTCCCGTACGAGAAGTTGAGTTCAAAATCGACCTGATTCCTGGTGCAAATCCCGTGGCTAAGTCGCCTTATCGTCTTGCACCGTCTGAAATGCAAGAACTAGCTAGTCAACTGCAAGAGTTGACCGATAAGGGTTTCATTCGACCTAGCTCTTCACCATGGGGTGCACCCGTGCTATTTGTGAAGAAGAAAGATGGTTCTTTCCGTATGTGCATCGACTACCGGGAACTCAACAAGCTCACTATCAAGAACCGATATCCTCTTCCTCGAATTGATGATCTCTTCGATCAACTTCAAGGAGCTACACAATTCTCGAAGATCGATCTACGTTCTGGATATCATCAATTACGTGTTCACGACAATGATATTCCAAAGACCGCGTTTCGTACTCGATATGGACATTATGAGTTCATGGTTATGCCTTTTGGCTTGACTAATGCACCTGCTGTCTTCATGGATCTCATGAATCGGGTATGTAAACCGTATTTGGACAAATTCGTGATCGTGTTTATTGATGACATTCTCATCTATTCCAAGACAAAGACCGATCACGAGTCGCACCTACGTCAAGTCCTCGATCTTTTGAAGAAGGAACAATTATATGCCAAGTTCTCCAAGTGCGAATTTTGGCTTGAAGAAGTCCAATTCTTAGGACATGTGGTGAATAGCCAAGGAATTCACGTTGATCCTGCAAAGATAGAAGCCGTGAAGAATTGGTGTGTTCCCATGACCCCAACCGAGGTTCGTTCTTTTCTGGGTTTAGCGGGTTATTACCGTAGGTTCATTGCAAACTTTTCGAAGATTGCGAAACCGCTTACGGCGCTAACTCAAAAGAATAGACTTTTTGAGTGGGGGCCCGAACAAGAAGATGCGTTCGAGACGTTGAAACACAAACTGTGTAATGCTCCTATCCTAACCCTTCCCGATGGAAACGATGACTTCACTGTATATTGCGACGCGTCTAGTCAAGGTCTTGGTTGCGTTCTCATGCAACGAGGTAAGGTCATAGCTTACGCGTCGAGACAATTGAAGGTTCATGAAGTAAACTACACAACTCATGATCTCGAACTTGGTGCCGTAGTATTTGCTTTGAAGATTTGGCGACATTATCTCTATGGAACGCAATGCATAGTCTACACCGATCACAAGAGCCTTCAACACGTGTTTAATCAAAAGGATCTCAACATGAGACAAAGACGTTGGGTTGAACTAATTAGCGACTACGACTGCGACATTCGCTATCATCCTGGAAAGGCGAATGTTGTAGCCGACGCGCTGAGTCGTAAGATCCACAACAAGACTGTCTCGCTTCAAGAAATCCGGGATCGAAGACAATGGTTTGACACGTTAGGAGAATTTAACACCGAGATTCATGTGGATGTTAACGAGGCCACTATCATGCTTCAAAACATAAGGATTGATAGTGATCTTGAGTTTTGCATCCGCGAGGCTCAACAAGTGGCGTTAATCGAGGAAGGGAAAGATGAAGATCTAACGTATAACGTTCGATCACAATTCGAGACAAAACCGAATGGCATGTGGTATTTCTTGAATCGACTTTGGATCCCGAATCGCGATAATCTCCGTCACTTCATTATGAACGAAGCTCATCAAACCCGATATTCTATTCATCCTGGATCCGATAAGATGTATATGGATCTACGTGGCCAATATTGGTGGCCAGGAATGAAGAAAGATATCGCGTCTTATGTTTCCAAGTGCCTCACATGTGCAAGAGTCAAAGCTGAATATCAACGGCCTAGTGGTTTACTTGAACAACCTGAAATCCCTATGTGGAAATGGGAACACATATCCATGGATTTTATAACCAAGTTACCACGTACCCCTCGTGGCCATGATAGTATATGGGTATTGTTGACCGTTTGACCAAAACGGCACATTTCATACCAATACGAGACACCTACAAGGTTTCAAGATTGGCTCGTATCTACATCAATGAAATTGTGAGTCGTCATGGTGTGTCGTTGCATATTATCTCTATCGTGATGCTCGATTCACTTCACACTTCTGGTCTTCCATGCAAGAACTCTTGGGTACTCAATTAGATTTAAGCACGGCTTACCATCCTCAAACGGACGGTCAAACCAAGCGAACAATCCAAACCCTTGAGGACTTACGGCGTCTTTGTGTCCTTGATTTTGGTGGTGACTGGGATACGCATCTGCCTTTAGCGGAATTTTCGTATAACAATAGTTATCACTCGAGTATCAAGATGGCACCATTCGAGGCTTTATATGGTCGTAAATGTCGTTCTCCGATCTGTTGGACCGATATAGGTGAGAACTTCATTACGGATCCTGAACTTATTCAAGAAAAGACCGACAAAGTCTCCAAAATTCGAAATAACCTGGAGGTGGCTAGAAGTCGTCAAAAGAGTTATGCCGATAAAAGACGAAAACCGTTGGAATTTCAAGTCTGCGACATGGTTCTTCTTAAGGTCTCTCCATGGAAGGGGTTGTTCGCTTTGGGAAGAAGGGTAAGTTAGCCCCTCGTTTTGTAGGACCTTTCAAAATTCTGAAAAGAATTGGGAAAGTGGCTTACAAACTAGAACTACCTTCCGAACTTAGCGGGGTTCATCCTGTCTTCCATGTCTCAAACTTGAGGAAATGCCTAGCCGATGAAAGTTTGCATGTTCCTTTGGAGGAAATCCAAATTAACGAGTCTTTGCATTTCGTTGAGAAGCCTGTCGAGATTATGGATCGAACGTTGAAGAAGACCCGTACATCTACAACACTGATCGTCAAAGTCCGTTGGGAAAACAAACGTGGAGCTGAGTTCACTTGGGAACGCGAGGACTACATGAAGAAGAAATATCCCTATCTTTTCGCTTAGTTTTGTCTTTAATTTCGGGACGAAATTCCTTAAAGTTGGGAAGACTGTGACCTCTCGTGTATTTGTTAAATAGTCGTTATTGATTCCGTTATCTCTTGTAAGGGCTTGTTTTATTTATTGCAATTACGGGGATTCATTTTGTAAATTCTTGATGTAATTAAATGCTTGGATAATTAATATTGTCAATAATAATAATAACCATAATAATAATAATAACAAAAAAAATGTTAAAATTAAAAATAATAAATATATATATATATATATATATATATATATATATATATATATATATATATAAAATAATAATACTAATAATAGTGAATAATTATAATAAGTATTAATATTGTTAATAAATAAAAGTAATATAAGATTAATATCCTAAAAGCTTGTAAATAATAAGTTTTTACATAAAATAATAAAACTTTAAAACCTCAGGAGCTAAACTGTAAATCTGTTTAAACTAAAAATTAAACTTCGGTGTTAAAGTAATAAAACATAAAGTACAGGGACCAAATGTGTAACATTTTAAAAAAACCCAAACCCCCACCCTCGTTTTTCCGGCCAAAACTCCGGCCAAAGCCGGCCAGTCTCCGGCGACCGCCGGCCAGTCTCCGGCGACCCCTTTAAACCCCATAAAAACCCCTGTTAACCCCTAAAAATGTACCTAACCGGTTCCAATACAAGATTCGAACTCTGAGACTTGATTTAATTCGAAGTTATCACCGATTACATTGATATCTAAATCGAAACCGATTACTACCGAAACCCAAAACCGATTATATCCTTAAGCATCATAATCATCAAATTAATCACTCATAAATCATTGGTTAACCATTTGAAGCTTAATGGAATGATTAAACCACCTGAAACAACATTAACACCATCCAATTTGTCCTGAAACGGCCGAATTAATCATGTTAGCCGTTGGATAGTGCCCGGATCGAATTGAAACTATAAATTAAAGGGCTTCTACTCGAATTGGGATTTCTAAACTCTCTGAACTCTCAATTTCACCAAACACACACACATTCATCAAATTTGAACCAAGAACAGTCGCCAGCTTTGTTCGAACTTGAAATCGACAAGACCACTTCAAAACAGGTAATTAAGCATGTGAATCAACTCGATTTCATGGGTGGAATAAAAGCCCTATGACTAATTTGGGTTTAAACTTCAAATCGATGGTCAATTTGGACGATTTCGAATTAGGGTTCTTGAACCCAAATTGGGGAATCTTCTAAAAAAGGGTTTTAAGGTTTAATTTCGATTCTATAACATCAGTTGGGCTCAGCCCAACCGGTTAAGAACATGAGCTCCTAGGTAGGAGGTCCTGGGTTCGACCCCGGCCCCCTGCCAATATTTTTTTAAAAGGATTATATTAACCTTTGAATTTCAGAAAATGTTTCAAATATTATTAGTAACCATATAAAAATTATTTTTACCAAAAATGATATAAAATTCATTCTCTTTTAATTTCATTTGAAAATCTACTTTAAATTATTATTTTCTTTTACTTAATTATTTTAAAGATTATAAAAAGGAAATTATAAAACATCATCAAGTATTAACTTAAAATGTAATAAATCCCATTTAATTTTTAAATAATTTTAATTTAATGAATTCCTTATTGTTAAAAATTTAGTTACAAAATTTGTTTATATATATATATATATATATATATATATATATATATATATATATATATATATATATATATATATATATATATATATATATATTTTAAGAAGATAAATATATATGTACATATTTTGAAAGTAAACTTATTGTAATAATTAGTTTAATCTTTTAAATCTATAAAATTACTATTTTATTAAATAGTAAATAATGATCATTTGATAATAAAAGTTTAACTTTTATTTATATTGTTAATCATTAAAATCCTTATTTAAATTATTTAATTACCAAATAATAATAACTTAAATCTATTTAATATCTTGAAAATCATGAACAAATGATTTATAAATATAACACCAAAATCACCATGATTGACTAAATACGACGTTTCGTTTAGGTGAACGTTAACGAATCCTTGGCATTATATACAAGATTTATTATTTGTTCATCCTTTACTATCATGTGAGTTTTTCTATACCCCTTTTATATATAATTTCACACTTTGGGGTGAATCATGTTAACTTTATGATAATTGCACTTGTAAACTTGTTTGAATCTTGTAAACACTTGGGTAATTCATCTTATTTGTCATAGTTAGTTGGACTTTAGTAATTACCATGTGATGACTAATATATGTACAATCATTAACTATTGCTAGCCTGGCGATGTCATAGATCTATGGGCCTGACAAGCCTACTTGGTTAATCCAAGTACACTTAGCTAATCGTTTAATCTTGTAATCTTGTAATCTTGTAATCTGTCAAGGTTTGATTGTTACATTTGTTCATCCATCCCTAATTACTTTATTCAATAACCTATGACATGAATTGCCATCTTATATATATATTTATGTATGAAAACTATGGAAAACTCACCAACATTATGTTGACGTTTTATTTTTAACATGTTTCAGGAAATGTTAATGCTTAGCTTGCTATGAAGACAATGTCACATCTTAGACTGGACCTAGAATAAAATAAAAATACATTTGTTATCATTGGACGTTGAAATTCCTATGTTTTGGAACATATTCTATTTCTTAAATGTATGTCTTGAATATTGAGCTTTAATAATATTGTCATTTTTAATTAGCGTTGTGTGGCATGAACAATCTTAACCCTCACATCTCGACGTTTCCGCCGTTAAGGTTGGGGTGTGACAATACATATTGATCCTGCAAAGATTGAAGCGATAAAGAATTGGTCAATTCCTAAGACACCAAGTGAGATACGACAATTCCTTGGGTTAGCGGGATATTATCAACGGTTTATCGAAGGATTCTCTAAGATTGCACAACCTCTCACAGCCTTGACTCACAAGGGAACAACATACAAATGGGGTGAGAGTTAGGAATCTGCTTTCCAGTTGCTGAAACAGAAATTGTGTAGCGCACCGATATTAGCGTTACCGGATGGAAGTGACGATTTTGTAGTCTATTGTAACGCTTCTATTCAAGGACTTGGGTGTGTATTGATGCAGTGGGATAAGGTGATAGCTTATGCCTCTAGACAGTTGAAGATTCATGAGAAGAACTATACCACCCATGACTTGGAACTGGGTGCAGTAGTTTTTGCCTTAAAGATCTGGAGACACTACTTGTACGGTACCAAATACACTATTTACACCGATCACAAGAGCCTCCGGCACATCTTTGAGCAAAAGGAGTTGAACATGAGGCAAAGAGGCTGGGTGGAATTGTTGAACGATTATGATTATGCCATTAGATATCATCCAGGGAAAGCAAATGTAGTCGCTGACGCGCTGAGTAGGAAAGAAACTGCTAAGCCTCGACGCGTGCGAGCTTTGCAGCTTACCATTAGCACACAGTTACCGGAACAAATCCGAGAGGCTCAGACAGAAGCTTTGAAAGCAGAAAACATTGGGTTTGAATCCTTAAGAGGAATGGACAAGCAGCTCGAGGTAAAAGCAGATGGAATTCGTTACTTCATGGATAGACTTTGGGTACCTCTACACGGAAATCTGAGTGACTTGGTCATGAGTGAGGCATACAAGTCTAAGTACTCTATACATCCTGGATTTGACAAGATGTATCATGATTTGAAGGCGCACTATTGGTGGCCTAACATGAAGGCAGATGTAGCTACATATGTGAGCAAGTGTCTGACCTGCTCAAAGGTTAAAGTGGAGTATCAGAAACCGTCTGGACTATTGCAACAACCCGAGATCCCTATATGGAAGTGGGATCAGATCTTAATGGATTTCATTACCAAGCTACCTCGAACTTCTACTGGTTGCGACACAATATGGGTTATGGTGGATAGATTAATAAAGTCTGCTCATTTCCTAGCGATAAAGGAAACAGACAAGATGGAGAAATTAACCCGACTCTATGTGAAGGAGATCGTTTCGGGCATGGAGTACCGATCTCAATTATTTATGACCGCGATGCTCGTTTCACATCGCACTTCTGGCAATCACTGCAGAAATCTTTAGGTACGCGATTGGATATGAGTACTGCTTATCATCCACAGACAGATGGTCAAAGCGAGCGTACTATACAGACTTTGGAGGACATGTTACATGCTTGTGTGATTGACTTCAGGAATAACTAGGAAGTTCACCTACCATTGGTGGAATTTTCTTACAACAACAGTTATTACACTAGCATAAAGGCGGCACCTTTCGAAGCGTTGTATGGGAGAAAATGTAGATCACCAGTTTGTTGGGCTGAAATTGGTGACAGCCAGCTAACGGGTCCTGAGTTAGTACACGAGACAACTAAAAAGATTGTGCAAATAAGGAACCGTATGGCTGTAGCGCACGACAGACAGAAAAGTTATGCTGACAAGCGACGGAAACCTCTAGAATTCCAGGTTGGTGATAAGGTCTTACTGAAAGTCTCACCATGGAAAGGCGTGATTCGGTTTGGTAAGCAAGGAAAGCTAAATCCGAGATACGTTGGACCATTTGAGATCTTGGAAAGAATAGGTCCAGTGGCCTATCGATTAGCCCTACCTGATTCGCTAAGTGGAATCCATGATGTATTCCATGTTTCAAATCTGAAGAGGTGCTTAACGGATGAAACGATGGTCGTACCGCTGGAAGAAGTTCAAGTGGATGAACAACTACGCTTCATTGAGGAACCAGTCGAGGTGATGGATCGAGAGGTGAAGACACTTAAGCAAAGCAAGATACCCATTGTCAAAGTTCGTTGGAATCTTTCAACATGGAGATGATGTGACAACTCATCCGAAACTCACTCGATTTCAATTACTTTGTGCCAATGCAGTAGACCAATGATGGAACACTCACCATGTAACGCAATTTTCGGGACGAAAATTCTTTCAACATGAGGATAATGTGACATCCGGTAATTTTCAGTTACCAAACTCTGTTAGTTCCGTTAAGTCTTGCATACACGTGTCGTGAACACACACTAGTTGTAGTTGAACGTTGGTGACTTAATAATAATTAATAATGTCAAACAAATAATTCCTATGTTGATTTCTAAGTTATGCTTATGTGTTTACGCGATTTAAAGATTAATTGTGAATTTAATCGCGTAATGTGAAAACGTGTGTATTTAATTCGTGTATTGTGTGATTAATAAAGATAATACATATAATTGTTATTATTAGTTTATATGTTTATTATTTTAGTTAAAAACATTTTAAAAGAGTGTTTAAAAGCTTAATTTTATAAAAATACAAGTTATAAGGGTAAAAAGGGTAATATTGATAAATTAAATAAAACAAAAATCCCAACCCTAGCCCCCACATACCCCACGGGCCGCGATCATCATCTCTACACCCACACCATTCGAAATTCAGCCTAGAACAAGCAATTCCATTTGATTTTGGACCGATTTCAAGCATCATAACGCGTTAGAATCATCAATTGCAAGCCATTACACGTTTAAAGGTTAGATTTTATGAGTTTTTCCATGTTTTCTTCATCATGGCCGAACCCTAGTCGACTTTAAGCTTGGATGTCGAATTAATGATTGTTTGATGAATGTATTATGTTAGTTAGATTGTATATATGTTAGTTAACGTTGATTGTGCAAGAAAGCTTCGATTTTGATGCGTTGATCATAGGTTACTTATAATAGTAACTTTTATTTGCATGGATATGGTGATTTGATGATGAATTGATGTTGTTAATGTGTTAGTGATGATAATTGGATGTTAGATTGTTGATATGAATGTTAGAAATCCAAGAATGAATGTTGTAGTTCATGTCTTACTAAAGATAGTAACTTTTGGTCATGACGGTTGATGAATTATGATAATTGGATGTTGTTGATCATGCCTAGATGTTATCATGAGCTTGAATTGGTATATTATTGATGAATCCATGAATGTCTTGGGTGTTTGATAGATTTTGGGATGTGCTTTCCCAAAAGGGAAACTTTATTTACACAAATTCTTGAATGTGATGATTTGAACGTGTTTGGGACATTAGGATCATGTTAGCATGTTCATGGATGATTTCTAAGGTGGTAGAATGTATTGTTTGAGTTGTGTGAATGTTTAGTTGGTTAGTTATCTGATTTGGCCTGTTTGTGGGAATTCATGGTAATGGGTCATATGGGTATGTTAGGACTATTGTTGGTTTGTGGTTGATCATGGTTGAACATTTTGGATAATATGATTTCTGTTAAATGGTATGTTGATGATCATCATACACGTGTGCGAATCTAAGGCCCCTACTTAGTAGGATTGGAAGGGTTTAGGGTGTGAAGTCATGAGTGGCTTCACATGGCATGCTGTGCATGATCTGATCCTACGTAAGGTGCTTTGGTTGTGTTATAGTTATGTTAAGCATGATAATTGTTTGAGATTCGCATGACTTGTATGATATCTGGTTGTATGATGATCTAGGTAGTACATGTGGGTAATGAAGTGTCATATGTGATCAGTTTGTATGTTAACCATGTGTGATGTACTGTTACGCTTGTTTGAATGGAATTTCACCTATAATGTCACCAACGGGTCAAACTGGTCAACTGGGTCAAATGTGTCTTGTCTTTCTAAAACCTTGAGTTCTTTGGTTTGTAGAGCACTTAGGGTTTCATATTGATTCTGTGTACACGTACTTATGTACTCATGTGTTCTAGGTGACCGTTGAAGGTTGTCTTTCCACTTTTTCTTTCAAGTTAAGCTCTAAGTTAATTCTTACGCGCATCAGGTGAGTTCATGCCCCACTCTTTTACATACTCTCTTTTGGGGGAGATAGCATACTGGTTTTACAAACGCTTACTTTATATGAGTTGTGTATAGTATGATATAGTGTTGAATACCATGAAAGTCCTCACACTTTCGGATTGTTAATAATGATGATTAGTGGGAAATCTTGGGTAGTACTACTGGGTCTGACGTGCCCCACCTGTGCGACTTGAGGTCAAACGGGTGCAATTTTGTCCTAACGAACATTTGTCACGACCTGGTAAGTCGTGGCAGGAGGCAACAAACGTAACACAGTCAGCTTCAATCGCGAAATCACTATGATTATTATTAATTGTTATAGACTAGCTATCTATTACAATACACTACTTATATCTTGCAACTATTATTGGTTTATGTTTAAATGCAAACTCTTGAACTCACCAACCGTTGTGTTGACTCTTTAGTATGCTATTCTCAGATTAAGGTTGCTATTGCCTAGGAGCACGTCACACGGGTCAGCATCATGGTATTTGTCAGCATGTTTTGAAACATTGTTTTGGATTATGATTGTTTAAACATCGTGTTTTGGTTTTGCATAATACTCGGGCGCGTATTTTTGCGCATTTTAAATCATGTTAAATTGTTTTGGGTTTACTCGTTTATTTAACGCTTCCGCATGTTTTAAAGTTAAACTCTGATTTTGAATGTTAGCTCATATAGAGTCATTCTGTGTAACTAATGACTGAGATCCTGGTATGTCACACGCCTCGCGGTAAAACCCCGCATGCGGATTTTGAGGGTGTGACAGATTGGTATCAAAGCCACTCCTGTGCCGTTCGGGATGTGGGACATACCTCGCCGAGGATGGTGACTTCTCGGGCTCATCGAGGACGATATGTCCAAAGGGGGGTTGATTGTGACACCCTACATATAACCCACATAGGCCGTGGACAGGAGAGATTCCTGGTTCATAAGTAATGTCTGGCATCTAATATCACCAACGTGTTTTGGGCGTATTGGATGTGGATGAGAGGAGAACTACACAGTTAAGCGTGCTCAGGTGGCAGCAATCCAAGGATGGGTGACCTCCCTGGGAAGTTTTCACCCGGGCAACCAAAAGCAAATCCGTGAGCTCCTCGTGGGCAAAGCGACAATATTGGTGGTGTGAGAGGCCGGGTGTTACAGTCACTAACCAAAGGTTTAGTCTCGAAGTTGTACAGAGGAATTGAAAAGGCATTCATTGGGGCAGGGACAGTAAAAAAAAAGTCCATTTAGTATAGTCCGAATACGACATGGTTTTTGTCTATTGGTATAATGATAGCTAGCGTGTCCATCTCCCAAGATTCAACTCACAATATATAAATAAGGACTCATACAACATAGCTAACTCCAGTAGATACACATAATAAAGGTTGGCATAACAACCTAAGTCCTTTAAAGAATCCTTATAGCTACACTTATCAATCCAAACCAAATAATAATCAAGCGCATAACAAAGAGGACGTCCTCACCTAATGCTTTCTCAAGGCATGCATAGATAATACAATGACTAAAATTCTTCAAATAAGAAGATCACAAATAACACATAAGGCAGGCTACACAGCACAACAGATAATGCACATAAAACATTCACATGTATAACGGTACACACATAATCCTATGATGCATACTACATTTAGGTACTTAGGTTATAGTGTAGGTCAAATAATCCATCTTATTCTCTATAACCAATGGCTCTCATACCAATCTGTCATACCCCCGCTAGTAGCGGAAACACGAGGGACGGGATCATCACAACACATTGGGGGTCTAAGAGAATCTATAAAGGAATTCTCCATCAATGGATCATGACGTTGCCCGACACAAAAGAACAAGTGTCAAAAAAAATCAATACCATAATGTTATTCCCTAAATGCACAAATAATCCAGAAGTTCAAAACTAGAACAACTAGTACAAGAACAATCCAAAATATTTACAAGTCCAACAATAGTAACATATAGTCCAAAACTAATGTTCCAATGTCTAATGCTCTTGAAGGAGCGGTCTCGTATAAAGTCCAATGTCCAGGTACCTAAGCACCATTACCTGAAAATACATACTCTAAAAAGTCAACATAGGTTGGTGAGTTCACAGGTTTAATAGTACAAACAGTTTGCCGTGTATAACATGTACATAAGTTTGTATGTGAGTAAAAGTACATGGCAGCCATAGATATCAACACAAGTTTACGATCAGTCCAAGTCCAATTAACCGGATTATATTCACCAAGGGCACGCACAGGCCAAGTCACTCTCAGCTAGCATACCGACGACAGGGGTGGGTGTGTCAACCCGCTAGTACTAACAATATCTCTCCATGACAGTCAAGCACAAGAACAAGTACAATCACATGTACACACTTATGAATGAACATCTAGACTCAACCCATGACCCAAACTACATACAATGTTCCAAAATAAACTTTAAGACACGACATATTCTAAAACAGTGAGCAACCTTTTCCCCCAAGTAAAACATATTAAAAAGGGGCCATGAAACTCACCTTCAAATAGTACGGTCTAAATCCCACAATACGCAATACAAGCACTAAAAGTACAAATCATAAAAGGATTACTAAGGAATAAAATGACCAATATGGGTATGATCCTTGTAGCCCAGTCCAAGTCAACACACGTCTAATACACTATTCTCAGACCAAGTAAACATTATGTCGGCTTTCAAGTTAAAGTTCATTAATTAGATCAAGACAAAGTCAAATAGTCAAAGTCTAAAAGTCAAGTCAACGGTCAAAGTCAATGGTCAATACACCTATTTTGGTGACGGATGTCACATGACCGTTCGGTCACTAGATCTTGTTTGGTCTCTAAATTTATGACCATTTTGCAAATGAATCTTGTTTGGTCATTAATTTTGCTACAGTTTTGATTTCGGTCGCAAAATGGTTGCGAATTTTGCTACCATTTGTTTCGATCGCAAATTATGGTAACAATTGCCTAGTTTTCTAGTAATGTGATGAAAAGATCCAGCACTTCTCCTTTGCTCTCTTAAAAGAAAAAGATCTAATGAGGAATTATCAAAGAGAGAGCTTGTGCTAGGACTTGAAGCCTCTCCCAAGGTATCTACTGAAAAAGAAGCCCCATTATTAAAATGTTGTCGGAAGCTTCGAAAGTACTAAAAAAATCAGCAACTGATGCAACTGTTGATAGCACTAGGCAAGAAGATGCTTTAGCAGAGAAATCCTTAGAAAAAAATGATGGTTTACAAAAGAGGCACCCAGACCATGGGAGATGACATGAAAAGACATAGGGTGACTCTTGAAGCTGAGCATGCCCAACTTCATAAGCATCAAAAGGACACACTTGAATCCGAACTCAGAAAATTAGCTAAGGTGAAATTTGGTTTACAGGAGGTTAAAACTAAAACCCTAGTTAACTCTAAGGTGACTATGGAAACTGATAGCCCAGAAGTCACTAAGGATGCTGAGAGAGCTCAAACAACTACTGATGATCCCAAGACAGCTGGTAAGGCATCAGGTGTAACCATTAGACCTTCAGTAGTCAGACTTATTGAAATTTCTACCTTTGACAAAGGTAAGAAACCTATGATTGCTAAAGAGGGGATTGAAGTTGAGTCATAGAAATCAAAGGCAAGATTTTGATGACTAAAAAGGTGGAGCTGTTTCCACACAAGATTGAAGAAGAAGTCATGGAACTGAAGGCGGGAAGAGCTTAAAAATCTTCTGTTAATAAAAGTATCATTGCATTGATCAAAATTGCAAAGAAATCGAGAGCTGTAAGAACTACAAAAAAAGGATTCAACCATGGTGGTGAACCAAGCAAAACAACATATAAAGCTCCACCTAAAACAAAGTCCAAAGTTGTCAAAAGGGTGCCATATAAGTCATTTTAGCCATCTACCAAAAGCACCCAAATTACAACCACTAATGTGACATCCGGTAATTTTTCGTTACCAAGCTCCGTTAGTTCCGTTAAGTCTTGCATACACGTGTTGTGAGCACACACTAGTTGACGTTGAATGTTGGTGACTTAATAATGATTAGTAATTATAACTGATAATAATTTAACTAATGATGTGATTATTAAGTTGTGCTTATGTGCTTACGCGATATAAATATTATTTGTGAATTTTATCGTGTAATGTGAAAACGTGTGTATTTAATGTGTGAACTTTGTAACTTGTAACGATAAGGCATATAATTGTTATTATTAGTTATATGTTTGTTACTTTAGTTAAAACATTTTAAAAAGAGTGTTTAAAAGCTTAATTTTTATAAAAAGTAAATTACAAGGGCTTAAAAGGTAAATATGGTTAATTAATAAAAAAAATCCTAACCCTAAACACCCCATCGGCCGCGACTCACCCTTTACACACACACACACTTCGAATTCAGCCCTAGAACAAGCAAATATCATCGGTTTTGGTCGATTACAAGTGTTAGAACACGTTAGAAACATCAAATCTTGTCCATTACACGTTTAAAGGTTAGATTTTTACAAGCTTTTAATGGTTTTATGTATGGCAAAGGTTGGTGTTCGAAAATCTGCAATTGAATTTCAATTCTTGGTTGTTTGTTGATGTTATGATGTTAGTTAGGTTATATTGATGCTAGTTTATGTTGATTATGCAAGAAAGCTTCGATTTTGATGCGTTGTTCATAGGTTACTACTAATAGTAACTTTATTTGCATGAATATGATAATTGGATGATGAATTGATGTTGTTAAAGTGTTTATGATGTTATATGGATGTTAGATTGATGATGATTATGCTAGAAATCTAAGAATGGATCGTGTAGTTCATGTATTACCAAAAGTAGAAACTTTTGATCTATGATGATTTGTGTTAAGATGAATTACATGTGCTTGATGGTTACTCATGATATTTATGAACTAGATAAAGTATGTTAGTGATGAATATGTGTTGTAATGCATGAAAGGATAGATTTTGGGATGCACTTTCCCAAAAGGGAAACTTTAATTGTACAAAATCTTGAATATGATGATTTGGGCATGTTTGTGACTTTAGGATCATGTTAGCATGTTCATGGATGATTTCTAATGTGGTAGAATGCATTGTTTGGGTTGTATGAATGTCTAATTGGTCAATTGAAAGATTTGGTCTTTTTGTGGGTGTACATGATGATGGGTCATATGGGTATTGATAGGACTATTGGTTGGGTTGTAATAGATCATGGTTGCACATTTTGGTTGATGTGGACTCTATGGAATAATGTGATGATTGTTATACACGCATGCAAATCTGAGGATCCTACTTAGTAGGATTGGCAGGGTTTAGGGTGTGAAGTCATGAGTGGCTTCACATGGCATGTTGTGCATGATTTGATTCTATGTATGATGAATTAGTTATGATATAATTATGTTGAACATGATGATTGTTTGAGGTTCGCATGACTTGTATGACAATCTGGTTTTTATGATGATCTAGGAAGTACATGTGGCTAATGAAGTGATATATGTGAACAATTTGCATGAAAATCATATGTGTTGAACTATTATGCTTGATTGAATGGAAATTTCACCTATAATGTCACCAACGGGTCAAACGGGTCAACTAGGTCAATGTGTCCTGTTTTTCCAAAACCTTGAGTTCTTTGGTTTATAGAGCACTTAGGGTTTCATTATGATTCTGTGTACACGTACTTATGTACTTGCGTGTTCTAGGTGACCTCTGAAGGTTGTCTCTCCACTCTCTCTTTCAAGTTAAGCTCTTAAGTCTTTGTTGTGCACTCCAGGTGAGTTCATGCCCCACTCTTTTACGTACTCTCTTTTGGGGGAGATAGCATACTGGTTTTACAAACGCTTACTTTATATGAGTTGTGTATAGTATGATATAGTGCTGAATACCATGAAATTCCTCACACTTTCAGATTGTTAATAATGATGATTAGCTTGAAATCTTGGGTAGTACTACTGGGTCTGACGAGCCCCACCTATGCGACTCGAGGTCAAACGGGTGCAATTTTGTCCTAACACGAATCGTCACGACCTGGTAAGTCGTGACGGGAGGCAACAAACGCAACACAGTCGGCTTCAATCGTGAAATCACTATAATTATTACTGATGAACATAGACTAGCTATCTATTTCAATACACCTCTTATATTTTGCATCTATTAATGATTTATGATTAACGCAAACTCTTGAACTCACCAACCATTGTGTTGACTCTTTTAGTATGCTATTCTCAGGTTAAGGTTACCATTGCCTAGGAGCACGTGCACGAGTCAGCATCATAGTAGTTGTCAGCATGATTGAAACTTGTTTTGGTTTGGTTATTAAACATTTAAGTATTTGTTGGTATTACTTTGGGCGCGTGTGTTTGCGCATTTTACATTATATTGCTTTACTTTGGTCTTTCTGGTTTATTAAATGCTTCCGCATATTTTTAATGTAAACTATGATTTTGAATGTTTGTTCATATAGAGTCGTTCTTAGTAACTAATGACTGAGATCCTGGTATGTCACACGCCTCGCGGTAAAACCTCGCACGTAGATTTTGAGGGTGTGACAGATTGGTATCAGAGCCACTCTTGTGCCGTTCAGGATGTGGGACATACCTCACCAAAGATGGTGACTTATCTGGCTCATCGAGGATGATGAGTCCAAAGGGGGGGGGGGGTGATTGTGACACCCTACAGATATCCCACATCGGCCGTGGATAGGAGAGATTTCTGGTTCATAAGGAATGTCCGGTCTCTAATATCACCAACACGTTTTGGGCGTATTGGCTGTGGATGAGAGGAGAACTCCACAGTTAAGCGTGCTCAGGTGGTAGCAATCCAGGGATGGGTGACCTCCCTGGGAAGTTTTCACCCGGGCAACCAAAAGCAAATCCGTGAGCTCCTCGTGGGCAAAGCGGACAATATTGGTGGTGTGAGAGGCCGGGTGTTACAACTAAGAAGGCTTTAAAAACCGCAACTGTAGAATCCGAACCTATGACCTCCACTGAGAAGAGAGAAAAGAAGGATTAAGAAAAGTGCCTTCTAGCAGTTCAACATGAGTTGAATGAATTCGATTTTTATGAGGTCTTGGAGTAGAGCATTGCTGAGATAAAATCCAAATTGATAGCTATAACTCATGCTAAGATGGAGAAAACAACTAAGTTAGCTAGAAGAAAGAGGGTTGAATCAGAGAAAAAACAAGGAGAAAAAGATAACAAGAGTTCAGGGACTAGCAATAAATGAAGATGTTCCTCAAGTATTATGGTTACTCTAGTAGGACCAATGAGTATGCCAACTCTTGATTTAAATATCAGAGGAATCAAATAAAAGGTTACAGCTGGAGAGCTCCCAAAGTTTGAAGAAGTTAGAGAGCAATGGGAAAGATAACATGCCAAAACAAAGACTATGACTCAAAGGTCCTCCCATCTGCCGATTGAGCCTCCAGCATCCCCTGACTATCAACAACCTCTGATGATAGTAAGCTCATTTCCTCAATCCTTGCAAAGAAAAAGATAGCACCAAAGAAAGTTGTAAAAGCAAGGATTGTTGATCCGAAAATAAAGGAGAAAATACTCAAAGGAACAAAGGTGTTAGCTGTTGGGTATCTTGCTCAGATGACAAAATTTATTGTCAAGAGGCAAATGGAGAGATCATGTGCTATGACCATGAAAATAAAGTGCTTGATCTGCCCTTTAACATTCTCAAGAACATTTCTGAGTACTTCAGCATCTTTGGATGTAAGAATGATAAATCCAAAGTGTTGTTACATAAAGTACCGTCCATAGTCAAATCTAATGCTGGTGAAAAGATCCCTGAAACTCCATATTAGCATTTGATCCTATAGTGGAGTGGGAATATGATCATAAAAAGAATACTTCATAACTAGATCAGCAGCCAGTAGAGTGGCATACTCAATGAACCAACTTGTATGCTTCAGCTAGTTTCAGATAGTTGATTTGACCAGGCTAAGACTAAGGAACCCGAGCAATGATTATGAGGCGGTGGAAGTGAAAAAAGTACTGATGAGGATGTACAAATCTCATCTAGAAAGATCAAGGCAGGTTTCAAAACAAAGAAAGAAGAAACTAGAGTCTGAAACTGTTGAAACCACCCCATCTGCCAAACCCAGCAACCAACCACAATCACCTCCTACTACTTCTCCACCTGCTCAATCTACTAAGCATGGTTCTCCACCAGTCTAAGAAGCTTCTAAAATAGCTAAATCTCCTACCCAAAGCCAATTTGACGATTCAGCAGATGAAATGATCATCATTAGTGTTGCTGATGGAATTAGATATGGTTGGAACATCTAAAACAAGAAGAAGAACTCTCAGAATCTGAGCAGGAAGAAGACTCAGAGAATGATGATAGAACAATCATCAAATGGAATTATGATTTGAAAGCTGAGAATTTCTTCATAGAAAGAAAGAACAAGTCAAAATCTTTCTTTCTATCTGTGCTGGAGGTTCTAAAGCTTACTATTAAAGACTTAAAGAGGATTCACAAGTTAATCTCAGAATGTGAAGGCATGCCAGACAAGTACAAATCCATAGCTATTATTCTGAAAATGAAATTTGGAAACAAGGCTGAGCAAAGGGAGGGAGAAGAAGTTTTGCATGTGAGTTCCCTGAGCATTCATAACCCAATTACACATTAGAGTTATAATTCCTCGACCAACACCTTCAGCCTAACATATGTTGGTGCCGGAAAAGTTGAAGTCAAAAAGTATGATCTTTTCAGACTATCTCGGCACAACATGAAGGATTTGGTGAATCACCTCTTGACAACCCCTCAAGAGATAGAAGATGATACATGTATGAACTACAGTTAATTAGAATGCTAGAAGGATAAAGACAAAGTTTTGGTAGCATCATCCTAAGGGGAATTTGTTGATCTATGAAGAGGATGAAGCTAATAAAAACTCAGAAATTCGGCAATTGCTACTAACTGCCAAATTCTGCCAAGTGCTGAACCATCTACCGAATCATATATGTTGAATGTCTGTCGATCAGCATATGCTGAGCATGATCAGCATTCTACTAAAGAGCTGTCGATCGACTGTTGCTGATCAACATTGAACTCCATGAGCTGATGATCAACTGTTACACAAGGCAAGATTGTCTGTACCAACTGTTGTTGTGTTATGCCTTTTGGAGACAACAAAGTACTAAAACTGCCAAAGTCTGATTTGCCAATTGTCTATCTTGCTGTACGTTCTGAACATAGAATAATGTATTCTTATTGTTTAGATTTCATAGTATAAAGTTCACACACTTGCATAGTAGAGGCAAGCGTTTCAAGCCACTAGGTTTATATGCCGACTGTATCATTTGTACTCAAATGATTAATCAAGTGAATATTTTGAAAGAACAACTTGCGGGCTTACCTTTACTCAAAGTATTTGTGTTTTGTTAGTAAGTAGTTAACTTATATTCCGCATTCGTTAGCTACCGATCAAAGAAGAAGTTCTTGTTAATCTAGCACCATCCGATTCAACACATTTTAATCAACCTCGTGCCATTGCGTTACGTTGGTCGTTATTGGGCCGGATCGTCGGAAACCATAAAAGCAAGGTCTTGTGACGAAACTCTAAAATAGTAAACTTAAGTGATCAAACTCGAAAATATGTGGCGCGAGGTCGGTGTTTTTCCCTCATGCAACGCCGTGTTATTTTGATTGTTATCGTTCCGTCTCGTTACAAACCATAAAAACAAAGTTTTGTGACAACTCTAAAATACTAAACTTTAATGGTCAAGTAGAAAAAATAAAATCTAACATAAGTAATATGGTGGCCGAACTTTACGATCCTAAACCTTAGTGGTCAAAGTTTATAAAAAACCAGAGAAACAAATCGTAAGATATTTAAATTTACTGGACAAGCTAGGCGAAACAAAACCCGACTATTAACGGTCTAGGGACAAATTCTAATATTTAAATTTTTGTGCCCAAAGTTTGTAAATAATATAGTATAATACATAACGCAGATAAATAAAATGTATTTGCAATGGTCAAAACATAAAGTAAAAAATACTTGGTGGTACCAATAAAAAATCATCGCAAACCTAACTCTAGTGTTTGAGTTTATTTTTAATAAAAAAATATATATATTATTTTTGTGGTAAGTTATAGTGGAAAAAGACAAGCCGTGCATAAAGTAGGTGAATAATTGACTCATCCTAATCCAACGATCATTGTTCATCATAATGAATTTATCTCACAAGTGAAAGTACATTGATAGTACTATATGCATAAAAGAAAGTACGTGTAGGCTATAGTAAAACACCTCACAGTCGAAACTTAGTGTTTAATATATATAATTCCCTTCATGATAAAAGATGGATCCCAACAACGTAAACAATAATTGAGTATTACTTGATTGAAATAAAGGTAGATGCGGGGTAGGGATGATAATGTGTCAAATATGAAACGGGTACGAGTAATCTTAATTTCATATCCGCAAGTAATCAGGTATCTATTAAAATTATGATATCATATAAAGTTACATTTATGTACGTATTTAACAATATTTTTTATTAATTCTTAGTATTATTTTTTATTAATTCTTAGTATTATTTTTGTTATGTTCCACTACTATCTAATTATAAGATTTTATTATCATTTTGTAAGATATCATATGATGCAAATGATAGAAAACTTAATAGCTTATATTAGCACATAATTATCAAGTAAAAAGAATAATTATATAATATAATTATTAAGTAGAATAAATCAAAAAATAAAATAATTTTGGGTATATAATCGGGGTAAACGAGCACGCTTAATCGGGTAATTGGGTCGGGTAAACGGATATACAATCAACTCCCATACCAGTAAAAAAAATAAAAATTATTCTCATACCCCCTCACCCCATCACATACCAGTCACAGATGTCTTGGGTTTCGGATATTCTTGTCGGGTTGGAGTTTGATTACCATCCTTAATGTAGGGAAGCTGACGTGAGAGGCTTTTAAAAATTAGATGAAATTTTTAAAAGATGAGGTTTTATGGTTAACTACAGGGGATAGGGATGAAAAAACCACTATGAATGCTCTAAGGGTCCATTTGGTTTCTAGAATTATATGAAATTAGAATTAATATTAAAGAAAAATGTGTTGTTGGCACTAGAATCTTTA
This sequence comes from Flaveria sonorensis, assembly GCA_025506505.1. Lineage (NCBI taxonomy): Eukaryota > Viridiplantae > Streptophyta > Magnoliopsida > Asterales > Asteraceae > Flaveria > Flaveria sonorensis. Next base: position 49,589,332 of record CM046426.1, read on the forward strand.
AAGCTTACTTTCATTTAGTTGACTTCAATACATCAAAAAATGTTACGATGATCAAAACCATATGAAAAAAGTTATCAAACTAGATATCACAATTTATCAAACAAGACATTCAACTGTTTCTTATGTTGCATAGATATTATCAAACTAGAAATCAAAAATTATCAAACAAGAAATCAAAATAATTAAAATTACCAACATCGGCATAACCATGAAACAACGATGATGAAATCGAGTACTGATTATGATAAAATATGAAAAAACCACTAATGATGAAATGAAGTAGCGATGATGGTGAAATGGAATCAGTAGCAGCCATCGATTTAGCAACCATCGATTCAATTGGTCTTCCACTCTTTTCTCGGTTAGGATATGACTCAGATGAACTATGGATCGACGATGGATTCTTTTAGATGAAGAAAACTGATGAGTAATTTCTAAGATCGGGGAATGATGACGGAAATAGAACTCATGATTGATGTATTTATTACTTTATTTTTGGAAGATAGTAATTCCTTTTAAAAACTTACTAACCAAACATACTAATAAGTTTAAAAGACTTCTTTTCATTTTAATTCTAATGTCAATCTCTTTGGAAAAGTTTCATGAAACAAAGCCTCTAAAAAGGTTGAAAGGAAAATTGTAATATGTTAATGGGTCACTAAGTTACAGTATTGCGACGGGTTGTGATGTGCTTAAGACAATAAACATGATCTTGTAGTTTCTTTGTAGCCAAATTTGATTTTAAATAAAGTTTACCGTTAAATTAAACTAGGGTAAATCATCCGCGATTTGCGGCGTATCGGTTCAGAATAAAATTTAGATTGAAATGTGAATAAAAATAAATGCGTTCTAATGATATAAAAAATAAAATTTATTTCATTAAAAAGTTTATAAAAGAAACTAATAAAAAAACAAAAAATGTAAATCCATGATATACGAAATACAAAATAAATCAAAAGAAGAAAAACACAAATAAAAACAAATATAAAAGAAACTAATTAAGTAAATCGGTATAAAAAAGAATCATATAAGAACTTATATACTAAAAAGGAAGAAATAAAGAAAAAAAGAAAAGAACCCAGCCCAACATTTCCAAAGTTATTTAGCTAAAAAGTAATTAAAATATAAAAAGTATTTGTTTAACTTTAAGTAAACAATAAAAGAATAAAATAATTAAAAGCAAAAAATAAAGATATAAAGAAAAAGCCGAAAAAATAGCTAGAAAATAAAAACAAGAAATGTGGTATTTGGACAAATAGTGAGGGTAAAAAAGCTACTCCACTAAAAGTAGATGGCAACATTTGAAGGATATATTTGTGATCAATAAAGAAAAACTATACCCCCACACTGTCGAATATATGTTTCTATCTAATATATATAATTGAGTGAATTGTCTTATTAGTCGGTATTTTGGTCATATTTATTATTTTTTTTAAATTATTTTTTTTACATTTGCCTTCTTAAAATTTGAAAAAAGTTGTTCTTTTCATTCAAAAACATGAATTTCGTAGTAAAAAAATTTTCGGCAACACGTAAACATAAATTAGGATTTTGTTTTTATATAAAAATTTAGATAAGTACCCTTATAACGATGAATATATAATATTTTAAAATAATGAAGTTAATATTTTAGGATTAAAATGACAATTTTTTTCAAACCTTGAGTAGTCTAATACAAGAAAAAGTATTTTCGAATAAAAATAACAAATGTGATCAAATCACGGTAAGAAAAGCAACAATTAACGTACTCTTGTATAATTTATGAGTGAAATTTTACAGTTTTGTTTGCTTAAGAGCATTCACATCATGTTTCCTATATTTATATATATGAAAGAAGTTCAAATACAAAGTGTATTTTTGCTACAAAGTGTGAGAAAACACAATGAGTCAAAAAAAATTATCTCTCACAATCTAAATTAAATTTAAAAAAAGTAATTCCGAGCTTTTGTTCTCTAGCCGTCCTCACTAAGAAAAAAATAAACGAAAAATAAAAAAATAAAAAAAATTAACGTTTTTTTTATTGTGTCATTTATGAAAGACAAAATGACATCATTGTGTCATTATGAAAGACACAATGACGTCATTGTGTCATGTTATTGTGTCATTATGAAAGACATAATGACACAATGACGTCATCAAGAAAAGACATAATAAATTTTTTTTATTTTTTTTATTTTTTTATGAAAGAGGACGACGAGAGGAACAGAGACTCTGAAATACTTTTTTTAAATTCGATTTAGATTGCGAGATATAATTTTTTGTGACTTTTTAGTCTCATTGTGTCTTCTCACACTTTGTAGTAAAAATACAGTTTGTAGAATAACATCACCCTATACTTATAATTACACTAAAAAACACTAATTTTTCTCTCTCATTCTCAATTAAATAATATTATTTTGTACTTTTATTATTATTTTTTCTCTTTTTTTTATTCATAACTATTTTTAAAAATATTAAAAAATTTTATAAGGATTTAACAATAATTTTTCAAATATACAGATTAAACAGTAATTTTTCTCTCTACTTTATTTACAATCATTTACAATAATTCTTTAAAATATAAGAAACACACTTCTGTAATTATAAAAAACTTTTACAGTGAATGCTTTAAGAAAAAACAAAAAGAAGTGATATATTCAATAAAGTGAACAAAAACCTGCGTACCTAACACATTTATTGGTCGGTCATATGACGTGACTCTAAACACGACGCGCCTAACCAAATTATGATGGTCTCATCTGGTAAAAAAAAATTAATCAACACATTCACATCCACCTTTACATATAGACAACTCCATATACATTTAATATAAAGTTATTTAGACGTATATGGTTGATAACACTAAAAATCAGAAAATGTTATGAGGTTGTCAGAGCACTATACAAGTATACGACTTATATAGTTTTATACGATCTTTTATATGACCCCCTATACATATACGTCTATACAATGCATATATCAAAATTCGACACTGAACAAGAAAAACTTCAGGAGACAGGAATTGACAGAAGGGTTATAGACCCCGTATAGTATTATATGACTCCTTATACCGTATAAAAATCCGTGGTATTGATTTATATTATATGGGTGTCTAAATATTGGGAAGAAAAAAAAAAGCCTAACCTGTCGATAGATCGAATAGCTTGATTTTTGTTTTAAACATTTTTTATTGTTCTAATCTTACTCTAAAATAATGTAAATCTAAATAACGTCTCAAGAAAGGTTAACTCACCAGTTCATAGCAGAACAACATACACATTTATTACTATGTTGTTTTTCCCACGTAAATACCATTTTTTTTCCGACAAACACACATGTTTTTCACTCTACATTTATCTTATGGCTAAATCTTCAAACTTGAATTTTAAAAACTTTAAAGCCTTACATATAACTTAAAAGTATATCACTTTATCACTATAAAGTCTCCTAGGAACAGAAATATCATCTAATCTGTACTCTTAAGGATTTAACTTGCACCATCTTTTTAAAGGCAATTACTAATACCATAACTCATAAATTTATTTTTTATAGAATTCATTACCTATCTTTGTTATTTGATTCCCTCATAAGTCTCCATTTTCCGTCGTATTTCCTCTCTTGCATATTGTTCGCTTTGTATTGTGATGCAAACACCAACATGCTCATAAAATTAATAAAACGTTAGCTAAATGTTATTAACAGGAAACCGGTGTCGTATATTAATATACTTATATTCAAAAGCAAAGGTCGGTGCTGGTGTTCCACCAGCCTTTTCATCCTCTTAACTTTTACTTTTACACTTTCACTTCTTAAAACTTTTAAAAAACTTTGTAAAATGTTATTTTGATCTTTTCAAGTGTCTAAAGTCCTAGGTTTATACATGTGCAATTTTACTTAAAAAAACTGATGTTATGTCTGTATTTTTATATTTGTGTCGGTATAAATACGAGTCTGACTACGATTTGATGTAAATTTAGTTTAAAAACAAGACGGGTAAAAAATAAAGTGTTTCGTGCTTTTTTATATACTTTTTGAGATAGTTTACGTTTCGATGTTCGTCAATGTTTGACGTAAACTATGTTAAGAAATGTGTCGGGTCAAATATAAAACGTTTTCGTGCTTATTTTTGTGTACATTTTGAGTTGATCTACGTTTCGACGTAAATTTTGTTTGAAAATACGACGGATCAAATACGATAAGTTTTAATTCGACGGTAAGAAGCCAAGATGCTATACATTTTGACATAAATTTAGTTGGGAAATTAGGCAGGGAGATTGCAACCGATATTTTATCACGCCACATATAGTGTCGCAGCAAATGCTTTTTTTTTACTTATGTATTGAGTTGGTCTATATTTTGACAATAATTTTAATTGAAAAAAAATCAAGTTAAATATAATACGTTTTCATTCAATGGTATAAATTAAAATTACTCTACGTTTTGATGTAAATTTAATTTGAAAAAAAGCTTGATCAGTTGTAATCCATACTTTATCGCGACGAGTCTGATGTTTTCGTAGTACACTACGCTTAAAATCTAGTTATACATTAATAAAAAAAATCATGATGCATTCTCCCATCACCGCTCACATCTAGCCACATGATTTGTTTTCTTTTTATTATTATTTTATTATTTTGATGTGTACGATTATATTTATACAATTATATTTTTTCCTTATAACTGTAATCATATATTATGCTGTTAAGTTATGTGTATACAATTGTGATGTTTATCTTTATCAATCTATTAATCACGAACATGACACGAGCGTGAACACGAACACAAACTTGAACATACTTAGTAACTCTCACGAATAACAAAGTTATAAAAAATAAATTTAATTTAAAATCAAAACAGATCAAATGTAATATGTTTTATTACATTTACTTTATTGTTTCTTGACGCTCGTTTTCAAAACAACGTAAGTTGTAGCTCACAACTTTTGTGTTCTATACTTTTGTATTTATTAAAATTTAATTTCCATCACAAGTAATTAAATACTATTTTTTAAAAGTTTAAAAAACAAGAAAAAGTACTTAGAATTACTAGTACAAGTCATTTATGTTTATATAGTCGTCGCTCTGAATTTATGTTTACAGTAGTTGTCGCCTTGAATTTGAACCATGTGAGATAGCTACCCCTGCTTTAATATTTTAGGACATGTATCAGGTATATGTACATCTATTATCTTATCAAGACACATTACTTTTTATTAGCTTCTACTCGTATAGCTGTTAATGATGCTTTTTTTACTACTATTGCAACTATTACTTCTGCTTTTACTCTTGCTTCTAATCTTATTAATTCTGTTGAGATTAGATACTATCAAAATTACATTAAAATAGGGGATGACGATCTTGAGTTCAAGTCCTATCTTTGGAAAAAAAAAAAAAAGGGTTTAGGTTGAATCAGAAGGGTTTTCTCACATAAGGTTGGTTTCCTTCTGAGTGTGGTCTCATGTTCAGGACTGATGAAGACGCATTGATGTATGAATTTTTATTTGGGGACGTATCAGACTAGTGCCTCAAACTTACGTTACTTGAATAACAGAGATGATTAGATGGGTTAATGACCCTAAAGTGCTCTGATTAAGTGTTAAGGAAAAGTTGATACAAGTTAAAATAACAATACGCGTGGTTTCAGATTCGCATTTGATCATTTTACTTTATGAATTCACCAATTATTGAAATAGAACATCCAATTTAATAAACCACTACCTATGTATGTTAGGTAAAATCTATGAGTCACTCCACTTGAAACCACATATAAATGGATTTAACCCATCCAGATGAGCATCCTACAAATTTAAAGTAGTTTAAAAGAAAAATATGAGTGTGAGGCTTGTCGGTTACAAAATTGACTGGTGTGTATTTGCAGGTCATCTGATATCATTAAACATTGTGTATTATTCGTGGGGGACACTTACGAGGAAAGACATAACTAGAGAGATAGCGACATCAGGTAAGTACCGTCGACGTTATATGGTGACGCAGCTTGAACACTCTTATAGAGGCAGGGAGGGAAATTAAATATTTTTAACGGGACGAACTATATATATATATATATATATATATATATACACCATTGATCCAAAAAATTTACACTAGTAGACAAAAAATTAACAATACTTATAAAGATTATTAACCAATATCATTACAAATTTCATTATTATTTAGTTTTACATGAATTAGGTAAAAGCTTAAATTGACATGAAGAAACTTGGTATTGCATACCTGTAGATACGTCAAAAATACAATTGATTAATGTGGATTGTAGATCTTTGATACTCATAATATATTCCGACTAAAATAGCAATGTCTTATGAAATACCAACCCTTCGCCTAACCTTGGGATTGGGGTGTGACAAGTTGCTTGAATTATGTCTAAAATAAAGAAAAGAAAGTCAAACCACTGAATCAAAAAATTTTCGAACCATAGAAAGGCCTGAAAAGGTAACGATATGTTTTCGAGTGTCCGCTCAGATTGCAATTGTTGATCATTGGTCTGTTGGAGCAACCAACCAATGGAGAAGCAGAGTAGTGTAGCAGTTTGATGAAATGATGGTAAATAATTTTTGAAATATGTGAACGTTATGACTTTATAAACATGAATTGGTAGATCTTTATTCGTGTTGATAACTAACTTGTTCTAAATGATATGATTGGGCAGATTGTTGTACGAGCTTCTTTTTGGGGATACAGTCTTGAGTCTCAATGTGTCGTGCTCGCACAACAAAGATGATCAGATGAACTCTTGGGATGTCAATACCAAAAAGCTGTTAAAATAAAACTAACTTGTTCCAAAGCTTCGTTACAAAAGCTACCATTTACCCTCTTGGTCCTGATTTTGATGATTTGCCAATTTATAACAACAATTTTGATGAACGCATGCAAACAGTCACAAACTAGAACGTACGATTACAAAATGAAATTACATTATTCTTCTATTAGTTTATTACATTTTTCCAACCAAATACGTTATTGCAAAATGAAAATCTATTAAAAGAAAAGCATTCAAATGACATCTCAATTTCTAGTATAGACGTCTACAAATGGTGAGACCATCACCCAATGGAACCATACAAATTTCGATACGAGGATCATTTGCAAGTGATTGGTTGAACTTTATGGTGCTCAGTCTTTTCTCTTTGAATTTATCAGGAACAGATGATTCTGGTTGTGACACATAACCAAACCAAAGTGAGTTGTCATAAGCCACGATCCCATTCACCTTAACTAGTTTCATCATTCGCTCGTGAAAGTTGATATAGTCATTTTTGTCCGCATCAACGAAAGCAAAGTCGAAACTTCCTTCATTATCACACTAGAAAAGATAGATTATATAGATAATAATTATTACGACTTAAACAAACAAAACCAAACTAGCTAGGCTCGGTGTTGCTGCGTTTGAACAAAATGAGGTTAGGGCTATGGGCCCAAAATACTTAAAAGAGACTCAAATTTAATATCTGTGTATAGAAAGTCTAACTTACAAAGTTAATGGTAGACATAAAGTGGATGTGAATTATTGCGCAATAAGTATTAACACTTAAAGGACACATAATTAATGGTGGAACTATCACGTAAGTGTTAGTGATAACTTTATATGTAAAAATAGTCTTTGTATTTTAACTTTACTTTGTGAGATACACACATTTATATATGATTTGAATATATTATTGATTTGCGAATGTAAAGGTGATCATTCTTCATAATGGCTTCCAATGTGGAATAAACGAGGAGATTTATTTACTAAACTTTCTTGTAAAAAGTTTAAATTTCTATTTTTTTTAACATCAATAAACCCAAGTGGCAGCAAACATTAAATACATTTATTTATTTTTAATGCCAATTACTACTTTTAATTAACCACTTGATTAAAAACTTACATTTTCTAGCATTTTAATCTAGAACTCAATAAACTTCCTGAATGAAATTATGAAAACTTACATTTTCTAGCATTTTATCAAGAGTTGATAGAGCCTCAGAATGAATAAATTCAATCTTATGCTCCACCCCAGCCTTCTTTATAACCGGACGACCGATCTCATACGCTTCTTGATCCATATCAATCGCTACAATCTACACCAAACGTTACAATGTAATTCATGAACTACCCAATACAAAATTGTACCAACACAAACCTTGCCATCATCAGGAATTGCTAACGCGGTTAAAAGTAGCGAGTAACCAGTAAAAACCCCGATCTCTATAGTTTTCTTTGCGCCAATAAGCTTCAATAATATTGTGATCATCTGGCCTGCATCTGGTGCAGTACCCATAATAGCCCTGCAAATCAAGAATTCTTTAAAGTTTCCATATGTATAAACCCATGTGGGCATCTCCGTACAACTTGTTTTATGCTTAAAGCAATGATGTTCACCTTTGGTGTGAAGCGGTGAGAGCTCGAATCTCTTTTAGCGGTTCGGGTTCATGAGGGTAGACATTAGTCTCCAGGATGTACTACATATATATATGAATACCAAGAAAAGTGGTGAGTTTTGAAGATTTGAAGCACACAACATTAACATAGAAATTATGAATTAAGATACCTTGTATAACTCATGAGTTTGTAATAAGCCTTTGTGTTCCATTAGTTGTGTGTGTTCCTATCCATAAGTCTGACCATCAATTTATAGGCACAAGTGTCACACACCAACTTTTGAAAGATAATATGCGTAAATAACTCATGCCAAACACCGCACATCACCAGCAAAAGTTATTATTCACGTTCCATCTACTCTTTTTCACATCCTCCGTATTTCACATTCCACCCACTTTAAAATTTTATATTATTTTTATAAAATATAAATAATAATATATTTAAACAGTCATGTAATAAAATAAAATTTCAATTGGTAACTAGAAATAATTGGTTTAAACGTAATTATTCTATGAATGTTTGGCTGTTTATTTCCATCACAAATATATGAAGACGCCCCTTCCTTGTTGTCTAAACAATTATACATTACTCTAATAGGTTAGTATATTGTGTATTACACGTATTGAATAAATAAACATTAAATAATTAGTAACGAAAATTTATATGTTATAAAACAATATCTTGAGATATGATATTATTAAAATTACGTACAAATAAGGACTTTAAGTAATAGAACAACTATAGCACAATCAATCTGATAAAACTCGATAGTAGTACAATGTAAATTGAATAATAGCCCAACATATCTCAAATTGTTGTAAACTTTTTCTTTAACTTTTATGTTTAGAAAAAAAATATAGTAATGTTATACTCATATAAAAGATAATTTATTTATATTATGATATAATTTTTTAAACAAATAATAAAGTATATTAAAGTTGTTTAGTTTATGAAAATGATGGGAACTATTATTTAATGCAAAAAAGTTAACACAAGAATTAATGGGTATGGCAATAACATTCTTATTATCTAATTATTACATGATCCAAGAGGCACAAAAGTATTGTTTCTCATGTTTTTTTTTTGTTTTTTTTATAAAGGAATGAAACGAGAGAAACTTTTTTGTTTTTTATTTTTATTTTATTTTTTGTTTTATAACTTTTTATTATGTTTTATTATTTACATTTTGTCATTCAAAACTTTGATTTCTAAACTTCTAACAAAAAAAAAAGTTCTCATTTGAACCCTCCCTTGTATATGGGAGGGCTATCTTGAGAACCATTTTTTTTTTAAAACTCTAGTAATCAATATAAGCTACACATTGTACATTATATTCAAATCACATGTCATTTGTACTTTTATATAAAATATTCATAACTTTTTTTCACGAAATTATTTTTTCAAAAATATTTCACTATTCATTTCATTTTGTTGTATCGTCCACCTATTATTTACACATGTATAAATTAGACATTACACATGTGCAAAACGAAATTTATAAAATGAGAGAAACATTTTTGATTATTTATTTGTCTTATTTTAATAAATAAATATTTTTTAAATCTTTTTATGAAAGAGAAAAATAAGAGAAATATTTTTTATTATTTATTTATTTTATTTTAATGTTCTTTTTTTATTATTATTATAATTATGTTTTCATTATTTATCATTTTTTCCATTGAAAACTTATAGCTCACATCAGTTACTAGATTTCTCACAAAAACATAGAGTTTTCAAATGAATCTTACCCTATATATATATATATATATATATATATATATATATATATATATATATATATATATGGTAAGGATCAAATAAAAAGTTTGATTTTCCTAAAAAGTGTAAGAAGTAAGAATAATCTGACATGTATCAAAGTAAAAAAAAAATAGAGAAATGAGTATTTTGGTCAAATAATCATCTCCTTTATTTTTTGGTATCTCTCTTTCTAAATATTCAACCCAACATATTTCAATCTCATCCACTCCCCTTAACCCTAATTAAAAAATGATATTTGATTTATAGGGGACTAAACCTGAAATATAAATCATCAAGATCATGTGTTTACTCCATACAGTTCTTCTAATTGTCAACCAAATACTTGATAAACATAATTGAATATCATAACAGTAAGAACTCCATTTTCCATACATCTTCAAACAAATTCTAGAAATTAGATTTGATCTTTATAAATTTTATTTGCAGATATTAACATATTTAACTTGATTTATAGTCTGGAATCTAGATAAAAACATTACAAAATTTATAAAAAAATATGAGAATGTTTATTTCTTATTAATATTTTCTATACTTGTTTTTATTTGAGAAATTGCAGTTTGTTAAATTTATTAACCTTTCCTTTTATGTTTCATTATCATAATGTATTTTTTCTTTATTGTATTGTATTTTTATCGTATTGTTTTTATTATTGTGTCGTATTTTGTATTGCATTGTTTTCTATTATTTGTACTGTTTTGAGTAAAACAACATATAAACATACTGATTTTAATATTAAATAATACTTTAATTATAGAACAACACATAACTTGTTGTTTTATGCTAAAACAACAAAAATGTGGTGGTTTACCTTAGCTTGTTGTTTTGTTGTAAACAACACATAAATGTATGTAATTTCATGTGATGTTTAACTTTAAACAACACAAAATGTGATGTCCTAATGTAAAACAACACAGAATGTGATGTCTTACTATAAAACAATGTAGAATGTAAAACAAATCATAATGTTTTTCCTTATCTCATAACAGCACAAAATGCGCTGTTTATCGTAAACCACACAATTACACAACATTTATATGTGATGTTATAACATAAACAAAACAAAACATGTAAGAGTTATCTTAGAGGCTGATGCTAACCAAAGATCTCTCAGCATGCAACTGAAGTACAAGGAAGTTACTTTGGAAGATTTGACCATGCACAAAGAAAACTTACCAAGTGTCAAATCTTCCGAATCCAAAGACAGAAATCTTCAGAAGCCAAAAGTAAAGTCTTTTGAAGCTTGAAGACAAAGTCTTCCGAAGCTTGAAGACTGATTTCTTCTAAAGACTTAGAAGACATGTGTCCCTGACACACTTTTGACAAAAGCTGAACAACTTTTATGCTGCCAGCTCTGAAGACTCACCAACTTATACAAGTTGGTGATTACCTACATACTTTTGTCAACTGTACATTATGGCGTTCGTGTTTGTAACTTTCTATTCTTGTACTTTTATCCTTTTTGTAATATAATAGGATGTGAGCTATGGCATGTCATAGTCACATGTCAAAAGGCAATTTGCCTTTTGACTTTACATTGATCTTGTTGTTTAGATTAGTGTCCAGCTGGCCTTCAAAGTATGGTCGGCTATAGGATGTAGTATAAAGTATCTTATGTAACCAGTCTTAGGACAAAGCCTTGTAACAATTGTAAAACACTTAGAGAGCAATATACATCATCTTTGAAAACCAATCTTTGTTTGCCTGAGTGTTTTTATCTTTTGTTCATTGTTTCTTCGCCCGGTTCCCTATTTGATCTAGTAAGTGCAATATTCTCCAACTGTGAAACTATTGCATAACCATTACCGGTTCTGCAATTGATCTCACCATCTTAAATCACTTTTCAGTTTCACAAAACACTTACTTGCTCAAATGGCAGCTCTCAATAAAGCTGATATGGAAAACGACACCATAACTAAGTCTCCACTAATCACTCCTGATGACTTTAATACTTGGTGTATGAGGATTAAATTATTCATCAAATCTCAAGATAGCAAGATGTAGAGATTTGTAGTCTCAGGACCTCACATCCGAAGTACTACTTCAGCAACTACTAGAGGTGGGATGATACCAAAGAAAGTGGTTGAATATTCTAAAGAAGGGTGGAAGGAGATTAATATTGATCAGACAGCCATAACCTCTCTTTAAACTTCTATTCCCAACTCCATATACAGAGTCTTCAAGAAGTGCAAGACTGTAAAAGAACTCTGGGATGCACTAAAGCTAATGTATGAAGGGTCTGTAGAAGCCAAGGAAAACAAGAAAGATATCATAAAGCAGTAGTTTGAAAACTTCATCTTCAAGACAGGTGAGACTATGACTCAACAACACTTCAAGTATGTTGACATTGTAGATACTCTGAGGATGTTGGAGTGAAACTTGAGAATAGGGACATAGTAAGGAAGTTTATTTTCTCTCTTCTTAAAGAATGGACACACTACTATGTGGCACTAAAAGACCTGAGAACCTCCTACCCTTATTCTTACTAAGCTGTATGGTATCCTAAAAGGTTACCAGATGGAGATGAACTTGCAAAACCCATCTCAGAGCTTATCTAGCACCCAAAAGAGCTCAACTCTTCATGTTGTTGAAAGGGATAGCAGAGAACCATAACATCATCTTATCTGCTACCCTGACAACTCACCTAAGGTCCTTTTATTACCTTCCCGAAGACACCAAGGGAAAGCTACACTCAACGAAGCCCATTCCAAGAGCCTAGCTCTTCTCAAGCCTTTGTGTCTTTAGATGAAAGTTATGGAAACTTTCTCTTCATCCTTGAAGACCTGGACTGTGTCCATCCAGATGATCTGGAGTACATGGAGATACGGCAAATGGCTCTTCTCACTCACAAAGTCAAGAAGTTCTATAAGAGCACAGGGAGAAAGTTTTTAAGCAATGTGTCCAGTGGAAAGTTTAGGCTGGATAAAAGTAAAGTAAGTGTTAAAACTGTAACCAAATGAGCCATTTTGCTAGGGAGTGTAAGGCCCCAAGAAAAAATGGTGGCCATACATAAACCATGCTAAACTACACTAAGGCAGCTCCAAGAACTGAGAAGCCAAACCAACCAAAGCAACAAGCAGCGGTTGCTGTTGAAAAAGGAGGCTTTGACTGGAGCTTTCAGGTTAAAGATGTCTCTCCAAACCAAGCCCTGATGGCAGATCATAATGAAACTAAGGTATTGGAACATCTTTGTACTCCTAAATGTATTGCTATAGTAAACACGTAGAGGTCCTATAACTTGGAAGTAAGATCTGATCTTGAGTCCTTGTACAATATAAAAGTTGATTTTAAAAGAGTAGAAAATGACTATAAGCTCAAAATAAAAGACTTAAAGAAAACAATTTCTACTCTAAAATATGAGCACACAACTTACAGAACTCAGATCAAAGATCTTGTTACCAAGTTAACTAAATGCCAGGCTGAGCTTGTGATTAGCAAAGCCAAGACAGAAAAATGTCTTCTTGAAGAGGAAACCTTCAAGAACATCATATCTTCATCCTTTCATGTAAAAATTTGTTATCAGAACAGACAAGGACTTGGATCAAGTGAAATAGCTCCTCCACACACATTACTATCAGTTAGATTTCCAAGGTGTGGAACTTGTGAAAATGAGCTAACTACAATTTATCCTATCCAATAGGAAGATGAAGATGATGAGGATATAGTGGAGAGTGAACCAAAAGTAAGTGAGTAGGTTCACTCTAAGAAGGGTCACTACATCCCTGGAGAGTAGAAGAAACAAGGGATGGCTAAGTTTGAAAGAAAGAACTTAATCAGGGCTGCAAAGAGAAGATCAAAGAAAGTGCACGACATCAAGCCCACTTTCAACCCCAGGTAAAAACAAGTATTTATCTCTACTGGGTTTGAGGTGAAGAAGACTAAAAACTTAACTAAGGACTCTAGTACCAGGAGTCTTTGTTCAAGTTCAAACCATCATGGTAATGACTCTCAGAAGCATGTTGCATCATCTAAGAAGATAAAGAAGGAGTTGGAAAGAGATCAAGATCAACCTTCTTCTCAAGAAAAGACTCTCAGAAGTAAGCCTTTGGAATGTATCATGTGTGGTGGTACAACCCATTATGCTAAAGATTCCATTTACAATCCTAAGAGTACCATCCACATGAACAAGAAGAAGACTTCTAAGAAGAAGAAGAACAAGATAGCTTCCGAAGGAAAATCATTTTCCTTCGGAAGCTCCAAGGTGAACCAAAAGAAGATACGTGGAAAACTGTCTTCGGAAGCAAGTTTGGTCTCAGAAGAAAGGAAGCTTTCGAAGCACTGAAGTCTGCTGTAGTGGATGCAAAAGATTTGAAGGTTCAGTCTCCAAAACTTCCAAAGTCACAAAAACTTCTGAAGTTTTGAAAGCCAAGTCTAATCTTCCAAAGATAGTATGAAAGATGAAGGAATGCCATGTGACTGTAGTTTCTTCATCAACAACAACCAAGGATCCTCAAAGCTTGCATATAGAAGCAATAACTGTTGAACTATCTTCAGTTCATTTTGATAAGCCCAAGACCAGTAAGACTTAGATTTCCAAATGTAACTAATTATCTCTTTTCATGTGCAGAAACAACTAAAGACCAAAAGAATGTATGGATCATTGATAGTGGTTGTTCTAGTCACATGATTGGCAATGGCTTTATGCTTCAAGACTTTGAGAAAATTGATGGAAGGCAAGTTGCTTTTGGATATGAATCAGGTGGTTACATCACTGGTAGGGCCAAGGTCACAAATAGTAAGGTTAGCATTGAAAAGGTAACCTTTGTTAAAGAGCTTGAGTACAATCTTTTGAGTGTATCTCAATTTTATGACCAGAGACACAACATGCTACTTACTGAGCATGAGTGCATTGTTCTCAAGCCTGGGGTGATCATTCCTCAAGAGCATATTTTGCTTAGAGCCCCCAGGAAAGGGAACATGTACAAGATGGATTTGCAGGAAACCTCCCCATCAGGTGAAGTTTCTTGCTTTCTATCTAAAGCTAATAGTGAAGGGTATTTTCTTTGCCATAAAAGAATGTGTCATGTAAATTTTAAGAACATGAATAACTGCATGTGGCAATCCTATCAGCAACCATGACAAATCTTAAGCTGATACATCTGAGGTGCCAACAAATTATAACAATGAGGCACAAAACTCAAAAGACAACATCAATGATGTTGCACACTCTTTGGATCAAGTCACACTTGATGGGTGTGCTAATGTGGTAGGTGTAACATCTCGAGCGATCGGGTCATATGTAATAGTTGAAATACAAGGAATATGAACTTCGTATTTTATATATTACCAAACGAGTAAGTTATGAGTAAATTGTCTACTTGAAATTTGAAATTTTTAGATGGAATTTTTATGTTATAAGAGACCGTTTTAATATAATAATAATATATTATATTCGAACCTACTCCGTTTTTAACGAAACTTTGGTTGACTCGTATGGAAAAATAAGCTCGTCACGACAGCATATTCGAAATTTTATAAAACGCTATACATTAAAAGTTATAAAAAAAGAAGTAAGCTGCTGAATAAATTATTCTAATTATAATAATAATAAATTTTAAAAACATAGAAAGCAAGTATCATACGTACGCACGTGGCATTTAAAATCTTACTTGGCTTGCTCAAGTCGAAACTCAACCATGCCATATCGATGCAAATATAGTTCTTATGAGCATCTAGAAATTTTAAGGTTGATTTAGAATTTAAGTTTCTTTGTGAACGCTCTAGTATAAAGAAAATCTTGAGTTCTCAAGGTCCCGTTGGATGTTGTTAGTAGACGTTTTCAGAGATCAATTAGGAGCACAAGTAGAGGAGACTATACATCAAATTGTCGTATATAGTTTTCAGGCATGTTATCGTTTAATTATAATTTTAGTTATTATGGTTATTATTATTATTATTATTATTATTTTAGTTATTATTATAATTATAGTTATTATTATTCTTATTGTTGTTGTTGTTGTTGTTGTAGTTGTTGCTGCTGCTGCTGTCGTTGTTGTTGTTGTTAGGCGTTAGGGTAATTAATGGGGAAGGTATTGGGTAGCCCCGAGGTTTGGTACGGGCATAACGAAAATGTTTGAGATATGCCAAACTAGTACGGTTTGTACCAAAAGGTTGGCATAGGATATGAGAAAGTGTCGAATAATGTCAACAAATAGAAAATGATAACGAGTCATCCCTGAGATAGTTGCTAGCTAGAATATAGCTTAAATTATGTTATTTTGTGTATAGGATAATACCCGATAGCAGTGAACCTGAGCAGATAATATCCCCGACATGATTAATTAACGTGAGTTTCTCTAAACTGTTTTTCTAAAACGGGATGTGAAGTTATGATAACTAGTAATAATTGAAGAATTGACTATCAATAGCATCTGTGATATGTGACAATGCTTGAGGGTTGCTTGTATGATTCTGCTTTAGCCAGTAGAGCCTATATACATAGCCTAGTTATGTGAATTTATACTGTGCTTACATTATTCCTATCTGATTGCCTTGATTATATCTGCTTGATGAAATAGTTAATATTAATATGTTTTTAATTTTGAAGAATGCTATGTTCATAAACTCATAAACTTTATACTGAGTCCCAAATGTTTTATTTTATAGAAACACATCCTAGATGCCAAGTGATTACAAGAATAAGAGATTATGGACTAAGCTTATGAGATGATAAATGACTAAAGTGTTGCTGAGGATTTGGATCTATTCTATAGTTAACCTGATGTAATATTAATATTGTATTAGAAGACAGATGTATAATACGTTATAATTTATCATTATAGTTTGACTTCCGCTATGTATTATCTGATTACTATATGTTCTGTATATCCGATACGTAACCCTCCCCTAGGGTGTGCCCTGGGAGGCGGGCGTTACAGTAGGTGATACCCAATCACCATATCTAAATTTCTCTAATTTAGATCTATCAAATCAACTTGTTGTGTTTCCTAAACTAAGAATCCACAAGTCATATCCTATCATAAATATCATTGGAAATGTTGAGACTGGGGTGAGAACAAGAGGACAAACCCATGATAAAAATGTTTACTTGCACTGTTGCTTCTTATCCCAGATTGAGCCAAAGAAAGTTGATGAGGATTTGAGAGATGGAAGCTGGATTGAAGCTATGCAGGAGGAACTGCTTTAATTCAAAAGGAAAGGTGTTTGGAACCTATGTCCTCTTCTTCCAGGGAATACGCCAATAGGTACCAAGTGGGTTTTCAGGAACAAGAAAGATGATAAAGGTCTTATCATCAATAACAATGCAAGACTGGTAGTCCAAGGGTACACTCAAGAAGAAGGGATAGACTACACAGATGTCTTTGCTCCTGTAGTAAGGCTTGAAGCTACAAGGATATTCCTTGATTTTGCTGCATCCAAGGATTTCAAGGTCTACCAACTTGATGTCAAGTGTGCATTTCTATATGGGGTGATAGATGAAGTAGTGTATGTCAAGTAACCACCTGGCTTTGTAGATCCAGATCATCCTGATTATGTCTGCAAGCTTGACAAAACTTTCTATCGGTTGCATCCAGCACCAAGGAAGTGGTATGAGACACTGTCACAGTACCTAGTTCAACTTGGTTACAGAAGAGGTACTATTGACAGCACACTCTTTATCAAAAGAACAGGAAATAACTTGATGCTGGTTCAAGTTTATGTTGATGACATTATCTTTGGGTCAACTAATGAAAAGCTCTGCAAAGAGTTTGAGAAGCTGATGAAGAACAGGTTTGAAATAAGTGCCATGGGGTAACTCAATTTCTTTCTAGGAATTCAAGTGAAGCAAGTTGAAAATGACATATTCATAACCAACCAAAATATGTACAAGACATACTAACCAGATTCTATCTGACTGATTGTAAGTTTCCTAAAACTCCTATAGCCAAAAACCACTCCCTAGGACCTGATCTTGAGGTGCAGTGTGTTGATAAACATCTCTACAGGGCTATGATTGGTCTCTTATGTACCTAACAGTTAGTAGGCCTGATATCATGTTTACTACATGCATATGTGCAAGATATCAAGCCGACCCCAATATGTGACACCTAATTGCTGTCAAGAGGATTCTTAGATACCTCAAAGGAGCTCCCAAGCTAGGACTTTGGTATCCAAAGAATTTTGACTTCAATCTATATGCATATACATATAGTGACTATGGTGGCTGCAACATGACTGCAAAGTTTACATCTGGGGGGTGTCTATTCCTTGGTGGAATGATAGTCTCATGGCAATGCAAGAAGCAATCATGTGTATCTGCATCAACTGCTGAAGCTGAATACATTACTGTTGTAAGCTGCTGTGCTCAAGTGCTTTGGATTCAGAATCAGATGCTAGATTATGGATTCAACTTCAAGAATACTCCTATCACTTGATCAGAGATAATTTTGAAAAAGGATTGATTAAACTGGTCAAAGTTAACATAAATGAACAATAAGCTGATCTGTTCACAAAATCATTTGATAAATAGAGATTTAAATACCTTGTATAAGCTATTGGGATGATTAACTTTGAGTAGATTTTGTTAAATTAATTTCAAAATTGTTTTTCAAATAATGTGTGTATTTAATGTTGTCTAAATTATCACTCATATAAGCCCTGTATATCCTGGAAGAAATGTTTCAAAGTATATATTTCTTATAATTTTAAGAATTATGGACATTTTCTTTTGAAAGACATTAATTTGACTTTGGAAGAACATTATGTCTTCAAAACTTTTGAAGTCTAATTTTCTTCTTAAAGCAATTAAGTCTCGGAAGTTTTATTCTCTTCTTGAGTAAAACTTCTGAAGTCTAATATCTTTGGAAATCAAATCTGTCTTGGAAACAAAATTACTCTAAGTACTTTTTCTTCTAAATTCTTCTAAAACTGGGTAATATCTTCTGAAGTCAATTTTGCTTTGGAAGCTCTCTTTAAAACTTCCGAGGGCAAATTACCTTCTGAAGATTTTTAACTTCCAAGATAACTAATTTTTTGGCCACTTTGTTAAAGGTGGGACCGACATCCGGATCTTAAAGTTTATCTTTTTCAATAACTTTATCTCACATCTAAGCATATAAATAGCCTTTCCAATAGGTCTCACTCTCTCTTCTTTCTCTTCATCTGCAAATCTCAAACCCTAAATTCTCCACAAACCCTTGTTGTTTTTTCAATCTCTCTCACAAAGGCTTCAGAAAATGGCCAACCTTGAACCCCAAAACCAGGCAGCCTTTGTCATGCACCTTCATAGGTAACACAATCACGTTGTTCTGTTATCGGCTGAGAAAGACCCTAGTTTTTTAAGGATCTGCAACTTTCTTTCCCGCTCTTCTTACCTCACTGCCTTTAACATAGACCCTCCTCATTATGAAGATCAACTGCTAGAGTTCTGGAGGACCTGCAACGAGGTAATAATGGATGGTGAGAAGGCACTATCTGCCACGGTGCAAGGGAGGACAGTGTTAATCACTCCAGTAACCATCAACCAACATCTGAGGCTGGATAATGAAGATCATGAACTATCTTTCCCCAAATAGATAGTCAACGGCTCATTCCAGCTGATGGGCTATAAAGGTGACTTCTCAGTCAAGACCTTTAGAAAAGGGAAGGTCTCCTTTTAATGGAAGTACCTCCTCCATGTTATCATCCATTCTTTATCCAACAAACATGAAGGATGGGATCAAGTTCTTGAAGACCTTTCCCACATAGTCCATGAAATGGTCCAGGGGATCAAGTTGAGGGGAACAGGTAATGTTCTAAAATTAGGACAAATGAATCCTGGAATTTTCAAGATTATAAGGAAAACCACTGTTGGTTTTTCTAGGGTAAAAACAACCCTTGTCCTAAAAATGTTAGAGCTCCCTACTCAAGGTGACAACTTGGCAGTCCCAGCTAATGTTAAAACCACACCTTCTTCATCTTTAGAACCCCGACAGCCACAAATAACCATCACCTAAAAAAGAAAATCCAAATAAACCACTGCTCAGTCTATTCAGATTGAGCAGGCCCCCATATACTCACCCATGCAGGAGGAAGTGGAACCAAGAACTCCTACTTCTCTTGAGGAGCAGACCACTCCCATTCATTCTATGATCAGTGCTGAGGTTTCTCATACTCAGCCTGATGAGCTCATAACCCAAGCCTCAAGCCTTCATCCTGAGTCTCAAAACTTAGATGAACAACCTTCAGGGGAAAGTTACCATCCCCAGCCTTTGGATCTTAACCAAACAATCTCCAACCTAGAATTCTCTGAGGATGAAGATATGGAATTCAGTGAGTACCATGAGTCTCTCTTCTCCTCCCCTACTCAAGAAGAGATGAGTACTTCTACAACTCCTATATCTAACCCACATCATCTACCTACTACTGAGGTGGACCTCTCTGAACAAGTTCAAGAGGTACATATGGAAGAGGCTCTTACTTTTGAAAGTGATTACATCCTTAAGACCTCAACCACAGCACCCTAGCTCCTTGACACTTCTTATGAAGCTGTCATTGAGCAGGGGAAATCCAGAGACCATGAAAATATATCTGGTGGTGTGAGGGATGACTTTGGTTATGTCCTCTCATCCCCCTATGATTCTTCTGATAAAGATGAGGGGAGTATGCAACAAAAGGTGCAACAACTGAAAAATACTTGCATATATCTGGTCTCTAAGGTTAGTCACCTGGAATCTCAGGTGACTGCCTTACAAAGGCAAGTGCTTAGTCAGCAACTTGAGATCACCGATCTCAAGGGCAAGTTAGCTGAGAGGCCTGCAAGGCATGCTCAACCATGTACACAAGAACCTATGGATGTGCTGGACCTAACCTCTAGCTCACCTATGCAAGTAGGTTATGCTATCAAAAAAGGGGAGAAAGTCACCATAGCCATAGAACATGCGAGCATTGCTCAGAGTATGGACATTGAGAATTCACCACCCTCACTTGCAATTGTCCAGACTCAACAACCTCCACAGGCCAACATAAATGTGAATGCCATAGTTTAAAGTTTATTTGAGGAGGGTGCTATACCAAGGGTTATGTCACCTCCATCCTATCCTGCTGACAATCCAATAATAGGATGTAGGTATGACACTATTAAAAGAGCCCTTGTGCTTTCTAGATTCCAGAGTCAACAAGAAGTCTTCAACATCCATACCCTAAGATTCTATGAAAGCTTCCCTTTGGTTGACTTGCCACTTGTCAATCCATGCCAAAACAAACAAGCTGACAGGTTAGCTGAGAGGATACAGATAAGGGTGTCTGAGGAGTTCAAGTAAAGAACAATCTTATATAGACAAAGGCTAGCAGGGAAAATAGTTGATCAACTGGATACTAAGTTACACCCTAAGATTAGCTTAAAATGGGAAACCTCAATTGAAGGCCCAATTGTAGAACCAGTGAACCTTTAGACTACTACTCCTTCAGCACCCCTTACCCTTAGTAAGACACCAGTTAGTGAAGGTGTCTCACAGCCTCTCTCTGGCCAGAGCTTAAGTGTAGAACCAGCTCAAGAAAACCAAAGCTCTTTCCTCCCTGAGTTCTATAGGCCTGTGATTGACAAAGGAAAGAAAGTCTTAACTTCAGGGGAGATTAAGGAGAAGAAAAGGGAGAGGAAGTAGAAGGTAAGTGAATAAAGAATGAGAGAGACCCCTAGCTTCATGCATGCTACAATCAAGGCTACCAATAGGACAAACACTCAGGAATATGAGTTAAGGGCAGTCAGATTAAACTACCTAGGAGCTAAAAACTACAATATAGATTAACTAATCTCTCTTCCCTTAGAGGAATTGAATGAACTGGCAGACACTGAGGTGTTAAGAGAGAGGAAGGAGGCTGAGGATGCTGCTTTGTGCCTCAAGATCAAAGAAGAAAGAAAGAAAAGGAGATTATATAAAGCCCCTATCCTCTCCCCAGTTCAAGAAAGGCCTGAAGTAGAGACTGTGGTTGTTGAGGAAGAAGCTCAAGTAAGTAGAGAACAAGATAGAAAAAAGATGATTACATACTTGAATGCCACAGGTCTCTACCAGGCAACAACTTTACTCCCTCTATCTTATGATTACATAGAGTTTGAATATCTCAAGCACCTTGAATAAGAAGTCATCAAAGAAAGAAAAGCTGCCAAGAGAAAGATAAGGGAGGAAGCTCAAAGATCAAGGGCCACCATCAAAGCTAACAAGAAGAAGTCTGAGGATAGACAAAAGATGGTGAGCTTCTTGAACTTGTATTGGTTCTTGGGAAGGAGGCTTGGTCCCATGTCTCTATCCACAATGGATGAGTACATAAGGGTGATCAAGCAGAAGATCAAGAGGGGTGAGCTTTAAGACTTGCATTCTCCACCAAGTCAAGCTGCACTCGAAGCTAAGGTCAAGGTTGAACCCCAATAGACAACACAACCTAGACCTAGTGCTGATCTATAGCCAGCTTTATCTTCTGACCCATAATAGAGTGCTAAACCTTCTTCTGAACCTATGAAAGGGAAGGACCGAACTAAGAATGATAAAGAAGGAAGACAAGGTGATCAAGACCAACCTTCTTAGTTGAAGTATAGAAAGAGGAAGAGTATGGTCATTAGAAGAGACTTAAAGTCAAAGAAAAGAAGAAGTCTAAGGCATCCACCTCTGCACCTCAGGATGAGTCAGAACATCCTGAGTGTGAAACAAAAGAGGCTGCTCAACCAACTCCCATACAAGTAGAGCCTCTGGCTGCTGAGAGACCCATCATGTCTTGGGTTTACTCTCCAAACCCGGACAGATGATATGTCATAAAAGATCAAGGAGGTCCTCAAGAATTCTTCTTACAGAACATACTTGATCTCCCTAATCATGATCTCTTGGACATCAGGAGATATTATAAGAGTCTAAAGCATCCAGACCAATTGATTAAGAGATGAATAGTTCTGATTCTGATGATGGCTATAAACAAGTGAAGAATCAAGACTCATAGTAATCTTTATGTTTTGGTAGCATCAGCCTAGGGGGAGTTTGTAAGAGTTATTAGAGGCTGATGCTAACCAAAGATCTCTTAGCATGCAACTAAAGTACAAGGAAGTTACTTTGGAGGAATTGACCATGCACAAAGAAAATTTACTAAGTGTCAAATCTTCTGATGCCAAAGACAGAAATCGTCTGAAGCCAAAAGTGAAGTCTTCCGAAGATTGAAGACAAAGTCTTCCGAAGCTTGAAGACTGATTTCTTCCGAAGACTTAGAAGACATGTGTCCCTAACACACTTTTGACAAAAGCTGAACAACTTTTCGCTGGCAGCTCTGAAGACTCACCAACTTATACAAGTTGGTGATTATCTTCGTACTTTTGTCAACTGTACATTATGGTGTCTGTGTCTGTAACTTTCTATTCTTGTAATTTTATTCTTTTTGTAATATAATAGGATGTGAGCTATGGTATGTTATAGTCACTTGTCAAAATGCAATCTGCTTTTTGACTTTACATTGATCTTGTTGTCTAGATTGGTGTTCAGCTGGCCTTCAAAGTATGGTCAGCTATAGGATGTAGTATAAAGTATCTCATGTAACCAGTCTTAGGACAAAGCCTTGTAACAATTGTAAAAACTTGAGAGCAATATATATCATCCTTGAAAACCAATCTTTGTTTGCCTGAGTATTCTTATATTTTGTTCATTGTTTCTTTGCCTGGTTCCCAAATTGATCTAGTAAGTGTGATATTTTACAACTGTGAAACTGTTGCATAACCATTACCGGTCCTGTAAAACGTGTCGTGTTACCCTAACATAGCACATAGCGTGCTATTTTAGAACAAAACAACACAGAAGTGATGTATTACCATAAAACAACACATAACCTGTTGTTTGTTCATAAAACAACATAAATTCGCAAGATTAGTTTTTTGTTTTATTTTTAAAATATAGCAATACTATACTCAAAATGAAGAGGAAAAAACGTCAATTTTATGGTGCGGTCTTTTTTAAAAAAATAATATCGTATGAAAAAGTTATGAACATTTAAATAAAGTGAGGGATTGTGAAAAAAGTTAACAAAAATGACTTTTTATATAATACCCTTGGAATCACTTTTTGTTATAAAATAGATCTCAACCATTTATTTATGAAATTAAGGGTTGAGATCACTTCTTAGGCTTCTTACGGAACATGAACTTTTTATTGGAACAAACCTCTGAACATACATACATATATATATATACATACATATATACATGAACTATTATATATATATATATATATATATATATATAATAGTTGGTGGTTTTTAAAATAAAAATGTGTACTTTGGTGGGATCATTTTACTAATAAAGATAATAATGATAATTTGGTTACTCACCCTTGTTTAATTTGGTCGTTTTTTCTATTATCTCTCCTAAAAAACTTTCATCTCTTTCTTTAAATATCTACAATTTCTTTTATAAAAGCTAATTTTGTTAAACAAATTGTACCATACATACAATGATTTTTTAATCTTTGATTGTAGTATAGCCTTACAAATAGAAAAAAACAAATAATAGTTGTTCCAACTATTTTTTACACATGTGTATATTTGTTACAATAGATTTTTACACATGTGTAAACTCATCTTTTTGTAAACTAACTTTCTCATCTTCTTTTAAATTCAATTTACATTCAAACATTATATACATTTAGATTCAATTAATTTAATAGAACATCAACTTTTCTTATCGAATGAATCCAAGACAAAATCAGTAAGTTATGTTTGATTATGATTTGAAGATTACTATTGTATTCGAATATTTTGATAATTTTGAGTCCTCAAGTTCATAAATAGCTCTTAAATCTGATTAAACAAGTATACTAAAAATTAACTTCAACACACACTTATGTTTGTATTGGATGAAATCATTGATTTTCAGACAAGCCAATAATAATTGTTGCAATTATTTTGAGATAGAGTCACATTCTATCATAGTCTTTTATATCTTAAAGATTGGAATAAGTGTATCTTGGTTCATGAAACGTGTTTTACACCTGTGTAAAAGTGACTCTACATAAGTATAAAATTTTGATTACATGTGTAAAATTATTACAAATATGTGTGTGTATTCACATCGAAAATGTTGCCACCGTTGAAACTAACTTAAGGGCTTGATGTTGATATTTGTTTGATGAAGAATATGTGCGAGTGTAAGTACAATCATAAATGTTGTTTACGTGGCACCTACTTGATAGACATTTATTTTCCCACTTACTAAATCATTTTGATTGCCTCAGGGGTATGTGTTTGTCATTATAAAAAAAACAGGTAAAAATATTCATTAAAATGCATGAATAGTAACAAAACGAATTTAAAGGAAAAAAAAGACTTTTACTAATCTATCAAAAGCGGTGATTCAAAATAAAATGTTTTGAATATACACATCAAATTTTATAATAATTAATAGAGAAAATTGCAAAAATAGTCTCTTTGGTTTGGTTAGGTTGTATGTTAGTCCCCAAATGCATGTTAGTTTTCATGATTAAGAGGGGTTAAGTTTGCAATTTCACATTCTTTTGTTTTTTTAGTATTTTAAGAAATTTAAAGACTCATTACCTAAACAAAAACTCAGTTCATCAATGCTCACAAACTAAGGTTCTTCCGACTTTTATTGCTCCTCTCCGATCTGCCATGCTCACAAAGTGGATACGTATTTTAATTTACATTGGAAGGTTTAATTTATATTTTAATTCATGCGCATGGTCAAAGTTGCAGCCATATTTTAAGTGGTGCATATGTGCAAGTTATGCACATAAAATGCAACCATGATTATCTCGAAGTTGTTTTGCACATATAGTACAACCATATTTAATTTTATTATGTGCAGTTATGCAGATCGAAGAGGATCAACCAAAGTTGGAAGAACCCTAATTTGTGAGTATCAATCAACTGGGTTTTTGTTTAGGTAACGTCTTTTTAAGTTTTTCTAAAATACTAAAAAAGAAGAGAACAAATGACAAATTTAAACCCAATTAACCATGAAAACTAACATATATTTAACGATGGGAATTAGTTGTACAATATTTTACAAAAATTAGGACTATACTTGTAATTTTTCAATATTAGAGATCAAGTATGCAATCTGACCAAACTATAGGGACTATTTTTACAATTTTACATTTTTATCCAATCAATAAATATAAACAAATGTTGTCTCAATTCACTTATATAATTAATTGTAACAAGTTGATTAATCTGACTCGGTTGATAGTTGTTATTAATATTAAGTACTCTAATGCGGTTTATTTTTTCTATTGGTTATCAGTTATGAATAAGTTATGAAGAACACTTTGTTTTAAACTATTTATTTCACATGTTAATATGTTGAAAGTTCCGCCATAAATCAACTTAAGTAATGTGCAGCAATTATTTTTTTTTTTTTGTAAATTGTTATTATTTATAACATTATAACAATCATTTAACGTGAGTTACTCAAGATCTGAGTTGTAAAAAGCGCGAATCAATTTAAACTTGAATGAGCTTGACCTCAAGCCCATTGGATGGAACTTATTCTTTATCAACAACCATATATACTCTTCACTTCACGCATATTCTACTTAAATAATCACTTGCACTTTACTATCATAATATTTTTCAAATTTATATAATAAAGAAGTTGTCACTGATTTTACTTTTTAGACTACATGTTGTGGGTGTGTGAAGGGAGAGGCGCGACCGGGGGCGTGAGGGCGGTCGCGGAGGGTAGACTAGCCGTTAAACTTTTGGAGATTAAAAAAAAGCAGTTGGCTTAATTAAAAAAAATAAAAAAATTAAGTTTTTCTCCTATAAATACTACCTCAAATTTAAAAAAAAAAAATATAACCACATTCATATCTCCTCTCGTCTTCATCTCTAAATTTTATAAAAATTCACCTCGTTAGAAAATTTCGGATAATTGGGATGGTTTGTTTCAACTCTGGATAATTGGGATGGTTTTGATTATCCAAACGAGTTTGTTCAAGAGTCACAACCGAGTCAAAACCAACCTGTTGAAAATGTTCTAACTGTTCAACAAAAGAGGCGCTCACATTACAAGAGTAAGGGAGGGTCAAGCCAAACGGAATACTCGGGGCCTCAGAAAAGAAAAAAATACTCATTGATCGAAAGAGGAGAAAATAGCTTTATGTCATGCTTCGATTAATATATCCGAAGATTGCCAACCCGATATTTTGTTAATTAATTTTTTTGTTTACTAAATATTGAGTTTTACGTTATTTATTTTTAACATTTTGTCAATACTTTTTTGTAGGAGACGATAAAAAACCGAAGTTGTTTTGGGCGGGCGAAGATTAGAGACTACATCTACAACCAAATTGGTTGTAGAGGATGCACCGCCGACATGATTTCCGGTCGTTGGGCCGAAGTTTGTAAATATGTCGGATTATTTACGAGTTTACCTGATCGTAATAGTAGCCGAATGGGACCAAGCGGGTGTAACAACCAACAAGTTTATGAATTCACTCGTCAAGAGTGAAAAACAAGAGGTATTTATAATGGACGACATCACTAAATCTTTTGACGAAGATTATTTGTGGAGAATATTAAAGGGATGCTCCAAATGACTCCAATTAGTTGCGTTAGATACTGAGGAAGCGCAACCACGAACGGACGCTAGTTCGTCCACCGCCTACGGGACTTCAACCTATTCTGATGGCCAAATTGACATCGACCTAAACATAGCGGATTTAGACGTTCTAATACAACCACCAAGTCACCCAATGAGAAGGGACTTCGGAAACAAGTCAAGTCAAAGTGTCGATTCTGAATATGCCGCATACATTGACAAAATAACGGCAAGTATCGAGACGGCGGCAAAGACGAAAGCTTCTAAAGCTAGGTTGAAAAATTAGCTTTTCTTTCCGTGACTTTAGTTCTCTCCGAATCGGACAAAACTTTAATGGAATAAAAGGACTTTATTCGTAGGGAATTAGAAGAGGAAGATTAGTTAGATTTTTTATTATTATGTTTTTTTATTATATATAATTTTTATTTTTTTAGATTTTTAATGAATTTAATTTGAGTGTAATGTTTAATTTTATATATTAACGTTTATATTTAAATTAATATTTTACATTTAAAAATAATAATTAAAAAATTTATTAAAACCCTTGATCACCTGATTCGTTATAAAATCAAACTACTTGATTAATGATTTTATAAAGTGTTCGGTTACCGTTACATATCACAATACTAAAAGATACTTTCAAGATAAACGAACCCACACACGTAACCTTAAAATTAATACAACCAATGTATGCACAAAAGTTACCTACCACGTGTACCAGTACTCTGGTGCCCACTTGGATTACTACAAGCGTCCAACTAGTGAAAAATCATCAACTGACATTTTCAAGATATAATTATTAGACAATAAACAATAACTACTTCTTTTATTGATTGACACATAATCTCTCTCTTTCTGTATATGCATACGCATAGAAAAAGATAAGTAGTTGGGACCCAATAGAGAATAATACCTTTTATAAAATTCGACAATAATTGCTTTTTTAAGGTTAGTTAAACGTCTTTTTAACCATTTTTTTTTTAATTTGTTTAGCTTATTTTAAAGTTCTTTTTAATTGTTCGAATATTTTAAACGTTTTTATTAACCTTTTCTTATTGAACGTAGTTTTTGTAAAATCGTTCGGCTTAAGCATGTAATTTAAATGACTTTTAATACCGTTCAACTTATTAAACTTATTTTTAAACTGTTAACTTTTAAATGATTTTTTAAAACCGGTAGGCTTAAAAAAGGGTTAAAAAGATGTTAAAGAACGAACAGCTAAAAACATTAAAATAAGCTAAACATTTTAAATAAAACACAAGGTTTAAAAAAGACGTTTAAGTAAGCCAAAATGTTTAAAAATGAAGTTTAATAAGTCGAACTGATTAATAAAGGCTTTTAAATATGATGCACTGTTGAAATATACATTAAAAACCTAACGTTTCAAGAAATACGTTTAAAATCGCCTGTTCAAAAAAAGGACAATTAATAAAGCAAATTTTTTAATAAAAAATTTAAAAAATAAAAACATTTCTTTAATATATATAAGAGTAATTTACACTTTTGGTCACTGAGATTTTCTAAAATTACCAATTCAATACTGGAGGATTTTGGTTATTTTATTTGAAACTAACAGAAAAATCCAATTTTGTTACTGCATGAGACTAAAAGAGAAGTGAATCACAAACCTAAAGGCTTGATTGCTTAAAAGATTCCTTTTTGTAATCAAATGGTTAAAATGTTATAAACATAGTGACCAAAATAGTAATTTACTCTAAATCTTTTTAAATGACACATTTTAAGATGATTTATAATATTTTGTACTATTTCAAAACTTTTTGTAGAGATAAAATAAATATACAATAATACGTTTTGTATATGTTCAAATACTGAACAGTAAGAATGAAGTAAATGATCGCAGAATTATTCTATCTCAAGATTGAGACAAATTATAAATCATTATAGATAAACATGTAAATGCGAGCTTCAACCGGACCTGATTCGCTCCAATTGAACTTCGATTTACCTAGTAATTTCCGTCAGTTCAAGCCTACACACAATCAGACAATACCAGTTAAGACGACACAAAAGAGAAGTTTTTCTGTAACAATCATCCGACGTGAGAATAAGTTATTGAAACAAGTAATAGGTAAGGAGAGGAATAAAGAGAGTTTAGGGACTATTTGTGTGTGGGGATATCAATCCCTGTTACCTTGTATTTATATTTTTTCATGATTTATGTAAGAGTGTCATGTAAAATGATGAAAGCGGTCACAAAAGAGTTTGTTATGCTACTGGATCCTACCCCTCATGTCATCGGAGGTGTGTTTCATCAACGGCTAGGATTGGTGATAATTGTAATACCTTATATACGAGACACGTGTAAATTCCCCATTATGGGTCGGGTGTTATTTATAAGTCGTGAGTCGGATCTTGGATCCGGGTTACAATTTAATACCATGCGCCTTTAAAACAGAATATACAAAAACAATTATTAGTAGTCATATTACTTGTGAAACATATATTGTTAAATATATTATATGTAATTGAAAGGGTTCAAGTTAAAAGCGTATTTTATCTGAAAGGTGTTCGTAGCAATCTTAATTTTCTAATCTTCTTAGCTAATGATTAAAATCAAATTTAAAAAAGAAAATTATTGAAAGAGCATTTTAGTCATAATCATTTTGTTGACTTCTCTTTAAGATAATCATTTCGTTGACTTTTCTTTAAGTTTTTCAACTTTAATTAAATGTTATGATGAAAAATATACCACAAAATGTGTGTTTTTATTTTTTTTATAAAGGGTTATTGGATTTTAATAATCTCAACTTTTACTTATTTTCGGGATTAATCAAACTCAGAAAATATCTACAGACACTTCCAACTTTTAGTCTATTTTCATCCAACGATCCCTTACTAACTGAGAGTTAACACCGTTAGTTTTTTTTTTTTGACGTGGATTACTATTATGGCAAAATACTAAGCTAGAAAGTTGAAATCAACCATCTGGTTGGTTAATCTAAAAAGTCTGCACCTTGAAACCCGTCAATCTTCACCATGGATGAAATTCGGGCTTAGTGATCCGACGGTGTCGAGTGGAAGGGCCACCGCTCAACGGATAAAAGTTACTCTAGGGATAACAGGCATGAATTGGATATGAATAGTTTCAACAAGATTTTATTCTTGAACAAAAATCTATTTTTTATTTATTTCATCTATTCCATGATCGAGGGGAGTATACGCGTTACGTCATGATTTTAAATCAAAAGAGAGATTTCAAAAAATGGCAGATTTATTCACTCTATCAATAATCGAGCCAGATCTGGTGTATCATAAGAGATTTGTCTTTTTTATTGATTTCTATATATTAGATCCAAAACAATTCTTGAATGAGAGATCCGAACCACTTGACTTGTTAAAGGTACATTTCAAGTGATGATGTACACTAAACAGTTTGGGTTGCAGCGGAGTTGAAAAATGACTCAAACATAACCTTATATCATAAAAAAACTAACATGTATTAACTCTCAGTTAGTAAGTGATTATTAGAGGAAAATAAGCTTAAAGTTGTGAGTGTCTGTAACATATCATAAGTTGGGATTAATCCTGGCTAATAAATAAAAGTTGGGATCATTAAAATCCAATAACCCTTTAAAAATAAGTACAATATCATTATATACAAAAACAAAATATATTTACGTTTTCAACTTATTGTGATCATTGCTCATCTTATGTCTTTCCCGCTCGTTGTCGTGTCTTTCCATTCATCGTGTTTTTTTCTTTTTTGAACACTATTATGTTTTTTTAACATGATAAGTTTTGAAACGCACAATGGTGATATAACACCATTGTAATATGTAAAATACAATGATAAGATAACATCTAATTGACCTAATACATTAAAAACAATAAAAATAACATAAAATGATACATAAAAATAAAACATAATGATGAAGGTCTCATTGTGTTTTTTCTGTTTGTCATTGTGTTTTCATTGTGTTTTTTCTACTTGTTATTGTGTTTTCATGAACATTATTTTATTTTTATAAAAGGATGAGTTTTGAAAACACATTGGTGAGATAATATCATTTTGTATTACTAATTGTAAAACATAAAAATAAATATAAAAAACGATAACAAAAATAACATAAATTTATTAAAAAAACATAATGATAAATACATATAGCAAATGATTAAAAATATTTGACGCAATAACCTAAAATAGTTGACACAATAGCATCACATATTTGATACAATGACATGACGTATTGACATAATAACCTGACATATTTAATACAACGACCAAAATGTTAATCCTTTAAAAAAATAATGAAATGACACATGTAAAGGCTAAAATCTTTTTAGACTTTTTAAATTATATATATTATGACTCTAACTCTACTTTATATACGATTTATGTAATTGTTTTAATAAATAAAATAATTAATTTATTTTAAAAATAGAGAGATAATAATAAGGATTCATTTAAAATGTTTATCAAAATGTAACAAATGAATATTCTTAGTATAGAACAAAATATTATCTATTTGAATTAGTTTAATATTTATTTATAGCTTGGCGACTTAGAGTTCGTAGAGCTCATTTCCAAATGTGTCAATTTGCCGTCCACTCATTGTTTCCCTTTCCCTCCAGCCAAACAATAATACAAAAGATTTTTTTTAAGGAAAATTACCGATTTGACAATTAATAAATTCATATTAACAAATAAACATTGTAAAATAATATTTATTTAAAACAAACCAAGTAGGAAGCGACATGTGAACATTCCTCACCCAAACTCATGATTCCTCGTTTTTTTAAGTTCCTCGCTGACTATGCGGGGAAACTATATAATTCCTTGCTGACGTGTCATTTTGTATGGATTTCTCGCTGACTAGTCGAGTAAACGGGTGCTTTTCCTTGCTGACTTGCAGATTTGATGCTTTCCTCACTGACTAGGCAATAAATCATGCGTTTTTCTAGCCCGAAATTACGGGATTGCCCCTTCTCGTCCAAATTATTGAATTTTTTAATTTATTATATATAAATATTTACTTATAAAAATGAAATATATTAATTTTCGCAATTTGAAACAAAAAATATAATTTTTTATAAACTATTTACATAAATAATATAATTTCGTAGTTTTTTAAAATTTATTTTTTTCATTTTTCATTTTTTATTTTTTTATATTTTTCTATTTATTTACAAATTATTGTAACTTTTCTATTTATTATAAACTAGTGTTTTACTTCAACGAGAATTGCGGGTCCTAAAAACAGGGTAAACCGTGGATCAGACTTATATTTTCATCAACATAGCCATAACCTAACAATTTCAGCCGGAGCCAAAGTGCTTGTCAACGTGGCTCAGAACCGATGCCCGGTTGCGGCTGCACACCGTATGCCAAGCCAAGGCAACCGACACCAGTTTTCATGTATTATCACAGCTGCAAAACTACCAAAACATATGATCTCGGATGAACACACATCCCCATCATCATCAACATCAAAATTATCTCTTGAAATTGGATTTTCGTCACTGCTTTTACCAAGAAAAGCATCATCAGCTTCAGCAAGGCAAGGCAACATACAATAGTTTTATGGATGATCCAGGAACATTTTCGAGCTTGCCATAATAGAAATACAACCACAAATCGATAAACACCCTAAAAAGATCAACAGTTGGCTGCTACCCACCAACAAAACCTACCTACCAGCAGGAGCCACCGCTAGTGACGACAACGGAGCTCTTACCGCCATACAGAGCCAAAGTAGCGGCAACACCTGGCACTGGCGGTTTCAACATAGATCACCGGAAGAACAAATACTACTGACCACCATCAACAAACGCCGGGGAACCGCCGCTTGCTCCACCTCGACTACAGACGAGAAGCGGAGCGTCAATAGAACCCACAACCGCAGCCACAGTGAAGAGCGGACCAGAAAGATATTAACGCAGTGAAAATGCAACCGCCACCGTCGCCTTGGCCACCCCTGGCCACCACCAACACACCCCAAATCCCACTGGTTCGGTTTCCGACCACCGCTCTACAACCTGATTTAAACCATCTTTAGAGTCAATAGTTGACGAAAAGACAACCCAACCGATCGGAAAGGCAACCGGAACAAACTTGACAGACCTAACCTGTCATAGGTAGTGTGAGAATCACCAATCTACATAGATTTTAGACATGCAAGCCTTGATTAATTCATCAAAGCTTCCCAGAACCTAAAGACACATCAAGGCTTGATTAGTTCATCACCTACCAATTCGGTCGCCACCACCACCGTTGTCATTCAGTCAGGGTTGCTAGCCGAAGGTCGTGGCCAGCTGAAGGTGATGGCCAGTACCACTATCTTCGTCACTAATGATGCGGGGGCCGTAGGCGGGTTAACCCGTTATTTTTCCAAAATAGGCCTCTAAATGGGTTTTTGGGTCATTTTAATGTTTTTTTTTCTAGTTTTTCGGTTTTGTTTTTGGCTTTTGTTTGGCCCATGGTTGTTTATTTTAGGCCTGTTTGAATTTTGGCTTGTTATTTAAGTTGTCTTGATGTAATTTGGATGGTCATTTGATCATTTCTGCAATAAAAGTTTGTCTTTTCAAATTTGTGACTTTTGGGGTCGAATATGGGGTTTGGGTGAAGTTCATCACGGGTATTCAAAGAATCAACGTGTTTGAGCTTCAATTTCATTCCGTGCGCTACATCACCTAATCTGTCATAGGTGGCGTGAGAATCACCTATCTACAAAGATTTTAGACATGCAAGCCTTGATCAATTCATCAAAGCTTCCCAGAACCTAAAGACACATCAAGGCTTGATTAGTTCATCACCTACCAGTTCGGTCGCCACCACCACCGTTGTCATTCATTCAGGGTGGCTAGCCGGAGGTCGTGGCCAGCTGAAGGTGATGGCCAGCACCACTATCTTCGTAACTTTCTACTTCTCTGTAGCTCTCGGATCTAACTTTCTCCTTCTCTTTCTCTCTTACTTTCTCTCTCTAAATTTTGAAACTGAAAGTATGAATGTGTGTGTGGAATTGTGGATTGGGAATGAAGATCAAAAAGGAAGGTGGGTGTGTACAGTGAAAAACCACATGTGTCAGGCTTCCCAGACGAGGATGGCACCGGTCATACAGACCAATCACATGCAACCACCTACGAGAATCATTGTTCATTTCACTTTGTTTTTAAATATGTAGGTTAATTTTCATAACTTTGGTATTTATTACTTTTATAATCAAAAGATATTTATTAAATTTAAATAAAATCTCACCAGTTTTCCAAAATCTCGCAAAAGAAAAGAAAAGAATCTATCTTATTTGTTACAAAAATTCCGCATGTTTCAAAAACAAAAGAAACTATAAGATGAAGAATATATCTTTTTTATAACAAATATCTCATGTTGTAATATAAATAAAAAGATTATAACAGAAAATCTTGACACTTTATAAAACAACTAGTTACTTACAGGCTGCATGTTACGACGATATCGTACGCGACTTGATAAAATATAGACTACAATTGACCCGGCTTGTTTCCGGAAAAAATTCACGTCGAATCGTAAAATGGCTCGAATTTATACCGTCGAACAAAAACATATTATAGTTGAAACGTGCCAATAAATTTGAATTCAAGTATAGACTAACAATCGACCCAATTTGTCATTGGACTAATTCACGTCGAACCGTGAAGTAATTCTAATTTATACCGTTGAACGAAAATGTATAATACTTAACACGCTTCTTTTTCAAACAAAATTATGTCGGAATGCATGGCAAATCAAAGCGTACGTAAAGAAAAAAATAGATTACAATAGTCCGGATTCGTTTTTGACGTCGAACCTTAAAGTAACTCGACTTTATACGGTTGAACAAAAACGTATTATATTTGACGTGCCTATTTTTCAAACAAAATTATTTTGAAACATAGACCAATCAACACGTACATAAAAAAGCACGTATATTACAATAGCCTTGATTCATTTCCGAACTAAATTTAAGTTAAAACGTAGAATAACATGGATTTATGCCGTCGAATAAAAATGTTTTATATTTGACCTGAACCATTCAAAAGATCTATATTTTTCATAATTATCAATGATAATCTTAATCTGTAAATCTTGATACTTAAGAAACAAAACAAATTTTCTTTTGAAAATAAATGAATATAGGATTTTAAAAGATAAGTTTTTAATTATAAATGCATAATAAGATTTTAATGCTTATATTTATTTGTTGGATCAGACATGATTGTAAATATAAAATAATCTTCCAATTTTTTGAAAATTCACAAGAGAAATAATAAGGTTGAGATGGAAATTAATCATTAATATGTTTCGAGTCTCTCTTGATGCAATTGGTTTGAGAAGAGGTATCCTTTGGCTTTTCAAAGTAAAGGTCATGGGTTCGAGTCTCTCTTGATGCAATATGCTTCAAGTGGGGTAGAAGTTTTATCACAGTGAACCTTTGGGTGGTGGGTTTTCCCTGAAATGGTGGGCGGCCCGGGTCACCAGCTCTGTTTGTATTTGCGGGCGTGGATGACCTTTCGCCAATGAGATTACCCGGATGATCAGGCTTAAAATATTCGTTAGCCGTTCAACAAAAGATATGGAAATTAATCATTTGTGGTTGGAGAGAAACTTGTCAATTTTCTACCCTGGGAATTGGTAAAATCCATGGCTTGAAATCGTCTCTAATACATCTTGCTAGCGAGAAATTATGGGAATGTCTCGCTGGTGATGACTAAAATTGTCTACTATCTAATGTATTAACTTTTTGGGTCAATGTTTATTATAGTAAATTATGATGGGCAAATGTTTATTATGGTATTTTTTTTTAAATATATGGGAGGTTCGGTGTTCATGTAGTGTGTAGCGTATGTGGGTCCCTTCTATTGGGGTTCCGCCCTTGGCTATGTGTGCGATGAGTGTTTTTTTTTAAACTTTTTATCCGTTGTCCCATAATTAAATTCTAAAAATTCTAAAACATAAACTAAAACATAATTAAATAAAATAAATAAAAATAGTTTAAAACATAACTAATATATATAAAACATAACTAAAGTGACTAATTCCTATAACCTTAGTTGGTATCTTGCTCTTCTTCCCAAGGGTTATGCAATCGAGCACGAGTTGGTATGGCATCGAGGTTTGTGAGGAATACACTTAGAGGCTGATACAATCAAAGAACA
The DNA here is from genome assembly GCA_025506505.1 of Flaveria sonorensis. Classification (NCBI taxonomy): domain Eukaryota; kingdom Viridiplantae; phylum Streptophyta; class Magnoliopsida; order Asterales; family Asteraceae; genus Flaveria; species Flaveria sonorensis. Next base: position 49,626,107 of record CM046426.1, read on the forward strand.
GCCAAGAGCTCTCAGCATGCACAACTGAAGTACAAGGAAGTTACTTCAGAAGGTTTGATACAACTCAGTGGATTATGCTAAGTATCAAATCTTCCGAAGCCAAAAGACTTTATCTTCCGAAGCCAAAGATGAAGTCTTCTGAAGCTTCAAGGACAAAGTCTTCCGAAGCCAAAGATTGATTTCTTCCGAAGACAGAGAAGACATGCTTTCTCTGAATCACCTTTTGACTAAAGCTGAACCACTTTCCGCTGTCACTTCTGAAGACTCACCAACTTATATGAGTTGGTAAAAAGTCCATGCTTTTGTCAACTGCAGATTAAGGTTTTTTGTCTGTAACTTTCCAACTATGTACTTTTATCCTTTTTGTAATAGATAAGGATGTGAGCTATGGCAGCTCATAGTCACTAGTCAAAAAACAATCTGTCTTTTGACTCTACATTGATCTTGTTTTCTAGATTAGTGTTTCCAGCTGGCCTTCAAAGTAAGGTCGGCTGTAGGATGTAGTATAAAGTGTCTCAAGTACTTGTATCTTTATGTATGCTTTGTAACACTGGTAAGAACTTGAGAGCAATATACATCATTCTTTGAAACCATATTTGAGTGTTTTTGTTCTGTTCTTTTACTTGTGTTCATTGTTTCATCACTTGCCGATTCCCTATTTGATCTGCTAAGTGTTTCATATCTCTCACCTTCTGAAACTATTGCATTGACCACCCTTCCCGGTCTTGCAATTGGTATCAGAGTATTTCAGGCTCTTGATTGTAAGATCTCAATATCTTTGATCACTTTAGTTTCGCAGAACACTTATCAACTCAAATGGTAGCTCTTTCTAAAGCTGATATGGAAACCGGTACTATGAAAAAGTCTTCACTGATCACTCCTGATGACTTTGATAGTTGGTGCCAACGTATGGAAGGGTTCATCAAGTCTCAAGATAGCAGGTTGTGGAGATCTATTATCGAAGGACCTCATATTCCATGCACCTCTTCAGCCACTGCTGGAGGTTGCATCATACCAAAGGAAATGACAGACTACTCTGAAGAAGACTGGAAAAGAATAGATGTAGATCAAAAGGCTATGACTGCTCTTTAAACTGCATTTCCTAACTTCATATACAGAAGCTTTAAGAAATGCAAAACTGCTAAGTAGCTATGGGATGCACTAAACCTAATGTATGAGGGGTCTGAGGAAGCCAAGAAGAACAAGAAGGATATCTTGAAGAAGCAGTTAGAAAACTTCACCTATAAGACAGGTGAAACCATGACTCAACAATACTTCAGGTCTGTTGAGATTATGGATACTTTAATGGATGTTGGAGTAAAACTTGAGAATAGGGACATAGTGAGGAAGTTCATGTTCTCTTTTCCCAGACAATAGACTCACTATTGTGTGGCCATTAAGAGAACTGAGAACCTCTCTACTCTTACTCTCACAGAGCTGTATGGTATCCTTAGTGGGTACCAGATAAAGATGAACCTGAAAAATCCATCAAGCAGCTCTTCCAACAATCAGCAGAGTTCAGCCCTTCATGTGGTTGAAAGGGATAGCATCAAACTACAACATCATCTTATATACTTCCCTAAAAACTCACAAAATGGTCCTTTCATCACCTTCTCTGAGACACCAAGAGAGAGCTACATCCAAGGAAGCCCATTTCAAGAGATAAGCTCTTCACAAGCCTTTGTGTCTCCCAGTGAAAGTTCTGGCAACTTTCTTATCACTCTTGAAGACTTGGACTACATCCATACGGATGATCTGGAGTACATGGAGATAGTCAGACAAATGGCTCTTCTCACTCACAGAGCCAAGAGGTTCTATAAGAGGACAGGTAGAAAGTTTCCCAGCAATATGGACAGTGGAAAGTTTGGACTGGACAAAAGTAAAGTGAAGTGTTACAACTGTAATCAAATAGGACACTCTGTTAGAGAGTGCAAGGCCCCAAAGACAAATGGTGTCCAAGCACCGACCAAAGCAAACTACACTGATACAGCTCCAAGAACTGAGAAGCCAAGCCAGCCCAAACAACATGCTACTGTTGTTATTGAAGAAAAAGGCTTTGACAGGAGCTTTTAGGTAAAAGATGCTTCTCCAAACCAAGCACTAATGGCTGATCATGAAGAATCTAAGGTATTAGAACATCTTTGTACTCCTGAATGCATTGCTAAAGTTAACATGTATAGATCCTATAACTTGGAATTGAGTCCTTGAACATTTTAAATGCTGACTTTAAAAGAGCTGAAAATGATTACAAACTTAAAATAGAAGATTTAGAGAAAACCATTTCAACTCTTAAGCATGAGCACACAAATTACATGACATAAATTAAGGATCTCATTACCAAGTTAACTGAATGCCAAGCTGAGCTTGTGATCAGCAAAGCTAAGGCAGATAAATATGTTCTTAAAGAGGAAGCCTTCAAGAACATAATATCTTCATCCATGCATGCAAAGATTTTTTTATAAAAAAAGGAAAGGATTGGGTTCATGTGAGATAGCTCTTCCACACACATTTTTACCTGTAAGATCTCCAAGGTGTGAAACTTGTCAAGATGAGCTGCCCTCCATAGGTCCCATTCAAGAAGAAGATGAAGATGAAAAGGGAGATAGTGAAGGATGAACTCGAGACGAGTGAAAAGGGTTATCTTCAGAAGGGACATTATTCTCTTGGAGAGAAGAAAGAATCAAGGAAGAACAAGCCTGCAAGAAAGAACTTGATCATAGTAGCTAAAAGAAAGTCCAAGAAAGCTCAAGAGATCAAGGCTACTTTCAACTCCAAGCAAAAGCAAGTTTTCATCTCTGCTGGATTTGAAGTGGTGAAGACTCAGGACACAACCATGGAATCTAGTACCAAGAGTCCTAGTTCATGTCCAAATCATCCCGATTTAGAGAAGAAGGTTGATAAAATATGCACCATTGCTGCACAGCGTGAACCATCTAGTTCCAAAAGCAAGCCTCATCCCAAGAAGCCTGCTGCATCATCTGAGAAGATGAAGAAGGAAGTGGAGAGTGATCAAGCTCAACCTCTCACTCAAAAGAAGACTCTCAGAAGTACGCCAACTAAATTCATCATGTATGGTAGTAGTTCTCACTTTGCTAAGGATTGCATCTACAATCCCAAAAGTACTATCCATATGAACAAGAAGAAAACTTCGATGAAGAAGAAGAAGAAAACAGCTTTGGAAGGAAAATCTTTTTCTTTCGGAAGCTCCAAAGTGAAAAAGAAGATAAGTGAAAACTTACCTTCGGAAGAAATTTTGGTCTCGGAAGAAAGGAATACTTCTGAAGTACTGATGTCTCCTGCATTGGATGCAAAAGATTCCGAAGGTCCAGTCTCCAAAACTTTCAAAGTTGTCAAAACTTCCGAAGTGTTGAAGGTCAATTCTAGTCTTCCAAGGATGGTGTGGAAGATGAAGAAAGGCCATGTGACTGAAGGTTCTTCATCAACAACAAGAAATGATCCTCAGAACTTGTATATAGGATCTGCAGGAAGGGATGGTCAATACAGTCTTATAATGAGGAGAGTGCTAGAACACTTAACAGATCAAATGGGGAACCGGGTTTGTGTAAATGATGCTATGAACACAAGTAAACAATGAGACAGAACTAAGAACAACAACAGAATAATATGGTTTTCAAGAATGCTGTATATTGCTCTCAAGTTCTTTTACAAGTGTTACAAAGCATAAAAAGAAATACAAGGACCTGAGATACTTTATACTACATCCTACAGCCAGCCATACTTTGAAGGTCAGCTGGAAACACTAATCTAGACAACAAGATCATTGTAGAGTCAAAAGGCAGATTGCCTTTTGACTAGTGACTATGACATGCCATAGCTTACATCCTAATATATTTCAAAAAGGATAAAAGGTACAAAGTAGAAAGTTACAGACCCAAGACCATAATTTATAGTTTACTAAAGCATGGACCTTTTCACCAACTCATGTAAGTTGGTGAGTCTTCAGAGTTGCAGCGGCAAGTAAGTCAGCTTTATGAAAAAGTAGATCAGAGACAGCATGTCCTCTCTGTCTTCGGAAGAAATCAGTCTTCATTTCATTGGCTTTAGAAGACTTTGTCTTTGAAGCTTCAGAAGACTTCATCTTTGGCTTTGAAAGATTTGGACTTAGGCTTCGGAAGATTTTACACTTAGAATAATTTTTGTGATGAGTGTAAAACTTCCGAAGTAACTTCTATCTTGTACATAGTGCATGCATACAGGAAGCTTCTTGGTTGTTTTGGCTTCTTTGGTTGTATCACCCTTATAATATAACCTTACAAACTCCACCTAGGATGTTGCTACCAAAACAGAGAAGTTATTCACATGTTGACAGTCCTCGTTAGGATCAAGACCATACATTTCTTCATCATCTAGTCAGGATCTCTCAGACTCTCATAATACCTTCTCATGTCATAGAGATCATGTAGAGTAAGATCAAGCATGTCCTACCAGAAATAGACATCTTGACCTCCTTGATCTCTAATGACATACCATCTGTCTGGATTAGCAGCAAAGGTCCAGGACAAGATGGGTCTTCCAGTTGCAAGAGGCTCTACTTGAGTTGGAGTTGGTTGAGCAGCCTCTTCATGCACTACCTCAGGGTGCTCTGACTCTTCCTGAGGTTTGGAGGTGGATGCCTTTGAATTCTTCTTGGGAATACTCTTCATGGGCATCTTTTTCCTCCTCTTTGAAGTTTTTAACTGAGAGGATTGGTCTTCAGCATCAGGTTGTTCTACTGTGTCTCTCTCAGTTGGGTTCTCTTCTCTCAGATGTTCAGAAGGAGAGTGAAGAAGACCCAACTGTGGATCAGAAGATGAAGTTGGCTGAGATTCAGCTCTAGGTCCAGGTTGTGTTATCTCAGGGGGTTCAACCTTTACCTAGGTTGAGCTGGACTTGGTGGAGAATTCAAGTCAACATGCTCTCCCTTTTTAATCTTCTGCTTGATCACTCTGATATGCTTATCCATAGTGGATGGAGACATTGGACCAAGCCTCCTTCCGGAGAATCCATACAGCTTCAAGAAGCTCATCATCCTTTGTCTATCAGCAGACTTCTTTTAGCTCTTTTAGATGATGGCTCTTGACTTTGCAGATGCCTGATAGAGTCCTGTGGCACTCAGGTAGTTGATCATGTTCAGTCTATCAGCTTCCTGAAGTTATGCAGTTGCCATAGCCGCTGTCTCAGAACTTTCTTGAACTGGGGAGAGGTTAGGAGCATGCTTGTATAACCTTTTCTATCTCCTTTCTTCCATGTTTTTAAGGAGCAATGTTGCATCCTTTGCCTCCTTCCTCTCCTTGGACAATTTCTTGTCAGCTAGTTCATTCAGTTCATCTAAGGGGAGAGAGAGTAGTTCATCCACATTGTAGTTTTTGGTCCCCAAGTAGTTCATCCAGGCTGCGCTCAACTTATCATCCTGAGTATTGGCTTGGGGGCAGCCCTGATGGTAGCTTCCATGAAGCCTAGAGACCCTCTTGAACTTTTTCCCTTTAGCTTCCTCTTCCTCTCTCTTTCCTCCTCCTTAATCTTCTCAGAAGTCAGTTTTCTTTTCCCTATGTCACTCACAGGACTTGGTGACTCAGGGTGGAGAGAGCTTTGGTCTTTATTGCTTGATTCAATAGTCAAGCTCTGGCCAGAGAGAGGTTGTGAAGCACCTTTACCAGTTGGTGCCTCACTGAGAGTAGAGGATATTGAAGTAGTTACTGTGACAAGGTTCACAGGTTCTATCACTAGGCCTTTAGTCAAGGTTTCCCTTTCAAAGCTAATCTTAGGGTCCACCTCAACGTCCAGTTGACCAATGACATTGCGTGGTTGACTTTGTCTTTTTCTATATCTGAACTCTTCAACAATCCTTTCTTGAATCCTCTCGGCCAGTCTTTCAGCTTACCTAGTTGACTTGGGTTGGCAAGTGACATATGGACTAGAGGAAGACTGTCATGGTAGTTCAAGGTTTGAAAGTTGAAGACCTCTTGCAGCCCTTGAAATCTATGCAGTATCAGGGCTCTTTTATCAGCATCATACCTCCATCCTATGATTGGGTTCTCAGAGTGTTGAGATGGGGATGACATAGCCCTTGGAATACCCTCCACAACCAAACTTTGTATGAGTAAGTCCACATCCATGTAGCCTTGAGGAGGTTGCTGAGTATGGACCATTGCAAGTGAAGGTGGTGAATCCTCAAACCCCATACTATATGAAGAACTCCTAGGTTCTTTGATTGTTTTGACTTTCTCCCCTTTTTTGGTAACATCACCTTCTTGCATAAGTGAGCTTGGGGTTGGGTCTGTCACATCCGTAGGTTCTTGTGGACCTTGTTGAGTTCTCCTGAGTGGTCTCTTGATCACGAGTCAATAATTTTGTGTTTAATTGAGCTAATTATGTAATTTTACATATTTGTTATTATGGAATGGGATTACTTTGGTTGTGTTTTGTTTATAGGTGTTCAAAGCCTAAACAAGCTTAATAAGAAGTAATAGAAGCCAAACATGAAACTATAAGAACTAAAGATGTAAACATCAAAAGTTACAAAAAGGCACAAAATTAGGCATACATGCGTACCATACGCCGGGTATGGGTGTATAATACGTCGGTCGGCGTATGGGCAGCGTATCAGTGGGCATTTTTTGAAGAAATTACAGAAAGTTGGGCATATGGATACGGATATGGGCGTATGATACGCCCAGGGTCGGCGTATCATATGCCGGTCACCAACAAACTTCCGAATTTTGTGGATCTGAAGTTATTTAAGCACAATCCAACCCTAATTCAAGGGAGAAGTTCCTAAGCTCAATTCTTGGCGTTTCTAAGGAAATTTTTGGTGTTCCAAAGCTCTTCAAATCATCCACAAGCATTCTTCAATTCAAGATCAGAGGCATAGTGAAGATGATGCGTGGCTAGATCCTTCGTGATTGCTTTTAGGTGGATAGTTCTTTACAAGTGAAGTGGTGAGTCATACTTAGGGTTTCATGTTAAACACTTTGTGATTGAATTTAATTAAAGGTTTTGATTGAGTTAAATAATTTGTTTATAAAGAAACTTATTTGCTTTATCATCAGTTTTCGGTTTCCTTGCATCTTTAGCTCATTGAGACAAGTAGATAACTTGATATAGGTGAATTGGTAACTTTGTGAATGAACAATTCTTAAAAGATTGTTCCTTGGTTATCACTTCAATCAAAAGCTAAAATCTTGAATTGTGTTGTGCAACCCTAAAGTACACTTGATATCCCATTGATCTTGTAGAACTTGAACCCCAAAAGTGATTGTTTCTTATTATTTAATTAAGTCAGTTTCAAAGATTCTTGCTTTTTGCAATTGTGTTCATTAATTCATTCAAAGTTTCAATCTTTAATTATAATTTTTTTTTCTTTTTGTTAATTGAGTCACATTAATTAAACACTTTCCACATACTCCCTGTGAAGACGACCTTACTTACCCTAAAACAATAAAGGTAGCTAAGACTGATATAATAAATTGTTTTTGATCGAGTCTCGACAACCAGATCAAAATGGCGCCGCTGCCGGGGAATTTGTGTGCAAAGTGTTATTTTTTTGTATTTTTTAGTTTTATTTTCTTTCTTTTGTTTTGTTTTGTGCGGTGCTACGCTAGTTGTTTTATGTCTTGCAGGTTACTCTCAAGTAGTTAAAACTAACTATGAATCAAGTTTATTATTCTTGTACTGGTTGCGGGAGTCCAGTTCACACATAAGATGATTCTCCTGAGTACTTGCAAATGTGTGAGGATGCGAGAAGAAAATTATATATGTTGGATGTTTATTATGATGATGTACTATCATCTTATTCTTACTATGAGGCATCTTCACCATACTATAAAGAATATTATCAGTCAGAGAAGAACTATAACTTTGGACAAGATTTGGATTGCAACATTTATGAACCAAGGATGGCACAAGGCTCACGTTATCGGGAGAACTATAATGACTATCATCAAGAATACTCTTAGGTGACATACGAGGATCAGAATCAATGTCAATTTCCAAAACAAGAGAATGTTATCCAGAATGTTATGCCATTTCAAAATGATTTTCAATCTGAGGAGGAAAAAAGTATTGCTCAATTGGAATTCATATTGCCTGAGATCAATAAGTTGTTATCACAACATCATCTTTCAGATCAGGAATGACTTTACTACTTAACTATCAAGGATGACGCATTATTACTAAAAATAGAATTAGAAGAGTCCATCCCACCATCTATAAAAGTTGAGGATGAGGCCATGAAGATTACTACTACAAAAATTCCCTCGTTTGTTAAAGAGCCTTGTGAAGAACAAGTGGTGGTTGATAGTTATGATGATAATGTGGAAGAAGAGCCAATGGATCTTCTAAAGCAAGAAAAAGAATATGCAGTCTTACTTAAAGACAACAAATCTTTTAAAAAGTCAATGATTGAGATAATCAAAGTTTATCCTAAACCTCTTCCTATACTTATAATACCAATCAACAAAGTTACGGAAGAAGGTGTCAGGACAAAGATTAGGTGGGAATGCAAGATGTCAGGCAATTTACTATAAAGTGGATATGCAACAATTTCTTATTTTACATGCCTATAGTTGGGAAACAACAATGGAGCTGGCATGTTAACTTTCAAGCATTTGTTGGGAACTCAGTAGGCAAAGATGTAATACGACCACCATAAGTAGTCTCAGGTAAGATCTGGCTGAAGACCTAAAACTTAGCGCTTGCAGGAGGCAACCTGAGAACTTTGTGGGTGTGTTCACTAGAAATCCTCACGAGACTATAACTCGTCCATTCGGGTCTACCGAGGGTTTTAAACGCTTGTTGCGTATGCTAAATTCAATCGTGATTCCTACGAAAGTGAGTTTAACTCTTTTATTATTTTTTGTTTCTTTTTTTTTCTTCTTTGGTTTACTTTGTTTTGTTTTGATAGTCAATCACGAGATGCAAGCACTAAAGTGTGGGGAGGCACAAGTCGGTTGATGAAGGCTCTCACTAATGAATAGGTTCATGTACTCCTTCCTTTTCTTGTTTGTCTTTGGTATGATTGTCTTTTGAATGCCAAATAAGTTGGGATTTTAATTGTTTTCTTTTGCGTCATAAGATAAACTACCATACATTGAGGACAATGTATCTCAAGTATGGGGATAAGGGAGAATTGAAAAAAAAATTGAACCTTTTTGAAAAATAAATCTTCTAATAAACTTAATTTTGCATGAGACCAATTTTTTTTTTCATACATGGTTAATTATCACTTGTTTATGCATGTATAGATCCCTTGGCATGCTTGTTTTGAAATTATAGTATGCCACTCCCATCATGAGCTTTTATAAAATTAGGTAGAATTCTTAGAAGGCATAACGAACCGAATGGTAGATGACACACGTGCTTCACATTTTTTTAACCCTTTTCCACTGTTTTCGTGAGAATTTGAGCCTAATTGAGCAATTCATAGCATATGTTGATTTGCTTTATATTTTTTCATAATAAGGGAAACCATAATGTGCATTTAAGTTAGAACTCCTGTAATTGATGCGTGTCAAGATCATGAACCAATATGTGCATGAATGTGATAGAGGCATTAGGAATGTACCATTTGTTTGAATCTTTTCTTTTGAATCTCATACCTTGATAAATTTCCTTTAGACACCATGTTAAGCCCCAACTAGTCATTTGAATAACCCAACACAATAAGCCTACAAAGCCTTAGCCTTTTTATAAAACCTAGGGTGATGAAGTCCAATCCATGACTTGTCTAGAAGTGTCTTTTAAGTATTAGTGCAATAATAGTATGATTTGTTTGAATTTGGTTATATAGATATATATATGAAAAAATAAAAATAAAAAAAAAGAAAGAAGAAAAGCTAAATATGAGGTCAAAATAACCAAAATATGAAGCATTAAAAACACAACGTGAGAATTTGGTCATATTATTGCTATTAGAGGATAGAGATTGATAAATAAGACATCCAGCATGTTAAATTGGATTTCATTACCCGTTAGCCACTCTAAAATCCCTATTTTATCCCACCTTAAACCTTAGTCTAACATTACAACCCATAAAAGACCTTTTGATTTATGTATTATATTGTGTTAATTGATGGCGATATGATTAATATACGAGCTTATGATGAAAATGTATATTCTTAGTTTGTGAGTTCCAGATATACTAGTATATACTCACTAGTCCACAAAACAAACTGAGAGGAGTGTTAATTGTGAGGAATGTGAATACATGAATGTTTGAAGCGAAAGTTGAAGTTATTCCAACTAAAGATTCTAAGTTTAAAACATAAGTGGTATTACATGTTGGGTTGTGAATCTTACATAATGAAAGTTTAAAACTAAGTATGCCTTGGGACCTTAACTTATACAAAGTTGTGGTAATTTAGCATGTGTAAGGTGAATTGTGCAAGTAAGTTTGTTTGAGGACAAAAAAAGGTTAAGTGTGGGGATGTGATCACGAGTCAATAATTTAGTGTTTAATTGAGCTAATTATGTGATTTTACATCTTTGTTATTATGGAATGGGATTACTTTGGTTGTCTTTTGTTTATAGGTGTTCGAAGCCTAAACAAGCTTAATTAGAAGTAATAGAAGCCAAACATGAAACTACAAGGACTAAAGATGTAAACATCAAAAGTTATAAAAAAGGCACAAAATTAGGCATACCGGCGTACCATACGCCAGGTATGGGCATATAATACGTCGGTCGGCGTATGGGCGGCGTATCAGTGGATGCATTTGGAAGAAATTACAGAAAGTTAGGCGTATGGATACTGATATAGGCGTATGATACACCCAGGGTCGGCGTATCATACGCCGGTTACCAACAAACTTCCGAATTTTGTGGATCTTGAAGTTATTTAAGCACAATCCAACCCTAATTCAGGGGAACCTAAGCTCAATTCTTGATTATTCTAAGGTGATTTTTGGTGTTCCAAAGCTCTTTAAATCATCCACAAACATTCTTCAATTCAAGATCAGAGGCATAGTGAAGATGATGCGTGGCTAGATCCTTCGTGATTGCTTCCGGGTGGATAGTTCTTTACAAGTGAAGTGGTTAGTCATACTTAGGGTTTCATGTTAAACACTTTGTGATTTAATGTAATTAAAGGTTTTGATTAAGTTAAACAATTTGTTTATAAAGAAACTTATTTGCTTTATCATCAGTTTTCGGTTTTCTTGCATCGTTAGCTCATTGAGACAAGTAGATAACTTGATATAGGTGAATTGGTAACTTTGTGAATGAACGAGTTAAAAGATTGTTCCTTGGTTATAATTTCAATTAAAAGCTAAAATCTTGAATTATGTTGTTCAACCCTAAAGTACACTTGATAACCCATTTATCTTGTAGAACTTGAACCCCAGAAGTGATTGTTTCTTATTATTTAATTAAGTCAGTTTCAAAGATTCTTGTTTTTTGCAATTGTGTTCATTAATTCATTCAAAGTTTCACCTTTAATTATAAAGTTTGTGTCTTTTTGTTAATCGAGTCACATTAATTAAATACTTTTCACATATTCCCTGTGGAGACGACCTTACTTACCCTTACACAATAAAGGTAGCTAAGACCGATTTAATAAATTGTTTTTGATCTAGTCTCGACAACCAGATCATGTCTCAGCTAACTTGCCCTTAAGATTGGTGATCTCAAGTTGCTGGTCATTGACCTTCCTTTGTAAGACAGTCACATGAGATTCCAGGTGACTTATCTTTGAGACTAAATAGGTGCATGTTTTTGTCAGTTTATGCACCTTTAGTTTCAGACTCCCCTCACTTCATCAGAAGAATCCTGGGGGATGAGAGAATAGGACCAAGGTCTTCTTCCTCATCACCAACACTTTGTTCTTGGCTGCTGGATTTCCCCTGCATCATGACAACTTAAAGTGAAGTGTCAAGAAGCTGGGTTGCCATGGTTGAGGTCTTAATGGTGTAGTCACTTGCTAAAGTGAGAGCCTCTTCCATATGGACCACCTGAACAGGTTCAGGGAGATCCACCTCAGTAGTAGGTGGATGATGTGGGCTAGACATGGGAGAAACAATACTCGTCTCTTCTTGAGCAGGGGAGGAGAAGAGAGACTCATGATACTCACTAAAGCCCATGTCTTCATTATCATAGAATTCAAGGTTTGGGATTGGTTGGTCTAGATCAAGAGGCTGGGGATGGTAACTGTCCCCTGAAGGTTGTTCACTAGAGTTTTGAGACTGTGAGTGAAGGTTAAGGCTGTGGGGGTTGTGAGCTCATCAGGCTGAGCATGAGGAACCTCAACATTGATCATTTGTGAGATGGGAGTGGTTTGCTCTTCAGGAGAAGTAGGAGCTCTAGTGTCCACTTCCTCCTGTATGGATGATGATATAGGGGCCCGCACAAACTGAGTAGCATGTACGGGGGTTCGTTTTGATTTTCTCTGGTAGGTGATGGTTATTTTTGGCTGTATTGGTGGTTGAGAAGTAGAAGGTGTGGGTTCAACACTAGCTGGTGCTGCTCGGTTGTCACCTTGAGCAATGAGCTCTAACATTTTTGGGACAAGGGTTGTTTCTACCCCTGAGAAGCCAGCAGTTGGCTTCCTTATAGTCTTGAAGACGCCTTGCTTCATCTATCCCATTTGGAAAGGACAAATCACCTTTTACATCATCCAGCTGAAGGTGAGTGTTTATGGATCCTGGAGTGATGAAAATTGTCCTCCCCTGCACTGTGGTAGACAATGCCTTCTCCCCATCCATGGTGACCTCTTGGCAGGTCCTCCAAAATTGCAAAAGCTGATCCTTATTAAGTGGAGGATCTATGGTAAGGGAGGTGAAGTAGTTTGATAAAGAAAGAAAACGGCAAGCCTCTGAGAAACCAGGATCTTTCTCAGAGTCTAATAGAGCAACTTGATTATGTTACCTATGAAGATGCATGGAGAAATAGGGTTGGTTTTGTCAGTCAGGGTTAGCCATTTGAGGTAGCTTTACTGTGAAGGAAGATAAGAACAAAGTTGGTTTGTGGGTGAATTTAGGTTAGTGAAAATGCAGATGAAGAAGATAGTGAAAAGAGGGGGAACCGTTGTTGTCGGTCCCACCTCTTAAAAAGTGCCCAAAAAGGTAGTTTTCTTGGATCTTGAAAATCTTCCGAAGGTAATTTTGTCTTCGAAAGTTTTAAGAAAAAGCTTCCGAAGCCAATTTTGGCTTCGGAAGATATTCCTAAGTTTGTGAAAATTTTTCTTTGGAAGGAAAATATTTAGGGAATTTTCACTTCTGTGACATGTTTGGTTTCGTAAGAGATTAAGACTTGGGAGTTTTATCTTCCGAAGAGAATAAATCTTTCGAGACTTAATTGCTTTCGGAAGAAAATTGTCCTTCAAATACATGTAAGTACTTAGAAGCATATTTAAGCTTCGGAAGATATCTTAGAATTTCTTTCGTAGGAAAATCTCTTATAAATAGTTATTTGATTTGAAGACATATTTTTCTTCCGAAGAAAACTTGAAATCTTCCGAAAGAAAATATGTTTGGAAAATTTTTTAAAAATCTAAGGAATATCTTTTTAAAGATTTTCTTTCAAAATAAACTAGGCTTATGAAGGTGATAAAATAGACAACTTAGGACACACAGGTTTTAGAAATAAAGTTGATTTAAGTTTTAAGAAAATCTACTCAAAATTAATCATCCCAATAGTCGATACAAGATATTTGAATCTCTGTTCATCAAAAGCTTTAGTGAACAGATTAGCATATTGTTCATTTGTGTTAACTTTGACTAGTTTGATTAATCCTTTCTCAAAATTATCTCTAATCAAATAATACCTGATGTTGATGTGTTTAGTCCTTGAGTGCTGCACAGGATTCTCTCTAATAAAGATAACATTGTTGTTGTCTATATGAATGGGAGTCTCTTTGAAGTTGAATCCATAGTCCAGCATCTGATTCTGAATCCAAAGTACTTGAGCACAGCAGCTTGCAGTAGTAATGTATTCAGCTTCAGCAGTTGATGCAGATACATAGGATTGTTTCTTGCATTGCCAAGAGACTATCCTTCCACAAGGAATTGACATCCCCCAGATGAAGATTTTGCAGTCATATTGCAGCCACCATAGTCACTATCTGCATAGGCATACAAATTGAGGTCAGAATTCTTTGAATACCAAAGGCCAAGTTTGGGAGCACCTTTGAGACATCTAACAATCCTCTTGACAGCAACCAGATGTGACATCTTAGGATTGGCTTTATATCTTGAACAAATGCATGTGGTAAACATGATATCAGGCCTACTGGCTGTGAGATACATAAGAGACCCAATCATAGCCATGTAGAGATGTTTATCCACACACTCCCCCTCAAGATCAGGTCCATGGGAGAGGTTTCTGGCTATGGGTGTCTTTGCAACCTTACAATCAGTCATGTTGAATCTTGTAAGTATGTCTTGTACATACTTTGACTAACTTATGAAGATGCCATTGTCAACTTGCTTCACTTGATTGCCTAGAAAGAAATTGAGTTCTCCCATGGCACTCATTTCAAATCTATTCTTCATCAGTCTTTCAAAGTGTTTACAAAGCTTTGGATTAGTTGACCCAAAGATAATATCATCTACATATACTTGAACCAGCATTAAGTCATTGCCTGTTCCTTTGATGAAGAGAGTTCCATCTATAGTACCCCTCTTGTAGCCATGTTGATAGAGATACTGAGATAGTGTCTCATACCACTTTCTTGGAGCTTGGTGCTGCCTATAAAGAGCTTTATCAAGCTTACAGACATAATCAGGATGATCTGGGTCTGCAAAGCCAGGTGGTTGTTTGACATACACCTCTTCATCAATCACCCTATATAGAAAAGCACACTTGACATCAAGTTGGTAGACCTTGAAATCCTTGGATGCAGCAAATGCCAGGAATATTCTTACAGCTTCAAGTCTTGCCACAGGAGCAAAGACATCTGTGTAGTCATATCCCTCTTCTTGTGTGTATCCTTGAACAACTAGTCTGGCCTTATTATTAATGACAAGTCCTTTATTATCGTTCTTGTTTCTAAAAACCCACTTGGTTCCTATGATAGTCTTCCATTGAGGAAGAGGACATAGGTTGCAAACCTTTTGTCTTTTGAATTAAAGTAGTTCCTCTTGCATTGCTTTAACCCAACTTCCGTCTTTCAAAGCCTCATCAACCTTCTTTGGCTCTATCTGGGACAAGAAGCAAGAATATAGACAAACATTTTTGTCATGGGTTTGTCCTCTTGTTCTTACCCCTGCATCAACATTTCCAATGATGTTTGTGGTGGGGTGTGACTTGTGGATCCTGAGTTGAGGGATCATAGCTAGTTGGTTGGAAAGATCTAAATTTGAGAAATTCAGATCTGGCAATGGAGTGTCACCCACCACATCTTATCAAGAGAAGCTCCAATGAGTGTGTGACATCATTTATGTTGTCTTCTATGGAGTGGTTATCAGCATCAAGAAATTCTTGATCACTGTCACCACCTCCATTTCCTCCTATATTTGAAGCTCCTTCACCTGAGTTCTGAGCCTCTAAGCTAGAATTTGTAGGCATCTCAGATGTATCAGCTGAATTTGTCATGTCTGTGCAGATAGGATCTTCATCTGTAGGGTTAGTTACCACTGGAGCTGAGGTAGAATGCTTGTTTGTTTTTCTCACCTCAAATCTTGGGTCAGGATTTCTTGTTGATAAGTTACCTGTAGATCCAGAAACATTCTCACAAGATTTGTTAAAACAATTGGTAACTAAATCAAGATCAAACAGCCAATCAGGACCAGAACCTTTCATACTAGGAGTGTGCTTATTGAAGGTCACATTGGCTGACTCAACTACTCTAGTTTTGAGATTGTATAATCTATAAGCCTTAGATTGGGAAGAGTATCCAATAAAGTGTCTATCATCTGATTTCTCATCAAATTTGGCTACTTGATCTTTGGTATTCAAGATGGTGCAATGACATCCAAATGACCTGAGGAAACCAATAAATGGTCTCCTTTTGTGCCACAGCTCATAAGGAGTCTTACCATGAATCTTAACCACTAAAATTCTATTCTGCATATAGCTGGTTGTGTTGACAGCCTCTGCCCAGACGGTGATGGGTAGTTTAGAGTCAAACAACATGGTTCTTGCAGCCTCAATAAGTGTCCTGTTTCTCCTCTTAGCAACACCATTTTGCTGAGGAGTCCTGGGAGCACTATATTTTCTTATAATACCTTTTTCATCACAAAATGTATCAAGGATTTGGTTCTTAAATTCTATTCCTTGATCACATCTTATGGTCTTAACCTTGTGATCACATTGATTCTTAATTTTCAGAATGAAATTCTTCAAGATCTCAGGAGTCTCATCCTTAGTTCTAAGGAAAAAGACCCAAATGAATCTTGTGAAGTCATCTGTGACCACTAAACAATATGAGGTCCTTCCTAAACTCATTACACTAGTGGGGCCAAAGAGATCCATATATTATAAGTGTAGGGGAGTAGTGATAGAATTCATTTCCTTTGGCTTGTGAGACACTTTGTGTTGCTTCCTTTTCAGGCATGTAACACAGTGGTCATCACTTGTAAACTCTTTCTTTGGCATTCCAGTTACCAAATCAGTCTTAATCAATTTATTCATGTTTTTAAAGTTTACATGGCACATTCTTTTATGCCACAAGAAAGACACTTCACTACTTGCTGTAGATAGAAAACAAGAAACTTCTCTTGAGGGAAATCTTTTCTACAGGTCTATCTTGTACATGTTCCCTTTCCTGGGGGCTCTGAGTAAGTTATGCTCTTGAGGAATAACCACCCCAGGCTTGAGAACAATGCACTCTTGCTCAGTAAAGAGCATTTTATGTCTCTGATCACAAAATTGGGATACACTCAGTAGATTGTACCCAAGCTCTTTGACAAAGTTTACCTTTTTAATGCTGAGCTTACCATTTGTGACCCTGCCCCTTCTAGTAATGTAACCTCCAGCATCTCCTCCAAAAGAAACTGGCCCTCCATCAATTTTCTCAAAATTTTCAAGCAAAGAGCCATTACTTGTCATGTGCTTGGAACAACCACTATCAATGATCCATACATTCCTCTTGGTCTTTAGCTATTCCTGCACAAAAAGAGATGTTTAGTTACATTTGGAAACCCAAGCATTATTGGTCATGGGCTTTTCAAAGTTATTTGAAGACAATGTAACAGTAAGTGATCCTATGTTCAAGCTTTGAGGATCATTAGCTGTTGTTGATGAAGAACTTTCAGCCACTTGGTCTTCCTTCATCTTCCACACCATCTTTGGAAGATTAGACTTGACCTTCAACACTTCGGAAGTTTTGACAACTTGGGTCTTCTTCCTCAAAACTAAGGATGAGACCCCTGAGATCATGAAGAGTTTCATTCAAAACATGAGAATCAATGTGATCACAAGGTCAAGATCATAAGATGTAATCAAGGAACCGAATTTAAAAACCAAATCCTTGAAGTATTTTGTGATGAAAAGGATATTTCAAGACAATACAGTGCTCCCAGGACTCCTCAGCAAAATGGTGTTGCTGAGAAGAAAAATAAGACACTTATTGAAGCTACAAGAACCATATTGTCTGACTCTAAACTACCCATCACCTTCTGGGCAGAGGCAGTCAACATTACCTGCTATGTGCAGAATAAAGTTTTAGTAGTTAAGACTCATGGTAAGACTCCTTATGAGCTATGGCACAAAAGGAGACCTTTTAGTGGTTTCCTGATCTAGTTATCGAGACTCAATCAAAAACAAATTATTATATTGGTCTTAGCTACCTGTATTGTGTAAGGGTAAGTAAGTTCGTCGCCACAGGGAATATGTGGAGAGTGTTTAACAATATGACTCTATTAACTTAAAGACATGAACTTTATAATTAAAGATAAGAACTTAGGATGAAATTAATAACAATATTTCAAAAAGCAACAAACTTTGAAATGAAATTAATTAAATAATAAGAAACAATCACTTCCGGGTTTTCAATTCTGTAAGATCAATGGGTTCTCAATTGTACTTTAGGGTTGCATAACACAACTCAAGATCTTAGCTTTTGATTGAAGTGATAACCAAGGAACAATCTTTTAAGACTCGTTCATTCACAAAGTTACCAATTCATTTATATCAAGTTACCTACTTGTCTTAATGAGCTAACGATGCAAGGAAACCGAAAACTGATGATAAAGCAAATAACTTTCTTTATAAATAAATTGTTTAACTCAATCAAAACCTTCAATCACTTTGAATCACATAGTGTTCAACATAAAAAACCCTAAACATGACTAACCATCTCACTTGGTAAGAACTATCCACCCGAAAGAAATTACGAACGAACTAGCCACTCATGGTCTTCATTGAATCTTCAATCTTGTTTTGATGATGATCAATAATGATTTGGGATGAATGGGAAGGCTTGAGATCACCACAAATCAGCTTAGAATCGTCAAGAATTGAGATTGAAAGTTCCTCCCCAAATTAGGGTTGGATTGTGTTTAAATAACTTCATGATCCACAAAATTCGGAAGGTTATTGGTGACCGGCGTATGATACGCCGACCCTGGGCATATCATACGCCCCCTCAGCACTCCTACACCAAACTTTCTATTATTTTTTCCAAATACGCCCACTGATACGCCGCCCATACGCTGACCGACGTATTATACGCCCATACCCGGCGTATCACATGCCGATACACCAAAATTTATGCCTTTTTTGTAACTTTTGATGTTTACATCTTTAGTTCTTGTAGTTTCGTGTTTGGTTTCTTTTACTTCCAACTAAGATTGTTTAGGCTTCAAACACCTATAAACAAAACACAACCAAAGTAATCACATTCCACAATAACAACGATATAAAATCACATAATTAGATCAATTAAGCCTTGAATTATTATCACGTGATCACATCCCCACACTTAACCTTTTGTTTGTCTTCAAAAAAACGTGTTTGCATAATTCACCTTAATTAATCAAACATGCTAAGTTATCACAACTTTGTATAAGTTAAGGTCCCAAGGCATACTATGTTTTAAACTTAGAATCTTTAGTTGGCAAAACTTCACCCTTTGCTTCAAACATTCATGCATTCACATTCCTTACAATGAACAGTCCTCTCGGTTTGTTTTGTGGACTGGTGATTATATACTAGTATATCTGGAACTCTCAAACCAAGAATGTACATTTTCACCATAAGCTCGTGTATTACTCATATCAGCATCAATTAACACAATATAATGCATAAATCAAGAGGTCTTTTATGGGTTGTAATGTTAGGCTAAGGTTTAAGGTGGGATAGAAAGGGATTTTGGGTAACGGCAAATAAAATCCAATTTAAACATGATAGATGTCATGTTTATTAATTTATATCCTCTAATTGTAGTCATATCATATAATTCTCATAGTATTTTTGTTGCTTCATATTTTGGTAATTTTGACCTCATATTTAGCCTTTTTTTTCTTTTTCTCTTTTTTATATATATATCTATATAACCAAATTCAAACCACACATACTATTATTGCACTAATACTTAAAAGACACTTCTAGACAAGTCATGGATTGGACTTCATCACCCAAGGTTTCATAAAAGGCTAAGGCTTTTTTATAGGCTTATTGTGTTGGGTTATTCAAATGATAAGTTGGGGCTCAACATGGTGTCTAAAGGAAATTTATCAAGGCATGGAATTCAAAAGAAAAGGGTCCATAAATGGTTCATTCCTAATGCCTCTATCATATTCATGCACATATTGGTTCATGATCTTGACAAGGATCAAGTACACGAGTTCTAACTTAAATGCACATTGTGGTCTCCCTCATTATGCAAAAATATAAAGCAAATCAAAATATTCTATGAATTGCTCAATTAGGCTCAAATTCACACGAAAACGGTGGAAAAAGGTTAAAAATGTGAAGCACGTATGTCATCTACAATCGGTTCGTTTGCCTCCTAAGAATTCTACCTAAATTTCTATAAAAACTCATAATGGGAATACCTCACTATAATTTCAAAACAAGCATGCCAAGAGATCTATACATGCACAAAGAAGTGATAATTAGCCATGTATGAAAATTGTTTTAAGTCTCATGCACAATTAAGCTTATTAGAAGATTTATTTTTCAAAAAGGTTCAATTTTTTTCAATTCTTCCCTTATCCCCACACTTGAGATACATTGTCCTTAATGTATGGTAGTCAAAATTGGTATTTTCATAACATAAGGAAGTAGATTCTTAAATTCATTCCAGTTATTACAAATCAAGACTTTTCATCGCGAAGAGAGACTAGTATGCCATATCCTAACATATGATCAATCAATTTAAAGAAAAGCATGAAAAGAATATTGTTCAAAACCAAAGTAGTGGATAGAGCACATCGACCAGATCACAATCATTTTCAAAAGCCTTCATCAACCGACTTGTGCCTCCCCACACTTGAGTGCTTGCGTCTAGTGATTGACTGTCAAAACAAAACAAGCAAACAAAAGAAAAAAAAAGAAAAACTAATAAAAGAATAAAAACTTACTTTCGTAGGGATCATGATTGCATTTAGCATATGCAACAAGCCTTTAAACCCCTCAGTAGACCCGAGTAGACGAATTGTAGTCTTGTGAGGGTTTCTAGTGAACACACCCATAAAGTTCTCGGGTTGCCTCCCGCAAGCGCTAAGTTTTAGGTCATCAGCTAGACCTGTACCTGTCACAACTAAGGTGGTCGAAGCCCACATTTTCCTAGTGAGTTTCCAACAAACGCTCGATTATTAACACACCAGTTCAATAATTGCTTTTCAATGGTTGGCATATAAACTAAGAAGTTGTTAGGAAGCAACTTCACGATAACTTGTCCAATTTCATGAAATGTCACCTTTCTTTTCTTCATCCTTAAATCCTCTTCCTTAACTTTGTAAGTTGGAGTAATAGGTACAGGAGAAGGGTTGGAATAAACTTTGATTAACATAGTCTCTGGTTTTTTAAGAAGTGTCATGTCTTGCTCCAAAAGATTCGTAACTAGTTCTTCCATTGTTTCCCCAGCCATGGTGGATTCAATCTCTGATTCTTTTACAACCGAGGGAAGTAGTGTGGTATTTGTATCCACAACCTCCTGCATTACCCCATTTTCTAGTGATTCTTCAATCTGGATTTTCATCAAAAGCACATCACATTTTATGCTAAGGTAGTGGAGTTGTTGTTGATTTGAAAGTTGGTGTTGTGATAAACTGTCATCGATACTGGACAACATCACTTCGAATCGAGCAACCTTTCCTCCTCCTCAGATTGATAAGTATGTTGAAATTGTTTAACATTTTGGTTATCAAAATTTTCTTGTTTTTGATAAGGAAACTGATATTGATGTTGATCATAACATTGAGAAGTATTTGAGCGATTCAAGCATCCATCAGAATCTCCTTGTTTATGCCCATTAACATCCACGTATGTTGCCTGAGAGTATTCTTGATGATAGTCTTTATGATCTTCCTTATAACTTGAGCTTTGTATCATCTGTAGTTCATATTTGTTGCAATACAAATCTTACTCAAATTTATAGTTTGCCTCTGACTGATAATATCCTTCATAACATGGAGAAGATACCTCACAGAATGGATAAGATGATGGTACATCATCATAATAAACATCCAACATATATAACTTTCTTCTCGCATCTTTACACTTCTGCAAGTACTCAGGACAATCATTTGGTATGTGAACTGGACTCCCGCAACCAGTACATGAATAATAAACTTGATTCATGGTTAGTTTAAACTACTTGAGAGTAATCTGCAAGACATAAAACACCTCGCGTAGCACCACACAAAACAAAACAAAAGAAAGAAAATAAAACTAAAAAAAAAGTTACAAAAAATAACACTTTGCGCACTAATTCCCCGGCAACGGCGCCATTTTGATCTGGTTGTCGAGACTCAATCAAAAACAAGTTATTATATCGGTCTTAGCTACCTTTATTATGTAAGGGTAAGTAAGGTCGTATCCATAGGAAATATGTGGAAAGTGTTTAATATTGTGACTCGATTAACTTAAAGACACGAACTTTGAAATTAAAGATTAGAATTTTTGATGAACTTAATAACACTATTTCAAAAAGCAACAAACTTTGAAATGAATTTGATTAAATAATATGAAACAATCACTTCCGGGTTTCCAATTCTACAAGATCAATGGGTTATCAATTGTACTTTAGGGTTGCATAACACGACTCAAGATCTTAGCTTTTGATTGAAGTGATAATCAAGGAACAGTCTTTTAAGACTCGTTCAATCACAAAGTTACTAATTCATCTATATCAAGTTACCTACTTGTCTCAATGAGCTAACGATGCAAAAAAACCGAAAACTGATGATAAAGCAAATAACTTTCTTTATAAATAAATTGTTTAACTCAATCAAAACCTTCAATTACATTTAAGCACAAAGTGTTCAACATAAAAAACCCTAAACATGACTAACCATCTCATTTGGCAAGAACTATCCACCCGAAAGCAATCATGAATGAACTAGCCACTCATGGTCTTCATTAAATCTTCAATCTTGTTTTGATGATGATCAATAACGATTTGGTATGAATGGGAAAGCTTGAGATCACCACAAATCAGCTTAGAATAGTCAAGAATTGAGCTTGGAAAGTTCCACCCCGAATTAGGGTTGGAGTGTGTTTAAATAACTTCAAGATCCACAAAATTTGGAATGTTGTTGGTGACCGGCGTATGATACGCCGACCCTGTACGTATCATACACCCCCCTCAGCACTCCTAAGCCCAACTTTCTGTTATTTTTTTCAAATACGCCCACTGATACGCCTACCGACGTATTATATGCCCAAACCTGGCGTATCATACCCCGGCACACCTAAATTTGTGCATTTTTGTAACTTTTGATGTTTACATCTTTAGTTCTTGTAGTTTCATGTTTGGCTTCTTTTACTTCCAATTAAGCTTGTTTAGGCTTCAAACACCTATAAACAAAACACAACCAAAGTAGTCACATTCCACACTAACAACGATGTAATATCACATAATTAGATCAATTAAGCCTTGAATTATTACCACGTGATCATTTCCTCAGATCATTTGAATGTCCTTGCACCATCTTGAAGACCAAGGATCAAATAGCCAAATTTGATGAGAAATTAGATGATGGAAATTCCATTGGATACTTGTCCCAAGCTAAGGCTTATAGAGTATACAATCTTAGAACTACAGTAGTTGAAGAGTCAGCCAATCTGACCTTCAATAAACATACACCCAGTGTGAAAGGTTCTAGTCCTGATTGGCTGTTTGATCTTGATTTAGTTACCAACTGTTTTAACAAATCTTATGAGAATGTTTCAGGATCTACAGGTACCTTATCAACAGAAGATTCTGATATAATATTTGAGCTGAGAAGACCAAGTGTTCAAACTACTTCAGCTCCAGTTGTAAGTAGTCCTGTAGTTGGAAATCCTATCAGCATAACAATGACAAATTCTTTAGCTAATACATTTAACGTGCTTGTAAATTCTAGCATAGAACTCAGATGAAGGAATTTTTAATGTATGAGGAGATGGTGGTGGTGATAGTGATTAAGAATTTCTTGATGCTGATAACTACTCCATAGAAGACAACATCAATGATGTAACACAATCATTGGATCAAGTCTCACTTGATAAGTGTGTTAATATGGTGGATGATTCTCAAGCACCAGATCTGAATTTCACCAATTTAGATCTTTCCAAATAACTTGCTGTGATTCCTTAACTGAGAATCCACAAGTCTGGGTGAGAATTAAGACTAGGTGAGAACAAGATGACAAACCCATGATAAATATTTTTGTCTTCACTCTTGTTTCTTGTCCCAGATAAAGCCTAAGAAGATTGAAGAGGCTTTGAAAGATGGAAGTTGGGTTGAAGCAATACAGGAGGAGCTGCTTCAATTTAAGAGACAGAGGGTTTGGAATCTATGTCCTCTTCTTCAAGGGAAGACTACCATAGGTAACAAGTGGGTATTTAGGAAGAATAAGGATGATAGAGAACTTGTCATCAAGAACAAGGCAAGATAGGTTGTTCAAGGATACACACAAGAAGAAAGGATTGACTAGACAGATGTTTTTGCTCCTATAGCAAGAATTGAAGCTGTTAGAATATTCTTGGCTTTTGCTGCATCCAAGGATTTCAAGATCTACCAACTTAATGTAAAGTGTGCCTTTTTATATGGGGTGATTGATGAGGAGTTGTATGTCATACAACCACCTGGCTTTGCAGACGCAGATCATCCTGATTATGTCTGCAAGCTTGACAAATCTTTTTATGGGCTGTATCAGGCTCCAAGGAAGTGGTATGAGACACTATCACAGTATCTCTATCAACATGGATACAAGAGAGGTACTATTGATGGAACACTCTTAATCAAAGGAACAGGAAATGACTTGATGCTGGTTAAGTTTATGTAGATGATATAATCTTTGGGTCAACTAATCCAAAGCTTTAAAAAGACTTTGAAAAGCTGATGAAGAATAGATTTGAAATGAGTGCCAGGGGAACTCAATTTCTTTCTCGGAATTCAAGTGAAGAAAGTTAACAATGGTATCTTCATATACCAGTCAAAGTATTTACAAAACATACAAAGTTTCACATGACTGAGTGCAAGGTTGCTAAGACACCCATAGCCAAAAACCACTCTCTAGGAAAAGATCTTGAGGGGGAGTGCATTTATGAATATTTATACAGGGCTATGATTGGGTCTCTTATGTACCTCACTGCCAGCAGGCTAGATATCATGTTTGCTACATGCATTTGTGCAAGATATCAAGCCAACCCAGGATGTCACACCTGGTTGCTGTGAAGAGAATTCTCAGATATCTAAAAGGTGCTCCCAAATTAGGCCTTTGGTATCTAAAGAATTCTGACTTCAATCTGTATGCATATACAGATAGTGACTATGGTGGCTGCAATATGAATGCCAAGTCAACATCTGAGGGATGTCAATTTATTGGTGGAAGGATAGTCTCATGGCAATGCAAGAAGCAATCCTGTGTATCCACATCAACTGTTGAAGCTGAATACATTGCTGCTGTAAGCTGCTGTGCTCAAGTGCTTTGGATTCAAAATCAGATGCTAGACTATGGATTCAACTTCAAGGAGACTCCCATCCATATAGACAACATTAGTGCTATCTCTATCATAGAAAATCCAGTTCAGCACTCAAAGACAAACACATCAACATCAGGTATCATATGATTAGAGATAATTTTGAAAAGAGATTGATAAAACTAGTCAAACATAACACAAATGAACAATATACTGATCTGTTCACAAAAGCTTTTGATGAGCAGAGATTTAAATATCTTGTATCAGCTATTGGGATGATTAACTTTGAGTAGAGTTTTCTTAAGCTAAACTCAATATTATTTTTAATAACATGTGTGTCTTTCATTGTCTATATCATCACCATATAATCCCGGTTTATTTTGGAACTTTTTAAAATGATATCCCTTAGAATTTTGAAAATTTTGGATATATTTTCCTCAGAAGACATCAAGTTGTCTTCAGAAAAAATATATGTCTTCAAAACAAATAACTACTTCTGAGAAACTAACCTTCAGAAGAAAGTTGAATATATCTTCCGAAGCTTATATTGTCACCAAGTACTTATCTGTTTTAAGGGACTATTTTCTTCCGAAAGCAATTAAGTATCGAAAGCTTTATTCTCTTATTGAATAAGATTTCTGATGTTTGATATCTTTCGAAGCAAAATCTATCTAGGAAGTAAAAATACTCTAACTATTTTTCTTCTGAAGCAAAATTCTTAGAAAACTAAGGAATATCTTTCAAAGCCAAAAAGGGTTGGGATGTTTTTCTCAAACCTTCCGAAGACAAATTACATTCGGAAGATTTAGACTTCCAAGAAAACTACCTTTTTGGGCACCTTTTTTAGAGGTGGGACCGACTTCTGGATTTCAAAGTTTATCCGTTTGCATTAACTTTATCTCAAATCCACACCATATAATATTTGTACAATGGTTCCCCCTCTTTCACTTTCTCTTTCATTTGCAAGATTCAAACCCTAAATTCACCCATAAACCAGCCTTGTTTTTACCTTCTTCATCTCAAAGTTACTCAAAATGGGCTACCCTGATCCCCAAAACCAATAGGATTTCTCCATGCACATACACAGGCAACATAATCAAGTTGCTCTGTTGACGTCCGAGAAAGATCCTGGTTTCTCAGATGTTTTTCGCTTCTTATCTCTAACCAACTACCTCACTACACTCACAATCGACCCTCCATTATACGAAGATCAACTTTTGGAGTTTTAGAGGACTTGGCAAGAGGTTATCTTGGATGGTGGAAAGGTGCTATCTGCCACAGTGCAGGGGAGGACGGTATTCATCACTCCTGCCACCATCAACACTTATCTAAGACTGGATGATGAAGAGGGTGACTTGTCCTTCCCTTAGTCTGCTATTAATAACTCATTCTGGCAGATGGGCTATGAACGGGACTACTCCATAAGAACCTTTAGAAAGGGCAAGGTCTCATACAAATGGAAGTACCTCCTCCATGTGTTTATCCACTCCTTATTAAACAAACATGGAGGATGGGACCGAATTCCTGAATACCTTTCCTACATAGTTCATGGAATGGTTCAAGGGATCAAGTTCTGGTATTCTTAATTTGTATATACAAATCTACTTGCAAACTTGGACCCTTTAGAATATTATATGTTCTCTAGATATGTTCAGTACATTCGTAAGTATGAACTGGGCTCACGGTTTAGGGGAATAGGTAATTTTTTAAATTGGGACAGTTGAAGCCTGACATCTTCAAGACAATAAGAAAACCAACTACTGGTTTCTTAGAGGTAGAAACACCCTTGGTCCTAAAAACGTTAGAGCTCATTGCTCAAGGTGACAACTTGGTAGCACCAGCCAATGTTGAACCCACACTTTCTACATCTGCAATCCCCACACAGCCACAAACCACCATCACCTACCAAAGAAAATCCAAACAAACCCTTGCTCAGTCTACTCAGGTGGAGCAGGCCCCCAAATCACCAACCATGCAGGAAAAAGTGAACACTAGAGCTCCCACTTCTCCTGAGGAGAAAACCATTCCCATTGTTTCTATGATTAGTGCTGAGGTTCCTCATGCTTAGCCTGATGAGCTCACAACCCAAACCTTAAGCCTTCACTAAGAGTCTGAAAACTCTAGTGATCAACCTTCAGGGGAAAGTTACCATCCCCAGCCACTTGACCATAACCAACTAATACCTAACATTGAATTCTTTGATGATAAAGATATAGGATTCAGTGAGTACCATGAATCTCTCTTCTCCACCCATGCTTAAGGAGAGATTAGTGCTCCTGATTCACCTATATCCAGCCCACATCATCCACCCACAACTGACGTGGACCTCCCTGAACCTGTTCAGGAGGCCCATATGGAAGAGGCTCTCACTTTTGCAAGTGACTACATCATTCAGACCTCAACCATGGCAACTCATCCCATTGACACTTCTTTTGAAGCTGTCAATGTGTAGGGGAAAACCAACAGCCAAGAAGCTTAAGCTGGTGATGAGGAAGAAGACCTTGGTCCTACTCTTTCACCCCCCTGTGATTCTTTTGATGAAGATAAGGGGAGTATGCAACTAAAGGTGCACAAACTCACTAAACTCTGTACCTATTTAGTTTACAAGGTTAGTCACCTAGAATCTTAAATGACTACCTTACAAAGAAGGGTCAATGACCAGCCACTTGAGATCACTGATCTCAAGGGAAAGTTAGCTAAGAGACCCATCTAGAGGACTCAACCAGGCCCACAAGAACCTATGGATGTGGTGGACCTAACTCCTAGCTCCCCTGTGTAAGAGGGTGATTCTACCAAAAAAGGGTAGAAAGTTTTACCTCAATCATAGAACCTAGGAGTTCTTCTCAGGGTATGGACATAGAGGAGTTGTCCATACTCAACAACCTCCTCAAGTCCATATTGATGTGGACTCGCTCATTCAAAGCCTGTTTGAGGAGGGTATATCAAGGGCTATGCCTACTCTTTCTCACCCTGCTGATAATCCAATAGTGGGATGGAGGTATGATGAAGAAAGGAGAGCCCTGGTAATCTCTAGGTCTTAGGGTCAACAAGAGATCTTCAACTTCTACAACCTGAGATACTATGAGATCACCTATCTAGTTGACCTCCCACTTGCCAACCCAAGTTAAAATAGGTAAGCTGCAAGGTTAGCTGATAGGATTGAATAAAGGGTGATTGAAGAGTTCAAGCTGAGAACAAGACTATATAGACAGAGGCAAGCAGGCAAGACTGTTGGCCAACTGGATGCTAAGGTGGACCCTAAGATTAGCTTTGAATGGGAAACCTTGGCTGAAGGCCCAGCAGTTGAGCCTATGAACCTTGAGACAAGAGCTGCTTCATCACCTTCAACACCCATTACTCTCAGTGAGACACCAGCTGGTGAAGGCATCTCACAGCCCCTCTCTGGCCGGAGCTTAAGTGTAGAACCAAGAAATGAAGGTGAAAGCTCTCTCCAACCTGTGTCACAGGCCTATGAGTGACAAAGGTAAAAGAAAGATGACTCCTCAGGAGATTTAGGAGGAGAAGAGAGAGAGAGGAGAGGAAGGAAAGAAGAGAGAGTTCAAGTAGGACCCTTGGCTTCATGGAAGCTGTAATCAGGGCTGGCCCCAGGCCAAGTACTCAAGATGATGAGTTAAGGGCATATAGATTAAACTATTTGGGATCCAGAAACTATAACATTGATGAACTCATCTCTCTCCTTTTGGAGCAATTAAGTGAACTGGCTGACATCAAAGTGTCAAAGGAGAGGAAGGAAGCTGAGGATGTAGAATTACTTCTCAAGATCAAAGAAGAAAGAAAGAGAAAAAGACTCTACAAAGCTCCTTCTCTCTCCCCAGTTCAAGAAAGCCTTGAGACAGAGGCGGTGGCTGCTGAATAACAAACTCAAAAAGGTAGGGAACAAGATAGACAAAACATGATAACCTACCTGAGTGCCATAGGTCTCTATCAGACATGAGACTATCTTCCCTTTCCATATGACTATATTGAGTTTGAATACCTCAAGCAGCTTGAGCAACAAGTGCAAAAAGAGCAAAAGGCTACAAAGAGGAAGACGAGGGAAGTGGCTGCAAAATCAAGAGCCATCATCAGAGCAAACTTGAAGAAATCTTCTAACAAACGGAAGATAGTAAGCTTCTTGAAGTTGTATAGATTCTCCAAAGGAAGACTTGGTCCAATATCTCTATCCACCATGGATGAGCATATTAGGTCAAGCAGAAGATCAAGAGGGGTGAGTTGGTTGACTTGCATTCTCCACCAAGTCAGGCTGCACCTGAAGCTGAGGTCAAGGTTGAACCACAAGAAACAACACAACCTGGACCTAGTGCTACATCACAGCTAGCTTCATCTTCCTATCCACAGCAAGGTCCTGATCCTTCTCCCTCTGAACCTGTGAAGGACAAGGACCTAACTAAGGAAGAAAAACAAGAGCAATCTGGTACTTCAGGCCAGTCTCCTTAGTTAAAATATAGAAAGAGGAAAAGGATGACCATCAGAAGGGAGAAGAAGAAGAAGAATTCCAAGGCATCCACCTCTACATCTTAGAATGGGTCAGAACATCTTTAGGTTGATCAAGAAGAGGCTGCTCATTCAACTCCTATTCAAGAAGAGCCTCTTACTGCTAAGAGACCCATTGTGTCTTGGATGTTTGCCAACAATCCAGACAGATGGTGTGTTACTAGAGATCAAGGAGGTCAAGACCTGTACTTCTGGCAAAACATACTTGACCTTCCTTTGTATGATCTCTATGACATGAGATGATACTTTAAGAGTCTGAGGAATCCTGACCAAATGATGATCAAAGGAATGGTCTTGATTCTGATAAGGATTGTCAATAGATAAAGATAAAGAATTAAAGGTCTTTTTAGTTTTGGTAGCATTAGCTTAGGGGGAGTTTGTAAGGAATACACTTAGAGGCTGATGCAACAAAAGAACAACCAAGAGCTCTCAGCATGCACAACTGAAGTATAAAAAAGTTACTTTAGAAGATTTAATACGACTTAGTAAATTATGCTAAGTATCAAATATTTCGAAGCCAAAGACCATATCTTCCGAACCAAAGATGAAGTCTTTCGAAGTTTCAAGGACAAAGTCTTTCGATGCCAAAGACTGATTTTGTCCAAAGACAGAGAAGACATGCTTTCTCTGAATCACCTTTGACTAAAGCTGAACCACTTTCCGCTGCCACTTCTGAAGACTCACAAACTTATATGAGTTGGTGAAAAGTCCATGCCTTTGTCATCTGTAGATTAAGGTCTTTTATCTGTAACTTTCCAAGTATGTACTTTTGTCCTTTTTGTAATAGATAAGGATGTGAGCTATGGCATGTCATAGTCACTAGTTAAAAGGAAATCTTCCTTTTAACTCTACATTGATCTTGTTGTCTAGATTAGTGTTTTTAGCTTTCCTTCAAAGTATGGCCAGCTGTAGGATGTAGTATAAAGTGTGTCAAGTACTTGTATCTTTATGTTTGCTTTGTAACACTGGTAAGAACATGAGAGCAATATACATCATTCTTGAAAACCATATTTGAGTGTTCTTGTTCTTGTTCTTTTACTTGTGTTTATTGTTTCATTACTTGCCAGTTTCCTATTTGATCTGCTAAGTGTTTCATATATCTCCACCTTGTAAAACTGTTGTTTTGACCACCCTTCCTGGTCCTGCAAGGTTGCATGTCAGAAGGATGAGTATGTAGTATTGGGGGTAAAATGTGTTTGCAAGAAGAATTAATGAAAAACTAATATGACATGTTAACGCGACTTTCATGTGGAAAGGATGACTATCAGCGTTGGACACTGTGTTAAATTTCCTTTAAAAAACTTAATCTGTCACATATATAAAACTTAGGATTTACATGATTCTTATCTTTAACATAACATAATAGGTACTTTATCTACAAAAAAAACCTATCAGAGCTAGAACCTTAGTCTTTATCGTTCCAGGTAGCCTTCACTTCCATGCCAAACTATCATCTTTGCTCTGACACATAGATTAACCTAATATATGCATACCAAAATATTGGTGTTGCTAAGTAAGTTTGGGTTTTACTTTATGATATATTTGTAAACATACATGGAAATACATGATTTTTATTATATTTTAGAGGATTTTTGTAGGCACTTTATAAAAATTTTGATGCTTAACTAATAGTTTTCAACCTCGTATGAAATAATAGAGGAACAAAGGTTAAGAAAGCGAAAACAATGAAAATATGATTAGATTTGGATCGATACGGGAAACGAAATAAGACTGTTGTCCATTGAAGACCATGGTCGATCGCCAAGCCTAATAGTAGCGGTTCACAATGAAAAGGGGTACATAGAAACCCTAATCGATCTCATAGCGAACTGCCAAACAACTCAAACTATCCACCACCGACCCAGTCAACGACAGAATAATAGATAACGATTGAGTGTTAGAACATGATTAGCAGACCGCCAAGCTTTTCCTTAGTGGTTTGCGATGGACTCATCGAAACAAACTTCCTTCTACTTTGAATTTTTGAAGACCTTAAACAAAATTTTACTCATTCATTTGAGATACGTTCTTGAGGAACGACTCAAGGGAGCAATCAAATGCATTGAAAGGCTGGAATCAAATGTTAGAAGCTTTGGAGTTGAAGAACAAAATGCACAAGCTTTTGAGTTGACTTTGTTATATTATTTGATTACATTTTTCAGTTTTTAACACTTGTGTTTATCATGGTTGCTAATGTAATTTTATAGTTGTCGTTCTTAATCATAATGAGTAGCTTACTTATTTTAAACTACTTATTTTTCAGTTTATTGACTTAATGGTTATATATTATTAAAAAATTCATTTTATGCATGATTGTAGATGTTGTTTGATAGTGATTTGTGATTAATGTTTGATGCTTGATCCTCATGCTTGGTTATTTAATGGATTTTTATTGGTTGAATATGTTAACATGTTAAAGTTTCTTACTTTGTGTTTGTGATGA
This sequence comes from Flaveria sonorensis, assembly GCA_025506505.1. Classification (NCBI taxonomy): domain Eukaryota; kingdom Viridiplantae; phylum Streptophyta; class Magnoliopsida; order Asterales; family Asteraceae; genus Flaveria; species Flaveria sonorensis. The sequence continues at coordinate 49,658,070 of CM046426.1, forward strand.
TTATGTGACTTAGTTAGGAAATATTAGTCATGAGATTTGAGTTGTAACTTTAATAAAAATTATTTTTAACCAACTTTTAGTTCGGGAGGTGAAAAGGTGTCAACCTCACAAAGTTTTCTTGTTTAATTGGTTTAAAATTGCACAGGAGTGAGTTTTGCCTAATAAATTTTAAAACTTGTGATTTTGTCTTTGATCATGTTAACTTGAATTATTTCATATCTTTGAATTCATAAATGGGTTTTTGGGTGTTCTGTTATTGAGACTGAGTGGTAAAATAGCTTTTGGATACATCAACATATTAATAGTAGTGAGACTAGGAGGTGAACTATCCTAATTAAAACCAATGAGCTTCCTAAGACTACTAGGAATTTAATAAGTGGGTTAGTGAGTTTGGGAGGAGATCTAACATGTTTTTTTTATTCCTAAATAGTTAGGGTATATGCAGGACGGGTTAAAGGGATGGTCAATACAATCAGTTTCATAATGAGGAGAGATTTAGATCATTAACCAGATCAAATAGGGAACCTGGTTTATGTTTGAAAGATACTAAGAACACAAGTAAAACAATGAGATAGAATTAAGAACAAGAACAGATTAATATGGTTTTCAAGAATGTTGTATATTGCTCTCAAGTTCTTTTATAAGTGTTACAAAGCATATTTAGAAATACAAGGACCTAAGATATTTTATACTACATCCTATAGCTGGCTATACTTTGAAAGCCAGCTGGAAACACTAATCTAGACAACAAGATCAATGTAAAGTCAAAAGACACATTGCCTTTTGACTAGTGACTATGACATGCCATAGCTCACATCCTTATATATTACAAAAAGGATAAAAGGTACAAAGTAGGAAGTTACAAACTTAAGACCCTAATCTATAGTTTACTAAAGCATGGATCTTTTCATTAACTTGTATAAGTTGGTGAGTCTTCAGAGTTGCAGTGAAAACTAAGTCAGCTTTATGTAAAAGTACATCAGAGAAAGCATGTCTTCTTTATCTTCGGAAAAAATCAGTCTTCACTTCATTGGCTTCGGAAGACTTTATCTTTGAAGCTTTAGAGGACTTCATCTTTGGCTTTGGAAGATTTGGTCTTTGGCTTCAGAAGATTTTACACTTAGAATAATTTCTGTGATAAGTGTAAAACTTCCGAAGTAACTTCTACCTTGTACATCAGTGCATGCATGCAGGAAGCTCTTTGGATGTATTGGCTTCTTTGGTTGCATCAACCTTCTAATATAACCTTACAAACTCCCCCTAGGCTGATGCTACCAAAACAGAGAAGGTTATTCAGATATTGACAGTCCTCATTAGGATCAAGACCATACCTTTCTTCATCATCTGGTCAGGATCCCTCAGACTCTCAAAATACCTCCTCATATAATAGAGATCATGTAGAGGAAGATCAAGCATGTCTTGCCAGAAATAGACATCTTGACCTCCTTGATCTCTAATGACATACCATCTGTCTGGATTTTCTACAAATGTCTAGGACAAGACGGGTCTTCTGATGCGAGAGGCTGTGCTTGAGTTGGAGTTGATGTAGCAGCCTCTTTTTGCACTTCCTCAGGGTGCTCTGACTCTTCCTAAGGTGTGGAAGTGGATGCCTTGGACTTCTTCTTAGAAACACTCTTCATGGCTATCCTTTTCCCCCTCTTTAAAGTCTTTAACTAAGAGGATTGGTCTTCAGCACCAGGTTGTTCTACTGTGTCTCTCTCAGTTGGTTCTCTTCTCTCACAGGTTTAGAAGGAGAGAGAAAAGGACCTTGTTGTTGATCAAAAGATGAAGTTGGTTGAGATGCAGCTCTAGGTCCAGGTTGTGTTGTCTCAGTGGGTTCAGCCTTGACCTCAACTTCAAGTTGAGTTAGACTTGGTGGAGAATGCAAGTCAACAAGCTCTCCCTTCTTAATCTTCTGCTTGATCACCCTGATGTGCTCATCCATACTGGATAGAGATATTGGACCAAGCCTCCTTCCAGAGAATCCATACAGCTTCAAGAAACTCATCATCCTTTGTCTATCAGCAGACTTCTTTTGGCTCTTTTGGATGATGGGTCTTGACTTTGCAGCTTCTTCCCTTAGTTTTTTCTTAGCAGCCTTTTGTTCTTTGATGACTTGTTGCTCCAGCTGCTTAAGATACTCAAATTCAACATACTCATATGATAAGGGAAGAAGTGCAGATGCCTGATAGAGGCCCATTGGCACTCAGATAGTTGATCATGCTCAGTCTATCAGCTTCATTGTCTACCTGAGGTTGTGCAGTTGCCACAGCCTCTGTCTCAGGACTTTCTTGAACTGAGGAGAGGGTAGGAGCAAACTTGTAGAGCCTTTTCTATCTCCTTTCTTTCTTGATCTTGAGGAGTAATGCTGCATCCTCTACCTCCATCCTCTCCTTAGACAACTCCTTGTCAGCCAATTCATTTAGTTCATCTAAGGGAAGAGAGAGTAGTTCCATATTGTAGTCTCTGGTCCCCAAATAGTTTATCCTGGCTGCCCTCAACTCATCATTTTGAGTGTTTGGCCTGGGGTAGCCTTGATAGCAGCTTCCATGAAGCCTGGGGAACCATTTGAACTCTCTCCCCTTAGCTTCCTCTTCCTCTCTCTTTTCTCCTCCTCGATCTCCTTAGGAGTCATTTTCCTTTTCCCTTTGTCACTGACAGGCCTTGGTGACTCAGGGTTGAGAGAGCTTTGGCCTTTATTGCTTGGTTCAGCAGTCAAACTCTGGCCAGAAAGAGACTGTGAAGCACCTTCACCAGCTGGTGCCTCACTGAGGGTAATGGGTGCTGAAGACGTTCCTGTCTCAAGGTTCACATGTTGAACTTCTGGGCCTTTAGTCAAGGCTTCCCCTTCGAAGCTAATCTTAGGGTCCATCTCAACATCCAGTTAACCAAAAGTCTTACCTGCTAGCCTCTGTCCATATAGTCTTGACCTCAGCTTGAATTCTTCGAGCACCTTTTCTTGAATCCTATCTACTAACCTAGCAGCCTGCTTGTTTTGACTTTGATTGGAAAATGGAAGGTCAATCAGATAGGTGCACTCATAGAATCTCAGTTTGGAAAAGTTGAAGATTTCTTGTTGCCCCTGAGATCTAGAGATTACCAGAGCTCTTCTATTAGTGTCATACCACCATCCCATTATTGGATTCTCAAAGTGATAAGATGGGGTAGGCATAGCTCTGGGAATACCCTCCATACACAAACTTTGTATGAGTGTCCACATCCATGTAGACTTGAGAAGGTTGCTGAGTATGGATAATTGCAAGTAAGGGAGGTGAATCCTCAAAGTCCATACTCTGTGAAGAACTCCCAGGTTCTGTGATTGCTTGGACTTTCTCCCACATTTTGGTAGCATCACCCTCTTGCATAGGTGAGTTAGGGGCTAGGTCTATTAGATCCATAGGTTCTTGTGTTCTTGGTTGAGTCCACCTTAAAGGTCTCTTAGCTAGTTGTTCCTTGAGATCAAAAATCTCAAGTTGCTGATCATTGACCCTTCTTAGCAAGGTAGTCACCTAAGAATCCAAGTGACTAACCTTTGAGACTAAATAGGTGTAGGTGTGAGTCAGCTTTTACACCTTTAGTCTTATGTTTCCTTCATCTTCATCAGAAGAATCATGGGGGGATTAGAGAATAGGACCAACGTCTTCTTTTTCATCACCAACACTTTGTTCTTTGCTGCTGGATTTCCCCTTCATCATGATAGCTTCAAGTTAAGTGTCAATAGGCTGGGTTGCCATGGTTGAGGTCTTAATGATGTAGTCACTTGCTGAAGTGAGAGCCTCTTCTATATGGACCTCCTGAATAGGTTCTGGGAGATCCACCTTAATAGTAGGTGGATGATCTGGGCTAGACATGGGAGAAACAGAAGTACTCATCTCTCCTTAAGCAAGGGAGGAGAAGAGAGACTCATGATACTCACTGAATCCCATGTCTTCATCATCATAGAATTCTAGGTTGGGAATTGGTTGGTTCAGATTAAGAGGTCGGGGATGGTAACCGTCCCCTGAAGGTTTTTCACTAGAGTTTTGAGACTCTGAGTGAAAGCTTAAGGATTGGGGGGTTGTGAGCTCATCCGGCTGAGCATGAGGAACCTTAGCACTGATCATTGGTAAGATGGGAGTGGTTTGCTCCTCAGGAGAAGTGGGAGCTCTAGTGTCCACTTCCTCCTGTATGGGTGGTGAGATAGGAGCGTGCACAAACTGAGTAGCATGTGCAGGGGTTCGCTTGGATTTTCTTTGGTAGATGATGGTTATTTGTGGTTGTATAATTGGTTGAGAAGTAGAAGGTGTATGTTCAACACTAGCTTGTGCTGCTAGGTTGTCACCTTGAGCAATGAGCTCTAACATTTTTAGGACAAGGGCTGTTTCTACGCCTGAGAAGCCAACAATTGGCTTCCTCATAGTCTTGAAGATGTCGGGCTTCATCTGTCCCAATTTTAGAACATTACCTGTTCCCCTCAACTGGGAGCCCAGTTCACAGTTGAGAATGTGCAGGACATATCTAGGAAACATGTAATATTTTATGGAGTCCAAATTTGCAAGTAAATTAGTGTACACAAATCGTGAATACCTGAACTTGACTCCCTAAACAGTTCCATGGACTATAAAGGAAAGATCTTCAGGAATCTGGTCCCATCCTCAATGTTTGTTAGATAAACTGGGATAACCACATGGAGAAGGTACTTCCACTGAGAGGAGACCTTCCCTTTTCTGAAGGTTCTGACTAAGAAGTCACCTTCATAGCCCATCTGTCCAAAGGACTGGTTATCAGCAGATTTAGGGAAACACAAGTCACCTTTTGCATCATCCAGCTGAAGGTGAGTGTTTATGGAGGCTGGAGTGATGAAGATTGTCCTCCCCTGCACTATGACAGAGAGTGCCTTCTCCCTATCCATGGTGACCTCTTGGTAGGTCCTCTAAAATTCCAACAAATGATCCTCATAGAGTGGAGGTTCGATGGTGAGGGAGGTGCAGTAGTTTGATAGAGTGAGAAAGCGGCAAACCTCTGAGAAACCAGGATCTTTCTTAGAGTTCAACAGAGCAATTTGATTATGTTGCCTGTGAAGTTGCATGAAGAAATCAGGTTGCTTTCTGCGATTAAGGTTGGCAATTTTAAGGTAGCTTTGTTGTGAAGGAAGATAAGAACAAGGGAGGTTTGTGGGTGAAATTAGGTTAGAGAAATTATAGATGAAGAAGATAGTGAAAATAGGGGGAACCGTTGGGTGTATATATACAAAAATGGATTTGAGACAAAGTTAATGTGAAAGGATAAACTTTGAAATTCAGAAGTCGGTCCCACCTTTGAAAATGTACCCAAGAAGGTAGTTTTCTTGGAAGTATAAAATCTTCCGAAGGTAATTTTGTCTTTGGAAGTTTTAAAAAAACCTTCCGAAGACAATTTGGCTTTGAAGATATTCCTAAGGTTTGTGTGAATTTTTCTTCGGAAGGAAAATACTTAGAGAATTTTCACTTCTGAGACATGTTTGGTTTCGGAAGAGATTAAGACTTGGAAGTTTCATTCTAAAGAGAATAAATCTTCCGAGACTTAATTGATTTCAGAAGAAAATTATCCTTCAAATACATGTAAGTACTTAGAAGTATATTTAGGCTTCGAAAGATATATTAGAATTTCTTCCGAAGGTAGATGACTTATGAGTAGTTATTTGATATGAAGACATAATGTTCTTCCGAAGACAACTTGATGTCTTCCAAAAGAAAATATGTTTGAAAAAATTTACAAAAATCTAAGGAATATCATTTAAAAATTTTCTTTCAAAGGAAACTGGGCTTATGAATGTGATAATATAGACAACTTAGGACACACAGATTTTAGAAATAAAATTGATTTAAGTTTAAAAAAATCTACTCAAAATTAATCATCCTAATAACTGATACAAGATATTTAAATCTCTGTTCATCAAAAGCTTTAATGAACAAATCAGCATATTGTTCATTTGTGATAACTTTGACTAGTTTGATTAATCCTTTTTCAAAATTATCTCTAATCAAATGATACCTGATATTGATGTGTTTTGTCCTTGAGTGTTGCACAGGATTCTATGTAATAGAGATAGCACTGTTGTTATCTATGTGAATAGGAGTTTCTTTGAAGTTGAATCCATAGTCTAGCATCTGATTCTGAATCCAAAGCACTTGAGCATAGCAGCTTGCAGCAGCAATGTATTCAGCTTCAGCAGTTGATGTAGACACATAGGAATGTTTCTTGCATTGCCAAGAGATTATCCTTCCATAATTGACATCCCCCAGAGTTATACTTTGCGGTCATGTTACAGCCACCATAGTCACTATCTATATAGGCGTACAGACTGAAGTTAGAATTCTTTGGATACCAAAGGCCAAGCTTGGGAGAACCTTTAAGATATCTAAGAATGTTCTTGACAGTAACCAGGTGTGACATCTTAGGGTTGGCTTGATATCTCGCACAGATGCATATGGCAAACATAATATCAGGCTTGCTGGCTATGAGGTACATAAGAGACCCAATCATAGACCTATAGAGATGTTCATCCACACACTCGCCCTCAAGATCAGGTCCAAGGGAGTGGTTTCTAGCTATGGTGTCTTAGCAACTTTACAATCAGTCATGTTGAATCTTGTAAGTATGTCTTTTACATACTTTGAGTGACTTATGAAGATGCCATTGTCAACCTACTTCAGTTGAATTCCTAGAAAGAAATTGAGTTCCCCTATGACACTCATTTCAAATCTATTCTTTATCAGCTTCTCAAAGTCTTTGCAGAGCTTTGGATTAGTTGAACCAAAGATAATGTCATCTACATAAACTTGAGCCAGCATCAAGTCATTCCCTGTTTCTTTGATGAAGAGAGTTCCATCTATAGTACCTCTCTTGTAGCCATGCTGACAGAGATACTGAGATAGTGTCTCGTACCACTTCCTTGGAGCTTGGTGCAGCCCATAAAAAGCTTTATCAAGCTTGCAAACATAATCAGGATGATCTGGGTCTGTAAAACCAGGTGGTTGTTTGACATATACCTCCTCATCAATCACCCCATAAAGAAAAGCACACTTGACATCAAGTTGGTAGACCTTGAAATCCTTGGATGTAGCAAAATCTAGGAATATTCTGACGGCTTCAATTCTTGCTACTGGAGCAAAAACATCAGTGTAGTCTATCCCTTCTTCTTGTGTGTATTCTTGAACAACATGTCTTGCCTTGTTCTTAATGACAATTCCTCTGTCATCCTTCTTGTTCCTAAAAAACCACTTGGTTCCTATGGTAGTCTTCCCTTGAGGAAGAGGACATGGATTCCAAACCTTTTTTCTTTTGAATTAAAGCAACTCCTCTTGCATATCTTCAATCCAGCTTCCATCCTTTAAAGCCTCATCAACTTTCTTTGGCTATATCTGGGATAAGAAACAAGAGTATAGAAAAACATTTTTGTCATGGGTTTGTCTTCTTGTTCTCACCCCTGTGTCAATATCTCCAATGATATTTGTGGTAGGGTGTGACTTGTCAATATCTCCAATGATATTTTTGTTAGGAGAAGCTTGATCCAATGAGTGTGTGACATCATTGATGTTGTCTTCCATGGAGTGGTTAACAGCATCAAGAAATTCTTGATCATTATCACCACCACCATTTCCTCCTACATTTGAAGTTCCTTCATTTGAGTTTTATGCCTCTGAGCTAGAATTTGTAGTCACCTCAGATGCATCAGCTGAGTTTGTTATGGTTGTGCTGATAGGAACTCCATCTACAGGGTTAGTTAACAGTGGGGATGAAATGGTTTTCTTGTTTGGTCTTCTCAACTCAAATCTTGGATCAAGATCACCTGTTGATAAGCTACCTGTAGATCCTGAAACATTCTCACAAGATTTGTTAAAACAGTTGGTAACTAGATCAAGATCAAACAGCCAATTACGACCAGAACCTTTCACACTAGGAGTGCGCTCATTGAGGGTCACATTGGCCAACTCCTCAACTACTCTAGTTCTGAGATTGTATACTCTATAAGCTTTAGCTTGGGAAGAGTATCCAATAAAGTGTCAATCATCTGATTTCTCAGTAAATTTGGCTACTTGATCTTTGGTATTTAAAATGGTGCAAGGACATCCAAATGATCTAAGAAAACCAATGAAAGGTCCCTTTTGTTCCATAGTTCATAAGGAGTCTTACCATGAGTCTTGACAACTAAACCTCTGTTCTGCACATAGCAGGTAGTTAACTGCCTCTGCCCAGAAGGTGATGGGCAGTTTAGACTCAGACAACATGGTTCGTGCAGCCTAAATAAGTGTCCTGTTTCTCGTCTCAACAACACCATTTTGCTAAGGAGTCCTGGGAGCACTATATTGTCTTGTAATACATTTTTCATCACAAAATGTTTCAAGGATTTGGTTCTTAAATTCTGTTCCTTGATCATATCTTATGGTCTTGACCTTGTGATCACATTGATTCTCAATTTTCAAAATGAAGTTCTTTAAGATCTCAGGAGTCTCATCCTTAGTTCTAAGGAAGAAGACTAAAGTGAATCTTGTGAAATCATCTGTGATCACTAAACAATAAGAGGTCCTTCCTAAACTCATTACACTGGTGGGGACAAAGAGATCCATATGTAATAAGTGTAGGGGAGTAGTGATAAAGTTCCTTTCCTTTGGCTTATAAGACACTTTGTGTTGCTTCCCTTTCAGGCATGCTACACAATGGTCATCACTTTTGGCATTTCAGTTACCAAATCATTCTTAATTAATTTATTCATGTTTTTAAAGTTTACATGGCACATTCTTTTATGCTAGAGGAAAGACTCATCACTATTTGCTTTAGATAGAAAGCAAAAAACTTCTCCTGTGGGAGATGTTTCTAGCAGGTTCATCTTGTACATGTTCCTTTTCCTAGGGGCTCTGAGCAGGATATGCTCTTAAGGAATGACCACCCCAGGCTTGAGAACAATGCACTCATGCTCAGTGAAGAGCATGTTATGTCTCTGATCACAAAATTAGGATACACTCAGTAGATAGTACCGAAGCTCTTTGATAAAGTTTACCTTTTCAATACTAAGCTTACCATTTATGATATTGCCCCTTCAAGTAATGTAACCTCCAGCATCTCCTCCAAAAGCAACTGGCCCTCCATCAATTTTCTCAAAATTTTAAAGCAAAGAGCCATTTCCTGTCATGTGCCTGGAACGGCCACTGTCTATGATCCAAACATTCTTCATCGTCTTTAGTTGATCTTGCATAAAAAAAGATGATTAGTTACATTTGGAAACCTAAGCCTCATTGGTCCTGGGCTTTTCAAAGTGATCTGAAGACAATTTAATAGTGATAGATCCTATGTTCAGTATTTGAGGATCATCAGCTGTTGTTGATGAAGAACTTTCAGTCACAAAATCTTCCTTCATCTTCCACCATCTTTGGAAGATTAGACTTGACCTTCAACACTTCAGAAGTTTTAACAACTTTGAAAGTTTTGTAGACTGAGCCTTCGGAAGATCTTGCTTTCACTGCAGCAAGCTTTAGTGCTTCGGAAGCATTCCTTTCTTCTGAGACCAAATTTTCTTTCAAAGGCAAGTTTTAACTTGTCTTCTTATTCACTTTGGAGCTTCCGGAAGAAAAAGACTTTCCTTCCGAAGCTTTCTTCTTCAATTTCTTCTCAAAGGTTTTCTTCTTGGTCGTGCGGATATTACTTTTAGGATTATAGATAAAATCTTTTGCAAGATGAGAAGTCCTACCACACATGATGCAATCCATCTGTTTCCTTCTGAGAGCCTTCTTGTGGGAGGAAGGCTAAACTTGATCACTTTCCATCTCTTTCTTCATCTTCTCAGATGCAGTAGCAAGCTTTCCAGGGTGAGGCTTGCTCTTTGAGGTGGATGGTTTAGGTTGTGTAGTAGTGGTACATAACTGATCAGCCTTCTTTTCATTGCTGGGATGAGTTGAACATGAACTAGAACTCATGGTACTAGAGTTTATAGTTAAGTCTTTAATCATTATCACTTCAAAACCTGCAGAGATGAACACTTGTTTCTGCTTGGAGTTAAAAGTGGCCTTGATTGCTTGAGCCTTCTTTTATTTTCTCTTTGTAGCTCTGATCAAGTTCTTTCTCTTGGACTCAGTCATCCCAAATTCTTTTCTCTCCTCAGGAGACTAGTGACCCTTCTCAGGATGATCTTCTTCACTCTTCTTATAATCATCCTTCACTCTCACCTCTTCATCCTCTTCATCAATGGGATCTATGAGGGGAAGCTCATCTTCACAAGTTCCACACCTTGGAGATCTTACAGACAATAGAGTGTGTAGAGGAGCTATCTCAGTAAATCCCAGTCCCTGGATGAGGATATCATGTTCTTGAAGGTCTCTTCTTCAAGAACACATTTTTCTGCCCTGGCTTTTGCTGATCACTAGCTCAGCCTGGCATTCAATTAACTTAGTGATGAGATCTTTTATCTGAGTCCTGTAGTTGGTATGTTCATGCTTAAGAGTTGAAATGGTTTTCTCTAAATCTTCTATTTTATGTTTGTAATCATTTTTAGCTATTTTGAAATAAGCTTTTAAAATGTTTAAGGACTCAAGATCAGATCTCATCTCTAAGTTATAGGACCTCTATCAGTTAACTTTAGCAATACATTCAGGTGTACAAAGATGTTCCAATACATTGGCTTCTTCATGATCTACCATCAGTGCTTAGTTTGGAGATGCATCCTCAACCTGAAAGCTCCAGTCAAAGCCTCCATCTTCAACAGCAACTGTAGCTTGCTGCTTAGGCTTCTTATTCTGGTGAACTCCATTAGTGTAGTTTGGTCTGGTTTGTGCTTGGCCACTATTTGTCCTTGGTGCTTTACACTCTCTAGCAAAGTGTCCCATTTGGTTAGAGTTATAACACTTCACTTTACTTTTATCTAGTCCAAACTTTCCACTGGTTGCATTGCTTGGAAACTTTCTCCTAATCTTCTTGTAAAACTTCTTGGCTTTGTGAGTGAGAAAAGCCATCTGCTGGACTATTTCCATGTATTCCAGATCATCTGGATGGAGACAGTCCGATCTTCAAGGGTAAAGAGAAAGTTGCCTATGCTTTCATCAGTAGACACAAAGGCTTGTGAAGAGCTTGTCTCTTGGAATGGGCTTCCTTGGATATAGCTCTCTCTTGGTGTCTTCAGAAAGGTGATGAAAGGGTCCTTTTATGAGTTGTCAGGGTAGGAGATAGGATAATGTTGTGGTTCTCTATAGTCCCTTTCAGCCACTTGAAGGGCAGAACTCTGCTGATTATTGGAGTTACTAGATGGATTTTGTATGTTCATCTCCATCTGGTAGCCACTGAGGATACAATACAACTCAGTGAGAGTAAGCGTCTTAAGGTTCTCAATCCTCTTAATGACCAGATAATACTGTGTCCATTGTCTTGGAAGAGAGGACATGAACTTCCTTACAATATCCATATTCTCAAGAGTTAGTCCATCATCCATTACATACCTGAAGTATTATTGAGTCGTGGTTTCACCTGTCTTGAAGGTGAAATTCTCAAACTTCTGCTTTAAGAGGTCCTTCTTGTTCCCTTTGGCTTTAGTGGACCCCTCGTACATGAGCTTCAGTGCATCTCGTAGTTGCTCGGCAGTCTTGCACTTCTTATAGCCTCTGTAGATAGAGTTTGGAAGAGCAGTTTGGAGAGCGATCATGGCTTTTTGATCTACATCTATCTTCTTCCAGTCTTCTTCAGAGTAGCCAGCCACTTTATTTGGTATCATGCCACCAGCAGTAGCAGCTGAAGAGGTAGATGGTACATGAGGTCCCGAGACAACAGAACTCCACATCCTGGAGTCTTGAGACTTGATGAAGCCTTCCACTCTTTGGCACCAAGTATCAAAATCATCAGGAGTGATCGGTGGAGACTTTGTTATAGTACCAGTTTCCATATAAGCTTTTGTGATAGCTGTCGTTTGAGATGTTAAGCGAATTGTGAAACTGAAGGATTTAAGATGGTGGGATCTTACAATCAAGAGCCTAAAATGCTCTAACACCAATTGCAGGACTGGTTAAAGGGATGGTTAATACAATCACTTTCACAATAAGGAGAGATTTAGATCACTTAACAGATCAAATAGGGAACCGGGTTTATGTTTGAAAGATACTAAGACCACAAGTAAAACAATGAGATACTACTAAGAACAAGAACAAATTAATATGGTTTTCAAGAATGCTGTATATTGCTCTCAAGTTCTTTTACAAGTGTTACAAAGCATATTTAGAAATACAAGGACCTAAGATACATTATACTACATCCTAAAGCCGGCTATACTTTGAAAGCCAGCTGGAAACACTAATCTAGACAACATGATCAATGTAAAGTCAAAAGGCAGATTGCCTTTTGACTTGTGACTATGATATGCCATAGCTCACATTCTAATATATTACAAAAAGGATAAAAGGTACAAAGTAGAAAGTTACAGACTCAAGACCATAATCTACAGTTTACTAACGCATGGACCTTTTCACCAACTTGTATTAGTTGGTGAGTCTTCAGAGTTGCAGCGGAAAGTAAGTCAGGTTTATGTAAAAGTACATCAGAGAAAGCATGTCATCTCTGTCTTCAGAAGAAATCAGTCTTCACTTCATTGGCTTCAGAAGTCTTTGTCTTTGAAGCTTTGAAGGACTTCATCTTTGGCTTTGGAAGATTTGGTCTTTGGCTTCGGAAGATTTTACACTTAGAATAATTTCGGTGATAAGTGTAAAACTTCCGAAGTAACTTCTACCTTGTACATCAGTACAGGCATGCAGGAGGCTCTTTGGCTGTTTTGGCTTCTTTAATTGCATCAGCCTTTTAATATAACCTTACAGTATATATCTTGGTTACCACTGAATCATTGAATTCAATTTTAGTTGAAAAAACAATACGATTTTCTAATCTAAGTAGTTGTCTTTCCATCATTAAATTTCATTGAGGATTTCTAGATGTCTATAAAAAGTTGCGGTTTTTAATAATATAATTTATTTTATATAATTTTGAAATCTAAAAATATTACTTTTATAATTAGGTTAAAACTCGATAAAAGTTTATTAGTAAGAGTTGCCGATAGTGTCTTTGGGTTCAATATCTAGAATTGCTTAAACTACACTATATAATGACAGGTACACTTGTCGTTTGTGTGAGGTTTAGTTTAGTAATCCATTTCATAACTTAAAATTCGGAAATCATTTTTATAATTAATATATATTTTTTTCTCTCATTACTTTAACAAAATAAAGTTTAACATACTTTAAAAGTAATTTCTTATAAACAAATCATACCTTAACACATAATCATAACTGTAGTCTTGACTATTACTCTATCTTTAAAATGTCTTTCTTTATCATTACTTTAACGATGTTGTAGGGTTGCTAATTGTGTCACTTGAATGGCAAATGTTTAGTTTTAGCTAAATGAGAAGAATGATAAATACGGGATCAACAAGTCTTATTACAAGAAATAGAATCACAAGAATAAGAAAATCAAGTAGAGGTGACTAAAATAGAATCGCAGGAAATAAGAAAATCAAGTAGACGTGACTCCGGATGGCCAAGTCGACCATGCCAAAAATCAGGTGTAGAGGCGGTTAGGGAAGATTATGTGGATGCATGAGTAGGAGCATTAAGGGGGTATAAGTGGCTAATATGCGTAAACATCATATAAATATTTAGTAAAGATTTTTCACATTATTGAGTTTAAGTTTAAGAAATGATAAATTTTTTAGAACTAACTACATACACAATAGGCAAGTGTACCCATCGTATAATAGAATTGATTTAGGCAAGAACCGAATATCGATCCCTGAATGCTATACCTCTAATGACTAAATCTTTATCACTATCTAAGCGATCAATAAAAATTGATTTTTGAATATTGAAATTAATCTAAATTTATTAACAATATAACTAAATACAAGAGAATACTAACATGTATATGACAATTAAAGAAGGATATAACTCTTCGAATACTAGAACATGATAACAACTAGCATAAGCTCAAGGTAAGATCAATTTTTGACATGATACATGTATATATTATAAATTAGACTGCGACAATGCCATCTAACAATATAACTCTTCGGAAAGCTAGACGATAGACACATAAAAGCCAACTAAGTTAGGCAATGAAAACCCAATAATACAATCATATCAATATGAAAGTTGAACAAGACTCCTATAAGGGTTATCAAATTCCATAAATCTTTAGAAGTTAACACGATAAACACATGGTGACCATTTTGAATTGTATAAAGTAGACAAAGATATAATTATCTTTCAACTCATGAACATCATACCATGATTATAAAACCTAAAGATTTAATAAACTATAGAAATTGATAAGCGATGACATGATAGCTTCATAACATGTACCATAGGTTTTTCAAACACATAGGTGCATATTTATTAAATCCTAGTAAATAATCTTCCTTCACTCACCATACTTAGTTAAACGACACAAAATACATACTAACTGTTGGTCCATTTGATCAATAAACAGTGCAAATGATTTAGAAAAACACAAAGAATCCCACTGAATACAACAATCTCTCAATATAAGCAAACCCAAGTTTCAAATACTTCTCAATAATCTCCAAACTAGAACAATAAAGATGAAATGAGGCTCAAATATGATAACAATAAGCTTCCAGTCAATACACAGCAATAACACAATCACAATGATAAAATTTTCGTATTAGGGTTTTTCCAAAAGGTTGCTTACAATGAGTGAATCATACAATATATAAGCAAACCTAATTTCGATGACAGTTTCATTGGTCCGTGAAACTATCTAGACCAAAACCTAGTTTCACCCGGTGACGAAACATAGTTTTGCCGGGTGACCTAGACCAGCTGACTACGAGCGAAACTCAGTTTCGCTCGTAGTTTCGCTGAGAACAGAAACTTCATAATACAAAATAAGTAAACTAACATTCTTCCTATTACATTAATAAACAAAACAACATAAACAACAGTGGTGAGTCCAACATATTCTTGATCATCAATACTCCCCCAAGGTTGGACCTCACCCACTTGATCTTTTGAATGAGCTTCGGTTGTTTCTTCAACTTACTAAGCCTCCTCTATAGCTTTAACAGATGTTTCTTTTTTAGCTCTAGCAAAACTCTCTTCCTCTCCTTGTGCACTGGCCTTTTCGATTTGTTTTGTCAAATCCTGCACTTCCATCCTCAATTCGTCAACTTGAAGTACTTTCTCTGCTAGCTCCCTAATTTCAGCCCTTACCCCACGAGCCTTGTTTGCAACCCTCATGAACAGGCTTTCTTCATTCCTTGTTTCAGTTCCAGCTCCCGCCTTGATATGGTTCTTGCATAACACCACCAAATCTTCATCACAAAAGGAGAATACTTCCATAGGATCAAATAGTTTGATTTCCTCGCTATCCTTCACTATAATCACGGCTTCTCCAGTGTTATTGTCGTAGAACCATTTTTCAAACTTCTGCAGCCTTGGGGGTTATGGATTGGGTACCCTCACTCGATCCACTGTCTTGGCTGGTTTCAGTCTCAATACAATTTTTCCTTTTCCAGTCACCCAATCCATGTCTTTGTTTGATCTCTTTCTCTCTATCTTCATATATCCAAATGCCATAAAGTTGTCCTTAAGCCCCCTTCGAATCTCGTTTTCTAGCACAGTTGCCCTCTCGCTTAGGCTTGAGTCTATCAAGGGAATCTCAGCTAACTTTCTCAAATCCCATCTTGGTATAGTCTTTAATGCCTTCCTTTTTGTAGATATGAAATTCTCCCTCCTCTTCTCTTAATCATAAACATTTTCAATTCATGATTGTATTTTCAACTGATTATCTTCTTCTCAGATTCCTTCCTGCTCGGTTCTCTTATGTTTTGAAATTACGGAGTCAGCTGTTTTGGTTCTTTATCCTTGATGAACCAATCTTCTTTGTCCATCTCTATAATATCTCATTCGGTTGAACTCCTCTGAGCCACATATGTCATTGGTCGCTCGTCTACCTCATAGTATTTGGGCTCAGAATCATAATCCACTAATTGCTCTTAAATCTCCTCTTCTTTATCTCTTAACTTGAACTCATCACCTCTCTTTTCTCCTCCATCTCCTACAACCTCATTCACATTCCCTACTACACCTCCTGCACCACTTCCAATAGCATTTCCAGCCCCGCTTACTCCAGCCACAACACCAATATTTCCTTTATCAACACCAGAATATCACCAACTCCAGCACCAGAACCACCAGCACCACTGCCACTAGCACCCGCTCTCCTAACATCAACACCACTTGCTTCAACTCCAGCTCCACTTGTGCCTTCTCTTACCTCAGTTGAACTCCCCACTTTCAAAAAGGAATACTTAGATGTATCAGTAAGATCATCTAACTCAGCTTGAGTTAATTGTTAGGCAGGCTAGCATTAGCTTTCAGCTCATTCACTTCCTTGAGTAGCCTCTTGATTAAATATTGTTCGTCTAACATCAATCTCTTCATGCTCTCCAATTTCTTATCTTTCTCCTTCTCTCTCAATTCTTGATTCACCAACTTCGTCTTGATCATCCCCAATTCATTTGCGAATGACATCTTGGTCTAGCTCCGATCTGGGATCCCTCCTTTCAACAAACATTTGTTGCTTATGCTTGGTTCTCCTTTCAGTGACATTAGCTGGTTCTCCCTGATCTTCCTTCTTCTTTGTTTGTTTCTCCCTTTGAACCCTCATTTCCTCTTCAACCTCGTCTATTTCATCTTCTAGATTGTATTCTTTATCTTTAGCATATCTCTTTCTCTTCTTTATAACCTCAGCCTGCTTTTCTTGATTTTCTTTTGCATTTTTATTTTCATTCTCAATCATCACATGTTTTCCCAGAGATATGTTATCTTTCCACTGAAGTCATGTCTTACAGCCGAGCAGTCTGCAAATATTCTGGTATTCATTTGCACCAGTCTTTTAATTTCTCCAAGACTAGGCAGATCAGGCTTCAAATTATTAATCAACATCTGCACAAATCTTGGGTACAACAACTACTTATCTTTCTTCAAAGCCATTATATTTTCAGTCATGCAATCAAAGATCAACTTGGCAATGTTGGCCTTTTGTCCTCTGCAAAACACAATCATAGCCCTTGCCTAATGTAGATTTAGACCATCCGACCCTCCTTTCCTATGGTCCAAGCACATAATGAATATGTGTGCTATGTATCTCCATTCCTTAGATAGAAGGGACTTCTTGATTTCTTTCTTGGAGCCAAAAGAAGGTCCCTCATATCTGATGCTTGTAAATACATCTAACACTTGTACATTAGACAACACCACCTCATCCCCACAGTCTTCCTCCAACTTCAATGCTCTGGCCATGGTCTCAACAGTAATAGCAAAGTCGCGGACAAGGACTCTAGCTATAATCCGGTGTGGATTATACCCAAGGTCATACTCTGTAGTTCTCTAAAAGTCTCTGGCATGAAGATCATAGATAGTGGGCATATGAGATATGGCATAACCAATTGGGGACTCCTTCAGCCACTTGATGCAATCTCTAAATCCAACAGCTTTCGAGTTGCTGTCATCCAGTAATGCTACAATATTGGTTCTCTCATCAGACTTCAAGTTTGCCATCTGAAGAGAAAAACAAAAGTTGGTCAGTTAAAGCATTGATATAAGACTTAAACTACGAGATGGAACAAAACATAAGTTTAGAAAGTTCAACAATTTCGCTGCCGTCGAAACTGTAGTTTCGCTAGAGTGAAAGTATAGATTCACTATGACTCAGACACAAAATCATGTCTCCGAGCGAATCTATAGTTTCGCTAATGTCAAAATTATAGTTTCGCAGATGAGAAATTATAGATTCGCTGTGACTCAGACACAAAATCATGTGTCCTAGCGAATCTATAGTTTCGCTGAGACTGTCCTGCCAAAACTGTCAAGTACGCGAGGACAGCATAACTAGACAGTTTCGCTCAGAACTTTGAACTGTCGTTCAGTTTCACTAGTTAATCTCGCAGTTTCGCTGATCGAATCATCAAAACTCCGAACCAGCGAATCAAACCGAAACACATATGTATCGGTCAAAAGCACGATTAATGTTGTTGAATGGGTTCGAAACACCCACCTTGAGACTTAGAAACACTAAATCGCAACGGAAATCAACAAGAAACGGTTTTGAATGTAACTGTCCAAAACTAGGGCATAGTTTCGTCAAATCTTGAAAGAGAGAAACTGATCTCACACTATTCTATATATACCCTAGTTTCACTGGCAACGAAACTATAGTTTCACTTGGCATAAATTTTGAAATCATGTTACTCAGAACTTAACGAATGTGCCGGCAAATCTATAGATTCGCTTAGCGAAAGAGACAGCGAAACTTAGTTTCGCTAAGGCTCAACACTTAACAAATTTTGAAATTTTTGAGAATTTTTTTTTTAAAATTTTTATTTTTATTTTTTATTTTTTATTTTTTAAGGATTTTCGTAAACACAAGCTTTGGAGAAACAATTCATTGCCCCACAAAACCAACACAAACACAAACAAATTTAAAAGAAACACAAGTACAAGATGAATAAAAGGATATTGTCACATCATTTTTCAAGAGGTTTTCCAGAGAGTCATAGATTGGTGGGATTGCTGATATGTTTGTCCTTTTAAACCCATGTCTTTTTCTTTTCAACAGGTAATCTGTAGTTGTTTTTTATCATGTTTTTTAGATTAATTATAGAAGCTCAAGTTACTTGGTCCTCAAAGACATTTGGCAAAGAACTCATCCTGTCCTCATGGTTTATTGAGCAATATGATTGACTCTATGATTGATTTTCTTTTGATATTTCAATAATGATCTTAATTTAAGAGATATTGGGTCTTTATTTTGGGAATCCGATGATGAGAGCTCCAGGTCTATACTCACGTATAACAAAGGAGATGATCATCTGATCGACTGATGAGAGCTCCAAGTCTATACTCACGTATAACAGAGGAGATCATCACTCCATGTCAATGTTCACACATAGCAGTGGAGCTAAGCACGAGATATAATTCTGAAGAGCTAACGAGAAGCTTCAATTCAGAGACTTTTATGAAGTGGTCGACTAGAAGCATTTATTATGCGAATTAGAAGCATCATTCAATACTTGGGGATAGGGAGATTTTGGGGATTTTAGGGAAATCAAAACAGAGATTTGAAACTCTCAACCCGTTTTTGACAAGGACTTGTAACTTTATGCAGGCCAAGATGTTAAGGAGATAATCCTTATCACTGAGTTCTTAAACTTTAGTTTAGCTACAGATCACTGATTACTTCATTTTCGGGCTGAGCCTACCATGCATATCCCGACACAAAACTGTTGACCTCCTTCAAATTCTTTTTCTGGGGTTCCTTAAAGGACAAAATTGGAAAAAAACTTTTAGAGTTTAGTCTTTGTTCTCCCCCAAAATCTCTATTTAATTGCCAAGTAAAAGAAATTTCTATTTTGCATAGTCTTAAAGAACAAAAAAGTGAAAGAAAATAGGACACAAAGTTTCTCAAGCTTGATAGAAAGAGAAGATGAACATAAAAGAGTTATATATACTTTTTACACAATTTTTTTTATGAAAAGAGTGTTCAAAAAGATATTAAACCCAGCATGGAGATCAGTTCATAAAAACTAGGTTTATCATATGTTTTTATGAAAATATCCGCTTTTTGATTCTTTGTGTCACAAAAGAGTGCTGTATGAAGAAAGTTGATTCCATAATCCATCACCTGATGTTGAATCCAAAGCACTTGGCAGCAGCAACTTGATGCAGCAACATATTCAGCTTCCCCTATAGATAGAGATACTGTTGTCTGCTTCTTGCTCTGCCATGAAACTAGAAAATCCCCGAGATATTGACATCCGCTAGTGATGGACTTCCAGTTAATCCTGCAGCTACCATGATCACTGTCAAAATAAGCATGTAAATCAAAGTTCCCTCCTTTTGGATACTAGAGACCCAAACGAGAGGAACCAAGTAATGAATGATGCATTTAACAACTTTTTCATGTGATTCTTTTGGGTTGGCTTGATAACAGGCATAGTTGCATATGGCAAATGTAATATCTGACGGCTAGCCGTGAGATACATGAGAGATCCAATCGTAGAACAATAGCGATGAGCATCCATGAATTTCCCATTATCATCAGGAGTTAAGCAGGTTTGAGCAGTGAATGGAGTGAGTTCCGGAGAAGTATCATCCATCTTGACTTCTTAAGAATCTTTTGAATGTACTTTTCTTGGTGAATAAGAATATCATCAGGCTTTTGTTCAACCTGCAACACTAAGAAAAAGCACATCTCCCCCATCATGCTCATTTCAAAGCGATCCCTCATCACTTCTTCAAATTCTCTACATAGTTTCTCGTTTGTTGATCTGAAAATAATATCATCAACATACACTTAAACAATCAACATCTCACCATCGACTTCCTTCTTGAATAGTGTCATATCTATTGTACCACGAGAGAAACCCTTGCTGAGCAGATACTGTGTCAATGTTTCATACCAAATATGGGGAGCTTGATGCAATCCATATAAATATTTATCAGGTTTATATACTTTCTCTAGAAAATCTGGATCCTTAAAACCTGGTGGCTGACAAACATAAATCTCCTCATCAATGTTCCCGTAGAAAAATGAACACTTCACATCCATCTGTAACATTTTAAAGTTCTTGTGAGCAGCGCGAGTGAGAAAGATTCTGACGGCTTCAACACGGGAAACTGGAGCAAACACTTCAGTGTAGTCAATTCCCTCCTCCTGTGCAAATCCATGAACAACCAGTCTTGCTTTGTTTCTTACTACCACATCTCAATCATCTGGCTTGTTCCTGAAGAGCCATTTGGTATGGGTGGGAAATTTGTTTGGAGGAAGATCAACTAACTCCTAAACTTTTAACTTTCTAAACTGCTGAAGCTCCAACTGCATAGATTCAACCTAACTTGGGTCTTGAAGTGCTGCTGAGATATTCTTGGGAACAATTTGAGATAAGAAACATACATAGAGACATTCATTGATCAGTCCAGATTGACTCCGAGTCCTCACACCATTTGTAATGGATCCAATGATGTAATTATATGGGTGATCTTTTAAGGTTTTGAAGTTAGTGGTAAGGGTAAATAGGTTGGATTGTGATAAGGATGTAGTTTGTGATGGTTGTCATGGTGAAAATGGTTGTGATGGAGGAATTGGTTGTGGTGGAGGTGGAGTTGGAGGATCAAATGGAGGTGGATGTGGAAAGTTAACTGGTGGTTGAGGATGGGGTTCAGGTGGAGGAATGATTTGCACATTGGTTTGAAGAACAACATCATCATCAAATACTGGAAGGTTGAATGATTTGAAGACAGTATTGGAGTCCAATCAAAAACAAGTTATTATATTGGTCCTAGCTACCTTTATCGTGTAAGGGTAACTAAGGTAGTCTCCAGAGGGAATATGTGGAAAGTGTTTAATTAATGTGACTCGATTAACTAAAAGACACAAACTTTATAATTAAAGATTGATACTTTGAATGAATTAATGAACACAATTGTAAAAAGCAAGAATCTTTGAAACTGATTTAACTAAATAATAAGAAACAATCACTTTCGGGTTTCAAGTTCTACAAGATCAATGGGTTATCAAGTGTACTTAGGGTTGCATAACATGACTCAAGATTTTATCTTTTTATTGAAGTGATAACCAAGGAACAATATTTTAATACTTGTTCATTCACAAAGTTACCAATTCACCTATATCAAGTTATCTAGTTGTCTCAATGAGCTCACGATACTAGGAAACCGAAAACTGGTGATAAAGCAAATAACTCTTTATAAACAAATTGTTTAACTTAATCAAAACCTTCAATTATATTTAATCAAAAAGTTTTCAACATAAAAAAAAGATAAACATGACTAACCATCTCACTTGGCAAGAACTATCCACCCGAAAGCAATCACGAACGAACTAGCCACTCATGGTCTTCATTGAATCTTCAATCGCGTTTTGATGATGATTGTAGATGATTTGGGATGAATGTGAAGGCTTGGAATCACCAAAAATTAGCTTAGAATCTTCAATTTTCATGTATGAAAGTTGTTAATTGAATTGGTATTGATTTGGTTTAAATAAACTTGAAAATCCCAAAAATCCAGAGTTTGTTCAGCTACCGCCGTATCATACGCTGCCCTCAACATTCATACGCCCAACTTTCTAGAATTTTGATCAAATACGCCCACAAATACACCGCCAATACGCCGCCTGGTGTATGATACGCCCATTTTTGTGCCTAATTTTGTGCCTTTTTTGTAACTTTCGATGTTTACATCTTTAGTCCTTGTAGTTTCATGTTTGGCTTCTTTTACTTACAATTAAGCTTGTTTAGGCTTCAAACACCTATAAACAAAACACAACCATAGTAATCCTATTCCACAATAACAACAATGTAAAATCACATAATTAGATCAGTTAAACCTTGAATTATTAACATGTGATCAGAGTCATAAAACCATTCTGGGTCAGACCCTATGTTTGGTGAATTGGATTCCTGCCAATCAACATAAAAGTATTCCTGCACAATACATGTTCTTTTTTTGTACACTCTATACGCCTTTTATGAGGTAGAATAACCAACGAAGAAACATTCATTCTGAGCTTGAGTATTCAGCAAAGTGCACGAGCAACCAAATGGATGGAAGAAGTCAATCAATGGTTTCTTTTTATGAAGAAACGATAAGGAGTGTTCATCTTGTCTTTCACAATTAGAACTCTGTTTAGTACATATGATGCACAATTGACAGCTTCTACCCAGAAAATAATTGGGAGCTTTGACTCAATCAGCATAGTCCTTGCCGCTTCAATAAGGGTCCGATTCTACCTTTCCACAACACCATTTTGTTGAGGTGTCCTAGCAGCACTGAATTGTCTGAGAAATCCTTTGCTTGCACAGAAAAAATCAAAGATATGGTTTCTGAATTCAGTGCCATTATCACTTCTGATGGCCATTACCTTCCTTTTGTTGATGGTTTCAATTTAGAGGATCAGCTTCTGCAACTCTTCAGCGGTGTCTCCCTTGTGTGCTAGAAATCTTACCTAAGAGTATTTTGAGTAATCATCTGTAACAACCAAACAATAAGATTTCATAGCAATGGATTTAGCACTAATAGGAGCAAATAAGATGGTATGTAACAATTCAAGGGGTTTTGAAATTGTATTTTCAAGCTTAAGCTTGTGTGGCCATTTGTGCTGTTTTCCTTGAGCACAAGCCATGCACTTTTCTACCACTAAAAAATCTTTAAGTGGTAGCCCCCACACAAGATTTTTCTAAACCAAGTTACTAAAATTTTTAAGGGGACCCTTGTTGCTGCCCCGGTACTAGAGTCGGCTTAGTGCATCAGTATGGGGTCTATGTGTAGACCTCAACTCAGTACCAGTTTAGTGCGTAATATCGGGGGCATAGTACATTGGTCCAGATTAAGTGAAAGATTAAAGTAAAGGTTCGAATGAACGAAATGAACGATGATGGAAATGGTAAAGAAGATAATGGATGTTATCTTAACTGTACGTATGGTGTGTGATCACGTACGAAAGAAAAGTATATTATCTTAAAAAGGGTATTTTCAAATACAAATCTTTCAAGGTATTTTAAATGTTTTAAAACTAGAGCTCACTCAGCAACGCTGACTTTTATGCATTTTCAGTTGGCAGGTAATTTTGCTGAGGATGGCACTCGGGGAGGCTACTCGTTGGGGCTCGACTGGCATCCGTTCACGCATACTAATATTGTTGTTTTGTAATGCAATTAATATGATCTTTTGTAACTTTTAACAATTAACAATGTATTGCTTAGCAACAGTATTTATTAATGAAGTGAATGGCTTTTGATATTAATTCCGCTGCAATGGTTTATTAACTTTGAAATGTTTTATGCTAAGATTAACCAATTGTGAGGTCTCCGGGAATGGGGCCTTACAAGTTGGTATCAGAGCCAAAGTTTAAGAAAAATAGGTAAATATTTTCAAAAACCTAAACTTAAATTGAGAATGGGACGAATGGAGGGATGCCAGCCCGAGTAGCTACGTGCCATCAGGTGTTTCTTTTCTTAATGTTAACTGGTATTATGTGTGTGTGCTATTTAATTTATGTGCTTTTAGTAGATTTGAGTACTGATGTAGTTAGGATAGGAAATGCTCGGGGGATGAAGACTAAAGTAAGTGGCTAATCATAACTGGCCACTGTAATTAGGGACTTACTATACTTAACATAAACTGAGCTATTACCTTGAATGACCGTGTTGGTGTTTGAATCTTATAGTGTTTAGAGGATGGTTGGGGGAAGATCATCGAAAGCTTCTCGTGGTGGAATGGGGGGCATTCGTGGTAGGCCACGTAGGACAAGGAACAAGACCAAGACCGCAGAGATGACTCCTGCTGAGCCTGATCTTCATCACCCAGAGGACGGTGACGAGAGTGCTAATCTGAGAGCCTTGGTGAAGGAGGCAGTGGTGGAGGAGGTTCACCAAGTCATGCAGACGATCCTACCATCTGTAGTGACTGAAGTTATCCGGGCTATTAGAGAAGACGAAAGGAAAGAGAAGGAGGAGGAAAGGAGGACGACTGCTGGCAGGAGGGAAAACGTAAGAGGTCGCAATGATGAGGAGGAGCTGAATGCTGAAAGGGGAGGCTCCAGCGATGAAGAAGAGGTGGTGGTGTGGACTCGGCACTCACTCGTTTGTCAGGAAGACCAGAAGGTGATGTTCCCCACTCACTCGTTTGTCGACTCGGCACTATGTTGGTGGGACAATCTTGTCCAAGCCAAGGGTAACAGGGCCATCGAGAGAATAAGATGGGGAGAGCTGAAGAAGTTGGTGATTGAGGAATTCTGTCCTTACCGAGAACTCAACAAGATCGAAAGGGAGTTCTTACAGCTGGAGGCGGGAACTATGACCCACCCGCAATATACCGCCAAGTGTAACGAAATGGCGAGGTTGGTATCGGATCAGGTTACGCCGGTATCGAGGAAGATCAATCGGTATGTTCAGGGTCTACCGGCTGACATCCGCAGACATTTAATCGCTGCCCAACTGAGCACTTTTAGGTCGGCAGTGGATTTAGCGGGAATGTTGTATGATGAAAGGGAAGTAGCGGTGGTTGAGGTGAAGAAGGCGGACGGCGGTGATAAGAACTGGAGAGGTAAGCGGTTTGGGCGTGGCGGTTACACCCCAAACAACAAGAGGAGGAGGATGGATGATCGGCGGGTGGTGTCATCTGGCTCAGGGTTGAGGAAGCGTGACCGATGTGGTAGGGAGCACACTGGTGATTGCATGAGGGGAGTGACTGTATGTTTCAAGTGTGGGAAGCCCGGTCACATAGCAAGAGATTATGGAGTGCTGAAGTGCTTCAACTGTGACGGGACTAGCCACAGGAACTATGAGTGCAAGAAGCCGAGATCTGGGAGCTCTGGGGCCAAGAAGGGGACTGAAGAAGGTGGACAGAGGGCAAGTGCTAGAGCCTTCACGATGACCCGAGAGGAAGCCCGGATAGACCCTGACGTCATGTCAGGTATGTTTCTAGTAAACCAAACTTGTGCCTCTGTATTATTTGATTCTGGTGCTAGTAGGAGTTTCATATCTGCTGCTTTCTGTGCTAAGTTGCCAGTTAGTAGTAGAAGTATGGATGAGCCTTTTGACGTAGAAACTGCTATTGGTAAGTCAACTAGAATTTCTAGTATGATTGAAGATTGTGGCATAGAATTAGAAGGCCATAGGTTTGCTGCTATACTATATGTGATGCCCCTAGGAGGATTGGATGTAGTACTAGGGATGGACTGGTTAGCAACCTATGAGGCAAACATCGTGTGTCGCAAGAAGAAGATTCGACTAATTGCGCCCGATGGAAGTTCAGTGACGGTCTACGGTGACCGCGTCGCTACGATTCTGAGGGTGATTTCGATGGCGGTGGCAGAGAAGTACATGAAGCAAGGATGTAGCGCCTACCTGGCTTATGTAAAGAATGTGGACACGTCGATACCATAATTGTCTAAGGTGCCAGTGGTGTGTGACTTCCCCGGACGTGTTCCCAGAAGATTTACCAGGTGTGCCACCTGACCGAGAGATCGAGTTTCAGATTGACCTGATACCCGATGCTCAGCTCGTTGCCAAAGCACCGTATCGGTTAGCTCCGTCTTAGATGAAAGAGCTGATGGATCAGCTGCAGGAGTTGACGGATCAGCTGCAGGAGTTGATGGACAAGGGGTTTATTCGAACAAGCATCTCTCCTGGGGGTGCTCTAGTCTTGTTTGTTAAGAAGAAAGACGGTAGTATGAGGATGTGTATAGACTACCGTGAGTTAAACAAGTTGACGGTGAAGAACAGATATCCATTGCCAAGGATAGATGACTTGTTTAACCAACTTCAAGGTGCCAGTTGGTTCTCTAGGATAGATCTTTGATCTGGCTACCATCAGCTGAAGGTAAAAGAGCAAGATATTCGTAAGACAACGTTTCGCACTCGTTATGGACATTACGAGTTCCTCGTTATGTCTTTCGGTTTAACTAATGCGCCAGCTACCTTTATGGATTTGATGAATCGAGTGTGCCGGTCGATGCTAGATAAATCAGTGATTGTGTTTATTGATGATATCCTGATTTATTCAAAGAGCGAAGAACATGTCGGTCACATACGCGAAGTGTTGGAGACACTTAGAAGAGAGAAGCTTTATGCTAAATTCTCTAAGTCTGCTTTCTGGTTACGTGAATTTCAATTTTTGGGTCACATGGTGAATCCTGAAGGAATCATGGTGGACCCGGCAAAGGTTGAGGCGGTGATGCAATGGAAGTCTTCAAAGATGCCATCCGAGATTCGTAGTTTTTTGGGTTTGGCGGGCTACTACAGAAGATTTGTCCAGGACTTTTCCAAGATAGCCTCACCTTTGACCAAATTGACATGCAAGGAGGTGAAGTTTGTGTGGGGTCGAGAACAGGACGATGCTTTTGAGGAGTTAAAGGCAAGATTAACTCAGGCTCCTGTCTTGACACTGCCCGAAGGGAGTGAAGACTTAGTGGTGTATTTGGATGCCTCCTATTCGGGACTGGGTTGTGTGTTAATGCAACATGGGAGAGTAATAGCCTACGCGTCCCGACAACTAAAAACCCACGAGTCCAATTATTCCACGCATGATTTAGAGCTCGCAGCTGTGGTCTTCACCTTAAAGATTTGGAGGCACTACCTCTACGGGGTGAAATGCACAATCTTCACGAACCATAAGAGCCTAAAGTATTTCTTTGAGCAGAAGGATCTCAACATGAGGCAGAGGAGGTGGTTGGAATTAATCACGGACTATGACTGCGAGATCCATTACCACCCGGGCAAGGCCAACGTAGTGGCCGACGCCCTTAGCCGAAAAGAGAGACCCCGTGCCGATTTGGGTGAAGGCGTATCAGTAGGTGATGACCTTTGATGTGATGACACATGTCTAGGAATTTCAGAATAAGGCATTGAAGTAAGAACGCCTTAACACTGAAAGGATAATAGGTCTAGTCGTGGAATTGGGAGAAAATACCCACGGAGTTAGAACCCGCTTCGAGCGGATGTGGATCCCCCGATATGGAGATCTACGGGGGGAATTATGGAAGAAACTCATAAGACTCGATACTCCATTCACCCTGGTGCTACCAAGATGTATCAAGACATGAAGAAAGATTTCTGGTGGCCGGGAATGAAGCGCGATATAGTGGAGTATGTGAGTAAATGCCTTACTTGCTTGCAAGTGAAGGCAGACCACTAGAAGGCATACGGGAAGATCCAGCCATTGGATATACCCGACTGAAAGTGGGAGCACATCACCATGGACTTCATCACGAAGCTACCCCGTACTGCGAGGGGGCACGACACCATATGGGTGATAGTCGACCGTCTGACTAAGAGTGCTCACTTCCTACCAATCCGTGAGACGTATTCCTCTGAGAGACTGGCGGATCTGTTCATTAAGGAGATTGTAGCTCGTCATGGTGTGCCGGTGTCTATTGTGTTGGACCACGACACCCGGTTCACATCGAAGTTTTGGAAAAGATTCCATGATGCGATGGGGACGAGGCTACATATTAGCATGGCTTACCATCCACAGACAGATGGCCAGTCAGAGAGGATGATTCAAACGCTTGAAGATATGCTCCAAGCATGCATGATCGACTTTGGAGGAAGTTGGGATGATCACCTACCGTTAGCAGAGTTTTCATACAACAATAGTTATCATGCCAGCATTGGTATGCCACCATATGAGATGCTATATGGTAGAAGGTGTAGAGCGCCCGTGTGTTAGGGAGACATCGGGCAGAAAGAGTTAGGAAGTATCGAGGTGATCGAGGCTACGACTGAAAAGTTGGAAAAGATCAAAGCCTTTATGAAGGCGGCGAAAGATAGACAAAAGTCGTATGCCGACAAAAGGCGTAGACCGATTGTGTTCAACGTAGGTGATAGAGTCATGTTGAAGGTCTCACCTTGGAAGAGAATTATTCGGTTCAGGAAGAGAGGCAAGCTGATCCTGAGATACATAGGGCCTTTCTGAATCGTTGCACGAGTAGGAGAGGTAGCCTATCATTTAGAATTGCCTGAGGAGTTAAGTGGAATTCATCCGACATTCCATGTATCTCATCTGAGAAAGTGCCTGGCCGATGAAGACATGATTGTACCACTGGAAGATATCGAAGTGGATGAACAACTTAACTATATAGAGCAACCAGTGGCAATCGTCGATCGAAAGGAGAAGAGGTTGAGGAATAAAGTGGTTCCACTTGTGCGGGTGCAGTGGAAACACCGGAAGGGTTTTGAGTCTACGTGGGAGACTGAAGCAGAGATGAGACAACATTACCCACAGTTATTCGAAGAGTGACAAATTTCGGGGACGAAACCTCTTTAAGGGGGGTAGACTTGTAACACCCGAAAACTTGGTCAAATAAAAAGAAAAAGAAAAGCATTTTGAAGAAAATAAAAAAGAAGGCAAAGATAAGGGGTGTGAAGTGTAAATAGTACACCAAAAAGTCAAAAGTTTCACTTTTAAGGCATGGTCGCCCATGCCAAGCTTGTTCTACTGCTGTGTTCGACCAAGAAAAGAAAGAAGAGCTGAAAACTCTTAATCCTCTCAGTTTGTTGAGGAAGAAGGCTGCATTCTTCAAAGGTTAGTGTGTTTATAGGTTAATTGGTTCGGTTTCTTTGTGGTTTCACCCTTAGAAACCGATTATTAAGTGTTTTTGGTGTTTTGGTGCTTGTTTGGTGCTTGTTTTAGGTGTTTGAACTCGTGTACAAGCAGGTTCGAAGGATTTTTGCTTGTTTGCTACACTAGGTGAGTTCTAATGTGTTTTAAACTGTTTTGGGGCTGAAAATGCATGATTAAAATGTTTTACAACTGGTTTATGTATACCCGTATGTTGTGTATGTTTATGCTTATTTTTTGTGTTGGGTATGCTTAGAAATGTATGTTTAAGCTTAGAACAGGTGATGGAACAGGTCTGGGTTGATTCTGAAATGTAGAAATACATATTTGGTAGTCATGCGCCCAAACAGGGCCCATGTGCCTAGGATTAGAGCATGAAACTGCCTAAGTTCAGGCCATGCGCTCAAACAGGGTCCCTGCACCTGGGAAATTCCTTAGAAAATCCTAAGTGGGGATTCATGCGCCCTAATAGTGCCCAAGCACCCAAGGTTTTGCCTGAAATTGACAAGTGTAAACTCATGCGCCTGAATAGTGTCATGCGCCCAAGATTTTTCTCTGGTGACTAAGTGTAGTCTCATGCGCCTGAAAGACTCATGCGCCTAGAATGTAAGCTAAAATGCCTAAGTGTAGTGTTGATGCGCCTGAATAGTGTTAAAGCGCCTAAGCAGGGCTCATGCGCCTGCATAGTGTTCATGCGCCTAAACACTTAGAAAATTTTCTAGAATTTTGGGAAATCAGAATTTTAGGGTTTGACCCTGGTTTCACTTGATGCTATTATCTGATTATTTTATTTATGCTTTGGGCTGTTCTTGTGTTCCTATTTATTATATTATTATGTGACTTTACATGGTGTGATTTATCCGTATAACGTAAAGTATTATCATTAAAGAAAGTGGAAAGATTAATAATAATGAGAAGTGGAACATAAAGAACGGAAGAAAGTCCTGCAAGCAAATTCACATGAGGTTCACAACCACTAGATTGTTAGCTCAACTGTGTGCGGTTTAGCTAACCCGTTGGATGCACACAGGGTCAATCTTTGAGATTGAGGGGACCCTTGTTGCTGCCCCGGTACAGGAGTCGGCTTCATGCATCAGTATGGGGTCTATGTGTAGACCTCGATTCAGTACCAGTTTAGTGCGAAATATCGGGAGCATAGCACATTGGTCCAGATTAGGTGAAAGATTAAAGTAAAGGTTCGAATGAACGAAATGAACGATGATGGAAACTGTAAACAAGATAATGGATGTTATCTTAACTGTACGTATGGTGTGTGATCACGTACGAAAGAAAAGTATATTATCTTAAAAAGGGTATTTTCATATATCATTCAAGGTATTTTAAATGTTTTAAAACTAGAGCTCACTCAGCAACGCTGACTTTTATGCATTTTCAGGTGGCAGGTAATTTTGCTGAGGATGTCACTCTGGGAGGCTACTCGTCGGGGCTAGACTGGCATCCGTTCACGCATACTAATATTGTTGTTTTGTAATGCAATTAATATGATCTTTTGTAACTTTTAACAATTAACAATGTATTGCTTAGCAACAGTATTTATTAATGAAGTGAATGGCTTTTGATATTAATTCCGCTGCAATGGTTTATTAACTATGAAATGTTTTATGCTAAGATTGACCAACTGTGAGGTCTCCGGGAATGGGGCCTTACAAATATGTATTATTTACATGTATAATTATTAACATATCTGTGGTTGTCATTGTTCTAGCGATGATCTTCCCAGTTCAATAATCGTTCATAAAAACAAAGGGATTAAATTAAATATAAGTATATTTACCGGTGGTGAATTTTCTTAACATAGATAAGGCTTTTGATTATGTGAAGGGTATATAGGAAGTCTTTTAGACGTCGATTGGTGGGGGAGTTGGGTAGGTTAGTGTTACCCAATCTTAGTACAAGCACCAGGTCACCATTACTAACAAATAGGTTTTAATAGAAGTAAGAATCGAGGAGTTAGAACATATACCTGGTGTTTTGACAAAAATAAACAAGTATAAATTTGTAATCAAATCAGTACATGAGGTAGTGTTCTTATATGATTTGTAAAATAGATATGATAACAAAAATAAAGTAATGACACATTTGTTACTAGGAAAGCGCTTCATCCTTGGAAAATTCCGGCATAAAACCTCGGGAAGTGTCTAATCTTCGCCTCCTTCTTGTTCTTCTTATTGATTGCAACAAAATTACAACTTGAGATCGATAGCTGATCGATTCAAAGTGTTACATAAAGAGTTTTGAGCGTGAGTTGTGTGTTCTACATTGATCGCTAAGCCTTTATTTATACTTAAATTTAAACTAACTAACTCTTGAGATTTTCGAGGATTGCACAGCCTTCACTCTTGACCAAGAGAGTTATTCTTCTGCATGTTTTTAACAGCTAAAGCCTAATTCTTCAGGTTTGACTGAGTAAGTGAGTCACCTGCGGGAACAAGTCAAAGCAAAAAAGAGTAACAGTCGGTTAGTAACAATAGAATCTAATATACCAAACTTACTTAGGATCTGGGATACCAGAGCATAAAATTCACCCATAACACCTAGATCAACACTTAGATGAAGATACCCTCCCATATCCATGTACCACTATGTGCCACCGGGTTCTAATGACATAGCCTAGAATGCTTTGCCTTAATTATTGGGTTCTAAAGAATTAAATTTAGTGATATGTGAATATCAAAAAGTGTTTAATGAATTTCGTGAAAACAATATTGACCCTCGGCAGATTACTAAATACCTTGACAAATTCTCTAAGTTATGAAAATTCTTTTTTGTTTGATCGATCCAATGACTCACTCACGATCTTCTATTCTTGCCTATACCGTCGATGATTTCATTGATCAAGGTCTTCTGAAACACCGTGACCAAAAGTGTTGTTTCTTCCTTGATCAGGACATTAAACTCTTAAAGGCAAGTCGAGCCTTCTCTAAGAAAGATGTTTTCAAGGAGTATGACCCTAAGGCCAGGTCGATGTCATCTCAGAAACCTGTATTTTCTTTCCCACAATTCCATTCCTTTACGTATCTGTTATCCTATCCCCCATCAATCATTAAGTTATTTAAGGTTATTGCACTAAGCTACTCCAAACCAAGCTCTTGGTTTGGAGGACTCTGTACACCCTCGAATACTTAATTAGATTCATGCCCTCAACATCAATGTCTCTTAGTTAACCCATATTTACAATCTAAGAAGCCATAGATCCCCTCATTTCATGTTCCAGAATTAAGTCCGGCCATTCCCATTTGATCCTTAATACCACCCAAAACGATGTTGACCGGAAGGAAACTTTCTTTTTTGTCTAGCGTAAGTGGCGATTAACTGCCCCTTGAGTGGATTAAGTAGGGCAGGATTAAGGATTTTGAATCCTGTGTTATATTGTTATTACAAAGATTAACACTGTTTATTTATTTTTACAAAACCAAAGTTGATCTTGCATATCCTCAGGCAGACACCATTAAGCGAGTCAATTCCTTCTACATTCTCTCTGTGGTAGAGAGGACATTCTGGATCAAACTCTTCAGCTTCGAGGAAACCCGGCATCGAAAGTCTGGAGGTAAGTACCATTTTCCCTTAATTCACTCTCGATATAGAAATATGTGATCCTGACATGTTCTATATTATTTGAAGGAATATCAATGTCCGCATCAAGCTTTGCTCTCGACGATATAGACAGTATGATCCCCTTTTTATTTGAATGATGGTCTGTTAATGTTTGAACAATTTGTTTGATCCTTAAACAAATTATTCTTGAAGGTCCCAAATATTAGGCACGAAAAAAGTCCTACTAGTTAGGCCTGGATAAAAGTCCCACTTGTTGGGCATGGATAAAAGTCCCACCTGTTGGGCATGTTTTGAATGCTTTTAACTTTGTATGTTTGAATTTGATGCTTACACTATGACTGTCTGGTTTTTTACTTTAGTTAAAATTTAAAATGAGGACCCTTAGGTAGTAAAGTCTTTAGCTATTTTGGAAAACATATCTTAATACCCTTAGCTTGATAATGAATCCCTAATAGACGTATATTAAATAAATGGTTAGTCTCTCTTTTATAAAAAAACTTTGGTGTCTACAAATGAGATATTAAATTTTAAATGGTTTTTGCTTATACGAAACTACATACATAAAATACAAGTGTGTATATCTTGTGATAATATAGTGTTCGTAAGAAACGAGAATCAATCAATGGACACACTTAGCCTACTCAGCATCCTTAATAATTGACTGTCAGATTTGATTATAATTTGAGAAAATTATTAGCTTGATTTATAGTGACCAAATTTTTATTTTTAAAATGATAATTTAAATAAATAAATGGCAAAAAAGGTTGAGACTTTTGGAGATAATTCTTGAAAATGAGGCTATCATACTAATTTAGGTTCACTATAATAAATGTGATGAATTGTAAGGTGTGGTTAAAGATATAGAATTAAATAGTTATGTTAGTGTTTATAAACGTGAGCCAGCGCGGAGTTCTCTCATAAACCAGCACCGTAATGACAAGGAAAGTTGCGACGAGTAACATATGCAGGTAATGTTTGTGCATCCTTTTAACATATGATTTTTGAAAACATAACTTAATGTTAGAAAGAGAGTTTATCAAGTTACTTTTTAATATACAATTAATTTTAAAAACCATCACAATTACTCTAGATTTCTCAGATTAATAAAAAAGAACCCGCAAATGATCATAAAGTTAAGGTGATATTATTTCTAATATTAACCATTTCAAGTTCATTAGCCATGAGTTTATTATGAAGAAATATTTTTCGAATAAAAGTTAATTTATACGTTTTTCAACCTTGTATGAGATTCACAATTACTAATCATAAGCTTATAACTTTCTGTTCAAATATAGATACTACCTATCAAAAGTTTACCCAAAATTATCATAACATTAACATAACATAAACCACACTTTAGTTCATCACAAATTACATACGCTTTGCCCAATTAGGATAATAATAAGAATTTAACACATGATTAGCTTAAACATAACAACAAAGATAGAAGATAGTAATAAAATTACAGATATGTTGGAACAATCAAACAGATGATCCACTATGGATGATGTTGAGCTTCTTCTAAGTATTGAATGGACCTCCGGAGCCTTTCAAGGACCTTCAAAACTAGATTCTCGAGAGAAAACAACAGAGTTTCACCCCACTAAAAGCTTCCCCTAAAGTTGAAAATGAGTTGCTATTTATAGGCTTTATAGATTGTCAGGCAGGACTCCATGTTAGTACGAAGTATGTAAAAGTTAATTGGCTCATACGCGTAGAGCTTGTTAGGAACCGCCCCGTGCTTGATGGGGCATACCCCCCATATTAGGCGTGGCGCAAGCCTCTGTGCATCCTATCGGGGGATAGTACTTTTGTCCGGTCAGACTGACGAATATGTGAGTGTGCTAAATTTGCACGGGGGTGTTTCAAGCTAGGCATGGGGGCGTGCCTTATGAGACACAACCCATGATTTAATTCTAGAGCTTGGTTTTCTTTAATTTCCTTTTTGTTTAAGCTCTTTGTGTTCATCGTGGTCTTTTTTCAAGCATGAGAACACAATTAAAAATATATAGATCCAGTTCATCACTTTTAGTAAGAGTTTTAGGAACCAACGATGTGAAATAAATATGTTTTATATGAGTAATTTGAAGCACACCAAACATCACCACACTTGAATTTTGCTTGTCCTCAAGCAAAATCACTCAAAACAACAACACCAGTAATAACCAAATAAATCAAGATATAAATATGTATTTCAAGAACTACGCAAGCATACTTAATCTGCCTAAATATAAACAATTAAGCATATATGAAATGATATCCTATCAAGCAATAGATTGGTTTTTAAGTATTTATAACAAGTAAAAATTCATACTTCTCACTAAGTTCACTCACATTCGATTATATATATGGAGTGATAGATAATATTAAATATGACTAACACGCCCAATTGCCTAGTATGAGTACGTGTGAAGTCATATGCTTGGTAAGGGAACAAGTCTCCACCTATTTAGGTATTTACTTACATAAATCATTAGGAGTTTGATGAGTTGTAACTTGGCTCGAATTCAGGGTATGGCTTATTTTAAAAAAAGTGGCTAAAGGCTAAAGATGATGGCCTTGATTTATTTAATTATAAAAACTATAAAAAAGGAATAAAATAGTCCTATATACAATATTAGGGGACCGGTGAAGGGTAGTCAATGCAACAGTTTCACAAGGATGGAAAGATATGCAACATTTTACAGATCAAATAGGAAACCAGTTAGATGATACAAAGAACAAAAGTAAAAGAACAAGAACAATAATACTCAAATATGGTTTTCAAGAATGATGTATATTACTCTCAAGTTCTTACAAGTGTTACAAAGTATATTCTAAAATACAAGTACTTGAGACACTTTATGCTACATCCAACAGCCAACCATACTTTGAAGCCCAGTTGGATACACTAATCTAGACAACAAGATCAATGTAGAGTCAAAAGATAGATTTTCTATTGACTAGTGACTATGACATGCCATAGCTCACATCCTAATATATTACAAAAAGGATAAAAGGTACAAAAGTAGAAAGTTACAAACCAATGACCATAATCTACAGTTGACAAAATCATAGACCTTTTCACCAACTCATACAAGTTGGTGAGTCTTTAGAGTGGCAGCGGAAAGTTGTTCAGCCTTTGTCAAAAGATAATCAGAGAAAGCATGTCTTCTCTGTCTTCGGAAGAAATTAGTATTTAGCATCGGAAGACTTTGTCTCTGAAGCTTCAGAAGACTTCATTTTTGGCTTCTAAAGATTTTTTCATTTGGCTTCAGTAGTTTTTACACTTAGCTTATTTCCCTTGAGTGGTGTAAAACTTCCGAAGTAACTTTACTCTATACTTCATTCAAACATGCTGAGAGCTCTTTGGATGCTTTGGTTGCATCAGCCTTTAAATATTGGCCTTACAAACTCCCCCTAGGCTGATGCTACAAAAACAGAAGAGATTAATCACCTATTGACAGTCCTTATCAGGATCAAAACCATTCCTTTTTTCATCATTTGGTCAGGATTCCTCAAACTCTCATAGTATCTCCTCATGTCATAGAGATCATGCAGAGTAAAATCAAGTATGTCTTGCCAGAAGTAGAGATCTTGACCTCCTTGATATCTAATGACATACCATCTGTTTGGGTTAGCAGCGAAGGTCCAGGACAAGATGGGTCTCCCAGCATCAAGAGGCTCTACTTGAATAGGAGTTAGATGAGCGACCTCTTCTTGATCACCCCCAAGATGTTTTGACCCATCCTGAGGTGTAGAGGTGGATGCCTCGGACTTCTTCTTCTTCTTCTTCTTGTCCCTTCTAATGGCCATCCTTTTCTTCCTCTTTCCAGATTTCAACTGAGAAGACTGGCCTTCAGCATCAGGTTGTTCTTGTGTGTCTTTCTTAGTTAGGTCCTCTTCCCTCATAGGTTCAGAAAGATAGGGAGCAGGACCCTGCTGTGGATCAGAAGATGAAGTTGGTTGTCGTCTAGCACTAGGTCTAGGTTGTGTTCTCTCTTTTGGTTCAACCTTGACCTCAACTTCAGGTGCAGCCTGACTTGGTGGAGAACATAAGTCAATGAGCTCACCCTTTTTTAATCTTCTGCTTGATCACCCTAATGTGATAATCCATGGTGGATAGAGACATTGGACCAAGCCTCCTTCTGGAGAATCCATAAAGCTTTAAGAAGCTCTCCATCTTCTGCCTATCAGCAAATTTCTTCAAGTCAGCTTTGATGGTGGCTCTTGACTTTACAACTTCTTCCCTCATCTTCCTCTTAGCAGCTTTTTGTTCTTTGATTGATTGTTGTCAAGCTTCTT
Source organism: Flaveria sonorensis (assembly GCA_025506505.1). Taxonomy (NCBI): domain Eukaryota; kingdom Viridiplantae; phylum Streptophyta; class Magnoliopsida; order Asterales; family Asteraceae; genus Flaveria; species Flaveria sonorensis. The sequence continues at coordinate 49,695,077 of CM046426.1, forward strand.
GAGGTACTCAAACTGTATGTATTCATATGACAAGGGAAGAAGTGTAGATACCTGATAGAGTCCTATGGCACTTAGGTAATTAATCATATTTTGTCTGTCTACTTCTTTGTCTACCTGAGGTTGTTGCTCAGTTGCCACAACCTTTGTCTCAGGGATTTCTTGAATTGGGGAGAGGGTAAGAGCATGCTTGTAAAGTCTTTTCTTCCTCCTTTCTTCCTTGATCTTGAGTAGTAGTTTTGCATCATCTGCCTCCTTCCTCTTCTTTGACAACTCAATGTCAGCCAGTTCATTTAACACTTCTAAGGGAAGAGAGATGAGTTCTTTAATGTTATAGTTACTTGTCCCCAAGTAGTTTAATCCGGCTACCCTTAACTCATCATCTTGAGTGCTTGGCCTAGGGGCAGCCCTAATTGCAGCTTCCATGAAGCCTGGGGACCCACTTGAACTCTTTCCCCTTAGCATCCTCTTCCTCTCTATTTCTTCCTCCTCAATCTCCTCAGGAGTTATCTTCCTTTTACCTTTGTCACTCGCAGGCCTTTGTGACTCAGGTTGGAGAAAGCTTTGGCCTTCATTGTTTAGTTCTTCACTTGAGCTCTAGCCAGGGAGAGGCTGTGAGACACCTTCACCAGCTAGTGCCTCATTGAGTGGTAATAGGTACTGAAGCAGTTCCTGTCATCTCAAGGTTCACAGGCTCAACTGCTGGGCCTTCAGCCAAGGTTTCCCCTTCAAAGCTAATCTTAGGATCCACCTCAGCATCTAGTTGACTGACAGTCTTGCCTGCTAGCCTCTGTCTATATAGTTTAGTTCTCAGCTTGAATTCTTCAAGTACCCTTTGTTGAATCCTATCAGCTAACCTTGCAGTTTGCCTATTTTGACTTGGGTTGACAAGTGGGAGGTCGACTAGATAGGTGCTCTCATAGTATCTCAGGGTGTAGAAGTTGAAGATCTCTTTTTGCCCCTGAGACCTAGAGATTACCAGGACTCTTATTTGATCATCATACCTCCATCTCATAATTGGATTATCAGCTGGGTGAGATGGAGTTGTCATTGCCCTTGGTATACCCTCCTCGAACAGACTTTGTATGAGAGAGCCCACATCAATATGGACCTGAGGAGGTTGTTGAGTATGGACATCTATAAGTGAGGGTGGTGAATCCTCCATGTCCATGCTCTAAGAGGAACTCGTAGGTTCTGTAATTGTAATTAAGACTTTCTCCCTCTTTTTGGTAACATCACCCTCTTACACAAGGGAGCTAGGAGTTAGGTCCATCACATCCACAGGTTCTTGTGGGCCTGGTTAAGTCCTCTGGATGGGTCTCATGGCTAACTTGCCTTTGAGAATGGTGAACTCAAGTTGTTGGTCATTGACCCTCTTTTATAAGGTAGTCACCTGAGATTCCAAGTGACTGACCTTTGACACTAAATAGGTGCAGGTTTTAGTCAGTTGTTGCACCTTTAGTTTTAGACTCCCCTCATCTTCATTTGAAGAATCACTAGGGGATGAGAGAATAGGACTGAAGTCTTCTTCCACATTACCAGCAGTAAGTTCTTGGCTGCTGGATTTCCCCTGTACCATGACAGGTTCAATTAAAGTGTCAATGGACTGGGTTGCCATGGTTGAGGTTTTAAAGATGTAATAACTTGCAAAAGTAAGAGCCTCTTCCATATGGATCTCCTAAAATTTTTCAGGGAGATCTACCTTAGTTGTGGGTGGATGATGTAGGCTAGGCATAGGTGAGTCAGAAGCACTCATCTCTGAGCTGGGGTGGAGAAGAGAGACTCATGGTACTCACTGAATCCATGTCTTCATCATCATAGATTTCCAGGTTGGGTATGGGTTGATTGAGGTCTAGAGGCTGAGGATGGTAGCTTTCCTCTAAAGGTTGTTCACTAGAGTTTTGAGACTCTAAGTGAAGGCTTAAGGCTAGTGTTGGTGTAGTGAGCTCATCAGGCTAAGCATGAGGAACCTGAGCACTGATCCTTAAACTGATGGGTATGGTTTGCTCCTTAGGGGAAGTGGTAGCTCTAGTTTCCACTTCCTCCTATATGGGTGAGATTATGGGGGCCTGCACAACCTGAGTAGCTTGTGCACGGGTTTGTTTGGATTTTCTTTGGTAGGTGATGGTGAAGTTGCATGGAGAAATCGGGTTGGTTTCATGGATCAGGGTTGGCCATTTTGAGTAGCTTTGAGCTGAAGGAAGGTAAGAACAAGGTCGGTTTATGGGTGAATTTAGGGTTTGAATCTTTCAGATGAAGGAGAATAGTGAAAGTGGGGGAAGAATTGTACGAATATATATGGTATGGATTTGAGACGAAGTTAATGTAAATAGATAAACTTTGAAATCCGTATGTCGGTCCGACCTCTGAAAAAGTGCCCAAATGGTAGTTTTCTTGGAAGTCTAAATTTTCCGAATGTAATTTTTCTTTGGAAGGTTTTAGAAAAACTTCCGAGGCCAATTTGACTTCGAAAGATATTCCTTAGTTTTCTAAGAATTTTGCTTCGGAAGAAAAATACTTAGAGTATTTTTACTTCCTAGATGAATTTTGCTTCGGAAGATATCAAATATCAGAAATCTTATTCAATAAGAGAATAAGTCTTCCGAGACTTAATTGCTTTCGGAAGAAAATAGTCATTCAATACATATAAGTACTTAGTGAGAAAAATAAGCTTCGGAAGATGCAGTTAAATTTCTTTTGAAGGTTAACTTCTCAGAAGTAGTTATTTGTTTTGAAGACATAACTTTCTTCCAAAGACAACTTGATGTCTTCCGAAGGAAAATACATCCAAATTTCTCAAAATTCTAGGGGATATCATGTTGAGAAGTTGAATTCCAAAGTAAATAGGGCTTACATGGTGATGATATAACAACTTAAGACACACATATTATCAAAACTAATATTTTGTTTAGTTTAAAGAAAATCTACTCAAAGTTAATCATCCTAATAGTTGATACAAGATACTTAAATCTCTGCTCATCAAAAGCTTTTGTGAATAGATCGGCATATTTTTCATTTGTGTTAACTTTGACTAGTTTTATCAATCCCTTTTCCAAATTATCTCTAATGAAATAATACCTGATATTGATGTGCTTTGTCTTTGAGTGCTAAACTGGATTCTCTAAGATAGAGATAGCACTATTGTTGTCTATGTGGATGGGAGTCTCCTTGAAGTTGAATCCATAGTCTAGCATCTGATTCTAAATCCAAAGCACTTGAGCACAGCAGCTTGCAGCAGCAATGTATTCAGCTTCAGCAATTGATGCAGATACACAGGATTGTTTCTTGCATTGCCATGAGACTATCCTTCCACCAAGAAATTGACATCCCCTTGATGTTGACTTTACAGTCATGTTGGAGCCACCATAGTCACTATCCGTATAAGCATACAGATTCAAGTCAGAATTCTTTGGATACCAAAGGCCCAATTTTGGAGCACCCTTGAGATATCTGAGAATTCTCTTGACAGCAACCAAGTGTGACATCCTGGGGTTGGCTTGATATCTTGCACAAATACATGTAGCAAACATGATATCAGGCATGCTGGCTATAAGGTATATAAGCGACCCAATCATAGTCCTGTAGAGATGCTCATTAACATACTCCCCTCAAGATCTGGTCCTAGAGAGTGGTTTCTGACTATGGGTGTCTTAGCAACCTTACACTCAATCATGTGAAACCTGTTAAGTATGTCTTGCACATACTTTGACTGATTTATGAAGATGCCATTGTCAACCTACTTCACTTGAATTCCTAGAAAGAAACTGAGTTCTTCCATGGTACTTATTTCAAATCTATTCTTCATCAGCTTCTCAAAGTCTTTATAGAGCTTTGGATTAGTTGACCCAAAGATAATGTCATCTACATAAACTTGAACGAGCATCAAGTCTTTTCTTGTTCCTTTGATGAAGAGTGTTCCATCAATAGTACCTCTCTTGTAACCTTGCTGATAGAGATACTATGATAGTATCTCATACCACTTCCTTGGAGCCTGATGCAGCCCATAGAGAGCTTTGTCAAGCTTGAAGACATAATCAGGATGATCTGGGTCTGCAAAGCCAGATGGTTGTTTGACATACACTTCCTCATCAATCACCCCATATAAAAAGGCACACTTGACATCAAGTTGGTAGACCTTGAAATCCTTAGATGCAGCAAAAGCAGGAATATCCTAACAGCCTCAAGTCTTGCTATAATAGCAAAAACATCTGAGTAGTCAATCCTTTCTTCTTGTGTGTATCCTTGAACAACCAGTCTTGCCTTGTTCTTGATGACAAGTCCTCTATCATCCTTCTTGTTCTTAAAACCCCACTTGGTACCTATGGTAGTCTTCCCTTAAGGAAGAGGACATAGATTCCAAATCTTCTGTCTCTTGAAATGAAGCAACTCCTCCTGTATTGCTTTAACCCAACTTTGATCTTTCAAAGCCTAATCAATCTTCTTAGGCTCTATCTGGGACAAGAAACAAGAGCGAAGATAAATATTTTTATCATGGGTTTGTCCTCTTGTTCTCACCACCCAAGTGTCAACATCTCCAATGATGTTTGTGGTGGGATGGGACTTGTGGATTCTTAGTTGAGGAATCATAGCAAGTTGTTTGGATAGATCTAAATTTGTGAAATTCAGATCTGGTGCTTGAGAATCATCCACCACATCAACACACTTATCAAGTGAAACTTGATCCAATGAGTGTGTTACATCATTGATGTTGTCTTCTATGGAGTGGTTATCAGTATCAAAAAACTCCTGATCATTATCACCACCTCTATCTCCTCTTACATTGGAAAGACTTCATCTAAGTTATGTACCTTTGTGCTGGAATTTATATGCACCTCTAATGTATAAGCTGAAGAATTTGTCATGGTTGTGCTGATAGGATTTCCAACTACAGGGCTAGTTACCATTGGAGCTGAAGTAGTTTGTACACTTGGTCTTCATAGCTCAAATCTTGGATCAGAATCTCCTGTTGATAAGATACCTACAGATCCTGAAACATTCTCATAAGATTTGTTAAAACAGTTGGTAACTAAATCAAGATCAAACAACCAATCAGGACCAGAACCTTTCACACTGGGTGTGTACTCATTAAAGGTCACATTGGCTGACTCCTCAACTACTCTGGTTCTAAGATTGTATACTCTATAAGCTTTGGCTTGAGAAGAGTATCCAATAAAGTGTCCATCATCTAATTTCTTATAAAACTTGGCTATTTGATCCCTGGTATTCAAGATGGTGCAAGGACATCCCAATGATCTGAGAAAACCAATGAAAGGTCTCCTTTTGTGCCACAATTCATAAGGAGTCTTACTATGAGTCTTAACCACTAAAACTCTATTATGCACATAGCAGGCAGTGTTGACCGCCTCTGCCCAAAAGGTGATGGGCAGTTTAGAGTTAGACAACATGGTTCTTGCAGCTTTAATAAGTGTCGTGTTTCTCCTCTCAGCAACACTATTTGCTGAGGAGTCCAGGGAGCACTGTATTGTCCTGTAATACCCTTTTCATCACAAAATGTATAAAGGATTTGAGTTTTAAATTCTATTCTTTGATCACATCTTATGATCTTGACCCTGTATATTTTCTTGTAATACCATTTTCATCTCAAAATGTATCTTGTGAAGTCATCTATGATCACCAAGAAATAAGAGGTCTTTCCTAAATTCATTACACTGGTGGGGCCAAAGAGATTCATATGTAATAAGTGAAAGGGTGTAGTGATGGAGTTCATTTCCTTTGGCTTGTGAGATACCTTGTGTTGCTTCCCTTTCAGGCATCCCACACAATGATCATCACTTGTAAACTCTTTCTTTGGCATTCTAGTTACCAAATCATTCTTAATTAGTTTATTAATGATTTTTAAAGTTTACATGGCACATTCTTTTATGCCAAAGGAAAGACTCGTCACTATTTACCTTAGATAGAAAGCAAGATACTTCTCCTAAAGGGGATGTTTCATGGAAGTCCATCTTGTACATATTCTCTTTCTTAGGAGCTATGAGCAGGATATGCTCTTGAGGAATGACCACCTCGGGCTTGAGAATAATGCAATCAAGCTTAATACAAAGCATGTTGTGTCTCTGATCACAAAATTAGGATACACTTAGAAGATTGTACCCAAGCTCCTTGACAAAATTTACCTTCTTAATGATGAGCTTAACATTTGTGACCTTACCCCTTCCTGTAATGTAACCACTAGATTCTCCTCCAAAAGCAACTAGCCCTCCATCACTTCTCTCAAAGTTTTGAAGCAAGGATTTATTTCTTGTCATGTGCCTAGAACAGTCATTATCAATGATCCATACATTTTCTTTAGTCTTTAGCTGTTCTTGCATAAAAAGTGATGGTTAGTTACATTTGGAAACCTAAGCCTCATTGGTCTTGGGCTTGTCAAAGTGAATGGAAGATAATGAAACAATGATTGATCCTATATGTAAGTTCTGAGGATCATTTGCTATTGTTGATGAAGAACTTTCAGTCACATGGCCTTCCTTCATCTTCCACACCATCTTTGGAAGACTAGACTTGGCCTGCAATACTTTAGAAGTTTTGATGACTTTGAAAGTTTTGGAAACTGGACCTTCGAGAGCTTTTACATCCACTGCCGCAGACTTCAATACTTCGGAAGTATTCCTGTCTTCCGAGACCAAAATTTCTTCCGAAGGTAAGTTTTCACTTATATTCTTTTTCACTTTGGAGCTTCCAATTGGAAGAGATTTTCCTTCTAAAACTATTTTCTTTTGAGAGGTACTACCACATATGATGCATTCAGTTGTCATACTTCTGAGAGTCTTCTTTTGAGAGGGAGGCTGAGCATGATCACTTTCTACTTCCTTCTTCATCTTCATGAATGATGTAGCAGGCTTCTTGGGATGAGGCTTTCTCTTGTAACTAGATGGTTCAAGCTGTGCAACAATGGTGCATATTTTATCAGTCTTCCTCTTTGAATCAGGATGACTTGGACATGAACTTGAACTTCTGGTACTAGAGTCCATGGTTGTGTCTTCAGTCTTTTCCACTTTAAATCCAACAGAGATGAAAACTTGTTTTTGCTTGGTGTTAAAGATGGACTTGATCTCTTGGGCTTTCTTGGATTTCTCTTGGCTGCCCTGATCAAGTTCTTCCTTGCAGATTTTATCATCCTGGATTCTTTCTTCTCTCTAGGAGTATAGTATCCCTTCTCAGGATAACCCTTGTCACTCCCCTCAGGTTCATCCTTCACTCCCTCCTCAGGATAACCCTTGTCACTCTCTAGGAGTCCATGTTTAGGTTTAGATGATAAGTCATCTCTTGTAATGAATCCTTGTAAATCTCTTTTTGTATGTAAATTATATATATATGTTAACCCATATTATGTGTGTTGATTGTATGTGTAATTGCAAGAAAACATCATACTTGATCAATTTGGAAAATTGACTAAGTGCAAGAACTTTTGCTGATGAACAAGTTGTTCCTCCATAGGTGTTTTGTGGAACAAAGAACATGGAATACACATCCGTAGATCTCCTGCAGAAGCTCAACATCTACTGAAGAACAAGTTCTGAAGTCAAGTTGCTACTGCTATGAAAGAAGGAAGTTTGCTCCTGAGGATGAAGTTCAAGAACAAAGGATCAACTCCTACGGAAGACCAACTCCTATGGAAGAACAATTCATACGAAAGAACAAAACACTTGTATGATCTCAAATCATAAAGTACGCAACATAAAGTCAACCTATGATGTCATCAAGTCAACGACCATAGAAGACACTATTTATGTCAATCAAATATTCCACGTCATATCAATAATATTTCTTTTGTAAAGTGAATCCCTCTGCCAATAAAGATAAGGCATGGGTGCACTAATTTAGGAAAAGATATACATCATAGGAATAGATATATCATAGGAAGAGATAAACATAGAGAGAGATTGAGAGAGATATTGATATACAAATAGAGACACATACTCTTAGAAACGAGATCATCGATCATCAATCGATCGAACAATCTATCAATCAACATAGCAAAACATCAAGAACATCATTGGAGATCACAAGATCACCAAAGCATCATTAGTCATTGTAATCGATTTTGTATCAATGAAAAACAATTGAAACAATCTTTTTGTCGCATTATATTGTTCTGTTTTCAATTTGTTTTATATTTTGTTAGTCGATTTTAATTTCACAAACAATTAAATTAAAATATCAAATATTGATAATTCCACGTCTTTATTTGTTCAATCAAACTGATAATTCCTGATTCGATCCTTGGATTCACAGGTGGTATCAGAGCCATGTGCTCATTGATCTAGATCAATTGATTTATCAGTTTGATTTTTTTAATTGTTTGTTTGTTTTATCAAATCATCAAAATCTTGTCATATCGATCATTATTCACTGTTCCATTGCTCGATTAATTTCGATTTGCATCAGAATCGCTTTTGATTCGTGGATTTGTGTTATTGTGCGATATTTCTAGCCTGTTCTATCAAGTTTGAACAAAACCCATCATGATCTAACATTATTAATTTCAAATTAACTGAGAATATATTGAGCGATTTGTCTAATTTTGACCACATCTTCTTATTTAACTAGGTGTGTGTTATTATTTAGTTCGTTCACCACAGAAGTCATTAATTCCAAGGAATTTTTGTCTTAGTTGATTTGATATCAATATTATCAGTGATTTGTTATTGCTGTGTTGGTGTATTTGCATTGTTTTTTTTGCACATTCATAGGATATTAGATCATCTGATAAGTTTAATAATTAACACAGATAATCAACATGAGCAATTCAGTGGTTGGAGCTTATCAACCTCCGAAGTTAGAGAACAAATCTGATTTCAAAACATGGAAAATCAGATTCAGGAACCACGTCAACTATACAGATTCTGATTTATGGGTGTCTATTACTGAAGTTCCTTACATTCCACCTGCTTTAGGACCTGATTATAATGACAACAACCAGCCCATAAGCCTAAAAAATCTGTCTCCTGATGATGCCAAGAAAGTCAAAGTCGACATCAAGGCATATAGTATGCTTACCATGGCCGTACCTGAAGACCTCCTAATTAGATGTGAAGCATACAAAACAACCAACTCACTGTGGAAAATTCTTCACACCTTGTGTGAAGGCAGTGATGAAATCAGAAGCATCAGGAAGGATACCCTGCATTCACAATATGAAACATTCCATCATATTCAGGGTGAATCCGTCCCTCAACAACTCCATAGATTTATGCAACTTGTTACTGAGATGAATATTCTTGAGTTGAAGTACAGTAATGAGGAACTCAACAAAAAGATGCTACATATCTTGCCTGAAAGTTGGACACAAACTGTGTCTATGTTCAAAAATACCATTGATCTAAAGGCAATTGGACTAGATACTTTGGTAGCCAAGGTAGAAGCATTAGAGTTGGATAAGAAAACCAGAAACAAGAGTGCAAAAGCTCCTATTGCATCATACCAATTCAAAGAAGCTAAGAATATTGGAAGTGCTTTTATTTCCAATGGTGATGAAGGAAGCTCTTGTGCTAAAAGTGATGATGAAGAAGAAGCTGGTTTCTATGCAGCAAAGTCTTCTAAATCTAACTTTCAAAGCAGTTCAAACAATAAAACAAAAGAGAAATCTAATGATTCTAAAAGTTTAGTAGCAAAGGGATCATCAAACAACAAAAGCAACAGCAAATCTGGGCCAATCACTGTGGTTCTATAAACAGAAGAACAGAAAGCAGCATTTGCAGCATTCAATTCAAGCTCTCAAGCTTACTTGGGTAGTACTCTGACTCCTGCACACATCTGCCAACAAGACCTAGAAGAACTTCATCCTAATGAAGTGGAAAAGATGGATCTACAATGGCAAATGTGTGACATCCGGTAATTTTCCGTTACCAAACTCCGTTTGTTCCGTTAAGTCTTGCATACACGTGTCGGGAGCACACACTAGTTGTCGTTGAACGTTGGTGACTTAACAATAATCAGTAATGTTAAATTGATGATAATTAAGTTAACAATGTGATTATTAAGTTATGCTTATGTGATTTGAATGTTAACTGTAATTTTATCGCGTAACGTGAAAACGTGCATATTTATTTCGTGTGTTTTGTGATAAATGGGAATTATGCATGATTGTTATTTGTGATTAATAATAATTGTGTTTAGTAGTTAAAAACTATAAGGGTTAAAAGGGTAATTATGGGTTATTTAATAAAATAAAAATCAAAACTCCAACCCTAATCCCACCCATCGGCCGCGACTTGCATCCTCTCTCCCTCTCCTCTTCGAATTCAGCCCAAGAACAAACAATCATCTTCGGTTTTGGTCGATTTCAAGGCATAGAACACGTTGGAATCATCAATTGCAAGCCATTACACGTTTAAAGGTTAGATTTTTGTATGTTTTTGATGAGTCTTCATGTTGGCCGAATGTTTCATGCGAAAACTGCAAATTGGTGATTGATTGATGCCTAATTGTTGATGTTAATGTGTTTGTTAGATAGATTACATGTTAATTAACGTCAAGTATGCAATAAAGGTTGGATTTTTACAAGTTTTTATGGAAATTACATTAGGGCCGAAACCCTAATTCGAAACTTGCAATTGTGGATCGATTTGTTGATGTTGGTTAGTGTTATTATGTTAGTTGGATTGTATATATGCTAGTTAACGTCGATTATGCAAGAAAGCTATGATTTTGATACATTGTTCATAGGTTACTAATAATAGTAACTTTATTTTGCATGAATTGATGATTGGATGATGTATGAATGTTATGGATGTGTTTGTGATGATGATTAGATGCTAGGTTGATGATATGAACAATTGAAAATCAAGAAGATGTGTTATAGTTTATACATTGCTAAAAATAGTAACTTTTGGTGTTGAATGTTGATGAATCATGATGATTAAGTGTTGTTGATCATGTTTAGATGTTGTCATGGACTTGAATTGGTATATAATTGATGAATTCATGAATGTAGTGTGAGTTTGATGAATTTGGGATGAACTTTCCCAAAAGGGAAACTTTATTTGTGCAAATCCTTGAATTGGATGATTTGAGCATGTTTGGGATATTAGGATCATGCTAGTGTATTCATGGATGATTTCTAAGGTAACTAAATGTGTTGTTTGTGTTGTAAGGATGTTTAGTTGGATAGTTATCTGATTTGGCCTGTTTGTGGGAATTCATGGTAATGGGTCATATGGGTATGTTAGGACTATTGTTGGGTTGTATGTTGATCATGTATGATATGCTGTTGTGTTAGTATTAACGAGTTATCACCTATAATGTCACCAACGGGTCAAACGGGTCAACTGGGTCAAATGTGTCTTGTCTTTCTTAAACCTTGAGTCTCTTGGTTTGTAGAACACTTAGGGTTTCATGTTGATTCTGTGTACATGTACTTATGTACTCTTGTGTTCTAGGTGACCTTTGAAGGTTGTCTTTCCCTCTTTCTTTCAAGTTAAGCTCTAGGTTAATTCTTGCGCGCATCAGGTGAGTTCTTGCCCCACTTATTTTACATAATCTCTTTTGGGGGAGATAGCATACTGTTGATCACAAACGCTTTTATATATGAGTGTGTATAATATTGATATAGTGCTGTTTACCATGGAAAGTCTTCACACTTTCGGATTGTTAATATTGAATAGCGGGGAAATCTTGGGTAGTACTACTAGGTCTGACGAGCCCCACCTGTGCGACTCGAGGTCAAACGGGTGCAATTTTGTCCTAACACATATTCGTCACGACACGGTAAGTCGTGACGGGAGGCAACAAACGTAACACAGTCAGCTTCGATCGCGAAATCACTATGATTAATATTTTTAAGTTAATAGACTAGCTATCTATTGCAATACACTACTTATGCTCTGGAAACTGTTGATTGGTTTATATTTTAACGCAAACTCTTGAACTCACCAACCATGTGTTGACTTGTTTAGTATGCTATTCTCAGGTTAAGGTTGCCAGTTGCCTAGGAGCACGGACACCAGCATCGTTGAGTTGTCTACATTGTTTGTTTACACATTTGGGTTTATTTTCCTATTTAACATTTGTGTTTGGGGCGCGTATGTTTTGTGCATTCTCTTTACATACTACTTGTTTTGGGTTTTCTATTTTAAAAATGCTTCCGCAGTATTTTAAACGTTAACTCTGGTTTTGTTTATTTATCATATAGAGTCGTTCTTGGTAACTAATGACTGAGATCCTGGTATGTCACGCGCCTCGCGGTAAAACCCCGCTCGCGGATTTTGAGGGTGTGACAAAATGGCCATGATTGCTTACAGGGCCAAGATGTACATGAGAAAGAACAAAGGACTATCTTTTACAGGAAGAACAACAAAGATTGGTTTTAACAAATCAAAGATGAGGTGTTACAAATGTAATTTGTATGGTCACTTCTCAAGGGAATGCAACAACAATCAGCAATCAACAACAGACACAAGACAAGCAAATCAGAGAAGCTTCAAGCAACCTCAGCTAACAAACTCATCCCTACTAGCCAAAGGTTCTTCAACAGGTATCAATAACTCTAAAGAAACTGGTTTTATTATTTTGCAGGATGGAACTTGTGATTGGAGCATGTATGAGAAGGAAGTCCGGGAGGAAAATCAAGAACTGATGGCAAACTTGGAGAACAAAGTTCCACCTATGGCCAGAGAGGTAAGGGACAGGTTATGTTCACCAACATGTGTTGAAGAGGTAGAGAGATACAGGGTCCATGCTCAACAATTGGCTGATAATCAAAGAAACAATGATTTTAAATGAATCTCATATAAGAGAACATAAACTGTATCAGGTCAAAATCACTTCCTTGCAAAAGGATTTAGATAAACTTGTGTCTAAAAACTATAATTTGAAAGCACAAGTTGAGCATCTGACCACCTCTTTAACCAAGTCCATGTCTGATCATGCATCTACTGAAGTGAAACTTCAGAAGTTCCAATTATCATCACAGCAATATGAGAAACTGTTAAATTCTCGTATTCAATCAAAGAACATGTATGGGGTGGGATTTAACGTTGTTGTACCACCAATGAATGATAATTACACCATACTATCTAAGTTAATGACAAATAGTTTATCAAATCATTTTGTGTCAAGCACCAAAACTGAATTAAAAATTGAAAATAATGAAGTGGTAAATGGTGAAGATACTGAAATCAGTGAAACTGATTCATCTGAATCAGAATTTTCAAAAAAAAAAAAAGAGAATCAGAATTTGACTTTGATGACTGTGATGATCTGGATGAGGTTGATGAGCCTAATGAACAAGAATGTGCTGGGTTGGGTAAGGAAAAGAATGTGGTAATTGAACCTATAATTCCCAAAGTCCTTGAGGAGATCAAGCTACCTTATCCCCCAAACAAAGAAATTTGTTGAAGACAATCTACACAAGAATTGGTTAGCTTAATGAAGGAATTCAGGAGCTCAACAGAAAGCACAAAAGTCAGTCAGCAAAAAGAACTATGGAGGAAGAAGAGAAAAACACTTTAGCAGAACACCTGCGGAAGAAGAAGACTGGTCCTCACACATCGTAGAAAAGCAAAGGAAAAATGTTCCAAAGTCATCTTTCTTAGAAAATCTACGGAAGAAGCATTCATCTGATTCAAAGTCAACTTCCGTAGAAGATCTGAGGAAGAAGCAATTATCTGAATCAAAACAGTCATCCGTAGATGATCTACGGAAGAAGAAAACATTTGTTGAATCACAAACTGTCAAGAAAGTAAAGAAACAACAAAGAGATGTGAATCCTCAACAACAACAAGAAGAAGACCCTTCAGCTGCAAAGATTGAAAGAGAATTGAGAAAGAAGCAGAAGAAGACTTTGGAGTCTGATAGTGAAGCTGAAGAAAAATACTGCAAGTGGTGTGACATATATAATCACAACATAGAAGATTGTTATTGCAGCAGCTATTGCTCCATATGCAATATGAATAATCATATGACTTCTGATTGCTACTTCAATAAACACTATGCTATTTGCAATAAGAAGAACCATTCTACTCAAGAATGCTACTTCAGCAAGAAGAACGAATCTAAAGTACCAAAGAAGCAACAATCTGAGAATGATGAATCAGACTCACAATCTTCTGAGAATGAAGAATCAAAGGTCTCAAAACAAAAAAAGTAGCAACCAAAACAAAAGGTGCCAAAGGTCAAGAAGCCAACATCTGCTGATGATCAAACAAATAAGAAGAAGGAGAAGCAACACTATCAAAGCAAGACTCCTCACAAGAAGGTAGTGTTACAGGAAGATGAAGCCTTCTTTGATCACTTTAAAAAGGGTAATCATGTACCACAGCCAAAAACAAAAGATGCTGAAACTTTTACTAACAAAATTTCATCTTCAAGTTTGAAGAAAAAGATACTCAAGGAAGAAGTGACAGAGAAAGTGACTGTGAATCAAGATCAAAGTGCTTCAAGTCCATCTTTAACATAATCATCCTCACCCCCAAACAGAACATAATGAATCAATTGAGACTAAAAACAATCTTGAGTCATCTAGGCTCATTCATGATAGAGTAACTATTCTAGATAAAAATGGCAAGCCCAAGACCAATAAGGCTTGGGCTCCACATTCTAATTGATTTCATTATTTTTGCAGGAACATCCATGGAGGACTGACAACAAGTGGTATGTTGACAGTGGTTGTTCCAGGCATATGACAGGAAACTGTTCACTCCTCCATGATTTCAAACATAAAAATGCTTCATATGTGGCATTTGGTAGGGATAAAAAGGGAGGTAAAATTGTTGGTGAAGGAATGGTAACAAATGGAGTACTCAAATTTGAGAAAGTTAATTTTTGTGAAAATTTATAATACAACTTACTCAGTGTATCTCAAATTTGTGATCAAAATTATACCATTTTATTTGATAACTCTTTCTGTTACATTCTTAAGCCAGGTTTTCAAGTCCCAAAACCCCAGCAGATTGGATCCTTCTTAAAGCACCAAGAAAAGGAAACACTTATGTTTCGGATATGAACAACACCTCTATGACAAGTAATGAAACCTGCCTGATTTCTAAGTCATCAGAAGATAAAGCTCAACTGTGATGTAGAAGGATGGTTCATTCAAATATGGAGAACATGAATAAGTTGGTCAAACATGACTTAGTCATTGGCCTTCCCAAGAAAGAACTTTATTGTTCAAATCATTGTTCATCATGTTATAAAGGAAAACAACATAGGGTGTCACACAAGTCCAAAACAATCAACACAACACCACTCAAAATGCTACGCATGGATCTTTTTGGTCCAACCAATGTTTTGAGCATTGGTAAAATGCAATATTGTTTGGTGATTGTTGATGATTTCATTAGATTCACATGGGTCTTTTCTTAAAACATAAAAGTGAAACATCAGAAACATTAATAGAGTTTATCACTAAGATAGAAAATCAAGTGGATTTAAAGGTCAAAATATTAAGAAGTGATAATGGATATGAATTTGTTAATCATGTTTTACATTCCTTTTGCGGGAACAAAGGCATAGCCAGACAATTCAATGTACCAAGAACTCCACAACAAAATGGAGTTGCTGGAAGAAGAAACAAGACTCTAATTGAAGCAGCAAGAACAATGCTTGCGGATTCACAGTTGCCTATCATATTTTATGCAGAAGCAGTGAACACAGCATGCAATATTCAAAACATGACATTATTTGTCAAAGAACATAATAAAACAACTTATGAACTTTTGTTTAAAAGAAAACCTTTTATAGGTTATCTTAGAGCTTTTGGGTGGCATGTGTCTATTTTAAACACCAAAGATCAATTAGGAAAGTTTGATGAAAAAGCTTATAAGGGTTTCTTTGTTGGTTACTCATCAACATCTAAATCATATAGAGTCTACATTCCTCATCACAATATTATAGAGTAAACACCTAATGTATCTTTTGATGAATCCTTATTTCCAAAATCTATAAAAGGATAATCTTGGTTGTTTGATATAGATGCATTAACAAATTCATTTAACTCTAGTCATTTGAATGTTGCAGGTCCTGCGGATACATATTATCCTAATGTACCTCGAAGCATGAGTGAAGTGTCATTGTCAGCTGATCCTCTAAGACTACCCCAGACACATACTTCACATGTTGCTGAAAGGCCTTTCATCTCAAACAAGCAATGACAATTTTGATGGAAATGGAAATTCAATCTTAGCAGAAGTTCCTTCTACATCCGTAGAAGTTCCTTCTACATCAGCAGAAGTTCCTTCTACATCAGTAGATGTTCCTACTTCCGGAGATGATTCATTTCCTTCATCTGAAGTTCCCAATCCATCAGAAAACATTTCAACAACATTCACATATGCAGATCCACAAACTACAACATCCGTAGTTTTTCCTGTAACTACAGCGAAAGTAATACCAACATCTGCGGAAACACAAAATCATGAAGATGGATTTCATTTAGCATCAGAAGACCAAAATGATGAGGATCTTAAATACTTTGTTGATTCCCCATCTCAGCTGAATCCATCTCCATCAACCAACATAAACAACTTGGAATCATCCATTCCAGTTGAATCAATACCAACAATAAGAATTCATAAGTATTATCCAATAGAAAACATTATTGGTCATCTTAATGAAAGAACCACAAGAAGTCAAAGGGGGAGCTGCCAATATTTGCCTATTCTCCTGTTTTCTTTCATAAGTGGTTCCACCCAACATAACTGCAGCATTAAACGACAACAATTGGATTGAAGCAATGCAAGAAGAGCTTCAGCAATTCAGAATGCAAAAGGTTTGGAATCTAGTTGATCTCCCTGAAGGCCAATATCCAATTGGTACAAGGTGGCTTTTCAAGAACAAACTATATGACAGAGGTATCATCATCAGAAATAAAGCAAGGCTATACTCAAGAAGAAGGGATAGACTATGATGAAGTCTTTTCCCCAGTTGCAAGGATTGAAGCCATTAGAGTCTTTTAGCCTATGCTTCACATAAGAAGTTCACTGTTTACCAAATAGATGTAAAATATGCCTTCTTATATGGTAAAATTGATCCAGGCATTGTAGATCCTGATTATCCACATAGGGTATACAAGCTTGACAAAGCTTTGTATGGTCTTTATCAGGCACCAAGAAAGTGGTATGAAACATTATCATCTTTCTTGCTCAAGCATGGTTACAAAAGGGGAACTATTGATCACACTCTCTTCCTCAAACATGACCATCAAGACCTCTTAGTTGTCCAAGTCTATGTGGATGATATCATCTTTGGGTCAACAAACAAAAGATTATGTCAAGACTTTGAATCTTTGATGAAATCTGAGTTTCAAATGAGTTCCATGGGAGAATTAACATTCTTTCTTGGTTTACAACTTCATCAGAATCCAGATGGTATTTTCATCAATCAAGAAAAGTACGTGAATCAAATCTTAAAGAAGTACAACCTTGCTGAGTCTTCTTCATACAAAACACCAGCATCAACAATAGATAAGATTGTATCTGATCCTAAAAGGAAGTCAGTTGATCAAAGATTATATAGATCTATGATAGGATCATTAATGTACTTAACTACCAGCAGACCTGACATAATGTTTGTTGTGTGTATTTGTGCTAGGTACCAATCAGACCCCAGGGAGTCACATATGAATGCAGTGAAGAGGATATTCAGATACCTCAAAAGGAAGCCAGCTCTAGGACTTTGGTATCCCAAAGAAGAAGACTTCAACCTCTACTGTTATTTTGATAGTGACTTTGAAGGGTGTAATAATAAAAGAAAATCCACAACTGGTGGATGTCAATTCTTAGGACCAAGACTTGTTTCTTGGTAGTGCAAAAAGCAAACAAATGTATCAGTATTCATAGCTGAGGCTGAGTACATAGCTGCTTCAGCTGGTTGCTCTCAAGTTTTATGGTTGCAAAACCAACTACTTGATTAAGGTTACAATTTTCTTCAAACACCAATTCATATAGATAACTCAGCTGCTATGTTTATCACTGCTAATCCAGTGCAACATAGTAAAACAAAACATATTGAAATCATATACCATTTTCTGAGAGACTGCTCAGAAAAAGGTTTAATCAAGTTGATCAAAGTGGATACAACAAATCAGCTTGCTGATTTTTTCACTAAAGCCTTTGATTTAGTTAGATTTAATTTCTTAATTGAGTCTTTGGGCATGATCAACTTAGATTAGTTTTCATCAAAAAGGAAAGCATGTTCTTTCTATCAAATTCAATATATGAAAAAGCCAAAAACATTTATAAAACATATAAAAATCCAAAAATATTGTTTTATTAATGTGTTTTTTTCTTGAAAAAGCATTTTATATTATGGGAAATGATAGTACACTATACCTTTACATACTTTACTGGTTTTTTAAATCACAAAATACAGACTGATCAGATGTGATTTTATATGTGAGTAGGTTCAGCTTCGGTGGAAAATACACAATTTCATGCATAACATAATGCCAAGGTGACTAATTATGGACAATTCCATTTTGAGAAACAAGCAAGTAAGTCTTATCCTGCTGTGATCAACTTACTCACCTAAGCACACTATGTTGTGACACTTTATAACCTCTATCTTTGCTTATCATGGACCCTTTGTTTTGTGTAAACAAAGACCTGGGTTCACAGGCACCTCTGTTTTACGTAAGTAAAGACTTGGTGTCCTGATGATGCTAATAAAAAAGTTTCAAAAAGGAACAGCTCTAAAAGAATCCAATGTGATGAATTGTATAATATCTCAAAGAGCTTCAAATATCATATCAGCATTAATAAGATTTCAAAGAAATCTTAAGATAGAGCTTATAACTTAAGGAACATAGTTAAGTGTGAAAAAATGATAAATTGACTCATAAACGGAGGACAAACTCTAATGTGAATTGAATGTGGAGTCCATCTTTGTCTATCTTTAATCAATACCAAAACATGATAAACAGCATGACAAGTTGAAACTACACTCTTGCTTGAATTTATGTGGATCATAATACTTGTAATCAGCACTAGATTTCTGTCTACTATCATCGAACAAAACTGTTTCTGGAAATTGCTTAGTGTCATAGTATGATCCCATTGTATGATGTAAATGCTTGTAAATATATTTAAGTTTCTGCTTATAATTAAAAAAATACAAAAAGATTTTTTTTTTTTGTTCTTTTCTTTGCTAATAAGATTGACAGATAATTACTTTTCATGCTATTCTCTTTATAAATTTCTGATAATTGCATAATTTCATGATTAATCATAAATTTAGGGGGAGTAGTTATCAGCATGAAAACTGAGTTTAACATTTTTCTACATGAAGAAAATTGGAACTTGAGCACTAACTTGGCTGCAGGATATCTGAAGTTTTTAACTAAATCAATTTTGCACATTTGCCATGAAGCATAGTCAACAAGGTCCAACAGCAAACAACAAATAATCTAATAACATGATGTTAGCAAAAAGAACAAAAATTGTCTCCATAGATTGGTACCCTACGGATAGAACAGCAAAACAGAACAAGTTTGTTCTTCCGTAGATGTTCTGAGGAAGAATTAATTTGATAAGGATCATACAGCAAAAACAAGTTTTTTTGCCTTTCGTAGATGTTTTGCGGAAGAATTAATCAAAAATAATTTACCTTCCGTACATGTATAGCAGAAGAATTAAATATCAAAAATAGTTTGTCTTCCGTAGATGTTCCACGAAAGAATAAATTTAAAACAAATCAAAAAGAAACAACTTTTGGATAACCACAGAAGGGTAATGAGAGTTAAGGGTCTCACATCCGCCAACATTAAAATTTTTCATTCCACACATCAATCCACACCTAAATCGCCATTCAAACAACATCAAACAAAAAGATTTTGAAAAGAGTTCAAAGAATTAAGAGATTTGAACCGATGATTACAAGAGTCTAAACCTAAGAGGGAGTATTGTTGGGTCTAGATCTATTGTTTAGGTTTAGATGATTAAGTCATCTCTTGTAATGAACCTTTGTAAATCTCTTTTTGTATGCAAGTTATATATATATATATATATATACATATATATATATATATATATGTTAACCTATATTATGTGTGTTGATTGTATGTGTAATTGTAGGAAAACATCATACTTAATCAATTTGGAAAATTGACTAAGTGCAAGAACTTCTGCGGATGAACAAGTTGTTCCTTCGTAGATGTTCTGTGGCACAAAGAACAAGGAATACACATCCGTAGATCTCCTACGGAAGCTCAACATCTACTGAAGAACAAGTTCTGAAGTCAAGTTGTTGCTGCTACGGAAGAAGGAAGTTTGCTCCTGAGGATGAAGTTCAAGAACAAAGGATCAACTCCTACGGAAGAACAAAACACTTGTATGATCTCAAATCATCAAGCACGCAACATAAAGTCAACCTGTGATGTCATCAAGTCAACGACCACAGAAGACACTATTTATGTCAAGCAAATATTCCACGTCATATCAATAGTATTTCTTTTGTAAAGTGAATTCCTCTGCCAATAAAGATAAGGCATGGGTGCACTAATTTAGGAAGATATATACATCATAGGAATAGATATATCATAGGAAGAGATAAACATAGAGAGAGATTGAGAGAGATATCGATATACAAAAAGAGATACATACTCTTAGAAACGAGATCATCGATCATCAATCAATCGAACAATCAATCAATCAACATAGCAAAACATTAAGAACATCATTGGAGATCACAAGATCACCAAAGCATCATTAGTCATTGTAATCGATTTTGTATCAATGAAAAACAATTGAAACAATCTTTTTGTTGCATTATATTATTCTGTTTTCAATTTGTTTTATATTTTGTTAGTCGATTTCAATTTCACAAACAATTAAATTTAAAAAACAAATATTGATAATTCCGCGATCTTTATTTGTTCAATCAAACTGATAATTCTAATTCGATCCTTGGACTCACACCATACAACTCTGTGAGAGTAAAAGTAGAGAGGTTCTTAGTTCTTTTAATGGCCACACAGTAATGAGTCCATTGTCTGGTAAGAGAGAACACGAAATTCCTCACTATGTCTCTATTCTTAAGTTTTACTCCAACATCAGTCAGAGTATCCATAATCTCAACATACCTTATGTATTGTTGAGTCATGGACTCATTGGCTTATGTATTGTAGGTAAAATTTTCAAACTACTGCTTCAAGATATCCTTCTTGTTTTCCTTGGCTTCAACAGATCCATCATACATCAGCCTCAGTGCATCCTAGAGTTGCTTAGCAGTTTTACACATCTTAAAGCCTCTTTATATGGAGTTAGGAAGAGCAGCATTCATGGCCTTCTGATCTATATCTATTCTTTTTCAGTCTTTATTAGAATAGTTGGCCATTTCCTTTGGTATCATGCCACCTCCAGATGTGGCTGAAGAGGTGCATGGAATGTATTGTCCTTCGATAACAGATCTCCACATCCTGCTATCTTGAGACTTGATGAACCCTTCCATACGTTGGCACCAAGTATCAAAGTCATCAGGAGTGAACAGTGGAGACTTTGTCATAGTACCGGTTTCCTTATTAGCTTTAGAAAGAGCATCCATTTGAGTTGTTAAGTGTGTTGTGAAACTGAAGTGATCAAAGATGGTGAGATCTTATAATCAAGAACCTGAAATGCTCTAATACTAATTGCAGGACCAGTGAAGGGTGGTCAATACAACTGTTTCACAAGGATGGAGAGATATGCAACACTTAATAGATCAAATAAGGAACCGGTTAGATGATAGAAAAAACACAAGTAAAAGAACAAGAATAAGAATACTCAAATATGGTTTTCAAGAATGATGTATATTGCTCTCAAGTTCTTACGAGTGTTACAAAACATATCCTAAAATACAAGTACTTGAGACACTTTATACTACATCCTACAGCCGGCCATACTTTGAAGGCCAGCTGGGTACACTAATCTAGACAACAAGATCAATGTAGAGTCAAAAGACAGATTGCCTTTTGAACTAGTGACTATGACATACCATAGCTCACATCCTAATATATTACAAAAAAGATAAAAGGTACAAAATTAGAAAGTCACAGACCAATGACCATAATCTACAGTTGACAAAATCATAGGCCTTTTCACCAACTCATATAAGTTGGTGAGTCATCAGAGTGGCAGCAGAAAGTTGTTCAGCCTTTGTCAAAAGGTAATCAAAGAAAGCTCTTTGAATGCTTTGGTTGCATCAACCTTTAAATATTGACCTTACAAATACTCCAAGTTAGAAAGGATATACTAACTTGAGAACTCATTTATGATCAGATTGCTAAGACCATATTGCATTTTCAAAAACTTCACCTCCTCCTTCACCTGAAGATACACGTAATTATCCTTTCGTAAGGTCGTTCGGCTTGAATCCTAAGATAAGTTTTATATATTTGTATTGGGATTTGGTTTGGTTCTTGCTACATCTACCTTCATGGGATCAATTCCCATAATTTGAGCATCTTTTGTATCATTTTTCCTTTCTCTTAATGGCACTTTTTAAAATTCCATAAAATGGCGGAATTTATTCCTTCATATACCATTTATATCTTGCATCGAACGTGAGTTTGAATTTTTTTTTTTTTTTTTTTTTTTTTTTTTTTTTTTTTTTGCTGATTTTAGGGGAGTACCAATTTAGCATAGTGAAGTCAACAAAGCAAATTAATATTAAAGAAATACATCTAGCTCTTTCAGATCTAACAGGTAAAAGACCAAATTTATCTTTTTTTTTATTTTTTTAGATAAGACAAAAACATGTCTTTAAGTAAAAACAAGTTTCTAAAGGCTTTTTGGTTAAGTGACTTAGTGGTTCGGGTGATAAAATAAAATCCTTTAAGCTTGACATGTATACACAAAACAAGTTTTAATTTACATAGAACGTGATCGGGTTTTCCTAATGCCTAGATCATTTTTATGCAAAAAGAACTTTTAAGGTCTTGAAATGTATACGCGAAACAAGTTTTAATTTACGCACAACATAAGGTACCATTAATATATCCATAATGAAAGCAAAAATACATAAATGCTAATTTTTTTAAAGGCTAAAAAATATGCTCATAGAAATAGATGGAATAAGTAAAAGTGTTTTATTTTACATTTTTGAATAATTTCACAAACTCGATTTGTTTTCAGGATATCACAAATGTGAATCCAAGGATCGAAGCAGGAATTATCAGTTTGATTCAGCAAATAAAGATCGCAGAATTATCAATACTTGTTGTTTAATTAATTGTTTATAAAATTGAAATCGACGAAAAACAGATAAAACAAACTGAAAACAAAATACAACAATGCAACAAAAAGATTGTTTCAATTGATTTTCATTGATAATGAATCGATTACAATTGATATTGATTCTTGGATTACAAAGTAATCCTCTATAATGTTCTTGATATTCTTGTGATTGCTATTTTGCTATTTTGATTGATCGATTGATTGATATCATTTCTAAGAATATATGAATCTCTATTTGTGTATCGATATCGCTCAATCTCTCTCTAAATGTGTGCACCCATGCCCTATATTTATAGGCAGAGGGATTCACTTTAAACAAATTAAAAATGAATATTCTTGATGTGACGTGGAATATTCTTGATGTGATGCGGAATATTTGAATCTGACAGTTGTACATTTGACTTGATGACGTCACTCTGACTTGTTGACTCTGTGTTGAGTACTTGATGATATGAGATCATACAAGTATTTTGTTCTTCCGTAAGAGTTGAACTTCCATAGAAGTTGTTCTTCCGTAGGAGTTGTTCTTCCGTAGGAGTTGGTTCTTTGTTCTTGAAAATCCTCAGGGGCAAACATCCTTCTTCCGCATCAACAACTTGATCTTTGAACTTGCTCAGATGTTGTGGTGCTTCCACAGTTGATCTACGGATACATGTTTGACTTGTTTCTTTTATGATCCGCAGAACATCTACGGAAGAACAAACTTGTTCATCCGCAGATAGTTCTTGTACTTAGTCAATTTTTCCAAATTACACATATAATCAACACAGATAATAATATGGGTTAACATATATATAACTTGCATACAAAAAGAGATTTACAAAGGTTTATTACAAGAGATGACTTAATCATCTAAAGCTATACAATGGATCTAGACCCAACAATACTCCCCCTTAGGTTTAGAGCCTTGTAATCATTTGTTCAAATCTCATAACTCTTTGAACTCTTTCCAAAATCTTCTTGTTTGATGTTATTTGATAGGTGATTTATGTATGGATTGTTGTAGGGAATGAAAAATTTAAATGTTGGCAGATAAAGGGGTTTATGTTATGAGAGCGTTTTTCTAGGTCTGAAAAGGGTTCTGTAAAAGTGAATAAATGCTTTTATTTAATGATGTGGGACCCTTAACCCTCATTACCCATTTGTAGTTATCCACAAGTTAATTTTTCCACAGAACATCTACGGAAGAACAAACTTGTTCATCCGTATCAACTGGTTAAGTCTTTCGTAGAACATCTACGGAGAGCAAAACTTATGATTTTGTTGTTAACAAATAATTCTTCAATCCTTTTATTTAATAATGTGGGACCCTTAACCCTCATTACCCTTCTGTGGTTATCCACAAGTTAATTCTTCCGCAGAACATCTACGGAAGGCAAAACTTATGATTTTGCTATTAACAAAATAATTCTTCCGCAGAACATCTATGGAAGACAAAACTTGTGTTTTGCTGTTTTATCCTTAAATTAATTCTTCTGCAGAACATCTACAGAAGGCAAAAATTGTTATGTTTTGTTGTTTTATCCGTAGGGTACCAATCTACGGAAAGTCAATTTTGTTCTTTTTGTTGTATGATCATAAAACATCATGTTAGATCATTTGTTGTTTGCTATTGGACTTTGTTGACTCTGATTCATGGCAAATGTGCAAGATTGATTTAGTTAAAAAAACTTCAGATATCGTGCAACCAAGTTAGTGCTCAAGTTCCAATTTTCTTCATTTAAAAGAGAAACTCAATGGATAAACTTATTTTTCATGATGATTACTACTCCCCCTAAATTTGTGATAAATCATCAACTTATGCATTTAGCAAAAATTTATAAAGAGAATAGCATGAAAAGCAATTATTTGTCCAACTTATTAGCAAAGAAAAGAACAAAAACAAAATCTTTTTGTATTTTTTATTATAAGCAGAAACTTATTTACAAGCATTTACATCATACAATGAGATCGTACTATGACACTAAGCAACTTCCTAAAACAATTTTGTTTTATGATAGTAGACATAGATCTAGTGTTTATTGCGAGTACTATAATCCACATAAATTCAAGCAAGAGTATATTTTCAACTTGTCATGCTGTTTGTCATGTTTTGGTATTGATTAAAGATAGACAAATATGGACTCCATATTCAATTCACATTAGAGTTTGTCCTCCATTATGAGTCAATTTATCACTTTTTCACACTTAAAACTATGTTTCTTAAGTTATAAGCTCTATCTTAAGATTTCTTTGAAATCTTATTAATGCTGATATGATTTTTGATGCTCTTTGAGATAATATACAATTGATCACATTGGATTCTTTTAGAGCTATTCCTTTTTGGAACTTTTTGATGATCAGCATCAGGACACCAGGTCTTTACTTATGTAAAACAGAGGTGCCTATGAACCCAGGTCATTGTTTACACAAAAAAAAGGGTTCATGATGCACAAAGATAGAGGTTATAAAGTTTCACAACATAGTGTGCTTAGGTGAGTAAGTTGCTCACAGCAGGATAAGACTTACTTGCTTGTTCCTTAAAATGGAATTGTCTACAATTAGTCACCTTGGCATTATGTTATGCATGAACTTGTACATTTTCCACTCAAGCTGAACCTACTCACATATCAAATCACATCTGATCAGACTTTATTGTATGATAAAATTCAGGAAAGTAAGCAAAGGCATATTGTACTATCATTTCCCATAATATGAACTGCTTTTACAATAGAAACATATTAACAAGACAATATTTTTGGATTTTTATATGTTTTATATATGTTTTTGGCTTTTTCAAATAATGAATTTGACAGACAGAACATGCTTTTCTTGTGATAAAAACTAATCTAAGTTGATCATGCCTAAAGACTCAATCAAGAAATTAAATCTAACTGAATCAAAGGCTTTAGTGAATAAATCAGCAAGCTGATTTGTTGTATCCACTTTGATCAACTTGATTAAACCTATTTCTAAGCAGTCTCTCAGAAAATGGTATCTGATTTCAATATGTTTTGTTTTACTATGTTGCACTGTATTAGCAATGATGAACATAGCAGCTGAGTTATCTATGTGAATTGGTGTTTGAAGAAAATTGTAACCATAATCAAGTAATTGGTTTTGCAACCACAAAACTTGAGAGCAACTAGCTGAAGCAGCTATGTACTCAGCCTCAGCTGTGGATACTAAAACATTTGTTTGCTTTTTGCACTGCCAAGAAACTAGTCTTGGTCCTATGATTTGACAACCACCAGTTGTTGATTTTCTGTTGTTATTGCAGCCTCTAAAGTCATTGGCAGAATATGAGTAGAGTTTTAAATTTTCTTCTTTGGGATACCAAAGCCCAAGAGCTGGCTTCCTTTTGAGGTATCTGAAAATCCTCTTCACTGTATTCATGTGTGACTCCTTAGGGTCTGATTGGTACCTAGCACAGACACACACAGCAAACATTATGTCAGGTCTGTTAGCAGTTAAGCACATTAATGATCTTATCATAGATTTATATAATCTTTGATCAAATGACTTCCTTTTAGGATCAGGTAAAATCTTATCTATTGTTGATGCTGGTGTTTTGCATGAAGAAGACTCAGCAAGGTTGTACTTCTTCAAGATTTAATTCACATACTTTTCCTGATTGATGAAAATGCCATCTGATTTCTGATGAACTTGTAAACCAATGAAGAATGTTAATTCTCCCATGGAACTCATTTGGAACTCAGATTTCATCAATGATTCAAAGTCTTGACATAATCTTTTATTTGTTGAACCAAAGATGATATCATCCATATAGATTTAGACAACCAAGAGATCTTGATGTTCATGTTTGAGAAAGAGAGTCTGATCAATAGTTCCCTTTTTGTAACCATGTTTGAGCAGGAAAGATGTTAATGTTTCATACCACTTTCTTGGTGCCTGATGAAGTCCATACAAAGCTTTGTCAAGCTTGTATACCCTATGTTGGTAATCAGGATGTTCAAGGCCTGGTGGTTGGGCAACATAGACTTCTTCATCAATTTTTCCATATAAGAAGGCACGTTTTACATCCATTTGGAAAACTGTGAACTTCTTATATGAAACATAGGCTAGAAAAACTCTAATGGCTTCAATCCTTGCAACTGGGATAAAGACTTCATCATAGTCTATCCCTTCTTCTTGAGTATAGCCTTGTGTCAGACTTGCTTTGTTTCTGATGATGATACCTCTGTCATCTAGTTTGTTCTTGAAAAGCCACCTTATAAAAATTGGATATTGGCCTTCAGGAAGCTCTTCTTGCACTTATGATAGAAAACAGGAGAACAAACAAATATTGGCAGCTCCCCTTTGACTTCTTGTGGTTCTTTCATTAAGATCACCAATAATGTTTCTATTGGATGATACTTATGAATTCTTGTTATTGGAATTGATTCAACTGGAATGGATGATTCCAAGTTAGTGATGTTAGTTGATGGAGATGGGTCCAGCTGAGATGGGAAATCAACAAAGTGATCAAAATCCTCATCATTTTGGTCTTCTGATGCTGAATGAACTCCATCTTCATGATTTTGTGTTTTCGCAGATGTAGGTATAACTTCCGCAGTAGTTACAGGAACAACTACGGATGTTGTAGTTTGTTGATTTGTAGATGTTAATGTTGTTTGAATGTTTTCTGTTGAATTGGGAACTTTAGTTGAAGGTAAAGGATCATGTCTGAAAGTAGGAACATCTACAGATGTAGAAGGAACTTCTGCTGAAGTTGAATTTCCATTTCCATCAGAATTGTCATTGTTTGTTTGAGATGAAGGTCCTGGATCAGCAAAATTTGAAGTGTGAGAATGAAATAATCTTGGAGGATCAGCAGTCAGTGGCACTTCACTCAAACTTGGAGGTACATAAGGATAACATGTATCCGTAGGACCTACAACATTCAAATAACCAGAGTTAAATGAATTTGTTAATGCATCTATACCAAACAATCAAGATGATCCTTTTACAGATTTTAGAAATAAGGATTCATTAAATGATACATTAGGAGTTTCTTCCACAATGTTTTCATGTGGAATATAGACTCTATATGATTTAGATGTTGATGAGTAAACAACAAAGAAACCATCATAAGCTTTTTCATCAAACTTTCCTAATTGATCTTTGGTGTTTAAAATATACACATGACACCCAAAAGCTCTAAGCTATCCTATAAAAGTATTTCTTTTAAACAAAAGTTCATAGGGTGTTTTATTATGTTATTTGACAATTAGTGTTCTGTTTTGAACATTGCATGTTGTGTTCACTGCTTCTGCCCAAAATGTTATTGGTAACTGTGAATCAGCTAGCATTGTTCTTGCTGCTTCAATGAGAGTTCTGTTTCTTCTTTCAGCAACTCCATTTTGTTGTGAAGTTCTAGGTGCACTAAATTGTCTGGCTATGCCTTTGTTCCTGCAAAAGGAATCTAAAATATGATTAACAAATTTAGTTCTATTATCACTTCTTAAAATTTTGATCTTAAAATCAAGTTGATTTTCAATCTTAGTGATAAACTCCATTAATGTTTCTGATGTTTCACTCTTATGTTTTAAGAAAAAGACCCATGTGAATCTAGTGAAATCATCAACAATCACCCAACAATATTGCCTTTTACCAATGCTCAATACATTAGTTGGACCAAAAAGATCCATGTGTAGCAATTTGAGTGGTGTTGTGTTTGTGTTGATTGTTTTGGACTTATGTGACACCCTATGTTGTTTTTCTTTATAACATGATAAAAAATAATTAGAACAATAAAATTCTTTCTTAGGAAGACCAATGACTAAGTCATTTTTAACCAGCTTGTTCATGTTCTTCATGTTTGAATGAACCATTCTTCTATGCCACAGTTAAGCTTCATTTTCAGATGACTTAGAAATCAGACAAGTTTCATTTCTTGTTAGAGAGGTGTTGTTCATGTCCAAAACATATGTGTTGCCTTTTCTTGGTGCTTTAAGAAGGATCCAGTCTGCTGGAATTTGAAAATCTGGCTTAAGAATGTAACAATAAGTGTTATCAAATAAAGTGGTATAATTTTGATCACAAATTTGAGATACACTTAACAAGTTGAATTGTAAATTTTCATAGAAGTTTACATTCTCAAATTTGAGTACACCATTTGTTACCATTCCTTCACCAACAATTTTACCTCCCTTCTTATCCCCACCAAATGCCACATATGAGGCATTTTTATGTTTGAAATCATGGAGGAGAGAACAGTTTCCTGTCATATGCCTGGAACAACCACTGTCAACATACCACTTGTTGTCAGTCCTCCATGGATGATCCTGCACAAATAATGAAATCAATTAGAAAGTGAAGCCTAAGACTTAATGGTCTTAGGCTTCCCATTGTTATCTAGGATTGTTACTCTATCATGAATGAGCCTAGATATCTGAAGATTGTTTTTACACTCAATTGATTCATTATGTTCTGTTTGGGGTGAGGATGATTCTGTTGAAGATGAACTTGAAGCACTTTGATCTTGATTCACAATCACTTCTTCTGTTACCTATTCTTTGAGTATCTTCTTCTTTAAACTTGATGATGATACTTGAGTAGAGAAGGTTTCAGCATCTTTTGTCTTTGATTTTGGCACTTGATTGCCCTTTTCAAAGTGATCAAAGAAGGCTTCATCTTCCTACAACACTACCTTCTTGTGAGGAGTTTTGCTTTGAGATTTGTGACATCCGTCACCAAAATAGGTACGTTGGCTTTGGCTTTGATTTGGATTTTGACTTTTGACTTTGACTTTTGTCACATTCCGGCTTGGTCTAAATTTATGGTTCTTTTCTTGTTGGGCCCAAATTTTGGCTTAATGGGCCTACGTTCTTAAGATGGGCCTGTAGTTTATATCATTATGAAGCCCACTGGGTTTGTCATTGTATGAGGTCCTACGCATTGAGCCCAATCATGATTTTTCCTAAAAAGTAAAACACGAAATTACACCGAAACCCAACTAACTCTATATCCATGGGCTTTGCCTAAATCCTAGTAAATAAACTTAAACTGGTTCAAAAATATAAATTAACCCAAACTCTAGGGCATGTGATAGCCCGTTGGAACCGTTATTGCGCGCAGAATTTGAAAACATGAAAATTGGTTGACGCGAGGGTCGGGACGAGACGGATTACACGAGACGGGCCAAGGGCCAGAAGGCTCTTGTCCTTTCCCTCTTTCGGCTGCAAATGAATAAGGGGGGGGGGGGTATTCCCCTTTGTTTTGGCCTCACTTTTGCAACTCAAGATTTTTCCTTGAAACCCTAGCCACCACCACACCAAAATCCTCTCTTATTCTTCTTCTAACCATCAAAAATTCTGAAGTACTAGAGCCATCCATCGAGTTTTTGGTAATCAAGGCATCCAAGATCTTAAACTAGGCTTGAATCATTCATCTTCGAATCTACGGTATGCAAAATCGTTTTTGATGATTTTAATTTTTGTTCTACTCAAAAATCGATGATGTTCATCATCTAAATGCAAAATATTCATCTAATATTCTCTCATTCTTGGTTTTGGGTGCTAGATCATTAATATCTAGGTGTTTCGATTGTCGGAATCGCCATTTGGCAAAAACCCTAATTCTTGGGCTTGTATGGTAATCGAATCTAAAATATTGGGTTGTAATCTTGGATGATCTGCCCTTAATCGAAATTTTGAACCTATAAAACATTTTGAAATAACTAGAATTGTTCCTTGAAAGAATTGATGGGTTAAACAAATCGAAACAATGAAACTATCACTTAAAGTTGCAAACCGGGAGACTAAGAAACTAACAACTGTTTGGGACTGGAAAATTTTATAAACTAAGTAGTTAATTGAAGTTCTTGACAAATTGAAACTGGAATGAAAGCATTTTTACATATTTGGGTTGTTAATGGGCGCATATTGGGACTTGAGACGCAAAGGAACGAAACTAACAATCTGGGCAGCTTCTGTCAGAAAAATAGGTCATCTTGTTCATGTGATAACTTAGTCGAAATACACCAAATAGGGGCAAAATCTGGGTTTAATTTAAGCCCCATGAGTCCTCTAACTAACCCAAGTGGTCTCGTGTCATTTCGACATCGTTTGGTCCTCCAAACGTAGCAAACAAAACAGAAGGTCAAAATCGACGAATCTGGGCAGCAGAGTAGTCTGTGTTCTTCGAGTCATAACTTTCTTATGTTTTATCAAATGAACACGATTATTTTTCAAGAGTTTAATTTAAAGTCTCTTCTTTCAAACGACACTTTTTACGCAACAATTCGTTATCATTTCGATCCCCAAACAGCCTATACAAGACTGATGCGCAATCAGATATGTATGCTGAATTATCTTGTTAAAAGTTAGAAGTAAGGGATGGGACTAAATAATCTAAATTAAGACAAGTTTTGCATATAAAAATTGATTAAAATTCTTTACATGAGAATTAAATTAATAAGTATGACAATGGAAAACCTTGATTAGCGTTAAGGGCTAGACTAAAAGCATTACACACATATTAGCCATCTATATTTGGTGATATATATTAATCCTTTTGTGTATTATATATTTTTAGAGCTTACTCTGTGTGTTGTGAGATTTGAACTGTGACATTTCAAGGTGAGTTTCACGGCCCCTTTTTAATGTATTTTACTTGGGGGAAGAGCATGCTCATGGTTTTGGACTATGCCGTGTTTTAAGAATTATTTTGGGACATTGTATGTGGTTGGGTCATGGTTTGAGTCTAGGTATTCAGTCATGAGTGTGTACTGTGCTTGTGCTTGTGCTTGTGCTTGTGCTTGTTGTTGGACTTGTTGACTTGGACGTCATGGAGAAGTATTGTTAGTACTAACGGGCTGACACCCCACCCATGTTGTCGGTATACTAGTCGAGACCGACTTGGCCGGGGCTTGCCCTTGGGTGAATATAATCCGGATGTGTGAACTTGGAATGGTCTTGAACTTTAGTTGTGCTAGAACTTATGTTGATATCTTGACTGCTATGTATCTCTTTCACATACAATTTTCTATACATATTATGCACGGCAAAATATTGTATTTTTAAACCTGTGAACTCACCAACATATGTTGACTTTTTAGAGCATGTCTTTTCAGGTAATGAAGTCTAGGTGTTTGGCTGTGGACTTAGACGAGACCGCTCCTCTAGGAGCATTAGACATTTCAAGAGATTTTTGGGACATGTTATGAATTGTTTGGTTTTATGAATTGTAATTTTATTGGATTTGAATTTGGTATTGTTTTGGTGATTGTGTTGGTTTGTTCCCATATGGGACTTTGGTTTACTTTTGCATTAATGGTATGACGTTTTGGTATTGACTATACTTGACATGTGTTCCTATGTGTCGGGTGACGTCTTGACCCATGTACGGAGAATACCTGTAGATATTCTCTTAAACCCCCAATGTGTTATGACGATCCCGTCCGTCGCATTCTCTTATTTCCGCTTTAGCGAGGGTGTGACAGATTGGTATCAGAGCCATTGGTTATAGATAATTAGGTGGATTATTCGACCTAGACTATAACCTAAGTACCCACATGTAGTATGCATCATAGGATTATGTGTGTACTGTTATACATGTGAACGTTTATGTGCATTATCTGTTGTGTTGTGCTGCCTACCTTATGTGTCATGTGTGATCTTCTTAGCTAGAGAACCTTGGTCATTGTATTATCTGTGCGTGTCTTGAGAAAGCATTAGGTAAGGACGCCTTCTTGTTATGCGCTTGATTGTTATTTGGTCTGGATTGACAAGTGTGGCTATAAGGACTCTTTTAAAGGACTTGTTTATTAAGCCAACCTTTATTATGTGCGTCTGCTGGTGTTAGCTATGTTGTACGAGGCCTTATTTATAACTCGTGATTTTATTATTAGGATATGGACATGCTAGCTTACATGACAACAACAGACAAGGGCCATGGCGTATTCGGGTCAGATGGCTGCTTTATTGGATCTCAAACTATACTAAGTGGACTCTTTTGACGGTTCCTTACCCAAGTGAATGCTTTGTCGGTCGATTCCTCTGCACAAATTTGGTTACTTAACCTTTGGTTAGTGACCATATCCTTGATTCTCCAATCTTAGATAACACTCTGTACTTAACAAGACATGTTAACTCTGGTAGGAGGAGCTAGGGGTGACCATGCATTGTAAATTACCATTACGGGTGCACACGTAATCGCAATTTGCAGTGCATGCAAAATCTGGCAAACCCTTTCATCAGATAATAGTCATAGTTAGTACGAATCTTCCATCTTATACATGGGATAGTGGAATCCTTGTTATTATGATAATCAATGGTGTGGAAACACCAATCCCATTTATCCTTGCACAAGTACAAATGGATCTAGAGCATTCATGGGAATCATACTGGGACATTTTAGCCCAGTATCTATGAGAAGTTTCTCTCGCTTTTGTTTCTATGATCGTGGAAATTGATTACATGTTCAAAATGTACTTGGTCTTTGAAAAGTTGAAGTAGAGAGGTGAGACTCCTTGCACCTATGCTGCTTTGTTCAAATTGATCTTAATACTTGGAGAATTGGTTGTTGAGATATTCTAGCATTATACTTGATGGATTAATCATATAACCAGTTTAGACGTCATCCTTGGTATATCGTTGGTGTGGTGGGAACGCTGCGGGGAACCCTATACATAAACATCTTTGGTATGCTAAGGATGTGCCTGAGTTGGGCTGTGTGATGATCCTAGAGGATTAGAGTTGGACATGGTGAGACTGATAACATGGAAGAAAATGGCACCAAAGTCAGGATTGTTTGTACGTGCATGGAGTTCATGACGTGCAAGCCAAAAGAGTATGATGGGAAGTTGGAACAATAGCCATGACCCGTTGCATTAAGAAAATGGAAACGAATATGGACATCAAGATTGGTGCTAATAATCAAAAGGCAAAGGGTGTTATTTGGCCACTAGTGGGCAAAGCACTTACATGGTGGAATATCCAAGTTCAAGTACGAAGTTAAAAAAAAAAAAAAAAAAAAAAGTGTTGTGATGGCCATGACTATAGATCATTAGTTTTGGAGTCAAATCAATCTGCACCAACCAACTATGATGTCATGACCTGCGTGTTTCAATTTCAAGCAATTGGAACGCTTAGCGAAGAGTTTTAAGGTATTTGTGACCCCCAGTTGTGTGGAAACAAGCTATGTAGTTCAATTGGCTGACGGTAGCCTAGTAGAGACTAGACATGTAATTCGGGACTATACCTTAATATTAGATGACCATGATTTTAGAATAGCTCTTATACCTTTTGGGCTTGGGAGTTTCAACATAGTGATGGGCATGGATTGGCTAACTAAGAATAGAGCTGAAATCGTGTGCAATGAAAAGATTGTGTGCATACTCTTACCAAGTGCCAGGATGCTTGAAGTACATGGAGAGAAGCCTGAAGTGAATAAATAATTCATAATAGACATGAAAGTGGCGGAAATAAAGACTAAAGACATACCTATTGTGAGGGACTTTCTAGAGGTGTTTCCGAAGGATTTGATAGGATTGCCCCTCCAAGACAGGTGGATTTCTGAATTGATTTGGTGCCTAACGTAGTGCCTGTGGCTAAGGCTCCTTATCGACTAGCTCCGTTAGAAATGCAAGAACTGTCTAGTCAACTCCAAGAGTTGCTAGACAAGGGTTTCATCCGACCCAGTCATTCGCCGTGGGGAGCGCCAGTACTCTTCGTTAAGAAAAAGGATGGATCCTTCAGAATGTGTATAGATTATCGAGAATTGAACAAGTTAACTATTAAGAATCGTTACCCCTTGCCAAGGATAGATAATCTATTCGATCAACTTAAAGGGGTGACCTATTTTTCGAAGATTGATCTTCGTTCAGGATATCATCAGTTGAGGGTGCACGAGGACGATATACCAAAGACGGCTTTTAGGACGCGTTATGGCATTATGAATTCTTGGTTATGCCTTTTGGGCTAACGAACGTACCCGCAGTATTTATGGACCTAATGAATAGGGTGTGTAAACCCTACCTGGATAAATTTTTTATAGTATTCATTGACGACATCTTGATTTATTCGAGGACGAAAGAGGATCATGAGGGACACTTGAAAACAATCCTGGAGTTATTAGGAAGGGAGAAGCTTTATGCCAAATTCTCCAAGTGTGAGTTTTGGCTGCGAGAGGTGAAATTCCTTGGACATGTAGTGAATGAGAAAGGAATTCATGTGGATCCTGGAAAGATTGAGGCAGTTAAAAACTAGGAGGCACCTAAGACGCCTTCAGAGATAAGACAATTCCTTGGACTAGCAGGCTATTATCGGCGATTTATCGCAAATTTCTCAAGGGTTGCGCAACCACTCACACAACTGTTGCACAAGGATAAAAAGCTCGAATGGGGTGCTAAACAAGAGGACGCATTTAATACATTGAAAGACAAGTTGTGTAATGCACCGATATTGGCACTCCCTAAGGGTTCAGAAGGATTCGTGGCATATTGTGACGCGTCGCATCAAGGTTTAGGTTGTGTGCTCATGCAAAAAGATAAAGTGATTGCATACGCGTCGCGACAACTTAAGAATCACAAGAAGAATTACACCACCCATGACCTGGATTTAGGCGCGGTGGTCTTTGCTCTTAAGATCTGGAGGCATTATTTGTATGGTACAAAGTGTGTCGTTTATACCGACCACAAGAGCCTCCAGCTCATTTTTGACCAAAAGAAATTCAACATGAGACAGCGTCGATGGATGGAATTGCTTAGCGATTACGACTGTGAAATCCGGTACCACCCGGGTAAAGCAAACGTAGTAGCGGATGCTTTGAGCCGAAAGGAACGAATCAAACCTGTACACATCCGGGCCCTACAAATGACCATTCATTTGGATATTAAGACTCGTATTATTGCTGCTTAAGTTGAAGCAATAAAGGAAACAAACGTACAGAGTGAAGTGTTGAGAGGACTGGACCGACAGTTCGAACAAAAGGATGATGGAGGGTTATACTTTGTGGGTAGGATTTGGGTACCCATTACAGGGAATGTTCGGGAGATCGTATTGGATGAGGCACATAAGTCAAGGTATTCGGTATACCCTGGTGCGGATAAAATGTACCACGATCTTGGAGATTTATACTGGTGGCCCGGAATGAAGAGGGATATAGCGGTATATGTCAGTAAGTGTTTAACGTGTGCGAAAGTCAAGGCAGAACATCAAAGACCATCAGGTTTATTGCAGCAACCTGAAATCCCTGAATGGAAGTGGGAGAATATTACGATGGACTTTATTACAAAGTTACCAAGGACTAGTAGTGGGCATGATATAATTTGGGTTATTGTGGATCGAATGACCAAATCTGCACATTTCTTGGCCATACGCGAAGACTACAAAATGGAAAAGTTGGCAAGGATCTATATCCGTGAGATTGTGTCTAGACATGGGGTACCCGTGTCAATCATATCCGATCGGGACGCACGACTCACATCATGATTTTGGCAATCCTTGCAGAAGTCACTGGGGACACATCTTGACATGAGTACTACCTATCACCCTCTGACCGATGGTCAGAGTGAGCGTACGATTAAGACTTTGGAAGACATGTTGAGGGCTTGCACGATTGACTTTGGCTGTAACTGGGACACTTACCTTCCATTGGTGGAGTTTTCGTACAATAATAGTTACCATACGAGTATTGGATGTGCACCATTTGAGGCATTGTATGGGTGTCCGATGTGTTGGGCAGAGGTCGGGGAAAGTCAGATGATTGGACCCGAGATTATACAAGAGACTACCGACCAGGTGTTTCAGATAAGGGATAGATTGAAGGCAGCCCAAGACCGTCAAAAAAGTTATGCTGACAATCGAAGGAAGCCGTTAGAGTTCACTATTGGGGATAACGTTCTATTGAAAGTGTCATCTTAGAAAGGCATTGTTCGGTTTGGCAAAAGAAGCAAGTTAGCACCAAGGTACATTGGTCCGTTCAAGATTGTTGAACGAATTGGTCCTGTTGCATACCGACTGGAATTACCATAGGAGTTAAAGAGCATACATAACATATTTCATGTTTCAAACCTCAAGAAGTGTCTTGCTGATGAAACGTTGCATGTGCTACTAGAGGAAATTCAAGTGGATGAAAAACTTCGATTCATTGAGGAACCGTTGGAGATCATGGACCGGGAAATAAAGACGTTGAAAAGAAGCAAGATTCCGACTGTGAAGGTAAGATGGAGCTCAAGAAGACGGAATGAGGACTAAGTACACCTAGCTATTTACGGATGGTAGTGCAGTTATTAACTCTAGTTGAATTTCGGGACGAAATTCTCTCAACTGGGGGATACTGTGACATCCGTCACCAAAATAGGTACATTGGCTTTGGCTTTGATTTGGATTTTGACTTTTGACTTTGACTTTTGTCACATTCCGGCTTGGTCTTAATTTATGGTTCTTTCCTTGTTGGGCCCAAATTTTGGCTTAATGGGCTAACGTTCTTAAGATGGGCCTGTAGTTTATATCATTATGAAGCCCACTGGGCTTGTCATTGTATGAGGTCCTACGCATTGAGCCCAATCAAGGTTTTTCCTAAAAAGTAAAACACGAAATTACACCGAAACCCAACTAACTCTATATCCATGGGCTTTGCCTAAAGCCTGGTAAATAAACTTAAATTGGTTCAAAAATATAAATTATCCCAAACTCTAGGGCATGTGATAGCCCGTTGGAACCGTTATTGCGCGCAGAATTTGAAAACATGAAAAACGGTCGACGCGCGGGTCGGGACGAGACGGATTACACGAGATGGGTCAAGGGCCCGAAGCCCCTTGTCCTTTCCCTCTTTCGGTGGAAAATGAATAGGGGGGGTATTCCCCTTTGTTTTGGCCTCACTTTTGCAACTCAAGATTTTTCCTTGAAACCCTAGCCACCACAACACCAAAATCCTCTCTTCTTCTTCTTCTAACCATCGAAAATTCTGAAGTACTAGAGTCATCCATCGAGTTTTTGGTAATCAAGGCATCCAAGATCTTAAACTAGGCTTAAATCATTCATCTTCGAATCTACGGTAAGCAAAATCGTTTTTGATGATTTTAATTTTTGTTCTACTCAAAAATCGATGATGTTCATCATCTAAATGCAAAATCTTCATCTAATATTCTCTCATTCTTGGTTTTGGGTGCTAGATCGTGAATATCTAGGTGTTTCGATTGTCGGAATCGCCATTTGGTAAAAACCCTAATTCTTGGGCTTGTATGGTAATCGAATCTAAAATATTGGGTTGTAATCTTGGATGATCTGCCCTTAATCAAAATTTTGAACCTATAAAACGTTTTGAAATAACTAGAATTGTTCCTTGAAAGAATTGATGGGTTAAACAAATCGAAACAATGAAACTATCACTTAAAGTTGCAAACCGGGAGACTAAGAAACTAGCAACTGTTTGGGACTGGAAAATTTTATAAACTAAGTAGTTAATTGAAGTTCTTGACAACTTGAAACTCGAATGAAAGCATTTTTACATATTTGGGTTGTTAACGGGCGCATATTGGGACTTGAGACGCAAAGGAACGAAACTAACAATCTGGGCAGCTTGCTGTCAGAAAAATAGGTCATCTTGTTCGTGTGATAACTTGGTCGAAATACGCCCAATTGGGAAAGAATCTGGGTCTAAATTTAATCCCCATGAGTCCTCTAACTAACCCAAGTGGTCTCGTGTCATTTCGACATCGTTTGGTCCTCCAAACGTAGCAAACAAAACAGAAGGTCAAAACCGACGAATCTGGGCAGCAGATTAGTCTGTGTTCTTCGAGTCGTAACTTTCTTATGTTTTATCAAATGAACATGATTATTTTTCTAGAGTTTAATTTAAAGTCTCTTCTTTTAAACGACACTTTTTGCGCAACGATTCGTTATCGTTTCTATCCCCAAACAGCCTATACAAGACTGATGCGCAATCAGATATGTATGCTGAATTATCTTGTTAAAAGTTAGAAGTAAGGGATGGGACTAAATAATCTAAATTAAGACAAGTTTTGCATATAAAAATTGATTAAAATTCTTTACAAAAGAATTAAATTAATAAGTATGACAATGGAAAACCTTGATTAGCGTTAAGGGCTGGACTAAAAGGATTACACCCATATTAGCCATCTATATTTGGTGATATATATTAATCCTTTTGTGTATTATATATTTTTAGAGCTTACTCTGCGTGTTGTGGGATTTGAACTGTGACATTTCAAGGTGAGTTTCACGGCCCCTTTTTAATGTATTTTACTTGGGGGAAAAGCATGCTCATGGTTTTGGACTATGCCGTGTTTTAAGAATTATTTTGGGACATTGTATGTGGTTGGGTCATGGTTTGAGTCCAGGTATTCAGTCATGAGTGTGTACTGTGCTTGTACTTGTGCTTGTTTTTGGACTTGTTGACTTGGACGTCATGGAGAAGTATTGTTAGTACTAACGGGCTGACACCCCCACCCATGTTGTCGGTATACTAGTCGAGACCGATTTGGCCGGGGCTTGCCCTTGGGTGAATATAATCTAGATGTATGAACTTGGAATGGTCTTGGACTTGGGTTGTGCTAGAACTTATGTTGATATCTTGACTGCTATGTATCTCTTTCACATACAATTTTCTATACATATTATGCACGGCAAAATATTGTAATTTTAAACCTGTGAACTCACCAACATATGTTGACTTTTTAGAGCATGTCTTTTCAGGTAATGAAGTCTAGGTGTTTGGCTGTGGACTTAGACGAGACCGCTCCTCTAGGAGCATTAGACATTTCAAGAGATTTTTGGGACATGTTATGAATTGTTTGGTTTTATGAATTGTAATTTTATTGGATTTGAATTTGGTATTGTTTTGGTGATTGTGTTGGTTTGTTCCCATATGGGACTTTGGTTTACTTTTGCATTAATGGTATGATGTTTTGGTATTGACTATACTTGACATGTGTTCTTATGTGTCGGGTGACGTCATGACCCATGTACGGAGAATACCTATAGATATTCTCT
The DNA here is from genome assembly GCA_025506505.1 of Flaveria sonorensis. Taxonomy (NCBI): domain Eukaryota; kingdom Viridiplantae; phylum Streptophyta; class Magnoliopsida; order Asterales; family Asteraceae; genus Flaveria; species Flaveria sonorensis. Next base: position 49,735,182 of record CM046426.1, read on the forward strand.
TAAACCCCCAATGTGTTATGACGATCCCATCCGTCGCATTCTCGTGTTTCCGCTTTAGCGAGGGTGTGACAAGATTGTTGCTTCTCCTTCTTCTTCTTTGATTTATCATCAGCAGATGTTGGCATTTTTGTCTTTTAGATCTTCTACTTTAGTTGCTGCTGCTTTTGCTTTGAGACCTTTGATTCATCATTCTTAGAAGATTGTGAGTCTGATTCAGCAGTGTTCTTTGGCACTTTTGTTTTGTTCTTTTTGTTGAAGTAACATTCTTGAGTAGAATGGTTCTTCTTGTTGCAAATAGCATAGTGTTTGAGTAGAATCAGTAGTCATATGATTGTTCATGATGCAAATGGAGCAATAACTACTGAAGTAACAATCAACTGTATTGTGGTTGTACATGTCACACCACTTGCAATATTTCTCTTCAGCTTCACTCTCAGATTCTATCATCTTCTTCTGCATCTTTAGTTCTTTCTCAAGTTTTGCAGTTGAAGAATCTTTACCTTTTCCTGCCATGATGTCATCTGGTTCTTGTTGCTTAGGATTCATAACTCTCTGTTTCTTTTCTTTCTTGATGTCAGTTTGTGATTCAGTAGATAATTTCTTTTTTCTTAGATCTTCTACGGATGATTGTTTTGAAGCAGATGATTTCTTCTTCCGTAGATCTTCTAGTGAAGATTATTTTGAATCAGATGATTTCTTCTTCCGTAGATCTTCTATGGATGATTGTTTTGGAAGATCAACATTCTTCCTTTGCTTTTCTATGGATGGTTCTTTACATGTCTTCTTTTTCCGCAGGTGTTCTGCGGAAGTGATTTTCTTTTCTTTCGTAGTTCTTTTTGATGACTGATGTTTTTGCCTTTTGTTGAGCTCCTGAATCTCTTCAATCACTAGACAAATTCTGGTATAGATGGTCTTCAACAAAATTCTTTTTTTGGGGATAAGGCAGCTTGATCTCATCAAGAACTTTAGGGATTAAAGGTTCAATTACCACATTCTTTCCCTTACCCAACCCAGCATTAGGCTCATCAGATTCATTCAAGTCATCACACTCATCAAAGTCAAATTCTGAATCAGTTTGTTTTAAACATTCTGATTCAGATGACTCAGTCTCAGTTTCACTCATCTCAGTATCTTCACCATTTACCAAATTATTAGTATCAATTTCTGGTTCAATTTTGGTACTTGATACAAAATGGTTTGACAGACTGTTGGTCATTGACTCAGGTAAAGTGGTGTAGTTATCATTTATAGGAGGTGTAACACCATTAAAACCCAAACCCAACCCATACCTGTTCTTTGATTCAATATGAGAATTCAAGAGTTTTTCATATTGTTGAGATGATAATTGAAACTTTTGAAGTTTCACTTCAGTAGATGCATGATCAGACATTGATTTTGTTAAAGAGGTTGTCTGATACTTAATTTGTGCTTTCAAATTATAATTTTCAGATACAAGTTTATACAAATCCTTATGTAAGGAGATGATTTTGACCTGATATAATTTATGCTCTCTCAAATGTGATTCATTTAAAATCATTATTTCCTTGACTTTATCAGCCAATTATTGTGCATGAACTCTATATCTTTCAACCTCTTCAACACAAACAGGTGAACATACTCTATCTCTTACCTCTATGGCCATGGGTGGAGTTTTTTCTCCATGTTTGCCATCAGTGCTTAATTTTGCTCCTGCACTTTCTTCTCATACATCCTCCGGTCACAAGTACCATCCTGCAAAATAATCAAACCAGTTTCTTTAGTATTACTGGTACCTGCTGAAGAGCTTGTGGCTGGTAGGGATGAGATTGTTAGTTGAGGTTGCTTGAAGCTTTTCTGATTTGCTTGTCTTGTGTCTGTTATTGATTGCTGATTGCTGTTGCATTCCCTTGAAAAGTGACCATACAAATTGCATTTGTAACACCTCACTTTTGATTTGTCAATACCAATATTAGTTGTTTTCCTCCCACGAACAATCCCTTGTTTCTTTTCATATACATTTTGGCTCTGTATGCAATCATGGCCATTTGCTATTGCAGATCCATTTCCTCTACTTCATCAGGATGAAGTTCTTCAAGGTCTTGTTGACAGATGTGGGCAGGAGTCAAGGTACTACCCAAGTAAGCTTGAAAGCTTGAACTGAAGGCCGCAAAGGCTTCCTTCTGTTATTCTTATTCTAGAACCACAGTAAATGGTTCAGATTGGGTATTGCTTTTGTTGGTTGATGATCCCTTTGCTGCTGAACTTTTTGAATCATCAAATTTCCTTTTTGCTTTCCTGTTTGAAGTATTTTGAGAGTTTAATTTAGAAGACTTTGCAGTATAGAAACCAGTTTCTTCTTCATCATCACTCTCAACACAAGAGCTTTCATCATCATTAAAGATGAATGCACTTCCAGCGCCCTTTGTTTCTTTGAATTGATATGGTGCTATTGGTGCTTTTACATTCTTGTTTCTTGTTTTCTCATCTAACTCCAAAGCTTCCACCTTTGCAACCAAAGTGTCTAACCCAATTTCCTTTAGATCAAGAGTATTCTTGAACATAGACACAGTTTGAGTCCAACTTCAAGGCAAGGAGTGGAGCATCTTTTTGTTCAACTCCTCATTGCTATACTTTAACTCGAAGATATTCATCTCAGTAATAAGTTGCATGTATTTGTGGAGTTGTTGAGGAACATATTCACCCATAATATGATGAAAAGTCTCATACTGTGAACGAAGAGTATCCTTCCTGATGCTCCTGATCTTATCACTTCCATCACACAAAGTGTGAAGAATTTTCCATAATGAGTTAGCTATTTTATATGCTTCACATCTGATCAAGATATCTTCAGGTAAAGCCATAGTAAGCATACTATTGGCCTTGATATCAATTTTGACCTTCTTAACATAATCAGCAGACTGATCTTTCAAACTTATGGGCTGATTGTTGTCCTTGTAGTTCGGTCCAAGAGCAGGTGGAATGTAAGGACCTTCAGTAATGGACACCAATAAGTCAGAATCTGTATAGTTAACATGGTTCCTGAATCTGATTTTTCATATTATAAAATCAGCTTTGTTCTCCAAATTTGGAGGTTGATAAGCTCCAACTGTAGAATTGCTCATTTTAATTAACTTTGTTAATTATCAAAATTATCAACAGATCTAATACTCTATGAATGTGAAAAGTAAATACAACGCTGACACACTCACACAGCAATAACAAATCACTGATAATATTGATATACAAATCAACAAAGACAAAAATTCCTTAGAATTAATAACTTCTATTGTGAATGGACTAATTAATAACACACTCTTAATTAAATAAGAAGTTGTTGTCAAAATTAGTCAAATCTCTCAATAAATTCTCAGATGATTTGAAATTTGAAATTTTAGATGATTTGAAATTTGAAATTTTAGATGATGATGGGTTTAATTCAAACTTGTCTAAACAGCCTTGAGATATCGTACAATAACACAAATCCATGAATCGCAAGCGATTCTTATGCAAATCGAAGTTAATCGAGCAATGGAACAGTGATTAATGATCGATATAACAAGGTTTTGATGATTTAATAAAACAAACAACCAATTAAAATAATCAAACTGATAGATCAATTGATCTAGATCAATGAGGACGAGGCTCTGATACCACCTGTGAATCCAAGGATCGAAGCAGGAATTATCAGTTTGATTCAGCAAATAAAGATAGCGAAATTATCAATACTTGTTTTTTAATTAATTTTTTATAAAATTGAAATCTTACGAAAAACAGATGAATGAAATTGAAAACAGAATACAATAATGCAACAAAAAGATTGTTTCAATTGAATTTCATTGATAATGAATCGATTACAATTGATATTGATGCTTGGATTACAGAGTAATCCTCTATAATGTTCTTGATGTTCTTGTGATTGCTATTTTGCTATTTTGATTGATCGATTGATTGATATCGTTTCTAAGAATATATGAATCTCTATTTGTGTATTGATATTGCTCAATCTCTCTCTAAATGTGTGCACTCATGCCCTATATTTATAGGAAGAGGGATTCACTTTAAAAAAATTAAAAAGAATATTCTTGATGTGACGTGGAATATTCTTGATGTGATGCGGAATATTTGCATCTGACAGTTGTACATTTGACTTGATGACGTCACTCTGACTTGTTGACTTTGTGTTGAATACTTGATGATATGAGATCATACAAGTATTTTGTTCTTCCGTAGGAGTTGAACTTCCGTAGGAGTAGTTCTTCCGTAGGAGTTGGTTCTTTGTTCTTGAACATCCTCAGGAGCAAACTTCCTTTTTCCTTAGCAACAACTTGATCTTTGGACTTGTTCAGATGTTGTTGTGCTTCCGCAGGAGATCTACGGATGCATGTTTGACTTGTTTCTTTTATGATCCGCAGAACATCTATAGAAGAACAACCTTGTTCATCCACAGATAGTTGTTGTACTTAGTCAATTTTTCCAAATTGACCAAGTATGATGTTTTCCTGCAATTACACGTACAATCAACACACATAATAATATGGGTTAACATGTCACACCCTCAAAATCCACTTGCGGGGTTTTATCGTGAGGCGTGTGACAAACCAGGATCTCAGTCATTAGTTACTCAGAACGACTCTATATGAACAAACAAACTAAAATCAGAGTTTAACTTTAAAATGATGCGAAAGCGTTTAACAAACATGAAAACCAAAATAATGTAACACAATGTAGAAATGCGCAAACACGCGCCCACCGTGTGCAAAATAAGTACATAATTGTTTTAATAACCAAAACCAACAAAGGGTTCCAACAATGCTGACATCTACAATGCTGACCCGTGAATGTGCTCCTAGGCATTAGTAACTTCAACCTGAGAATAGCATACTAAAAGTGTCAACACAATGATTGGTGAGTTCAAGAGTTTTTGTAAAACATAATTGTAACAGTATAAAATGTAAGAGTAAAATATAAGAGTGCATGAATTAGATAGCTAGTCTAAATTCACAAGTAATAACCATAGTGATTTCACGATCGAAGCTGACTGTGTTTCGTTTGTTGCCTCCCGTCATGACTTACCAGGTCGTGACAATGTTTATGTTAGGACAAAACCCGTTTGACCTCGAGTCACACAGGTGGGGCTCGTCAGACCTAGTAGTACTACCCAAGATTCCCCGCTAGTTACCATTATTAACGATCCAAGTGTGAGGACTTTCATGGTATTCAACACTATATCATATGTAACACCCGGAAAATTTTAAAAGACGAGAAAGAAGGATTAAATGTGTATAAAAGAAGTAAATGCAATTAAACCCAAATAGAGGGGTTAAAAGTGTGCAAGGTACAAAATATAATATAATTTTGTACAAAAGCAACATGGCCGCCCATGCCATGTTACTTTTCACCTTTTCTGCTGATTGTAGAGAGAGAAAGAAGCAGAGCAGAGCTCTCAGGTTTTTGAAGAAAGAAGAACAAGGAGATCGAATTCAAGGTGTTTGAACTCATTGCATTCGGGTTTGAAGGAAGTCATACTTGAGGATTGCATAAGGTGAGTTTCTAGATCCCCGGTTTCTATGTTTTAAACCTGTTTTGGGGCTAGAAATACATGTAACTAACTTTTTAATATGTCCAGTATGTTGTACCGTAAGTTTGGCCCTGTTCTTTAGTGGGTGTGTTTGGGCCTGCATGTTTTGCTCGGTTTATGTGGTTGTATGCTTGTTCTGAGAGATTAGCATGCTAGATCGGTGCGATGAACGTATAAGAATGAGGATTGGGAACTGATTATAGTGTAAGACGCGGTTTCCAGTTAGTTGATCATCCGCATTAAGTTTGAATATTTGCATAAGTGTTGTTCATCCGCATTAGTTAAGTCTTCATCCGCATTTGATGAACACATCGACTATTTTGTTCACCCGCATTTGCTAAGTGTTCATCCGCATTTGTTGTATGTTCATCCGCATTTGTTTTGTCCATGCGCATTTGCTTCAGTCATCCGCATTTGGTTCATGCGCACTTCGTTGGACTATTTTCTGGAAACTTACATGTGCTTTATGCATGATCATTCGCTACAGTGTTCATGCGTATTTCTTTGGGACACTTAGAATATTTCCTGAGGTGTTCATCCGCATTTGTTTGTTCATTCGCATTTGTTTGCTCATTCACATTTCTTTAAGGGGACAGAATTTTCGGAGGTTTTTGAGATGTAGAGCTTAAGTGTAGGCTTTGACTCGGGATGTTTCCGGGGGTAATGTATGTTGACCTTATGATGTCTTATGTGATGATGCTATGCTTGGTATGGTTATGTTTATGTTATGTTCCTTATTATGTATGTTTATTTTCCGTGGCTTTACGTGGTATGATTATGAAAAGTAAATGGAAAGTATTATGTAACGTAAAGCGGAAGATAATGAAAAGGGAACGTAAGGATTGAGAGAATGCATGCATTAACGATGTAATGAATGAATGAATGGAAAAGTCTTGCAAGCAAAGGTTGAGGCGAGTGACCGTGTTGTCACAACAGACTTGTACGCCAAAGGTTGAGGTGAGTGACTGTGCTATCACAACAGACTTGTATGCCAAAGGTTGAGTTGAGTGACTGTGCTGTCACAAAAGACTTGTATTCCAAAGGTTGAGGTGAGTGACTGTGCTGTCACAAAAGACTTGTATGCCAAAGTTGAGGTGAGTGACCATGTTGTCACAAAAGACTCGTAAGGGATTCAATCCATGAGATTGACACGGATCTGTGTCGCTTACCCCGGTGCTGGTGCCAGGCTTTGTGCACAATGAATGGAAGTCTGATAAACATCGGCCCAGTACCCGCTTTGTGCCCACGTTTAGGGTATAGCCGATGACCTTGATCCGGAAGGAATGAACGAAGGAAGGTTAATGAATGAAATGTACGGAATGAAAGATAACGAATGATGATGAAAGATAATAATAAATTATTATCTATGTGTACGTATGATGTATGATCGCTTACGAAAGTAAAGTGCAGTTTTAAACGAAAGAAAAGTATTTTATTTATAAAACTAGAACTCACTCAGCAACGCTGACTTTTATGTGTTTCCAGTTGGCAGGTAATGTTGCTGAGGATGGCACGGGGCAGCTACTTGGCGTTTTTGGGAAGGCATCTATTGCTTAAATTATGACGTTTTTGCATTGTAATGTGAACAAACAAGATTTTGTAACGATTATGAATGTTGTATTATTTTGCAAAAGAAATGAATGAAATGATTTTAAATTATTCCGCTGCGCTGTTTAGTACATATAAATATATGTTTTATGTTTTATGTGCAATGATTGACCAGCTGTAAGTGTCTCGGGAACGGGGCCTTACATCATACTTTACACATCTTATAATAATAAAGCGTTTGTAAGTCAGTATGCTATCTCCCCCAAAAGAGAGTGTATAAAAGAGTGGGGCATGAACTCACCTGGTATGCACACGAACGATATAAAAGCTAACTTGAAAGAGAAGGGAAAGACAACCTTCAGAGGTTACCTAGAACACGCAAGTACATGAGTACGTGTACACAGAATCATCATCAACCCTAAGTGCTCTATAAACACATGGACTCAAGGTTGTGGAAAAACAAGACACATTGACCCAGTTGACCCGTTTGACCCGTTGGTGACATTATTATTGACATCCCATTTAATCCAGCATTACAGTTCATCATACATGGCTATCATACAAGTTGTTCATGTATGAAAATTCATCAACCATTTACTCTACCAAGATCATCATACAACTAGATTATCATACAACTCATGCGAATCTCAAGTAATCATCATGCTTAGCATAATTACACCATAACTAATGCATCATACATAGAGTCCAACCATGAACAACATGCCATGTGAAGCCACTCATGACTTCACACCCTAAACCCTGCCAATCCTACTAAGTAGGGGCCTCAGATTCGCATGCGCGTATAACAATCATCATCAAATTATGCAATAAGATTCATGCCATCCAATATACCCAATAGAGACTAATTGCAATCCCAAACATGATTCTATAATCTCCCTACGTGAACCATCATTGTATATATAACCACTAAGAGTCCAAATTTCCCAATTGCCCAATTAAGTATCCATACAACCCAATTAACACATTCCACCACATTAAACATCATCAATCAACATTCTAACATAACCCTAACATCACAATCATGCTCAAATCATCATATCCAAGATTCTATACAATTAAAGTTTCCTTTTTGGGAAAGTACATCCCAAAATCTATCTAACACCCAATACCCTAATGAATTCATTAACATTATGCCAAATCAAGTTCATGCTATCACCTAGACATGCTCAACACCATCAAATCATCACAATTCACAATTCCCGTGACCAAAAAGTTTCTACTTTTAGCAAGGTATGAACTACATGATCAATTCATAGACTTTCTTGCATAATAATCACAATCCAACATTCACACAACATCATTAGCATCATAACATCATCAATTCATCATCAAATCACCAAGTTCATGCACAAAAGTTACTATTAATAGTAATGTATGAACAACGCATCAAAATCGTAAATTTCTTGTACAATCTACATAAACTAGCATCAATACAATCTAACTAACAACACATAATCATCAAACATCAAGAATTCGACATTTTGAACATCAAGATCGACTAGGGTTCGGCCAAAGCATAAAAACCATGAAAACCTCAAAGAAACTAACCTTTAATCGTGTATTGGACAAGATTTGATGTTGTTAACGTGTTGTATTGCTTGGAACTCGATCAAATCCGAAGGTTTTTGCTTGTTCTTGATCGAAGGTCAAAGTGTGTGTGTGTGTTTGAGAGGTGTCGCGGCTGAGGGTATGGGTGGGGGCTAGGGTTAGTTTTTTTATTTATTTAATTTATCAATATTACCACTTCAACCCCCTTAGTTTTACATTTTATTAAAACTAAGCTTTTAATTACTTTTTAAAAGGTTTTAACTTACTAATATAACCATTATTAATTAACAATAATAATCATATGCATTATTTTCACTAGTCACAAAAATACACGAACTAAATACACACGTTGGCTGTGACATCCTGTAATTTTCCGTTACCAAACTCTGTTAGTTCCGTTAAGTCTTGCATACATGTGTCGTGAGCACACACTAGTTGTCGTTGAACGTTGGTGACTTAATAATAATTAATAATGATTATCTGATAATAAATTAGTTAATAATGTGATTATTATGTTGTGCTTATGTGTTTATGTGATTTAACGATTAATTATGAATTTTATCGCGTAAAGTGGAAACGTGTTATATTTATTTCGTGTGTTTTGTGACAAATGGAAATTATGCATGATTATTATTTGTGACTAATAATAATTGTGTTTAGTAGTTAAAAACTATTTAAAAGCTTAGTTTTTATAAAAATACAAATTGCAAGGGCTGGACAGGTAAATATGATTAAATAAAAAAAAACACAAAACACTAACCCTAAAACCCATCTTCGGCCGCGACCCTCATTCCCACACCCTGACCATCGCGAATTCAGCAAGGACAAGCCTACACCATTCGAATTTGATCGATTTCAAGGATTATATCACGTTAGAATCATCAATTCCAAGCCATTACGTGATTAAAGGTTAGATTTTTACATGTTTTTGATAGTTTTTCATGTTGGCCGAAAGTTTTTATTCGAATGATGCAATTGGATGTCGATTTTTGGTTGTTTGATTATGCTATGATGTTAGTTAGGTTAGATTGATGCTAGTTAACGTCGATTATGCAAGAAAGCTATGATTTTGATGCGTTGTTCGTAGGTTACTAATAATAGTAACTTTATTTGCATGAATATGGTGATTTGATGATGAATTGATGTTGTTAATGTGTTTATGATGATAATTGGGTGTTAGATTGATGATATGAATGCTAGAAATTCAAGAATGAATGTTGTAGTTCATGTCTTACTAAAGATAGTAACTTTTGGCTATAAAGGTTGATGAATTGTGATAATTGGATGTTGTTGATCATGTCTAGATGTTAACATGAGCTTGAATTGGTATATTATTGATGAATTCATGAATTTCTAGGGTGTTCGATAGATTTTGGGATGTGCTTTCCCAAAAGGGAAACTTTATTTGCACAAATTCTTGGATATGAGGATTTGAGCATATTTGGGACATTAGGATCATGTTAGCATGTTCATGGATGATTTTTAAGGTGGTAGAATGTATTGTTTGGGTTGTATGAATGTTTAGTTGGTTAGTTATCTGATTCGGCCTGTTTGTGGGAATTCATGGTAATGGGTCATATGGGTATGTTAGGACTATTGTTGGTTTGTGGTTGATCATGATTGAACATTTTGGATGATATGATTTGTGTTAAATGGTATGTTGATGATCATCATACACGCGTGTGAATCTGAGGCCCCTACTTAGTAGGATTGGCAGGGTTTAGAGTGTGAAGTCGTTAGTGGCTTCGCATGGCATGCTGTGCATGATTTGATTCTATGTATGATGCATTGGTTGTGTTGTAGTTATGTTGAGCATGATAATTATTTGAGATTCGCATGACTTGTATGATATCTGGTTGTATGATGATCTAGGTCGTACATGTGGGTAATGAAGTGTCATATGTGATCAGTTTGTATGTTAATCATGTGTGATGTACTGTTATGCTGGTTTGAATGGAATTTCACCTGTAATGTCACCAACGGGTCAAACGGGTCAACTGGGTCAAATGTGTCTTGTCTTTCTAAAACCTTGAGTTCATTGGTTTGTAGAGCACTTAGGGTTTCATTATTGATTCTGTGTACACATACTTATGTACTCATGTGTTCTAGGTGACCTTTGAAGGTTGTCTTTCCACTCTTTCTTGTCAAGTTAAGCTTTAAGTTATTTCTTACACGCATCAGGTGAGTTCATGCCCTACTCTTTTACATACTCTCTTTTGGGGGAGATAGCATACTGGTTTTACAAACGCTTACTTTATATGAGTTGTGTATAGTATGATATAGTGTTGTATACCATAAAAGTCCTCACACTTTCGGATTGTTAATAATGATGATTAGCGGGAAATCTTGGGTAGTACTACTAGGTCTGACGAGCCCCACCTGTGTGACTCGAGGTCAAACGGGTGCAATTTTGTCCTAACGAACATTGTCACGACCTGGTATGTCGTGGCAGGAGGCAACAAACATAACACAGTCAGCTTCAATCGCAAAATCGCTATGATTATTACTAATTGTTAATAGACTAGCTATCTATTACAATACACTTCTTATATTGTGTAACTGTTATTGATTTATGTTTAATGCAAACTCTTGAACTCACCAATCGTTGTGTTGACTCTTTAGTATGCTATTCTCAGGTTGAGGTTACCATTGCCTAGGAGCACATTACACGGGTCAGCATCATGGTGTTGTCAGCATGTTATGAAACAATGTTTTTTTTTGGAATTATGTTTGTTTAAACATTATGCTTTGGTTTTGCATAATACTTGGGCGCTTTTGTTTGCACATTTTAAATCATGTTACATTGTTTTGGGTTTTCTGGTTTATTTAACGCTTCCGCAGTATTTAAAGTTAAACTTTGTTTTCAAATGTTTGTACATATAGAGTCGTTCTGAGTAACTAATGACTGAGATCCTGGTATGTCACGCGCCTCGCGGTAAAACCCCGTACGCAGATTTTGAGGATGTGACAGATTGGTATCAGAGCCATTGGTTATAGGGAAATAGGTTGCATACACACACTAGACTATAACCACACAGTTATTAGTTACTTGTCACATACTTCCTTACTGTATACTCATTGGCATACGCATCACGTACTTCGCATCATGGCATCGTCGTCGCGTGACTTGGGTAAGAGACCCGCGAGATCTAAGTCACCTCCTTACTCACCCATACCGGACAGTGGATCAGACTGGCCACGACATCAGTATCCATCTAAAGAGGTTGATTGGGATCAACCATTTGCGATACCTGAACGTGATCCTCTGCGAGATTGGGATTACTATCCTACCTACCTACAGCATATGATATATCGGGAGCGAGTACCACCGATAGCCTCTACCCGACCACGAACGAGGTCGTCGACAGCTACCCCATCTCTCACACTCCCTACCCTGGATATTCCTCAAGAGCAAGCCTTTGCTGCACTAGTGGTTGCACTGGACACCGAGCAGCAACGTGTCAGGATACTCACTAGTGAGAATTTTACCCTAAGACACCAGGTGTGAGAACTGCGACAACAAGTGGATACGCTCGAGGAGCAACATGGGAAAACCCTTAATGGGTGTTATGCGATGGCTGACGGTGTGGGAGTGCCTACGGGACGCGTGAATGCACTAGAGCAGTGGGAGGTGATGGCTAATGATAGGTTTGCTGCTCTAGAGGCACAACTGGCAGCACTCCAGATTGCTATAGCTCCTGCACCTGTCAAAGACCTCGAGGAGGAGGATCCCGAGGAGGACCCCGAGGAAGAACCTGCTGAGATGGAGGAGAAAAGCGATGGATCCGAAGTATTGGACTAGCTCTACATTTAAATGACTTAGACTATATAGTGTTTCTTTCTTCTGAAACCTATGTGGGAAGGGTTGTTTCCCACCCAACTGACAAACTTAAATTTTGACATTGATGGAATACTTTGTGACTCATTTACAATTTATTTATCTTTGGTTATTATTTTGTTATAAATGTTGTGGTTGTGGTGAATCTATTATTTCTTATTGTTTACCGTACTTCGATGTGATTAATGTGTTGGATGTTACTCATTATTGTATTTGTGAATTGTAAAGTGAAAAATGGACGCACGCGGAAGAGGACGTGGGCGTGGTCGTGGACGTGCCGCCGGAGGCCGTGGTGCCGGAGCCATAAACATGACGCCTGCGGAATTGGCCACTTTAATCAACGAACATGTTCAGGCGGCAGTGGCTGCTGCCCAACCAGGACAACCAGCAGGTAAATGATAATAAGAGGTTAAATTAATTATCCTAGTTATTTGTCTAGGATATCTGACTAATGTTTGGGTTGTCGAAACAGGACCACCACCATGTACCTACAAGTCCTTCATGGACTGTAAACCCCATACCTACAGCGGGACGGAAGGGGCTGTGGGGCTTGTAAGGTGGTTTGAGAAGACAGAGTTTGTCTTCACAAAATGAAACTGCCCGCCTGCTGATCAGGTGAAGTATGCCACCGGGACATTGGAAGCGCAGCACTTTCTTGATGGAACGCCCAGGTTCAAATGCTAGGTCAAGCTATAGCCAATGAACTGCCTTGGGATGAATTCAAGGAAATCATGACTGAAGAATACTGCCCCCGCAATGAGGTGCAGAAACTGGAGATTGAGTTTTGGCAACTCAAGATGCAAGGTTCTGAGATTGAGGCTTATACTACTCAATCTCACGAATTAGCCACTTTATGCCTGGGAATGGTGAACGAGATGCACAAGAGGGTTGAGCATTATATACGGGGATCGGTGCCTGAAATACAAAGTATGGTAACTGCCTCTAACCCCACTATCATACAACAAGCCATTCGGTTAGCCCACAGGCTGACGATTACCCAAGCGGGGCGCTGTGGCAAGCGTGCCCGACCATAAACGCAAGTGGGATGGTTTAGGCAACAAGGGATCATCATCAAGCAATCAATCTCAACCTCAACAACAGTAGCAAAATCAGCAACGGCAACAGAGATTCAATAATAATCGAAGCTTCAACCAGGCGACTCCCTCAAATCAAGGACCCGGTGGGTATGGCGAAAGACAGCCGAAGTGCAACCGGTGTAACTACCACCATGTGGGTCGATGTGACAATTTCAAGTGCCAACGTTGTGGGAAAATTGGTTATGCAGCCAAAGACTGCCGGGGTGAACTGATGAAGAAGCCTCAACAATCATAAGAAACTCCGAAAGGTTGTTTCGAGTGCGGAAAAGAAGGCCATTACAGAAGCAACTGTCCTCAGCTCAGGAGGAAGGGTAATGGCAACAACAACAATGGCAACAACAACAACAACAATAACAGCGGCAACAACAACAACAACGGTAATGGCAACAACAATGGAGGTAATAGCAACAATGGAGCCAAAGGAAGAGCCTTCGTCATTGGCTCAGGTGAGGCTCTAAACGACCCTATAACTATAACTGGTAAATTTTTGGTTAATGGTCGTTTTGCTACCGTATTATTCAATACCGGATCTTATAAGAGTTAGCTGACGGTACACAGATTCACGTAATGCATATTCTTAGAGACTGCAAGATAGAGCTTGCTGGTCATACATTCGCCATAGATCTCATGCCTGTTACACTAGGAAGTTTTGATGTAGTAGTAGGCATGGATTGGCTTTCCGGTAAACAAGCGGAAGTCATATGCAACGAGAAGATCATACGGATTCCTATTAGCGAAGAAATCCTTATGATCAGAGGTGATAGGAATGGTGCAGTGATAGGCATCATCTCGTTCATGAAGGCACAGAAGTTGTTACGGAAAGGTCGTCTAGCCATATTGGCACTTGTCCCTGACAATCAGACAGAGAAAAAGAAGATAAAGGATATCCCCGTGGTTTGTGAGTTTCCCGAGGTGTTTCCAAAGGACCTGCCCGGACTACCACCTCATCATCAAGTCGAGTTTCCAATTGAGTTGACTCCAGGAACCTCCCCAATTGCGAGAGCACCTTACTGGTTAGCTCCAAACGAACTACAGGAATTATCTGCTCAACTCCAAGAACTGTTAGATAAAGGATTTATCCGACCCAGTTCGTCGCCCTGGGGAGCGCTAGTTCTATTTGTCAAGAAGAAGGATGGTACATTCCGAATGTGCATTGACTATAGAGAACTGAACAAAGTCACGATCAAGAATAGATATCCCTTACCTCATATAGATGATTTGTTTGATCAACTGCAAGGATCAAGCTATTACTCTAAGATTGATCTGAGGTCTGGGTATCATCAGCTGAGAGTTCGAGAAGACGACATCTCGAAGACTGCCTTTCGTACATTTCGAATGTACATTGACTATAGAGAACTGAACAAAGTCACGATCAAGAATAGATATCCCTTACCTCGTATAGATGATTTGTTTGATCAACTGCAAGGATCAAGCCATTACTCTAAGATTGATCTGAGGTCTGGGTATCATCAGCTGAGAGTTCGAGAAGACGACAACTCGAAGACCCAGTTCGTCGCCCTGGGGAGCGCCAGTTCTATTTGTCAAGAAGAAGTATGGTACATTTTGAATGTGCATTGACTATAGAGAATTGAACAAAGTCACGATCAATAATAGATATCCCTTACCTCGTATAGATGATTTGTTTGATCAACTGCAAGGATCAAACTATTACTCTAAGATTGATCTGAGGTCTTGGTATCATCAGCTGAGAGTTCGAGAAGACGACATCTCGAAGACTGCCTTTCGTACACGATATGGTCACTATAAATTTTTGATCATGCCATTTGGGTTGACGAATGCACCAGCAGTATTCATGAACCTTATGAATAGCATGTGCAAACCCTATCTTGATCAGTTTGTTATTGTCTTTATCGATGACATATTGATCTACTCAAGGACTGGGGAAGAACATGGAGAGCACTTTCGTTTAATCTTGAAATTGCTTAGAAAGGAACAACTGTACGCAAAGTTTTCTAAGTGTGATTTCTGGATACGTGAGGTGAGATTCTTGGGTCATATTGTCAACGAGAAGGGAATACATGTTGATTCTGCAAAGATTGAGGCGATAAAGAATTGGTCAATTCCTAAGACACCAAGTGAGATACGACAATTCCTTGGATTAGCGGGATATTATCGACGGTTCATCGAAGGATTCTCTAAGATTGCACAACCTCTCACAGCCTTGACTTACAAGGGAACGACGTACAAATGGGGTGAGAGTCAAGAATCTGCTTTCCAATTGCTGAAACAGAAATTGTGTAGCGCCCCAATATTGGCGTTAGCGGAGGGTAGTGATGATTTCGTAGTCTATTGTGATGCTTCCATTCAAGGGCTTGGATGCGTCCTGATGCAGCGGGATAAGGTGATAGCTTACGCCTCTAGACAGTTAAAGGTTCACGAGAAGAACTATACCACCCATGACTTGGAGCTGGGCGTGGTAGTTTTTGCCTTAAAGATATGGAGACACTACTTTTACAATACCAAATGCACTATTTACACCGATAACAAAAGTCTTCAGCATATCTTTGAGCAAAAAGAATTGAACATGGGGCAAAGATGTTAGGTAGAGCTACTGAACGACTATGATTGTGCTATCAAATACCATCCAGGAAAAGCTAATGTAGTTGCTGACGCGCTGAGTAGAAAAGAAATTGCTAAGCCTCGACGCGTGTGAGCTTTGCAACTTACTATCAGCACACGGTTACCGGAACAAATCCGAGAGGCTCAGACAGAAGCCTTGACAGGAGAAAATATTGGGTCTGAATCATTAAGGGGAATTGAAAAATAATTGGAAGTAAAAGCGGATGGGATTCGTTACTTTATGGACAGACTTTGGGTACCTCTGCACAGAAATCTGAGAGATCTGGTGATGAGTGAGGCACATAAGTCTAAGTACTCTATACATCCTGGATCTGACAAGATGTACCATGATTTGAAGGCGCACTACTGGTGGCCTAACATGAAGGCGGATGTAGCTACATATGTGAGCAAGTGTCTGACCTGCTCAAAGGTAAAAGTGGAATATCAGAAACCGTCTAGATTATTACAACAACCCGAGATCCTTATGTGGAAGTGGGATCAGATATCAATGGATTTTATTACTAAGTTACCTCGAACTTCTACCGGTTGGGACACAATATGGGTTATCGTGGATAGATTAACAAAGTCTGCTCATTTCCTAGCGATAAAGGAAACAGACAAGATGGAGAAATTAACCCGACTCTATTTGAAGGAGATTGTTTCAAGGCATGGAGTACCGATCTCAATTATTTGTGACCGCGATTCTTGTTTCACGTCGCACTTCTGGCAATCACTGCAGAAATCATTGGGTACGCGATTGGATATGAGTACTGCTTATCGTCCACAGACTGATGGTCAAAATGAGCGTACTATACAAACGTTGGAGGACATGCTACATGCTTGTGTGATTGACTTCGGGAATAACTGGGAAGTTCACCTACCATTGGTGGAATTTTCTTACAATAATAGTTTTCACACTAGCATAAAGGCAGCACCTTTTGAAGCTTTGTATGGGCGAAACTGTAGATCACCAGTTTGTTGGGCTGAAATTGGTGACAGGCAGCTAACGGGTCCAGAGTTAGTACACGAGACTACTGAGAAGATCGTACAAATAAGGAACCGTATGGCTGCAGCGCGCGACAGATAGAAAAGTTATGCTGATAAGCGACGGAAACCTCTAGAGTTTCAGATTGGTGATAAGGTCTTACTGAAGGTCTCACCATGGAAAGGTGTGATCCGGTTTGGTAAGCGAGGAAAGCTAAATCCGAGATATGTTGGACCATTTGAGATATTGGAAAGAATAGGTCCAGTGGCCTATCGATTAGCCCTACCTGATTCGCTAATGTTTTAAATCTGAAGAAGTGCTTAACGGATGGAACGATGGTCGTACAGCTGGAAGAAGTTCAAATGGATGAACAATTACGCTTCATTGAGGAACCGGTGGAGGTGATGGATCATGAGGTGAAGACACTTAAGCAAAGCAAGATACCCATTGTCAAAGTTCGATGGAACTCGAGACGTGGACCAAAATTCACGTGGGAACGTGAGGACCAAATGAAGCTTAAGTATCCTCAGCTATTCGAAAAGACGATGTCAGCCGACGAAGGAACTGATTTAAATTTCAGGACGAAATATCTTTCAACATGGGATGATGTGACAACTCATCTAAAACTCACTCGATTTCGATTACTTTGTGCCAATGCAGTAGAGCAGTGATGGAACACTCACCATGGTAATGGGTCATATGGGTATGTTAGGACTATTGTTCGTTTGTGGTTGATCATGATTGAACATTTTGGATGATATGATTTCTGTTAAATGGTATGTTGATGATCATCATACACGCATGCGAATCTGAGGCCCCTACTTAGTAGGATTGGCAGGGTTTAGGGTGTGAAGTCGTGAGTGGCTTCACATGGCATGTTGTGCATGATTTGATTCTATGTATGATGCATTGGTTGTGTTGTAGTTATGTTAAGCATGATAATTGTTTGAGATTCGCATGCCTTGTATGATATCTGGCTGTATGATGATCTAGGTAGTACATGTGGGTAATGAAGTGTCATATGTGATCAGTTTGTATGTTAATCATGTGTGATGTGTTGTTATACTGGTTTGAATGGAATTTCAATTGTAATGTCACCAACAGATCAAACGGGTCAATTGGGTCAAATGTGTCTTGTCTTTCTAAAACCTTAAGTTCTTTGGTTTGTAGAGCACTTAGGGTTTCATTATTGATTCTGTGTACACGTACTTATTTACTCATGTGTTCTAGGTGACCTTTGAAGGTTGTCTTTCCACTCTTTCTTGTCAAGTTAAGCTTTAAGTTATTTCTTATGCGCATCAGGTGAGTTCATGCCCCACTCTTTTACATACTCTCTTTTGGGGGAGATAGCATACTGGTTTTACAAACGCTTACTTTATATGAGTTGTGTATAGTATGATATAGTGTTGTATACCATGAAAGTCCTCACACTTTCGGATTTTTAATAATGATGATTAGCGAGAAATCTTGGGTAGTACTACTAGGTCTGATGAGCCCCACGTGTGTTACTCGAGGTCAAACGGAGTGCAATTTTGTCCTAACAAACATTGTCACGACCTGGTATGTCGTGGCAGGAGGCAACAAACGTAACACAGTCAGCTTCAATCGCGAAATCGCTATGATTATTACTAATTGTTTATAGACTAGCTATCTATTACAATACACTTCTTATATTGTGCAACTGTTATTGATTTATGTTTAACGCAAACTCTTGAACTCACCAACCGTTGTGTTGACTGTTTAGTATGCTATTCTCAGGTTGAGGTTACCATTGCCTAGGAGCACATTACACGGGTTAGCATCATGGTGTTGTCAGCATGTTATGAAACAATGTTTTTTTTGGAATTATGTTTGTTTAAACATTATGCTTTGGTTTTGCATAATACTTGGGCGCGTTTGTTTGCGCATTTTAAATCGTGTTACATTGTTTTGGGTTTTCTGGTTTATTTAAAGGTTCCACAGTATTTAAAGTTAAACTTTGATTTCGAATGTTTGTACATATAGAGTCGTTCTGAGTAACTAATGACTGAGTTCCTGGTATGTCACGCGCCTCGCGGTAAAACCCCACACGCGGATTTTGAGGGTGTGACATTGGCACGTTACAAGATAAAATCCACAAATAATATTTAAATCGCGTAAGCACAACTAATAACCAACATTATTAATTAAATAATTATCCGTTTATCATTATTAATTATTATTAAGTCACCAACGTTTAACGACAATTAGTGTGTGCTCACGACACGTGTATGCAAGACCTAACGGAACTAACGGAGTTTGGTTACTAAAAATTACCGGATATCACATTATCCCCATGTTGAAAGAATTTTCGTCCCGAAAATTGCGTTACATGGTATGTGTTCCATCACTGGTCTACTGCATTGGCACAAAGTAATCGAGTGAGTTTCTGGTGAGTTGTCACATAACATATATATAACTTGCATACAAAAAGAGATTTACAAAGGTTCGTTACAAGAGATGACTTAATAATCTAAACCTATACAATGGATCTAGACCCAACAACAAAAAAACATTTTTAAGGCTATTTGGATTTCGCTTTATTTGCTTATATATTTCCTGAAAACATATATTTTTATTTTGTGTTATGAAAAATTATTTAAGGTTTTCAATGTTTCTGCCATAAAAATAAAAACCTATATAATTTTGACAAACTTTTGATTTGGACCAAATATAAGCAAAGTGTATACCATTTTTCACACTTAAAACCCACATGGTGTTCAATGTGATTATGCATACATATTAAGTAGAGAATGGTAAACAAAAACTCCCGTGAAAGTAATAAGTTAAATGCGTGTGGTCGTTTCCCATAGTCACCTTGAATGAGCTTAAAAGAAAACATCAGGGTTATTTGAAACATCACCAAATTATTGAAAATGCATAATAAATTTCTTAAACACAAATAAAAAATAAAATGAAATGAAAGGTAAAGATAGAATGACACGAAACAACTATGCCTCAACCCAAGAAATCAATACGGTTTTCAAGTGCTTTGTAGCAAGTTATCCCCCCACTCGTGGTATAGCACACTTTTGATATAAGTGACATCATTGCTACTTTATTTTTGTTTGCTCGATCATGTGAGTCACACTCAATATACGGAGATCATGCCACACTTACGAAGTTGAAACACTAGTTTAAGAGAAACAATCATTCACTTACGAAGGCTTTGAACACTTGCAGAGATTTTATCACTTACGTAGGTTATATAAACTTTAACACATTCTGTTCGATTTCTCAAACTTTAACATCACATCATTGCAATATACTAAATCAATATAGCTAGATTTAGGGTTTATAGACATATATTCTTTCATGCATGAACATGAAATTGGAAAATATGTGTAATCCTTAACAAAACTTTGGTCATGTATGCATACATGCGCTAAACCCATGTAAAAACAAGTAAAAGAGGGGCCATTAGAACTCACATTTGATGTCTTTAAAACTTATAACATTTGGTTTTTAAGTCGAGATCTATGAAACACACCAAGACACCAACTTTTCATTAATTACTTAGCTCTCAATTGGTGTCTAAGCATCATTCTTCCTTAGATCTTTGAAAAGGATAGGAAAAAACCATACATTTCTTCACCTTCATGAGCTTTCTCTCTTTATGTTGTTGTTTCTCTCTCTTAAACATAATTTAGAAAGCCTTGGGTTGCAAGAAAGAAGAATGGGGCAACTAACTTTTTCTATAAGGGAATTAGTAGGGTTTTTTTCCACTTTTCGCACTTTATTACATCATCTTTCTTTTTTTTAACTTTTTAAACCTTAAACTTTGAATCAAATTTATTTAGAGAAAATTTTAGGTGATTACAGAATATGATCAAAACAAACCTAGATGACAGGTTCAATAAGACAACCAACTCATATAATCTATAAGGGGTCACTATATGGGAGTACTCACATTATAAACTATAAATGGAATTAGTGTACTTCCTAAGTTATTCTGGCCATTATCAATGACTTAAGGCTAATCATAGTACGTTAATGAATTACGGAAATGGATGTAATCTTAATGGTTTTATTAATTTGCGGACATCACCTATGTGAGAGAATTGTGGGAGGAGTAATTCCTAGAGCTCTAGCAAAATCAAACAAGTATTCTATGACCATATGAGTCACAATCACGAGGATTTCACCAAGTCAAAGAGATTCTCGTGTGAATATGTCTTGTCACTTACACAAATAACCATGTGTTTAAACACATTAAGTTATACTCATAGCTAGTAGTAAGATAATTATGTTTGACAAAGGATGGTTCAAAGGGTAACACCTACATAACCTATGTAAAATTAATTGTTGAAATTAAAGCATAACATTTGTAAGGTATGTTCAATCTTCATTCATGTGAAGGTTTTTAGAATAATAATGAAAAATTGTATTTTTTTTACTAACTTTGTATGCAAATAATTATGTGTAATAATCACTAAACTTATTATTAGTAAATAGTTTGCAGACTTCTTCATGAAAGTTTCACAGTGAACTAAAGTGTTTCCAAAATGGACCTAAAATTAATGATATATTAATGCTCAAAGTTACATGTTTGAAGTGGAAAAAGTATCATATACATGAGGTAGCTTGTCCCACATAGGAGTAGAGTGAAGGGCCGGCCTTGAGAATCTTCGAAAAGTTTTGGGCCTTAGGTGAGTAGAAAGAATGGGCCCTTATAATATAAAGTCATAACCCATATGTAAAAAGCCTATAATATAACAATAACTGTTATAGCAATAAACAAAAGTATTATAGCAAAATAATCTAATTTACTTGCTCAAGCGAATTGTGAAGCTCTCTTAGCATTTTTTTAAAATCGTTTTAGATTTGATAAATGATAGTAGGCATTAAAATGTTAATGGGCTCTAAGGTTCAATAGGTCAAAATAATTAAATTGTTTTGGGTTTGTTAATAAGTTTGTTAATGGCTTATAGGTTTATTTTATAAATATATATATGTTGGATCATAAGAGGGATGAAGCTACACAATCTCTAAGTTTTGTGCTAATCTCTACATGTTGAAAGATTCAAGCACTGAAGTGCTATGAATTAGCACTTGTGTATATTCTGATGATCAGCTGGTTCACCATTGCATTAGACAAGACTGTAAGTACTGAAGAGTAGTGGTGAAAACATACCTTTGCAACTGCTGATCTTCTGGAGTACCAATTTCTGTCTTGTGTTGTACATATATTTGTAACTAATAGTAATGCACATTTGTGAGATGCCATAATGTGTAGATCAATGGCTGAAACATGCCATTGATCCTAAACCTAGAATAGATTATCGGGATTCATTCTAGAGTTTAGCTTTCATACTATAAATATCTCACACTTGTATAGTCTTAAGGTTAGTTTGTTCTATTGTTATTACTTCTGTGTAATCAACAAATATAATCGAGTGAATACTTCAAAAGAACTTCTTGTGTCATTCTACAGTCAAAGTACTACATGTGTATGTTTGTACCCAACCCAACAAGTGGTATCAGAGCTTTGGCTCTTGATTTGTTTGAAGTTATACGTTAACAAATAACTTGTTTTCTTTTGATCATACTTCCAAACACTTAAATACTTCATACCCTTCACTCCATCGAAATGAATGTTGTTACAATCTCTAGCAAACATGATTTGGAAAATGGTACTGAAACCATACCTCCAATGTTCACTCCAAATGACTATGAAACTTGAAAGATCAGAATGGAAGATTTTTTAAAAAAAAATCAATACTTGAACTTGTGGCCGTAAATTCACAATGGACCATACATTCTAATGATCTATGTTGCTGGTGAAGGAGGTGGTATGATTTCTAAGATCCCACAAAGTACTCAGAGGAAGACCTAAATAAGATAGGTGTCAACTCAAAAGCTATGTAGCTGATCAACATGAGCATACCAAACAACATAATCCACGAGTTCAAGAAGTTCACAACTGCTCAGAAGTTATGGGAAGCATTAAAGTTTGAAGGAACTAAAGATATGAAGGAAAATAAAAGACATTTCTTGAAGTAAAAGTTAAAAAAAATTGGTTTCACAAGAGGTGAAACCATGACTGCTACTTATCTAAGATATGTCAAACTTTTAGACTGCTTGAATGAAGGAGTTGTTAAAATGGAGAATGATGATGTCTCGGGAAGTTCTTGAGGTCTATGCCGGAAACATAGACAGTGTACATTGTGTCCATCAGAAGAACTGAGAACCTAAATACAATGACATTTGAGGAGTTATATGGCATCCTGAGTGCCTACCAAATAGAGATGGATGCAGATGAGATGGAGATGGATGTAGATGCAGATGCATCCTGAAGTCTCTAAACTCCTCAAAGTCTTCAGCACTTATGGCACCCATTCATGAACCCTTTCACTCTCAATCTTCCCAAAAACCAATGGTGACTCATCAAATGCCGATGATCACATATCCAGAGTCTCCAACTACCAAATCATAGAAGTCACCACCTTTCGGGAGATGGGGCCAGCATTCTCCAACTCCATCATTTTCATCCAACCTCTCAAACTCAACCTTTGTTACTCAGCAAGAAAACTTTTTCTAACTATTAGAAGAACATCTAAAATGTATTTATCCTAATGATCTTAAAGAAATGGATATCAACGATCAAATAGCCATGATCTCTTTTAGGGCTAAACAATTTCAGCAGAGAACTAGAAGAAAATTCAAGAGGCAGAGAAAGTTTGGGTTTGGATTTTATAAGGTTAAGATAAAATGCTTCAACTACAATAACTAGGTCATTTTGACAAGGAATGTAAGGCTCCCAAGTCAAATCCATCTTCCTTAAGCTTAACAAACTTCAACCAGCCTCCACACTATCAAAGTTCTTCTATCCCCAAAAATCACAGACAAACAACCTGTTGTAGCATTAGAGAAGAATTGATTGACTGAAGCTTTCAAGTGGAAGAGATCTCCCCCATCAACAATGCCTTGATATCTGGTAGCTCAACTCTTCCATCTAAGGTAACTTTTGAACCTTTTTGTACACCTGAGTGTATTGTAAAATTAAATACGTACAAAAATCGCAATATAGATCTTATGAATAATGTGGAATCAATCAACATTCTTAAAACTAATTTTAAGAAACCTGATCAAGCTCAAAAGAAAAAGATAAAAAAGCTAGAAATGATTGTTTTACTATTAAAACATGACCAAACAAATTTGAAGATCCAGATTGATGTTCTCTTGGCCAGATTAAAATCAGCATAATGTGACTTACCAATAGCTAAGACATACGTTGATAAATATAATGTTCAAACTAAAAAGTTTGAAAAACTGCTTGCATTCACTGAAAACTCCCAAACCCTGTATCAATAAAGACATGTTTAGGGTACATGTTATGGAACCACCAATGGTATATACTCCAAGATGCAACTTGAGAGGTGAATAAGCAAGTATCTATCGATCCAATCTGTGCAAAGCTAGCTGCTTATAAAGTTGAAAAGGTATAAAAAGAAAACAAAGATGGAGAAATGAAAAAGAAGGAAGAAAAGGAGAAAAAGAAAATGATCACAAAAGTGAAGTTTGTCAAGTAAAATTTATCTTCAGATGAATATCACAGTTGTTCGTCTAGGTCAGTCTCTCCCAAAAAAGAAAAAGTTATAGCAAGCAAATGATGTATAAAAAAGACATGATGCAATGTGTTGCGCTAGTTCTTCCAAAGGACTTCTGAAGAGACCGCAACCTTATGCTCAAAAATCAATTAGTGCAGCTGTGAAGATTCACAACAAGCAATTCCCATATAAAGATTGATTTATCCACTCATGCAGATCACAAAATGAAGAATAGATTTCAAAATAAAAAGAAAATAGTGAGAAAGATAGAAGGAAGAAATCAGCAGATATAGCCCTCAAGACAGAATGTCACTCTTGAGAACTTCATTGAGTATTGAGTTGATAAAGAGAGGTAAGAGAGAAGAATTGAATGAAGTGCTAAAAGAACAACAAAAGAAAAAAAGTCAGTCAAGAAGAAGAAGATTCATGTAACCTATTTGGTGTGTAGTGAAAATGATCACTTTGCTAAGATATATCAATGCAATCTTCTAACATAGTCACCAAACCACATCAAAAGTTCAAGATCTAGGAAGAAGCTTATATCTCATGATCAACCACCTGAAAGAAGAAGCGACACTTCTAAAATCATTCGGGATCAAGCCAGACTAAGGGTTGAAAGGAAGAAACATTAGCACCCCTAAAGAGTCTGTCAAACAGATCAACAGCTAAGACTTCCAAGAAGAATATTTCCATAAAAACTTTAGCAGGTCATCAAAAGAAAAATGATATCAAAGTGTCCAGTGAAGTTTGAAGACCAAAGACATCTACCAACCTCAATAACAATCAAGATGACCCAAAACCCAAAATTGAGTCTTCGACACTTAAACTTAAGAATAAAACGCTGAAATCTGGAAGATCCAAGACAAAAATGCCTTGGATCCCCATTCATCACTAATCCATTTGTTTATGTGCAGGAATATCCGCAGACCAAAAATAATTTGTGGATTGTGGATAGTGGATAGTGGATGCTCTTCACACATGACAGGTGACAGAACATGACTGCTGAACTTGAATCATATGATGGTGGATCTATTTCTTTTGAAATTGATTCAAGAGAATGATACATTACTAGAATAGGAACAATCAGTAATAGGAATGTAAGTAGGGGAACTATATGAAAGAGTTAAACTATAATCCGCTGAGTGTATCTTAGCTGTGTGAATAGAAACACAATACTCTTTTCATAGGGCATGAAAGTATTATTCTATCTCCTGGTTTTGTTATTCCTAATGATAAAATACTTAGGAGCCCCCAGAGAAGACAATATATACATGCTCAACATGCAGAATGCATCATGTACTGGAAATGTATCATGTTTCATCCCCAAAGCTTCAATGAATAAATCATCTCTATGGCATAGAAGACTAGCTCATGTAAATATCAAAAACATGAATAAAATAGTGAAGAATGATTTGGTCACAAGACTACCAAGTAAAGAATTTGTATGTGTTGATCACTATGTTGCTTGTTAAAAGGGAAAGCAACATAGATCTTCTTATAAGTCCAACAAAATGAACTCATTCACTACCCCTTTACATTTGTTGCACATGGATCTATTTGGCCCAACAGGTGTAAAACGATTAGGAAGAAAATCATATTGCTTGATAATAATAGTTAACTTTACAAGATTCACTTGGGTATTCTTTTTAGAAACTAAAGATGAAAATGCTATTACTGTAAATTCATTTATTATTAAGATTAAGAAACAAATTGAACAAAAGGTTTAAATAATCAAATATGATTAGGAAACAAAATTTAAAAATCACACTTTTGACTCATTTTCTGAATTCAAAGGTATTGCAAGGCAATATAATGCTCATAGGACTTCTCAATAAAATAGAGTTGCTGGAAAAAGAAATTCGACACTTAGTGAAGCTGTAATGACCATGCTGGCTGACTCCAAACTTTTTATAACATTTTAGGCTAAAGCAGTCAGCATTACATACTATGTTCAAAACATAGTTTTTATAGTTAAGACACATAGGAAAACCTCTTATGAACTGTGGCATAAGAGATGACTATTGCAGGACCGTTAAAGGGTACTTAAGTTTGCACTTAGTTAACACACTTAGGAGGATCTTAAGATCACTTAACAATTCAAATAGGGAACTGTGAACCTTTACTGACGATACAAGATAAACACAAGTAAAACAAGAACAAGAGCACAAGATAAAATTTTCAAGGAAGTTGTATATTGCTTCTCTAGTTCTATTACAAGTGTTGTATAAGTATATTTTAAATACAAGAACCGGAGACTACTTATACTCCATCCTACAACCGTCAATATGCAAAAAGACAGTTGGAAGTGACTAATCTAGGCAACAAGATCAGCCTAAAGTCAAAAGGCAGATTGCCTTTTGACTAGCGACTATGACAAGCCATAGCTCACTGACTTTCCTATTACAAAAAGCCAAGAAGGAACAAAAACAGAAACTTGCAGGCGAAGACCTTATCTACTTTATCATAAAGTATGGAATTTTCACCAACTAGTGATAGCAGGTGAACTACCAGAGCATGCAACGGAAAGTAGGTTGCTTTATGAAAAAGTTGATAATAAAGGTATATTTCCTCTCTCTTCAGAGGAAAATTAGTCTTGTCTTTAAACAGCTTCGGAAGACTTTGTCTTGAGAGCTTTAAAAGACTTCATCTTTTACCTTCGGAAGAGCTGAGTCTTTGGTTTCAGAAGACTTTATACTTAGAATATTTTCCAAGTTTAGTGTAAAGCTTCCGCAGCAGTTTCTTCTGAACTTTGGCTTTGGAAGATTTTACACTTAGCATTTTTCTTGAGTGTGTAAAACTTCCGAAGCTAGTTCACCTTTGTTTCGAAGTGCATGTTGGAAGACTTGGTTGTTTTTGGTATCTTTTGGTTGCATCAGCCTCTTAACTTTAGAGGTTCCTACAAACTCCCCCTAGGCTGATGTTACCAAAACAGAGAGGTTCTTCAGACTGGGATAGTCCATATGAGGATCTTCAGAACTCCTTTCTTCATCAGTAGATCTAGATTCTTCAGACTCATGAAGTACCTTCTCATGTCATACAGATCATGCAGAGGGAGTTCAAGCATGTCACTTGTGAAGTAGACATGTTGTTCTCCCTGATCTCTAGTGACATACCATCTGTCTAGATCTTCAGCAAAAGTCCAGGATAGAATTTGTCTTCCAACAAAGAGAGGCTCTACTATGATAGGAGTTGGTTGAGAGTCCTCTTCATGCACTTCCTCAGGATGTTCTGACTCATCCCAAGGTTGGGAGGAGGATGCCTTTCTTCTTTTCTTCTTTGAAGATGATCTTCTTTTAGCCATCCTCTCTTTCCTACCTGACGATTTTAACTGAGAGGGTTGGTCTTCAGTACCAGGTTCTTCAATGGATTCCCTCTCAGTTGGGATCTCCTCTCTCCTAGTTTCAGAAGGAGAGGGAGGAGAACCCTGCTGTGGGTTAGAAGATGAAGTTGGCTGTTGTACAGCTTCAGGTGCAGGTGGTGTTGTCTCTGTACGTTCTGCCTTTACCTCAACTTCAGGTTGAACTTGACTTGATGATGAATGAAGGTCCACAAGCTCTCCCCTTTTTATCTTCTGCTTGATCACCCTTATGTGCTCATCCATTGTGGATAGAGACATGGGACCAAGCCTCCTTCCGGAGAACCCATACAGCTTCAAGAAGCTCATCATCCTCTGCCTATCTGTAGACTTTTTTTGACTTTTCTAGATGATGGCTCTTGATTTTATAGCTTCTTCCCTTTGCCTCTTCTTTGCAGCTTGCTTTTATTTCTTGGCTTGCTCTTCCAGCTTCTTATTGTATTCAAATAATTATAATCATAAGGCAAAGGAAGGAGTGAAGGTGCCTGATAAAGACCTGTGGCACTCAGGTAGTTGATCATTTTTAATCTTTCTTTTTCATCAACTACCTGAGGTTGTTCAGCATCCACAGTCTCTGACTCAGGACTTTCTTGAACTGGAGAGAGGACATGAATGTTCTTGTAAAGCCTTTTTCTCCTTATTTCTTCCTTGTGTTTGAAGGTCAAGGCTAGATCCTCTACTTCCTTCCTCTCCTTTGACAATTCAATGTCAGCCAGTTCATTTAACTCCTCTAAGGGGAGAGAGATGAGTTCATCTATATTTTAGTTCCTGGTCCCCAGATAGTTGAGCCTGGCTACCCTTAATTCATCTTCTTGAGTGTTTGGTACAGGGAGCTAGAATTGCAGCTTGCATGAATCCTGGGGAACCACTTGAACTCTCTCCCCTCAACTTCCTC
Source organism: Flaveria sonorensis (assembly GCA_025506505.1). Lineage (NCBI taxonomy): Eukaryota > Viridiplantae > Streptophyta > Magnoliopsida > Asterales > Asteraceae > Flaveria > Flaveria sonorensis. Next base: position 49,764,174 of record CM046426.1, read on the forward strand.
TTCCTCTCTCTCTTTTCTTCTTCAATCTCTTCAGGAGTCATCTTCCTTTTGCCTTTGTCAATTGCAGATCTTAAAGACTCAGTCTGAGGAGAGCTTTGGCCTTCATTGCTTGATTCAGCAGTCAAGCTCTGGCCAAAGAGAGGTTGTGAAGCACCATCACCAGCTAGTGCCTCACTAAGGATATGGGGTGCTGGAGGAGATCTTGTCTCAAGGTTCACAGTCTCAGCCTCTGGGCCTTCAGTAAAGGCTTTCCCTTTGAATCTAATCTTAGGGTCTACCTCAACATCCAGTTGACCAAAGGCTTTAACTGCTAACCTCTGTCTATATAATGCAGTTCTCCTTTTGAATTCTGCCAGCACCCAGTCTTGAATTTGATTGGCTAATCTGACAGCTTGTCTGTTATTGCTTAGGTTGACAAGTGCCAGATCTACCAAGTTTATACTCTCATAGAAACTCAGGGTGGAGATGTTGAGAATTTCTTGTTGACCCTGAGCTCTAGAGATCACAAGAGCTTTCCTATCATTGTCATACCCCCAACCCCAGATTGGGTTCTCAGATGGGGTAGACATTGCTCTTGGTACTCCCTCCTCAAACAGTTGTTGAATGAGCAGTTCCAGATCACTTTCTAGAGGAGGTTGCTGAGCATGGACAACTGCAAGATAGGATGGTGAGTCCTGTATGTCCATACTTGAGGAAGTACTCCCAGGTTTTATGGCTGTCAAAACTTCATCCCCTTTTTTGGCAGTATCACCCACATGCATAGGTGAGCTAGGGAAGTGATCCATAACATCCACAGGTTCTTGTGGACCTGGATGAGTTTTTCCTATAGGTCTCTCAGCTAACTGGCCCTTGAGATCAGTGATCTCAAGGTGCTGGTCATGGACCCTCCTTTGCAAGATAGTCACCTGTGATTCAAGGTGAGCTATCTATGAAACCAGTTGGGTGCAGATGTCTTCGAGTTGGTGCACCCTGAGTTTCAGACTCCCCTCATATTCAGTTGAAGAATCATTGGGGGATGAAGGAGGTGAATCGAGGTCTGCTCCTTCACCACCAGCATGGGGTTCTTGGTTGCTGGATTTCCCCTGCCCAATGACAGTGTCAAGAGGTCGGGTTGCCGTGGTTGAGGTCTTAAAGATGTAATCACTGGCAACAGTGAGAGCCTCTTCCATATGGATCTCCTGGACAATCACAGGAAGATCCACCTCAGTTTAGGGTGTCTGATGTGGGCTAGACATGGGTGAAGCAGGAGTACTCATCTCCCCTTGAGTATGGGTAGAGAGGGCAGAGTCATGATACTCACTGAAACCCAAATCTTCATCAGAGTAGAAGTCAAGGCTGGGTATGGGGTGGTTGAGATCAAGAGGTTGGGGATGGTAGCTTTCCCCTAAAGGTTGATCACTAGAGTGCTGAGACTCAGAGTGATGGCTTAAGGCTGTTTGTGGAGTTGTGAGCTCATCAGGCTGAGCATGAGGAACCCCTCAGCACTGATTGTTTGAAAGTTGGGAGTGGTCTGCTCCTCAGGGGAAGTGGGAGCTCGAGAATTCACTTCCTCCTATATGGGTTGTGTTATGGGGGCCTGCACATGCTTAGTAGCAAGTGCAGGGGTTCGCTTGGATTTTGTTTGGTAGATGAATTTAATGGTGGGTTGTATTTGAGGTGGGTGAGAAGTAGAGGGTGTTGGTTCATCACTAGCTGGGGCTGGTAGGATGTCACCCTGAGCAATGAGCTCAAACATTTTTGGGACAAGGGCTGTTTCTACCCCTGAGAACCCAACAGTTGGTTTTTTCAATATCTTGAAAATGTCAAGCCTCATATGTGCAAGTTTAAGAACATTACCTGTTTCCCTCAACTGTGGTCCCAATTCACAGTTGAGAATGTGTTGAACATACCGGGGGAACATGTAATATTCTAAGGAATCCAAATTTGCTAGTAAATTTGTAAATACAAACTGAGAGTACCTGAATTTGACCCCTTGAACCATCCCATGGACAATGAAGGAGAGGTCTTCTGGAATCTGGTCCTATCTCCATGTTTGTTAGATAGGCTATGTATGACAACATGGAGGAGGTATTTCCATTGGAATGAGACCTTCCCCTTCCTGAAGGTTTTGACAGAAAAGTCACCTTCGTAGCCTATCTGTGCAAAGGATAGGTTGACAGCAGCTTTTGGAAAGGACAGCTCACCTGCTTCATCATCCAGCTACAAATAGGTGTTTATAATGGCTGGAGTGATGAAAACCGTCCTCCCTTGCACTGTGGCAGACAGTGCCTTCTCCCCGTCCATGGTGACCTCTTGATAGGTCCGCCAGAACTGAAGCAACTGATCCTCATAGAGAGGATGATCGATTGTAAGGGAGGTGAAGTAGTGAGACAAAAAAAGATACCTACACACGTCTGAGAAGCTTAGATCCTTCTCAGAGTTTAATAGAGCAACTTGATTATGTTGCCTGTGTAGGTGCATGGTGAAATCAGGGTCGTTACAAAAATCAAGATTGGCCATTTGAAGAAACTTTGTAGTGAAGGAAAGAAGAAGAAGATGAAATTTTGGGAGTAATTTTAGGTTAAGAAACAATGAGAGAAGTGAGATGAAATAGAACTGTTTGGAAAGATATACTCTGGATTTGAGACAAAGTTTTGACAAAAAGATAAACTTTGAAATCCGCAAGTGGGTCCTACTTCTGAAAAAGGCGCCCAAAAAGTTAGTTTTCTTGGAAGTAGAAAAAGCTTCCGAAGGCAATTTTAGTTTCGGAAGCTCCGAAAGCAATTTTGTTTCGGAAGATACTTCAAAGAGTTTTGAAAATTTTGGCTTTGGAAGAAATAAATGAGTCTTCCGATACTAAATTGCTTTCGGAAGAAATTTGTTCCTAAAATGCATTTAAGTACTTATACCAAAATTTAAGCTTAATAAGATACTTCAAGAATTTCTTCCGAAGGTAAATCTCAGATAAGCTGTTTAAACGATTTAGACATGAATTTCTTCCGAAGGCAACTTTTGCTTCTTCCGAAGGTAAATTTTCATCATTCTAGGAGATATCATTTTAAAAAATCATTTTTCTTTCAAAGAGAACTGGGCTTATGAAGTGATCTCATAGACAACCTAGACACACAGTTTTAAGAAATAAAATTGATTAAGTTACTAAGAAAAATCTACTCAAAGTTAATCATCCCAATAGCTGATACAAGATATTTAAATCTCTGTTCATCAAACGCTTTTGTGAACAGATCGGCATATTGTTCATTTGTGTTAACTTTGATTAGTTTTATCAATCCCTTTTCAAAATTATCCCTAATCAGATGATACCTGATGTTGATGTGTTTGGTCCTTGAATGCTGCACAGGATTCTTGTAATAGAGATGGCACTGTTGTTGTCTATGTGGATGGGAGTCTCTTTGAAATTGAACCCATAGTCTAGCATCTGATTCTGAATCCAAAGCACTTGAGCACAGCAGCTGGCAGCAGCGATGTATTCAGCTTCAGCAGTTGATGCAGACACACAGGATTACTTCTTGCATTGCCAAGAGACAATCCTTCCACCCAAGAACTGACACCGCCCAGATGTGGACTTTGCAATCATGTTGCAGCCACCATAATCACTATCTGTATAAGCATACAGATTGAAGTCTGAATTCTTTGGATACCAAATGCTTAGATTTGGAGCACCTTTGAGATATCTATGGATTCTTTTGACGGTGATTAGGTGTGACATCTTGGGGTTGGCTTGATATCTTGCACATATGCATGTGGCGAACATGATATCAGGCCTGCTAGCAGTAAGATACATAAGTGACCCAATCATAGCCCTGTAGAGATGTTTATCAACACACTCCCCATCAAGATCGGGACCAAGGGAGTGGTTTCTGGCTATGGGTGTCTTTGCAACCTTACAGTCAGTCATCTTGAATCTTGTAAGTATGTCCTGTACATACTTTGACTGACTGATAAAGATGCCATCTTCAACCTGCTTCACTTGAATTCCTAGAAAGAAATTGAGTTCTCCCATGGCACTCATTTCAAATCTATTCTTTATCAGCATCTCAAAGTCTTTGCAGAGCTTTGGATTAGTTGAACCAAAGATGATGTCATCCATATATATCTGAACTAGCAATGTGTCATTTCCTATTTCTTTGATGAAGAGAGTCCCATCAATAGTACCTCTTTTGTATGCATGTTGACAGAGGTATGTTGATAGTGTCTCATACCACTTTCTTGGAGCTTGATGCAGTCCATAAAGGGCTTTATCAAGCTTGCAGACATAATCAGGATGATCTGGGTCTGCAAAGCCAGGTGGTTGTTTAATATAAACTTCTTCATCAATCACCCCATAGAGAAAAGTATACTTCACATCAAGCTGGTAGACCTTGAAATCCTTGGATGCAGCATAAGCCTAAAATATTCTTACAGCTTCAAGTCTCGCAACTGGAGCAAAGACATCGGTGTAATCAATTCCTTCTTCTTGAGTGTATCCTTAGACAACCATTCTAGCCTTATTCTTGATGATGATCCCTCTATCGTCTTTCTTGTACCTGAATACCCATTTGGTTCATATGACACTCTTCCCTTGAGGAAGAGGACATAAGTTCCAAACTTTCTGTCTTCTGATTTGAAGCAGCTCATCTTGCATAGCTTCAATCCAGCTTCCATCCTTCAAAGCCTCATCAACCTTCTTCGGCTCTATCTAAGATAAGAAACAAGAATGTAGACAAACATGACTGTCATGAGCTTGTCCTCTTGTTCTTACCCCTGAGTCAACATTTCCAATGATGTTTATGGATGGATGTGACTTGTGGATTCGAAGTTGAGGGATCACAGCAAGTTGGTTAGACAGATTTAAATTTGAGAAATTCTGATCTGGCAATGAGGTGTCTCCCACCACATCAGCACACTTACCAACAGAGACTTGATCCAATGAGTGTGTGACATCATTCATGTTGTCTTCAATGGAGTGGTTATCAGCATCAAGAAATTCTTGATCACTGTCACCACCTCCAGTTCCTCCTCCTGCATTTGAAGTTCCTTCTCCTGAATTCTGAGCCTCTGAGCTGAAATTTGAAGGCAATTCATTTGAATCAGCAGTATTTGTCATGCTAGTGGTGATGGGAGCTTCAATTGCAGGGTTAGTCACCACTAGAGCTGAAGTAGTCTTCTTGTTTGGTCTTCTCAGCTCAAATCTTGGATCAGGATCTTCTGTTGACCTGTTATCTGTAGATCCTGAAACATTCTCACAAGATTTGTTAAAACAGTTGGTAACTAAGTCAAGATCAAACAGCCAATCCGGACCAGAACCTTTTACATAGGGTGTGTGTTCATTGAAAGTCATATTGGCTGACTCCTCAATGATTCTAGTTCTGAGATTGTATACTCTATAAGCCTTAGCTTGAGAAGAGTACCCAACAAAGTGTCCATCATCTGATTTCTCAGCAAACTTGGCTATTTGATCTTTGGTATTCAAGATGGTGCAAGGACATCCAAATGTTCTGAGAAAACCAATGAATGATCTTCTTTTGTGCCACAGTTCATAAGGAGTCTTACCATGTGGTTTAACTACCAAAACTCTATTTTGCACATAGCAGGCTGTGTTGACAGCCTCTGCCCAAAAGGTGATGTGCAGCTTAGAGTCAGACAACATGGTTCTTGCAGCTTCAATAAGTGTCCTGTTTCTCCTCTCAGCAACACCATTTTGCTGAGGAGTCCTGGGAGCACTGTATTGTCTTGAAATACCCTTTTCATCACAAAATGTATCAAGGATTTGGTTTTTGAATTCGGTTCCTTGATCACATCTTATGATTTTGACCTTGTGATCAGATTGATTCTCAATTTTCAGAATGAAATTCTTTAAGATTTTAGGAGTTTCATCCTTAGTTCTAAGGAAAAACACCCAAGTAAATCTTATGAAGTCATCTGTGATCACCAAACAGTGAGGTCTTTCCTAAACTCATTACACTAGTGGGGCCAAATAGATCCATATGTAACAAGTGTAGGGGAGTAGTGATAGAGTTCATTTTCTTTTGCTTGTAAGACACTTTGTGTTGCTTCCCCTTCAGGCATGTAACACAGTGGTCATCACTTGTAAACTCTTTCTTTGGCATTACCAGTTACCAAATCATTCTTAATCAGTTTATTCCTATTCTTAAAGTTTACATGGCACATTCTTTTATGCCAAAGGAAAGAATCATCACTATTTGCTTTAGATAGAAAACAAGAAATTTCTCTAGAGGGAGATGTTTCCTGCAAGTCCATCTTGTACATGTTCCCTTTCCTGGGGGCTCTGAGAAAAATATGCTCTTGAGGAATGTCAACCCTAGGCTTGAGAACAATGCACTCATGCTCAGTAAAGAGCATGTGATGTTTTTGGTCACAAAATTGGGACACACTCAAAAGATTGTATCCAAGCTCCTTGACAAAGTTTACCTTCTCAATGCTAAGCTTACCATTTAAGACCATGCCCCTACCAGTAATGTAACCTCCTACATCTCCTCCAAAAACAACTGGTCCTCCATTAATTCTTTCAAAGTTTTAAAGTAGGAACTCATTGCCTGTCATGTGCCTGGAGCAGCCACTATCAATGATCCACACATTTCTCTTTGCCTTTGGCTGTCCCTGCATAAAAGAGATGATTTAGTTACATTTGGAAACCCAAGTCTCATTGGTCTTGGGCTTATAAAGTTCAGATGAAGGCAATGAAATAGTAAGTGATCCTATATTCAGGCTTTGAGGATCATTTGTTGTTGCTGAAGAGGAGCTTTCAGTCTCAAGGTCTTCCTTCATCTTCCACACCACCTTTGGAAGATTGGGCTTGACCTTCACTACTTCAGAAGCTTTTGTAGCTTTGAAAGCTTTGGAGACGGATCCTTCGGAAGATCTTGCTTTCACTGCAGCAAGCTTCAGTGCTTCGGAAGCATTCCTTTCTTCCGAGACCAACTTTTCTTTCGAAGGCAATTTCCTACTTGCCTTCTCCTTCATTTTGGAGCTTCCGAAGGAAACAGAATTTTCTTCCGAAGCTGTTTGTTTCTTCTTCTTCTCAGAAGTTTTCTTCTTGATCATGTGGATAGTACTCTTTGGATTGTATTGACAATCCTTAGCCAGATATGAAGTATTACCACACATAACACAATCCAATTCTTTCCTTCTGAGAGTCTTCTTTCCCAAAGAAGACTGAGCTTGAACACTTTCCTCTTCTTTCTCCACCTTTTCAGATGATGCAGCAGGCTTCTTAGGGTGAAGCTTGCTCTTTAAAATGGATGGTTCAGGTTGTGTAGCAGTGACACACAGCTGATCAGTCTTTTTGTTGTTGCTGGAGTGAGTTGATGCTGAAGTAGAACTCTTGGTACTAGAATTCTTGACAGGATCTTCAGCTTTCATCACCTTGAACCCTGCAAAGATAAATACTTGTTTCTGTTTGGGATCAAATGTGGTCTTGATCTCTTGAGCTTTTTGGATCTTCTTTTGCTCTTCTGATCAAGTTCTTTCTTTTGGTTTTGCTCAAACCAGCTTGTTTTTCCTCCTTAGGAGCATGGTGACCCTTTTTGGATTGACTCTCTTCACTCATCTTAGAGTCATCCCTCACCTTTTCCTCTTCATCCTCTTCATCACTGGGGTCTATGGATGGAAACTCAACTTGACTAGTTCCACACCTAGGAGATCTGACTGATAGTAAAGTGTGTGGGGGAGCTATCTCACTAGATCCCAGTCCCTGCTTATTCTGATAACACACTTTTGCATGCAGAGATGAGGATATCATGTTCTTGAAGGTCTCTTCTTCAAGAACACATTTTTCTGCCCTGGCTTTGCTGATCACAAGCTCAACCTGGCATTCAGTCAACTTGGTAATGAGATCCTTAATTTAAGTCATGTAGTTTGTCTACTCATGTTTAAGAGTTGAAATTGTTTTCTCTAGATCTTCTATCTTAAGTTTATAGTCATTTTCAGCTCTTTTAAAATTAGCTTTTAAAATATTTAAAGACTCAATATCAGATCTCATTTCCAAGTTGTAGGACCTGTATCTATTTACTTTAGCAGTACATTCAGGAGAGCAAAGATGTTCAAGTACCATGGCTTCATCATGATCAGCCATGAGTGCTTGGTTTGGAGATGCATCTTAAGCTTGAAAGCTCCAGTCAAAGCCTCCTTCTTCAATAGCAACTACAGCTTGCTGTCTTGGCCTCTCATTCTGGTTCCCTCCTTTAGTGTAGTTTGGCCTGGATGAAGCTTGGCCACCATTTGACTTAGGTGCCTTGCATTCTCTAGCAAAGTGTCCTATCTGGTTACAGTTGTAACACTTGACTTTGCTCTTGTCCAGCCCAAACTTGCCACTGGCAGCATTGCTAGGAAACCTTCTTCCAGTCCTCTTGTAGAACTTCTGGGCTCTATGAGTGAGAAGTGCCATTTGCTGGACTATCTCCATGTACTCCAGATCATCTGGATGGATACAGTCCAGGTCTAGAAGAGTGAAAAGAAAGTTGCTTGTACTTTCATCAGTGGAGACAAAAGCTTGAGAAGAACTTGTCTCTTGGAAGGGACTTCGTTGGATGTAGCTCTCTCTCGGTGTCTCTGGGAAGGTGATGAAAGGACCCTTTTGTGAGTTTTCAGGGTAGCAGATGAGATGATGCTGTGGTTCTCTACTATCCCTTTCAACCACATGAAGGGCTGAACTCTGGTGAGTGTTGGAGTTACCAGATGATTTTTTTCATCTCCATCTGGTATCCACTGAGTATCCCATACAACTCAGTGAGAGTAAGGGTCTTGAGGTTTTCAGTCCTCTTAATGACCATGCAGTAGTGTGTCCATTGTCTGGGAAGAGAGGACATGAACTTCCTTACAATATCCCTGTTCTCAATAGTTACCCCAACATCAGCCAGAGTATCCACAATTTCAACATACCTGAAGTATTGTTGAGTCATGGTCTCACCTGTCTTGAAGGTGAAGTTTTCAAACTGCTGCTTCAAGAGATCCTTCTTGTTCCCATTAGCTTCATTTGAACCCTCATACATCAGTTTCAGTGCATCCCATAGCTGTTTAGCGATCTTGCACTTCTTGAAACCTCTGTAGATGGAGTTTGGAAGAGTAGTTTGGAGAGCTGTCATGGCTTTCTAATCAACATCAATTCTTTTCCAGTCTTCATCAGAAAAGTCAGCCCTCTCCTTTGGTATCATGCCACCACCAGTAGCAGCTGAAGAGGTGCATGGTATATGAGATCCATTGACAACAGACTCCCACATCCTGGAATCTTAAGACTTGATAAAGCCTTCCATTCTTTGACACCAAGTGTCAAAATCCTCAGGAGTGATCAGTGGGGACTTTGTCATGGTTCCATTTTCCATATCAGCTTTGAGTTGCCATTTGAAGAGTCAAGTGATGTGTGTAACTAAGAGGATTTGAAGATGGTAAGATCTTACAATCAAGAGCCTGGAATGCTCTGATACCAAATGCAGGACCATTAAAGGGTACTTAAGCTTGCACTTAGTTAACACACTTAATAAGATCACTTAACAATTCAAATAGGGAACTATGAACCTTTACTCATGATACAAGATAAACACAAGTAAAACAAGAACAAGAGCACAAGATAAAATTTTCAAGGAAGTTGTATATTGCTTCTCTAGTTCTATTACAAGTTTTGTACAAGTATATTTTAAATACAAGAACCGGAGACTACTTATACTACATCCTACAACCGTCAATATGCAAAAGAAAGTTGGAAGTGACTAATCTAGACAACAAGATCAGCCTAGATTGCCTTTTGACTAGTGACTATGACAAGCCATAGCTCACTGATTTTCCTATTACAAAAAGCCAAGAAGGAACAAAAACAGAAACTTATAGGCGAAGACCTTATCTACTTTATCATAAAGTAGGAAGTTTCACCAACTAGTGATAGCAGGTGAACTACCAGAGCATGCAGCAGAAAGTAGGTTGCTTTATGATAAAGTTGATAGAAAAGGTATCTTTTCTCTCTCTTCTGAGGAAAATTAGTCTTGTCTTTAAACAGCTTCGGAAGACTTTGTCTTGAGAGCTTCGGAAGACTTTGTCTTGAGAGCTTCGGAAGACTTCATCTTTTACCTTCGAAGGAGTTGGGTCTTTGGCTTTGGAAGACTTTATACTTAGAATATTTTCCAAGTTCAGTGTAAAGCTTCCACAGTAGTTTCTTCTGAACTTTGGCTTCGGAAGATTTTACACTTAGCATTTTTCTTGAGTGTGTAAAACTTCCGAAGCTAGTTCACCTTTGTTCCGAAGTGCATGTTGGAAGACTTGGTTGTTTTGGTATCTTTTGGTTGCATCAGCCTCTTAACTTCAGAGGTTCCTACAACTATTCATAGGGTTTTTAAGTCCTTTTGGATGTCCTTGTACTATTCTCAATACCAAAGATTATTTATCCAAAGTTGTTGAGAAATTAGTAGATGGGTATTTTGTAGGATATTCCTCACAAGCTAAAGCTTACAAGGTATATAATAAAATTGACCACACCATTGAGGAATCTAAAAATGTAATATTTAATGAAAATTTATCAAACAGTTTCGACAGTATCCTGAATTGGATGTTTGATCTCAATGGATTCACAAATGCTTTTAACCATTTACTTGAGAATGTTCAGGAGATTTAGTTGATAGATCAGCAGATACTCAAACTACATGTACTAAAGATTATAGAGTAGATCTTCCACTTGCTTCCAATTAGAAAAGATCAACGAAATCACACTTAATTGCAATCAACAAATGCACGTGCTAGTACCAAAAATGTAATCTATTAACCTTCAAATGATCATAATGATTCATCAGATGAGGAGTCTTATGCAAACAAACATATGGGTACTGATCAACCAACTGAAAGGGAAACAAGTGTTGCAATTGCTGAGAAAGAAGATACTTTAACAGCTAACCGCTCTACTGAAATTCAATCATCTACTGAACTACCTGAAATAAAGTTTACCAATTTGAATCTGTCTCAACAACTCCAAGTGGTAGAGCATCCAATTGAGAATGTCATTGGTAATATTAATATTGATGTCAAAACAAGAAGCAAGGCATATGAGGCAAACATCAATTTGTTTCATGCTTCTTGTCTCAACTTGTACCAAGGAAGGTAGATGAAGCACTAAGAGAAAATAGCTTGGTAGAAGCCATGCAAGAAGAGCTTCTTCAGTTTGAGAGACAGAAGGTTTGGAAACTATTTGAACTTTCAAAGGGGAAGACTGCCAAAGTAACCAAATAGGTGTTCAAGAACAAGAAGAATGATAGAGGGATAGTTATGAAGAATAAGGCAAGACTTGTGGTACAAGGGTACACACAAGAATAATGGATTGACTACGATGAAGTTTTTGCTCCTGTAGTAAGACTTGAGGCAGTAAGAATTTTTCTTGCCTTTCCTACCTCAAGAAAATTCAAAATTTTTCAAATGGATGTGAAAAGTATAGTTCTTTATGGAGAGATAGATGAATAAGTATATGTTTGTCAACCTTTTGGTTTCAAAGATCTAAAGTTCCTAGATTATGTATGCAAACTTAATTAAGCTTTATATGGCTTCATCAGGCTCCAAGAAAATGGTATGAGACTCCCTCTACTTTTCTTTTGAGAAATGAATATACTAAGGGTTCCATAGACAAGACAATATTCACAAAGAAAGTTGGAATGGATATTATGTAGGTGCAAGTATATATGAATGACATTATATTTGGGTCTTCAAATAAGAGACTATGTAAAGACTTTAAGCAACCCATGAAGTCCAAGTTTGAAATGAGCTTAATAGGAGAACTCACATTCTTTCTAGGTTTGTGGGCCAAACAAACCTCAGATGGAATTTTTATAAATCAATCTAAGTTTGTTCAAGACAACTTAGGGAGATTCCAGGCCACTGATGCTAAAGCTGCTAAAACACTGATGTCAAGGACATGCTATTTAACTTCTGATCTTGAGGGGGAAGAAGTAGATAAGCAATAGTATCAAGTCATCATTGGATCTCTCATGTACTTCACAGCCAGCAGACCAGACATAATGTTTGTCATATGCATTTGTTCAAGATTTTAAGCAGCTCTAAAAGTGTAACATATGATTGCTGCCAAGAGAATTTTGAAGTCTCTTAAATAAGAAACTAAGTTAGGACTATGGTATCTTAAGAGTGATGACTTTATATCTATGGCTACACTGATAATGACTATGGAGGATGCAACATCAACAAGAAATCTACTTCTGGAGATATCAATATTTAGCGGGGAAGATTGGTCTCGTAGCAGTGCAAAAAGCAAACATGTGTATCTACATCAACTATTAAAGTAGAATACATTATTGCCTCTAGTTGTTTTATTCAGGTACTGTAAATACAAACTCAACTCAGAGAGTATGGAGTAACCTTCATGAATACACCCAATTGAAAACAACAGTGCTATCTCAATCACCAATAATTCTGTTCAGCACTCAAAGACCAAGCACATTGATATCAGCTATTATTTCATCCGTGACTGTGTAGAGAAAAAGATTATTAAACTAGTCAAAGTTCACACAAATGAACAATATGCAAATCTCTTTACAAAGGCATTTGATAAACCAGATTTAAATATCTCATATTTGCTATTGGAATGATGAATTTTGAATAGTTTAATCTATTTCAAACTACAATGAAATTTTACTTGTGAAAGCTAGTTTTTCTTAATAAAGTAAGGTACATCTCCCGACTTCTAATGATCAGCAGATGAGTACATTTCAGCATATAAAACTGCAAAGAACCGGTAGGGCCCACGTCCATTTTTTGATAGGTAGTGGTGCCGTACTTTCACCCTAAAAGACTGTTTCATCATCACAGGCCGTCGGATTTACAATTTTACATCGATAACATTTTTAAATCTATTTTATTGTATATTATCCGATAACTATAACTTTGACTTTCCTCCTTCCACTTCAAAATCATCCCTCTATTTTTACTCTCTCAAACAATATTTCGCAAAGTCCTTCAACCCTAAGCACACTTGTTCATCTTCTAAATGGCCGCTCAAAACCTAGAATTCAGACCCAATCATAACATTGTTGCATCACTCAAACCGATTGGGGATCACGTTTATGACCTTGTATTGCATTTTCTTCGTAATAGGAACTATGCTCATGCCATATCAGTTGAACTAGTCATTTGTGCTTCACACGTTCGACAATTCTGGAATACTTGTTCTATTGAACAGGAACAAGGAACCAAAGCTTTAAGGGCTATTGTTCAAGGGCATACCATCACCATCTCTCCAGCGATAGTTTAGTCTCATCTACAACTTGATGATGCAAATGGAGAATCCTCTTTCTCGAAAGAGGTGGTGAGTGCTACTTTCAGAGAAATGAGTTATGAGGGAGTTCTTCAAGCTTCAACCTTCTCAAAATCACTAATATATCATAATTGGAGAATCATTCTTCACATCTTTCTTCATTGTCTCTCAAACAAGTTGAGAGGTTGGGATCAAGTTCCATTAGACTTAGCGGGGGGTATCCATGGACTTGTAAAGAAGCAAAGTTATAGTTTTTCAAGCTTTATTTTTCAAAATATGTGTAAAATTGCAATTGCTATTGAAAAATTTATATTTTTAATGTATCCAAGATTCTTAAGGAAAATATTAAGTGAAGAATTAGGTAATAATCTAAAATATGAAGGAGATATATATGCCCTTGCACCATAAACAAAGCGATTTTTACAAAATTCAAAGCTAAACCAAAAGCACTTTCAAGGAAAATTACTAAGTTATATGCTAGTATGTTGGAGGTCGCCGAGCCTCAAGGTGACAGCATCATCAAACCCTCCACTACTGATCCCACACCCTCTACTTCACATCCTAAAACACTCAACAAAAAATAAACCCATGCATCATCTACTGAGAAAATACAGGCTTCCAAATCTCCTCCACCAAAGAAGGCCAGGATGGAAACAAGGGTCCTAGCTATGCCAAAAGTAACAACCACACCTAAACATGGCTCAAAGAAGAAGGTTTCACTTCCTTCCTCTGACCATACCCAAACCTTACCCAATAGCCCTCAATTCTTGAGCAACCAAAAAGGGAAGAAATCTCATTAGGATCTGGTTCACATCCCGGGCCATTAGACACAGCTCTACAATCTCTAATACATATGTCTTATACCTAGGAGGAAGGTGTCTATACTTCATCTTAGCGTGATCCACCGTTTTCCAAACTCATTCATTACTAAATGTTAGGGACTGAAATGTTCATAGAAACATCTGACCCATATCTTTTATCTCAAAATATTGACCTTAGGGGAGAAAAGATCAATGTGAAAAAGGTTGTCTCTATTACTGATTCATCAATTGATTATCAGAACAGAGATAACACCCCTAAGACCTCAACCATGGAAACTTACCTTGAGCATGTTTCTATTGAGCCATTGCTCGAGGAGAGGAATCCAGGGTGCCAAGAAACCACATCTGGAAGTGAGGGTGAAGAGGCTAGTCCTAGCACCTAATCTAGTCTTGGGATTCCATAACTGTGGATGAGAAAAGTCCAAAACAAATACATGAATTGATGGTACAAAATCTTAATCTTGCCCAAACGCTCATAGCACTTTAAGAAGAAAACAATATCCTGAGCTGGTATGCTGAAAAGGCAATAGTTCTTGAATTTGAGAACTGTCTGCTGAGAGCTTCAGCAGATAGAGTTCTTAAGGTAGATACTCAACTCAAGACTCTACAAGATCAGACTACAAGAATTGCTACATTGGAATCTCAATTAATCACTTTTTAACAGACAACAACAAAGATATTAGACCTTGAATGTATGGTTGAATATGTTTAGGAAACAACTGATTTTCAACAATATATCATTATGAGCCTTCATGTATCTTTAGCACAACAAGAATCATTGGATGTGCCTTCCACTACAATCTTAGTATCATCTAGAATCTCAGATGATGCTACCAAAAAGGGGGAACATGACCCTAAATAAGTTGATAATATCTTCTTAAATCTGGCAAACCAAATTTTGAGTAGCTCTAAGCCAATTCCATTCACTTTTTGTTGTAGTGAAGAATACAATCCTTTTTCTGATGCTTAAGCCAAACTTAATGAACTGTTGAACAAGCATGGATATGATAACTCATAAAAGAGGAGAATGGAATTCAAAAGATCAATGAGTAGATTGAACCAAAAGGTTCAACTTAGGAAAAAGGAAAATGGCACAATTTAAAAGATTAGTAATTGTCTTTCTCTCAAAAGAAAAAAGATCAGATGAAGAATCATCAAAGAGAGAGATAGTACTAGGACTTCAAGCCACTTCCAAGTCATCTACTTAGGAAGAAGCCCCATTACATAAAGTATTATCTAAAGCAGCAGAAGAGCTAGAGAAATTAGCTGATAATGCAACTGTTGAATCTATTGGACATGAAGCTCAATCAGAATGTGACTCCACAGGCCAATTGCAGTTGATGGTGTACACAAGAGGATCCTAAATAATGGAAGATGACATGGAAAGACATAGGATCATTATTGAAGAGGAAACACTTAACTTCATTTTTCCAAAGGAAGTACCAGAGTCTGAGCCCAATAAATTAGCTGAGGTGATATTTGGTCAACCAGATGTTGATACTGAAACCATAGTTAACTCTATGGTGAATGTTGAAACAGATGGCCAGGAAGTTACCCATGAAGATAAGAAATTTTAGTTCTCTGCCAATGATCCCAAAAACAACTAGTGAGGCTACAGGTGTATCTACTCGACCTTCAGCAGTCAAACCTAGTGCAATATCTATCTCTGCTGACAAAGGGAAGAGACCTATGACTGCTGAAAAGGAAATAAAAAATGAGTAACAGGAAAGGAAGAAATATTCCTGATAACAAAGATGATGGAGCACTCTTCGTATGAGATAACTGAAGAACAAATACATCTATATTCTAGAAGAGCTCAAGAGGCTTCTATAAAGAAGAATATTATTGCTCTAATCAAAAGTGCAAAGGAATCCAAAATTACTAGAAGAACAATCAATCCTGTGGGAGAGACAAGCAAATCTAAATCTAAAGCTACATCAAAACCAAAGTCCAAAGCTATCAAGAAAGTAATCTCAAAATCATCTATCCAAGCATATGAGAGCACCACTTAAATAAAAGTCTCTCATCAAGCTCCTACAATGAAACTGATGAATCTAGACTAGTGATCTCAACTCAAAGCCTAAAAAAAGTAGACAAAGACAAAGAAAAGTACATCCTTACAACTTAACTTGAGGTAAAAGGATTTAAACCTAGAAGATCATTTAGTGGAGTTTAGTTGAGATAAAATCAAAACTAATAGCCATAACTCATGCTAAAATGGAAAAATTAGATAAGTTAGCAAGAAGAAAGAGAGCTAAATTTGAAAGAAAGCATGTAGAAAGGATCAACTAGGATTCGAGAGATAAGCAACAGATGAAGAGGTATCTAAAGTACTATGGTTTCTCTGGTAAACAAGTAGAACCAATTATTATGTCTATAATTGATCTGAATTTCAAGAAAAGAGTTACAACTAGTGAGCTCCCAAAGTATGAAGATGCGGAAAAGGAATGGTAAAGACAACAAGGCAAGGCAAAGAAATCAATTAAAAAATCTTCCCATTTGCCGATTAAGCAACCAGTATCTCTTCCATCTAAGACTACTACTTTAGATGATGATCAACCATTATCATCAGTCATTGCCATAAAGAAATTTGAACAATAACGAATTGTAAAGGCAAGACTGTTTGATCATGAGATTGAGGAAAAGATAATAAAAGGAACAAAGATATTATGAGCTGGGTATATTGAAGAGATGAATAAATTTGCTGTCAAAAGAGTAAATGGAGTGATTTTCTACTATGACCATGAAAATGAAATTCTCGATTTGCCTCTAGACATTTAGTGCAAATTGCTATGTATCTGAGTATCTATGGATGCAAAAATGAAAATTCTAAGCTCTTACTGCAAAAGATATTGTCCTTAGTCCAAGCTAAGTCTAGTGAAGATATTCTCAAGACTCCTCTATCAGCATATGATCCAATTCAAATATGGGAATATGATTAAAACAAGGATGCATATTATTTCACCAGATCAGTTGTTGGTCGAGTAGCCTACTCAAGAAACTAGCTGGTGTGCTTCAACAGGTTTGAAATAGCTTACTTGACTAAGCTAAGACTAAGGAATATTAGCAATGATTAAGAAGCAAGGGAGGTAGAAAAGGTACTCTAAACTTGAAAAATCAAAGCAGTCTTTAGAACAAAGAATAAAGAAAAGAGAAGCCGAAGTTGCTGAAGCCACCCTATCTGTCAAACCTTCACCCAACACTAACTCATAATCTCATCCTCCTACCATTAAATCATTTCCAAACACTGAAAAGGTCAACAAATCAGTCCAACAAACAACTAAACCCTCATCTCCAAGAACTCAAACTGATCCTTCAGCAGATGAAGTGATAACCGCTACAACTGCTGAAAGACTTAGAAGGGATTTGGAAAATCTAAAACAAACTGTTAAAACGGATCTCTTAGAATTTGAACAAGAAGAATCTTTAGAAGGTGATGGAACTCTTATCATTGTTTGGGGTTTTGACTTCAAATCTGAGAGATACTTTACTGAAAAGAAGGATGGATCAAAGAATTTCTAAAAGCCTTAAGGATGTGAGAAAATGTTTTCTCTTATAAAAGAATATGAAGGCATGCCTAACAAGTATAAATCTATGGCTTCTATTTTCAAAGTGAAGATTGAAAACAGGTTTGAGGCAGAACCAAATGA
Source organism: Flaveria sonorensis (assembly GCA_025506505.1). Classification (NCBI taxonomy): domain Eukaryota; kingdom Viridiplantae; phylum Streptophyta; class Magnoliopsida; order Asterales; family Asteraceae; genus Flaveria; species Flaveria sonorensis. The sequence goes on from CM046426.1 coordinate 49,781,879, forward strand.
AGATAAGGAAAATCATGTTCTACATGTAACTCCTCTGAATATACATGATCCTATCACTCACTAGAGTTGCAATTCCTCTACCAACTCTTTCATTCTAACTTTTGATGGTATAGGAAAGACTGAAGTAAGAGAATATGACCTCGTCAGGCTATCCAGGCATAACATGAGAGATTTGGTAGATCTACCTCTTGATAACCCCACAAGAGAGATAGAAGAGAATACATGTATGAACTTCTTTTGATGAGAATGCTTGAAAACTGAAGAAAAGTTATGATAGCATCATCCTGAGGGGAATTTTATTGGATCAAAAGAAGGATGAAACTACCTAAACATGAAGTTATATGCGAATTGCTACATGTTGAAATATTCAAGTACTAAACTACTATGAATCAGCACTTGTGTATATGCTAATGATTTGTTGATTCAGTGCTACATTAGACAAGGCTATCAGTACTGAAAAGTAGTGGTGACAACATACCTCTACAACTGATGATCTTCTAGAGTATCAATTTCTGTCTGTGTTATACATATCTTTGTAACAAATAGTAATGCACATTTGTGGTATGCCATATTGTGTAGATCAATGTTTGAAATATGTCATTGATCCTAAACCTAGAATAGATGATCAGGATTCATTCTAGAGTTTAGCTTTCATAGTATAAATACCTCACACTTGTATGTTTTGAAGTTAGCTTGTTTGCTCACTTATTTCTCTCTTGTTATTACTTCTGTCTAATCAACAAAGATAATCAAGGAATACTTTGAAAGAACTTCTTATGTCATTTTACATTCAAAGTATTACATGTGTTTGTTTGTAAGCAATTAACTTGGATTTCATATTTGTTATTTACTAATCATCAGAAAACTCTTCTTTAGTTAAACCTGATCCAACAATATACATACATATATAATATCAAAAAACTCTAAAAACTTTTAGGCCTCCGATGAGATCGGGCCCTTGGAAGTCGCCCCCCCCCCCCCTCGGGCCGCCCATGGTAAAGTGGATCTTACAAGTGGTATATAAGTGGGAACTTTCTATGGATATTGTTTTCGTATCCATAGGAATAAGAGTGGTACGTAAAGAGTGCAATGCACCTCGAGCACCCTAACTCACAACTGAGTGATGGGAGCAATATGACCGCTTTGATTGTGCACTTTGACATCCGCACACTCATAACACCGAGAGCCTGGAGTGTAGCCTTTGGATTTTTTTAAGCCGATATTAGCTTTGCTTGGTAGCAACTAAGTTGCTTGGCTAAATTGTTACTACAGTTATCGTTGCTTGGCTCTGTTATAACAGATGGTAGACTCAACCAATAGGAATTGCCTATTGTTGGTTGTGGATTGCCACTACTCATGTGAGTTATTAGAGAGTAGCTACGATTGTTTGAAAAGTAGGACGTCTCTACTAATGATATTTTGGTTTCTATTTAGTAGTTGTCACCACTCTATTCCTCCTTTTGGTGCACAAGTTACCCTTGTTGGATCAGGCCCCAAATCAAACACACAAGAAGAGATGATTTACAGCTTGAAGACTTGCTACTCATTAATTTCAACCAAACTACATACAAATAGACTAAGAAAAATTTAGAAGACATGCACATAGTGCTCCTACAAACAAGAGATAATGGCCCACTAACTTTAGACCACTAACACACAAACAAAAACAACCTACTCTGCTGTAACTAAAACCTCAAACTTTTGTTGACCCGTTCAACCCATGATTGTCGACCCGTGACCCGAATTTGACTCGACTTGACCCGATCAAGATTAACCCAATATTTACCCCCTTAATCTTGATTCCGATCTTGCTTCTTGCTTCTTGATTGAACCACACAGGTTCGATTCTTGCTACTTGCTTTAAGAACATATAGTTCTTGTCTCTTGCACTATTCTTGCTTGTTGTCTTATTGATAGATTGAATCGATTCATCTTGCTCTGGCTACTTGCTGTTGCACTTGCTTCATTCTTTCTTTCTTTTTTTTTCTTCTTGCTTATTCTTCTAATTGCTTCTTTGATTCATTGACCTTCCTGTTAATGTGCTTCATTTTTTTTTCATAACATTCCACAGCTTTCTTGGATGCAAGGTTGCTGGAACAAAATTCTCTTCATTGCTTCAGATTGATTCACCTATGTGCTAGGTTGCTGCCTTGGCTTCACTCAATTAATTTACGTGTGTGCGTGGCTGCTTCACCTACTTGGATGCTTGTGTGTTTGTTTTTCTTCTTCTTCAAATTTAGCAGCCAATGAGGGATTTAATTCCACCATCTTCAACAACCGACCAAAAAAGAAAAAAAAATTCTTTCCTTTCTTTGCTATTGATCGTACAACCCAAAATTTTCTTCCTCTTGGTGGGACTCAATGAATCACACAGATCGTTTCTTTTTCGGAATCACACAAATCCGTCTTCTTTTTCTTCTCCTCAATCGATTCACACAGTCCTATTCTGTTCACGCAAAACACTTATCTTGGTTTCTCCCCGATTTCACACAAAAATAACAGAACTCCTCTTCTTATCTCGATCACACGGATCGTCCTTAACCTCGGTTCACACAGAACACAGTTTTCTTGGCTCACATGGAACTTTTCTACAATCACACAGATCGTCTCTTGCTCGTCTCCACTGATTCACACGAAACCGTGTCTGGTTCACTTAAAACGTCTTTAAAACACCCTATTACAACCACACAGGCTTGTTACCATCGATCACACAAATCAAAAGTATACTGTTTCTTCTTCATCGTCTCAAGTCCTGCAGCCAACGGGCTGCACCCCTCTTGAAAAGACTCTCAAAACAGGCTCTTCAACCCGAGCGCTTTGATACCAAATGTTGGATCAGGCCCCAAATCAAACACATAAGAAGAGATGATTTACTGCTTGAAGACTTGCTACTCATTAATTGCAACCAAAATACATATAAATAGACTAAGAAAAATTTAGAAGACATGCACATAGTGCTCCTATAAACAAGAGATAATGACCCACTAACTTTAGACCACTAACACACAAACAAAAACAATCTATTCTGCTGTAACTAAAACCTCAAACTTTTGTTGACCCGTTCAACCCATGATTGTTGACCCGTGACCTGAATTTGACCCGACTTGACCCGATTAAGATTAACCCAATAACCCTTACTCCATGCCCGCTGACTTTTATTGCTTATGGTAGTTCCCACTAATGAACAACAACTTGGTTGCTACTTATTGGTTTCCACTACTCAGTTGTCAGTGATTGTAGCTCTTTTAGTCCGTGAAATTAAATCAGTTTTGACTTAAGGTTAAACATGTTAAATTAGTATTAAAAATGTTGAATGCGATTTGATTCATATGCTTAATATAGTTAAAAGTCTGGGAATCTTCTTTTTAATTTTTATGCTATAAAACTAAGGGTCTATCTTAGCTGCATGAAGCTTAGAGAAAACTAGAAATTTAAGAGATTTTAAACCCGTAACATTTTTCCAGCAAGCTTTGGTGAACTTCAGGCTTGATGGTTAAATCCGGTAGTACAATATGTTTTTGCTAATGTACCTTGGGAGACACACATGTTGTCAATGAAAATGCAAAATCCATTGCAAGGGAACCGTATCAAACACGCGGACTCAACATTCTTGTTCTACCCATTCTTCATATATTTCATTATTTCAATTTCAATTGTAAATATACTGCAAGTTTCTTATTAAATTGTATTTATTTTCTATTTTGATTGTATTTTGTTTCTAAAAAGTATGAACAGTAGTGACTTTAATTTGACCTTGATTTTGTTTCAAATTGTTTAACACCTGAATTTGAACAACATTCCTCCTTCAAAACCGCAACAAAGATTTTAGTTTGAATATTGTGTCGATTTCTAAGATTTTTGTATACTTTTTAGGTAGGAGAAACTGTGGCTAGTTAACAGATTTTTCATTCCTTAGCTAAATAATGGCTATCTTATTTTAGCAGCAAAAAAAGATGTCATATTATGGCCTAACATACTACTTGATCATACAAAGAAAATAGATTTTGAATGATTGCAAGCTATTCCCCAATGCTGCTTAATCCCTTATCAAATTTTCAAGCACGCCCATGACGAATATTATATTGTCGACACCTTTAAAATCTATGATAGAGAATCCCATTGAAACTTATATGAAAGCCACATTCTTTCATTTAACACATATTGTAAAAATAAATGGCAATACATAATAGTTGAAAAACAAGGTTATGTAATGGGGCCTATATAATTTAGGGCGTAATGCCTATTATACTTTTTTTAACGGTAAATGTGTGGCCCTATTATACTCTTAATCGATCCTATCTCTCTGATTTCCAGCCGGGACCACACCCCCAACCCTCTTAGGAGAAAACTCATTACTAGAAAAAACCACGGTCTCAACTCTAAATATTTTTGCTTAAAGTGAGAATTGAACACATGACCGGTACATATTTACATGTCATTGTCATGATTAGTTTATCATTATTCTTAAAAACAAAAGTCGGTGAGTTATTCAATTATTCTTTTATACTAATACATTATGTTTATATATAAGTAGATAAAGAAGTTTACAAGAAACAACTTTTAGCCTAGTGGTTTACTCCCTGTTCTTCTGCTTGGCAAATCTGTGTTCGGCTCCCGTCTTCACTACTTTTATGCTCTTTATTTGCCTTTTCTATAATATATTTTAATAAGCTTTCTTACAATATTAGTTAACCAGAACTCATCTAGCTTAGTTGGTAAGCACAATTATACTACTACTTAAAAGTAAAGGTTATATTTAATATTGTCTACGTTTTGACGAGTTGAGTCATATATAAAGCGTTTCCGTGCTTATTTTTATGTACGTTTTACGTTAGTTTACGTTTCAATGTAAGTTTTGTTTGGAAGCGCGTCAAATCAAATATAATACGTCTTTATTTACTTTATGTTTCGACATAAATTTAATTATTGGAAACGAGTCACAGCGACTGTAAGAGTATATTTTGACATAAGTTTTGTTTGGGAAAAGTTCAGGTAAAATATAATAGGGTTTCATTTAACGGTATAAATTCGATTCACTCTACATATTGACGTAAATTTAGTTCGGAAATGAGTCGGTCGATTATAATTTATACTTTATCACGCAGCATACGATGTCAAAGTAACACGCGGCGGATAAGAAAACTAGTTTATTAGCTAAAAGCCCATTAAGTAAGCATGACTAGACTTGGGCATAAAAACCGGGTTCGGACCCGACCCGGTGGACCCGACCCGGAACCGGGTACGGGTACGACCCGGTATATGCATACCCGGGTTGGACCCGAAAAAAACCCGTAGGGTTGGAACCGGGTATGATTTTCTAGAATGTTTTAGAACCCGACCCGACCCGACCCGACCCGGAACCGGTTGAACCCGGGTTGGACCCGGTTTTGACCGTTTTTTTTTTTTTTTTAAAAGTGGCCGTTTTTTAACGGCTATATAGCCGTTGGGATCGATTTTTTGCCGTTTTTTTGTCACTTTTAGGCTTATAAGTTAGTATAAATAGGTGTGGGTTGATATGGTTTAGTACCCAAGTCTCAAACGCAAAAACATACGCAAAAAACGCAAAAAATACTCTCGTTTACTCTCGTTTTACACGTTCACTCTCTCGTTTTACACTTTCACTCTCTTCAATCTTGATATGGCTCACTCACAATCTTCCGTTGGTCAAGGTTCGTCCAACGCTCCAACCGTCGTTCGTGTTCTTGCACACAATCGTAACATGGATGTTTGGTGCAACTGGGATATGGTTGAGTTGAGTGACGGGTCTGTAAAGGCTCGTTGCAAGTTTTTTGGAGCTTTGCTTGCTAAAGATTCTAACACGACTTTAAACAAACACATTAGCAAGAAGTTTTGTAAGTCGTTGAAAAGTAATCCGGATTCGCAACAAACACAATTGGGAAGAGACGGTGGAATCTTTAATTATGATGTTAATACGGTTCGAGATCGAATGGCGAAGTTCGTGATTCAAGAAGCTTTGCCTTTTAGTCACTTCGACAATCCTCGGTTGACCAACTTAATTCGAGAGACGCTTCAACCTCGTTACACTCACGTAAGTCGTACTACACTTAGACGTTATTGTTAAAAATTATGAAAACAAGCAAAAAATGATTTAATTGTATTATTTGGAAATTTAAATATCGGTGTAAACTTAACTAGTGACGTTTGGTCGGCTCCACACGGTTTACCCGAATCGTATCTTTGCGTCACCGCTCATTGGGTGGATCCCAATTCATGGCAATTGATGAAACGTACGATTGCATTTGATCTTTTTCCACATCCACACACCGGAGAATTTTTGTTTTACTTTTTAGATAATGTAATAAGTACTTTTAAATTACAAAATAAACTTTTTTCAATTGTATTTGATAACGCCTCTAACAATACAACAGCGGTTGAAAAATTAAAATTAAAATATCTTCCGATTGCAAACGGTGATTTTTTCCATACTCGTTTTGTTGCATATATTATTAATTTAGTAGTGCAAGACGAACTATCCGGGCAATATGTTAATAACTTTATTACATCTTTTCGATTTATGTTACATGACGTTTTCAAAAAAGTAGAAGAAGATATCAAGATTATAAACAACTTTGTAAGGATACGCACTCTAGATTTTTAGGTTCTAATTGGGATGTACCTACTCGGTGGAATTCGACTTGTCACATGTTTGAATGTGCTTTAAAACAAAAGGGCACTTTGAAAGCTTTTCATAATAGTCTTTCGGATAATGGTGAAGCCGACCCATTTCCGGATGCGGGTTGGGAGAATCTTCAACGTCTATCCGAGTTTCTTGAGGTTTTTAAAAACTCAACAACAAAATTATCGGGAGTTTATTATTCCACTAGTTATTCGGTGCTTCAAGAACTCTATTTTATGTCTTTGAATTTTAAAAATTTTCAAAATAAAAATAATATGTTTAATCAAATGATAGAATCAAGTGCTAGTACCTCGCTTAAAGACCCTGTTTTGACTATGTTGAATGTTGTTCGGGATGTGAGGGCTAAACGTCAAAGGGGTAACACCCCAACAAGCGAGCTCGGTAGATATAGTGGAACGGATTTTATTTCCACTATGACTACCGAAGATTATCGTGCATTCGATATTTTGGCTTGGTGGAAAGGAAAAGAATCTCAATTTCCGATTCTTTCTGCTATGGCCCGTGATTTACTAAGCGTCCAAGCTTCTACGGTAGCTTCGGAATCTGCTTTTTCTCTTAGTGACAGGGTAATATCATTACGAAGAACAAGACTAACTCCGGAAGCAGTAGAGATGTGCATTTGTTTAAAGGATCACTTAGACGCAACGGATCGTATACAAGACCAAACAAGCCTCGAAGACGAGATTACACTCGAAGCTAAAGTACATGATGAAGAGGTAGAAGACGGAGTATCTTCTGGCATATCCGATGAAAAATTAGCATTTGATCAAGCATCTCGTAGTAGATAAAACTAGACGATATTGTTATTTTTAAGTTGTTTTAATATTATATGTCTTTCATGTTCTTTTTAAATTTCTTTGTCATTCAAATGTTTTATATAAAAAGTATTTAATATTTGTATATTATAAGTGTAACATTTTCTGCTCAAGATTTGTATATATTTATATATTAAGTTGTTTAAATTTTTGTCATTCAAGTGAACCCGGTTAGGAAAAGAAAAATAAAAAGAAAAAAAAGGAAAGAAAATATAAGAAAAAAAAACATACGACCCGGTGTTCGACACACACACAAGAAAAGAAAAAAAAAAAAAAAAAAAAAAAGGCAAAAACCCGTTGAACCCGGGTTTCATACCCGAACCGAACCCGACCCGACCCTACCCGGGTATACCGGGTAGGGTTTGTATCTCGCTGAACCCGACCCGGGTTCGTACCCGGGTTCACCAATACCCGGGTACAAAAAACCCGGTTGGGCCCAAACCCGGTTTGTACCCGGGCCCGGGTCCGGCCCAAACCCGGTTTGTGCAACTCTAAGCGTGACCACTACTCACTATACTAGATAGATCTAACCACCTAAGTCCTAACAAGCTATAACAAGAGCATGCAACACATTTTCTCCTAACAATTATGATACTTCATACTTGTTTAACTTGACTGCAGTAAACAAACATTTTTCTTATATACATGAAGCCATAGTATTTAGTGATGTCAAGAATGTGAACTCTAGTCTTATTAAATCCAAACCAGAAATGTTCAACCCTAATAAAATCAAGAATAGAGACATATACAATCATACAAAACCAGAAATGATCGATAGGAGGGAGGGAGGGAGGGAGGGAGGGAGGGAGGGAGGGAGGGAGGGAGGGAGGGAGGGAGGGAGGGAGGGAGAGAGAGAGAGAGAGAGAGAGAGAGAGAGAGCACTCCTCTATTGATAAGACTATGTGTAATGGTTTATTTAGTTAAAATATACAGACATATATGAATTTATTAAAATTATTTTAATTCAAGTGTAGTGTTTTAAAGCATTTTTTAGTTAAAAGTGAAAAAAATGAATTTATTCATCTACTTTAACGCCCGCTAAATGCTTGGTTAAAAATGAGTTTGAATCCCCCTTTTTAACTAGGACGTAGTGGCTTTAGCCTTCCAATTGTGTCCACATCAGCAATTTTAAAACCCCCTACGGACACCACTTCGTCTAGTCTAACAAAGACAAAGCCTCGCATAACAAAATAGGCTACACCATTTATTCGCCTTATGATCCAGTTTCGTATGCTCGGGCCCACAACACTGCCTCCTCAACGGCTCAACCTAACCCCAAGGCCCAAACAATAGCAAGAACCATCTAAGCACAGCAACACCAGAAAGCCCAACCAACAATATAAATATAAAACACGAAAAATACCATCAATTGTAAGTTATTAGTTATAACTTTTGTTTAATATTAAATTGGAAATAAGCGTATATTTCAACAAGTGAATATTTTGTTTTGAGGCTTAGTTCAACGAATGTGTTGTTATTCTTTTATGCTCGGTGAGTCACAATTTCAAGTATTTGAAACAATCTTTTCACATGAAGCTAATGTGTTTAGTGAATTTATAAACGTATTGTTATGTACTTTATAAGTTTATATCATTTATAAAAGTGGGCAACAGATGTTAGTTATGATATATATATACTGTGTCAGTATTACAGTTTTCTTGATAACTTCTAAATACAACTTTTGTAGGATTGAAATTTAGGCACAAAACTCCATTTACTTGTAATGGTTCATGACAAGTTTAAATGGTCCATATGTGATTGTAGTGTTTTGTATTGTGTTATATATGTTGTAACAAGTCTTAATTGGTTTCATATTTAATAATAGCATGTCTTTATAGGTCATAGTTAAGTGTAGTGGTTTATATATGTTTGGAAAGAGTCATAACAGGAACAGATTGGACATGTAAGCGTGTAGTGTCTTGTATTGTGCTATATTTGGTTATTACGTGGATTAAAAGGTGTTGATGGGATATATATATATATATATATATATATATATATATATATATACACACACACACACGTATGTATTTATATATGTATATACACGTATATATGTATATGTATATACACGTATGTATGTATATATGTATGTACACGTATGTATGTATATGTATATACACGTATGTATGTATATGTATATACACGTATGTATTATATATGTATATACACGTATGTGTATATATATATATATATATATATATACACGTATGTATATATATGTATATACACGTATGTATATATATGTATATACACGTATGTATATATATGTATATACACGTATGTATATACATATATATATATAGATATGTATATATATATATATATATATATATATATATATATATATATATATATATATATATATATATATATATATGTCACACCCTCAAAATCCGCGTGCAGGGTTTTACCGCGAGACGCGTGACATACCAGGATCTCAGTCATTAGTTACCAAGAACGACTCTATATGATTAATAAACAAAACTAGAGTTAACGTTTAAAATACTGCGGAAACGTTTTTAAAACCAGAAAACCCAAAACAAGTAGTATGTAAAGAGAATGCGCAAAACATACGCGCCCCAATCACAATTGTTTAATATGAAAATAATCCCAAATTTGTAAACAAGGCAAATGTAGACAACTCAACAATGCTGACGTGCGTGCTCCTAGGCAACTGGCAACCTTAACCTGAGAATAACATACTAAACAAGTCAACACATGGTTGGTGAGTTCAAGAGTTTGCGTTAATAGGTAAACCGATAAACAGTTTTCAAATCATAAGTAGTGAATTGCAATAGATAGCTAGTCTATTAACATAAAAATATTAATCATAGTGATTTCGCGATTGAAGCTGACTGTGATAGTTTGTGCCTCCCGTCACGACTTACCAGGTCGTGACGAATATATGTTAGGACAAAATTGCACCCGTATGACCTCGAGTCACACAGGTGGGGCTCGTCAGACCCAGTAGTACTACCCAAAATTTCCCCGCTAGTCAATATTAACAATCCGAAAGTGTGAGGACTTTCCATGGTAAACAGCACTATATCAATATTATACACACTCATATATAAAAGCGTTTGTGATCAACAGTATGCTATCTCCCCCAAAAGAGATTATGTAAAATGAGTGGGGCAAGAACTCACCTGATGCGCGCAAGAATTAACTTAGAGCTTAACTTGAAAGAAAGAGGGGAAAGACAACCTTCAAAGGTCACCTAGAACACATGAGTACATAAGTACGTGTACACTGAATCAATATGAAACCCTAAGTGCTTTACAACCCAAAGAACTCAAGGTTTTAGAAAGACAAGACACATTTGACCTAGTTGACCCGTTTGACCCGTTGGTGACATTATAGGTGATAATTCGTTAATACTAACACAACAGCATATCATACATGATCAACATACAACTTGATTACATATAGCACTTCATTAACCACATGTACTACCTAGATCATCATACAACTAGATATCATACAAGTCATGCGAATCTCAACTATTATCTTGCTCATAACATCTAAAATGTTCATTCTTAATCAATCATCAATCCACAAAAGTCCTAGCTTACCTATATGACTCATACCATGATTTTTTTCCACAAACAGGCCAAAACAGGTAACAAACCAAATCAACATTCATATAACCTAAACAACACATTTAATCACCTTAGAAACCATCCATGAACACACTAGCATGGTCCTACTATCCCAAACATACCCAAATCATCATATTTAAGAGATTTCACAATTAAAGTTTCCCTTTTGGGAAAGTTCATCCCAAATTCATCAAACTCACACTACATTCATGAATTCATCAATTATATACCAATCCAAATCCATGACAACATTTAAACATGATCAACAACATCTAATTATCATGATTCATCAACTTTCATAGCCAAAAGTTACTATCTTTAGTAAGGTATGAACTACAACATGCATTCTTGAATTCCTAACATTCATATCAACCATCTAGCATCTAATCATCATCATAAGCATATCCATAACACCAATTCATCATCAATTCAACATTTCATGCAAAATAAAGTTACTATTCTTAGTAACCTATGAACCATGAATCAAAATCAAAGTTTTCTTGCAAAATCAACGTTAACTAATATGCATACAACCTAACTAACATATTAACATCAACAAACAACCAACAACTAACATCCAATTTCAGATTTTCGAATTAGGGTTTCGGCCCTAATGTAAATCCCATAAGAACTTGTAAAAATCCAACCTTTATTGCATACTTGACGTTAATTAACATGTAATCTACCTAACAAACATATTAACAACAACAAACAAGCATCAATCGACCATCAATTGCATATTTCGAATGGAACTTTCGGCCAACATGAAAAATCATCAAAAACATGTAAAAATCTAACCTTTAAACGTGTAATGGACAAGATTTGATGTTTCTAACGTGTTGTAATGCTTGTAATCGATCAAAACCAAAGCTTTCTTGCTTGTTCTTGCTGAAATTCGAAGTGTGTGTGTGTGTGTTTTGGGTGATCGCGGCCGAAAGGGGGTGTGGGGGCTAGGGTTGGGATTTTTGTTTTATTAATTTATGGTAATTACCCCTTAAACCCTCATAATTTGTATTTTATAAAAACTAGACTTTTAAATACTTTCTAAAAGGTTTTAACTTAATACTACAAACATTATTAACCAACAATAATAATCATATGTATTATTTTTACTAGCCACAAAAATACACGAATTAAATATACACGTTTCCACGTTACGCGATAAAATTCACAACTAGCATTTAAATCACGTAAACACATAAGCACAACTTGATAATCACGTAACCTGTTAAATTATAATTAGTTTATCATTATTAATTATTATTAAGTCACCAACGTTCAACGACAACTAGTGTGTGCTCCCGACACGTGTATGCAAGACTTAACGGAACTAACGGAGTTTGGTAACGGAAAATTACCGGATGTCACATTATCCCCATGTTGAAAGAATTTTCGTCCCGAAAATTGCGTTACATGGTGAGTGTTCCATCACTGGTCTACTGCATTGGCACAAGGAAATCGAAATCGTGTGAGTTTTGTATGAGTTGTCACATCATCCCCATGTTAAAAGAAATTTCGTCCCGAAATTTAATCAGTACCTTCGCCGGCTGGCATCGTCCTTTCGAATAGCTGAGGGTACTTAAGCTTCATTTGGTCTTCACGTTTCCACGTGAATTCTAGTCCACGTCTCGAGTTCCATCGAACTTTGACAATGGGTATCTTGCTTTGCTTAAGTGTCTTCACCTCACGATTCATCACTTCGACAGGTTCCTCAATGAAGCATAACTGTTCGTCTACTTGAACTTCTTCCAGTGGTACGACCATCGTTTCATCCGTTAAACATTACTTTAGATTTGAAACATGGAATACATCATGGATTCCACTCAATGAATCAGGTAAGGCTAGTCGATAGGCCACTGGACCAATTCTTTCCACTATCTCAAATGGTCCAACGTATCTCGGATTTAGCTTTCCTCGCTTACCAAACCGAACTATGCCGTTCCATGGTGAGACCTTTAATAAAACCTTATCACCTATCTGAAATTCTAAGGGTTTCCGTCGCTTGTCAGTATAGCTTTTCTGTCTGTCTCGCGCTGCAGCCATGCGAATTCTTATCTGGACAATCTTCTCAGTTGTCTCGTGTACTAACTCAGGACCCGTTAATTGACTATCACCAATTTCAGCCCAGCAAACTGGTGATCTACACTTTCTCCCATATAAAGCTTCAAAAGGTGCTGCCTTTATGCTAGTGTGATAACTGTTGTTGTAAGAAAATTCCACCAATGGTAGGTGAACTTCAAAGTTATTCCCGAAGTCAATCACACAAGCACGTAACATGTCCTCCAAAGTCTGTATAGTACGCTCTCTTTGACCATCAGTCTATGGATGATAAGCAGTACTCATATCCAATCGTGTACCCAAAGATTTCTGCAGTGATTGCCAGAAGTGTGATGTGAAACGAGAGTCGCGATCAGAAATGATTGAGATTGGTACTCCATGCCTCGAAACGATCTCCTTCAAATAGAGTCGGGTTAGTTTCTCCATCTTATCTGTTTCCTTTATCGCTAGGAAATGAGCAGACTTTGTTAATCTATCCACGATAACCCATATTGTATCACAACCAGTAGAAGTACGAGGTAACTTAGTAATAAAATCCATTGATATCTGATCCTACTTCCACATAGGGATCTTGGGTTGTTGTAGTAGACCAGATGGTTTTTGATACTCCACTTTAACCTTTGAGCAGGTCAGACACTTGCTCACATAAGTAGCTACATCTGCTTTCATGTTAGGCCACCAATAGTGCGCCTTCAAATCGTGGTACATCTTGTCAGATCCAGGATGTATAGAATACTTGGACTTGTGAGCCTCACTCATCACCAAGTCTCTCAGGTCTCCGTGTAAAGGTACCCATAGTCTATCCATGAAGTAACGAATTCCATCCGCTTTTACTTCCAATTGTTTTTCCATTCCCCTTAACGATTCAGACCCAATGTTTTCTGCTTTCAGAGCTTCTGTCTGAGCCTCTCGGATTTGTTCAGGTAATTGCGTACTAATCGTTAGTTGCAGAGCTCGCACTCGTCGAGGTTTAGCAGTCTCTTTTCTACTCAGCGCGTCAGCAACTACATTTGCTTTTCCCGGATGATACTTGATAGCACAATCATAGTCATTCAATAACTCTACCCAGCGCCTTTGCCTCATATTCAACTCCTTTTGCTCCAATATATGCTGAAGACTCTTGTGATCGGTGTAGATGGTGCATTTGGTACCGTACAAGTAATGTCTCCAGATCTTCAAGGCAAACACTACCGCACCCAGTTCCAAGTCATGGGTGGTATAGTTCTTCTCATGAATCTTCAACTGTCTAGAGGCATAAGCTATCACTTTATCCCGCTGCATCAGGACACATCCAAGTCCTTGAATAGAAGCGTCACAATAGACTACGAAATCATCACTACCATCCGGTAACGCTAATATTGGTGCGCTACACAATTTATGTTTCAGCAACTAAAAAGCAGATTCCTGACTCTCACCCCATTTGTACGTCGTTCCCTTGTGAGTCAAGGCTGTGAGAGGTTGTGCAATCTTAGAGAATCCTTCAATGAATCGTCGATAATATCCCGCTAATCCAAGGAATTGTCGTATCTCACTTGGTGTCTTAGGAACATACCAATTCTTTATCGCTTCAATCTTAGCAGGATCAACATGTATTCTCTTCTCGTTGACAATATGACCCAAGAATTGTACCTCACGTATCCAGAAATCACACTTAGAAAACTTTGCGTATAGTTGTTCCTTTCTAAGTAATTCTAAGATTAAACGTAAGTGCTTCTCATGTTCTTCCTCGGTCCTTGAGTATATCAGTATGTCATCAATAAAGATGATAGCAAACTGATCAAGATAGGGTTTGCACACGCGATTCATGAGGTCCATGAATACTGCTGGTGCATTCGTCAACCCAAATGGCATGAACAAAAATTCATAGTGACCATATCGTGTACGGAAGGCAGTTTTCGAGATGTCCTCTTCTCGAACTCTCAGCTGATGATACCCAGACCTCAGATCAATCTTAGAGTAATAGCTTGATCCTTGCAGTTGATCAAACAAATTATCGATACGAGGTAAGGGATATCTATTCTTGATAGTAACCTTGTTCAGTTCCCTATAGTCAATGCACATTCGAAATGTACCATCCTTCTTCTTCACAAATAGAACTGGCGCTCCCCAGGGCGACGAACTCGGTCGGATGAACCCTTTATCCAACAACTCTTGTAGTTGGGCAGATAATTCCTGCAGTTCGTTTGGAGCTAACCGGTACGGTGCTCTCGCAATTGGAGCGGCTCCTGGAGTCAACTCAATCTGGAATTCAACTTGACGATGAGGTGGTAATCCATGCAGGTCTTCCGGAAACACCTCGGGAAACTCGCGAACTACGGGGATATCCTCTATCTTCTTTTCCTCAGTCTGTTTATCTATGACGAGTGCCAATATAGCCAGTAGACCCTTTCGTAACAACTTCTGTGCCTTCATAAACGAGATGATGCCTATCACCGCACCACTCCTATCACCTCTGACCGTAAGGACTTCTTCACCAAGGGGAATCTGTATGATCTTCTCGTGGCATATGACTTCCGCTTGTTTATCGGAAAGCCAATCCATGCCTACTACCACATCAAAGCTTTCTAACGTAACAGGCATGAGATCTATGGTGAATGTATGACCAGCAAGCTCTATCTTGCAGTCTCTGAGAATATGCGTTACGTGAATCTATGTGCCGTTAGCTAACTCTACGGTGTATTTAGATTCTAAGGCTGAGGGCATATCACTTAAAAGACTACAGAACCTAGTGGACACGAAACTTCTATCGGCTCTGGTATCGAATAATACGGTAGCAAAACAACCATTAACCGAAAATTTACCAGTTACTGTTGTAGGATCGTTTAGAGCCTCACCTGAGCCAATGACGAAGGCTCTTCCTTTGGCTCCATTGTTGTTATTGCCTCCATTGTTGTTGCCATTACCATTGTTGTTGTTATTGTTGTTGCCATTGTTATTATTACTGGTGTTTCCATTGTTGTTGTTGCCATTACCATTCCTCTTAAGTTGGGGACAGTTGCGTCTGTAATGGCCTTCTTTTCCGCACTCAAAACAACCTTTCGGAGTTTCTTGTGATTGTTGAGGCTTCTTCATCAGTTCACCCCGGCAGTCTTTGGCTGCGTGACCAATCTTCCCACAACGTTGGCACTTGAAGTTATCACATCGACCCACATGGTGGTAGTTACACCGGTTGCACTTCGGCTGTCTTCCGCCATACCCACCGGGTCCTTGATTTGAGGGAGTCGCCTGGTTGAAGCTTCGATTGTTATCAAACTTCCGTTGCTGTTGCTGACTTTGTTGCTGTTGTTGAGGTTGAGATTGGCTGCTGGATGACGATCCCTTGTTGCTTGAACCATCCCACTTGCGTTTATGGTCGGGCACGCTTGCCACCGCGCCCCGCTTAGGTAATCGACCTTGCTCGACTGCTTGAACAGTCAGCCTGTGGGCTGTTCGGATAGCTTGTTGTATGGTAGTGGGGTTAGAAGCAGTTACCATACTTTGAATTTCGGGCACCAATCCCCGTATATAATGCTCAACTCTCTTGAGTAGCTAACTCATGAGTACGGGTCGTGTAGGCTTCAATTTCTGAGCCTTGCATTTTGAGTTGCCAGAACTCAATCTCTAGTTTCTACACTTCATTTCGGGGGCAGTATTCTTCGGTCATAATCCCCTTAAACTCATCCCAAGGTAGTTCATTGGCCATGGCTTGACCCAGCATTTGCACCTGGGCATTCCACCAGGAAAGTGTTACGCCTTCCAATGTCCCGGTGGCATACTTCACCTGATCAGCAGGCGGGCAGTTGCATTTTGCGAAGACAGACTCTGTCTTCTCAAACCACCTTACAAGCCCTACAACTCCTTCCGTCCCGCTGTAGGTATGGGGTTTACAGTCCATGAAGGACTTGTAGGTACATGGTGGTGGTCCTGTTTTGACAACCCAAACATTAGTCAGATATCCTAGACAAATAACTAGGATAATTAGTTTAACCTCTTGTTATCATTTACCTGCTGGTTGTCCCGGTTAGGCAGCAGCCACTGCCGCCTGAACATGTTCGTTAATTAATGCCGCCAATTCCGCAGGCGTCATGTTTATGGCTCTGGCTCCACGGCCTCCGGCGCCACGTCCACGACCACGCCCACGTCCTATTCCATGTGCGTCCATATTTCACTTTAAAATTCACAATTACAATAATGAGTAACATCCAACACATTAATCTCATCAAGGTACAGTAAACAATAAGAAATAATGCATTCACCATAACCATAACATTTATAACAGAAATAATAATCAAAGATAAATAAATTGCAATTGAGTCACAAAATATTCCATCAATGTCAAAATTTAAGTTTGTCAATTGGGTGGGAAACAACCCTTCCCACATAGGTTTCAAAGAAAAGAAACACTACATAGTCTAAGTCATTTAAAAGTAGAATCAGTCCAGTACGTCAGATCCGTCACTGTCCTCATCCATCTCTGCTGGTTCTTCTTCGGGGGCTTCCTCGGGTTCCTCTTCTGGGTCTTCCTCATCAGGGTCCACCAAAGGTGTAGGGGCTTCAACAACCTGAAGTGCTGCTAGTTGTGCCTCTAAATCGGCAAACCTATCATCGATCACTATGTTATGGTGATCCTGTGCGTCCATGCGCCCACTAAGTGCTAGAACGTTGCCTGCCTGAGTATGATGCCCACCGATGGCCATCGAGAGTCGCTCCTGAAGCGTCTCTACCTGGAAACGCAACTGACGCATCTCAGATCGTAATGCAGAGTTCTCATCAGTGAGTCCTCTAATCCGCTGTCGCTCTGTGTCCAGTGTGGCTACTAGGGCTGCAAATGCCTGCTCCAGAGGGATGCTCAAGGTAGGAAGTGTAGGCAAAGTAGAGGCGGTCGAAGACCTAGGCCTAGGTTGTGTAGGAGCTACTGGTGGTACGCGCTCTCTATATGCCATACGGTTTATGTAGGTTGGGTAGAAATCCCAGTTCCACAGAGGATCGAGCTCAGGAGGTATGAAAGGCTGATCCCAGTCTATCTCGCCAGGAGGATAAGGATGTCGGGGCCAGGTAAATCCCCTATCAGGTACGGGAGAAGTAGGAGGTGACTCAGATCGTGCAGGTCTCTTGCCTAAATTTCTGGACGACGATACCATGCTGCGAAGTACGTGTTGCGTATGCCAATAAGTATACAGTAAGGAGAGTAAGCGATAAGTAACTAACAACTATGTGGTTATAGTCTAGTGTGTGTATGCAACCTAGTTCCCTATAACCTGGCTCTGATACCAATCTGTCACACCCTCAAAATCCGCGTGCGGGGTTTTACCGCGAGGCGCGTGACATACCAGGATCTCAGTCATTAGTTACCAAGAACGACTCTATATGATTAATAAACAAAACCAGAGTTAACGTTTAAAATACTGCAGAAGCGTTTTTAAAACCAGAAAACCCAAAACAAGTAGTATGTAAAGAGAATGCGCAAAACATACGCGCCCCAATCACAATTGTTTAATATGAAAATAATCCCAAATTTGTAAACAAGGCAAATATAGACAACTCAACAATGCTGATGTGCGTGCTCCTAGGCAACTGGCAACCTTAACCTGAGAATAGCATACTAAACAAGTCAACACATGGTTGGTGAGTTCAAGAGTTTGCGTTAATAGGTAAACCGATAAACAGTTTTCAAATCATAAGTAGTGTATTGCAATAGATAGCTAGTCTATTAACATAAAAATATTAATCATAGTGATTTCGCGATTGAAGCTGACTGTGATAGTTTGTGCCTCCCGTCACGACTTACCAGGTCGTGACGAATATATGTTAGGACAAAATTGCACCCGTATGACCTCGAGTCACACAGGTGGGGCTCGTCAGACCCAGTAGTACTACCCAAAATTTCCCCGCTAGTCAATATTAACAATCCGAAAGTGTGAGGACTTTCCATGGTAAACAGCACTATGTCAATATTATACACACTCATATATAAAAGCGTTTGTGATCAACAGTATGCTATCTCCCCCAAAAGAGATTATGTAAAATGAGTGGGGCAAGAACTCACCTGATGCGCGCAAGAATTAACTTAGAGCTTAACTTGAAAGAAAGAGGGGAAAGACAACCTTCAAAGGTCACCTAGAACACATGAGTACATAAGTACGTGTACACAGAATCAATATGAAACCCTAAGTGCTTTACAACCCAAAGAACTCAAGGTTTTAGAAAGACAAGACACATTTGACCCAGTTGACCCGTTTGACCCGTTGGTGACATTATAGGTGATAATTTGTTAATACTAACACAACAGCATATCATACATGATCAACATACAACTTGATTACATATAGCACTTCATTAACCACATGTACTACCTAGATCATCATACAACTAGATATCATACAAGTCATGCGAATCTCAACTATTATCTTGCTCATAACATCTAAAATGTTCATTCTTAATCAATCATCAATCCACAAAAGTCCTAGCTTACCTATATGACTCATACCATGATTTTTTTCCACAAACAGGCCAAAACAGGTAACAAACCAAATCAACATTCATATAACCTAAACAACACATTTAATCACCTTAGAAACCATCCATGAACACACTAGCATGGTCCTACTATCCCAAACATACCCAAATCATCATATTTAAGAGATTTCACAATTAAAGTTTCCCTTTTGGGAAAGTTCATCCCAAATTCATCAAACTCACACTACATTCATGAATTCATCAATTATATACCAATCCAAATCCATGACAACATTTAAACATGATCAACAACATCTAATTATCATGATTCATCAACTTTCATAGCCAAAAGTTACTATCTTTAGTAAGGTATGAACTACAACATGCATTCTTGAATTCCTAACATTCATATCAACCATCTAGCATCTAATCATCATCATAAGCATATCCATAACACCAATTCATCATCAATTCAACATTTCATGCAAAATAAAGTTACTATTCTTAGTAACCTATGAACCATGAATCAAAATCAAAGTTTTCTTGCAAAATCAACGTTAACTAATATGCATACAACCTAACTAACATATTAACATCAACAAACAA
Source organism: Flaveria sonorensis (assembly GCA_025506505.1). Taxonomy (NCBI): domain Eukaryota; kingdom Viridiplantae; phylum Streptophyta; class Magnoliopsida; order Asterales; family Asteraceae; genus Flaveria; species Flaveria sonorensis. The sequence continues at coordinate 49,802,053 of CM046426.1, forward strand.
CCAACAACTAACATCCAATTTCAGATTTTCGAATTAGGGTTTCGGCCCTAATGTAAATCCCATAAGAACTTGTAAAAATCCAACCTTTATTGCATACTTGACGTTAATTAACATGTAATCTACCTAACAAACACATTAACAACAACAAACAAGCATCAATCGACCATCAATTGCATATTTCGAATGGAACTTTCGGCCAACATGAAAAATCATCAAAAACATGTAAAAATCTAACCTTTAAACGTGTAATGGACAAGATTTGATGTTTCTAACGTGTTGTAATGCTTGTAATCGATCAAAACCGAAGCTTTCTTGCTTGTTCTTGCTGAAATTCGAAGTTTGTGTGTGTTTTGGGTGATCGCGGCCGAAAGGGGGTGTGGGGGCTAGGGTTGGGATTTTTTTTTTATTAATTTATGGTAATTACCCCTTAAACCCTCATAATTTGTATTTTATAAAAACTAGACTTTTAAATACTTTCTAAAAGGTTTTAACTTAATACTACAAACATTATTAACCAACAATAATAATCATATGTATTATTTTCACTAGCCACAAAAATACACGAATTAAATATACACGTTTCCACGTTACGCGATAAAATTCACAACTAGCATTTAAATCACGTAAACACATAAGCACAACTTGATAATCACGTAACCAGTTAAATTATAATTAGTTTATCATTATTAATTATTATTAAGTTACCAACGTTCAACGACAACTAGTGTGTGCTCCCGACACGTGTATGCAAGACTTAACGGAACTAACGGAGTTTGGTAACGGAAAATTACCGGATGTCACAATATCAGATATCATTTCCAAGTTGTAGGACCTGTATCTATTTACTTTAGCAATACATTCAGGAGAGCAAAGATGTTCAAGTACCTTGGCTTCATCATGATCAGCCATGAGTGGTTCGGAGATGCATCTTCAGCTTGAAAGCTCCAGTCAAAGCCTCCTTCTTCAACAGCAACTGCAGCTTGCTGTCTTGGCCTCTTATTCTGGTTCCCTCCTTCAGTGTAGTTTGTCCTGGATGAAGCTTGGCCACCATTTGACTTAGGTGCCTTGCATTCTCTAGCAAAGTGTCCCATCTGGTTACAGTTGTAACACTTGACTTTGCTCTTTTCCAGCCCAAACTTGCCACTGGCAGCATTGCTAGGAAACCTTCTTCCAGTCCTCTTGTAGAACTTCTGCGCTCTGTGAGTGAGAAGAGCCATTTGCTGGACTATCTCCATGTACTCCAGATCATCTGGATGGATATAGTCTAGGTCTTCAAGAGTGAAGAGAAAGTTGCCTGTACTTTCATTAGTGGAGACAAAAGCTTGAGAAGAACTTGTCTCTTTGAAGGGACTTCCTTGGATGTAGCTTTCTCTGGGTGTCTCTAGGAAGGTGATGAAAGGACCCTTTTGTGAGGTTTCAGGGTAGCAGATGAGATGATACTGTGGTTCTCTGCTATCCCTTTCAACCATATGAAGGGCTGAACTCTGGTGAGTGTTGGAGCTACCAGATGAATTTTGCATATTCATCTCCATCTGGTATCCACTGAGTATCCCATACAACTCAGTAAGAGTAAGGGTATTGAGGTTTTTAGTCCTCTTAATGACCATACAGTAGTGTGTCTATTGTCTTGGAAGAGGACATGAACTTCCTAACAATATCCCTGTTCTCAATAGTTACCCCAACATCAGCCAGAGTATCCACAATCTCAACATACCTAAAGTATTATTGAATCATGGTTTCACCTGTCTTGAAGGTGAAATTTTCAAACTGCTGCTTTAGGAGATCCTTCTTGTTCTCCTTGGCTTCATTTGAACCCTCATACATCAGTTTCAGCGCATCCCATAGTTGTTTAGCGGTCTTGCACTTCTTGAAACCTCTATAGATGGAGTTTGGAAGAGCAGTTTGGAGGGCTGTTATGCCTTTCTGATCAATGTCAACTCTTTTCCAGTCTTCATCAAAAAAGTCAGCCCTCTTCTTTGGTATCATGCCACCACCAGCAGAAGCTGAAGAGGTGCATGGTACATGAGGTCCATTAACAACAGACTCCCATATCCTGGAATATTGAGACTTGATAAAGCCTTCCATTCTTTGATACCAAGTGTCAAAATCCTCAGGAGTGATCAGTGGGGACTTTGTCATAGTTCCAGTTTCCATATCAGCTTCAGAGATAGCTGCCATTTGAAGAGTTAAGTGATGTGTGTAACTAAAAGGATTTAAAGATGGTGAGATCTTACAATCAGGAGCCTGGAATGATCTGATACCAAATGCAGGGCTGTTAAAGGGTACTTAAGCTTGTACTTAGTTAACACACTTAGGAGGATCTTAAGATCACTTAACAAATCAAATAGGGAACTGTGAACTTTTACAGAAGATACAAGACAAACACAAGTAAAAGCAAGAGCAAGAACCCAAGATAAAATTTTCAAGGAAGTTGTATATTGCTTCTCTAGTTCTATTACAAGTGTTGTACAAGTATATTTTGAATACAAGAACCGTAGACTACTTATACTACATCCTACAACCGTCAATATGTAAAAAGACAGTTGGAAGTGACTAATATAGACAACAAGATCAGCCTAAAGTCAAAAGACAGATTGCCTTTTGACTAGTGACTATGACAAGCCATAGCTCACTGACTTTCCTATTACAAAAAGCCAAGAAGGAACAAAAACATAAACTTGCAGGCGAAGACCTTATCTACTTTATCATAAAGTATGGAAGTTTCACCAACTAGTGATAGCAGGTGAAATACCAGAGCATGCAGCGGAAAGTAGGTTGTTTTATGATAAAGTTGATGGAAAATGTATCTTTTCTCTCTCTTCAGAAGAAAATCAATCTTGTCTTTAAACAGCTTCGGAAGACTTCATCTTTTACCTTCGAAAGAGTTGAGTCTTTGGCTTCGGAAGACTTTACACTTAGAATATTTTTCAAATTCAGTGTAAAGCTTCCGCAGCAGTTTCTTCTGAACTTTGGCTTCGGAAGATTTTACACTTAGCATTTTTTTTTCTTTGAGTGTGTAAAACTTCTGAAGCTAGTTCACCTTTGTTCCAAAGTGCATGTTGGAAGACTTGGTTGTTTTGGTATCTTTTGGTTGCATCAGCCTCTTAACTTCAGAGGTTCCTACACTTATCTACATGCTCATCATGTTTAGCTTGAAACATAGACTTATTAAATAGATCTGCTAGATTTTAAGAACATTGACTATTATTCAGTATGGTTTTGGGTGACATTGGCAAGTTTCTCTTTTGAAAATATTGCATTAAGATACGTTAAAGGACCTTAACAATATATGTATTATGACTTAAACCAATAAGCCGTTTTGATCTATCTCTATAGTTCTTTATTTCTAGAATATATATGGCCTCACCAAGATTCTTCATTGTGAAAATTTTGCTTAACCAATATTTTACAAGCTAAAGCAACTCTTGAGATATGTTGCACTAGGCCTTGAAAAAGTTGCATTAGGCCTTAAAAAGGTTGCATTAGCCTAAAGCAACCTTTTTATTAAAGGCTGCATTAGGTGAAGTTGCATTAGATCTAAAGCAACTTTTCTGTTATATAATGTAACGTTTTTATTAGCAAAAGCAACTGTTTTTTAAGCTAATGCAACTTTTCTTGAGAGGTTGCTTCAAAAACGTTGCATTAGTTTCATTTTTCTAGTACTGATCATTAAGCATTTGCACATTGTTTCCACCGATTAGTATGTCATTCATATGCAAGATCAGGAAAATAATATAGCTCATACTTACCTTCTTGTAAACACAAGGCTCATCTACATTTTTGACAAAACCAAACTCATTGATTTTATTATTAAAACGGAGATTCCAACTTCGAGATGCTTGTTTTAATCCATATATGGATTTATTTAGTTTTCAAATCTTATTAGGATTCTATGGATCCTCAAAACATCATGGTTGTACCATATAGACATCTTCCGCAAGTTGTCCATTTTGAAACACAGATTTGACATTCATTTACTATATCTCATAGTCATAATATGCAACAATGGAAAGTAGTATCCTAATTGACTTAATCATGGCTATCGGTGAGAAAGTTTCCTCATAATCAACACCTTGAGTTTGAGTGAACCCTTTCGTAGTCAACCTTGTTTTGTAAGTCTGTACCTTTCCATCCATGTTAGTCTTCTTCTAGAAGATCCATTTATATCCTACAATTTGGCATTCAGGAGGAAGATCAACCAAATCCCACCCATGGTTATCATACACGGATTGCATCTCAACACCCATGTGTAAAAATAATAACCAATTTCGGGTATTCGACAAAAACAACTTTATCGACTTAGGGTTCTAGTTTTTCGGGAGATTCATGTGTAACATAAGAATTACAACCCATACCCTAATGTAAGACACTTCGGGTTTGACCCCCATACCAAATCTCATAAGGCGTTTTATCTACCTTTATAGTCAAACCTAGATTAAGTATTTTAGCTGTAGTCTCAAGAGCAAAACTCCTAAAAAGGAGTGAGGCAAATTTGTACAACACATCATTGATCAAACCATATCTAATAATGTTTCATTTCTCCTTTCAAACACACCATTAAGCTGTGGTGTTCTGGGTGGAATGAGTTATGAGACGAGCCCACATTTTCTTAGATGTTCGTCAAATTGCCCTCCTTAATCTGATCAAAGTATTTTAATCTTACCTAGCTGGTTTTGTACTTAATTTTGGTAATGTTTGAACAATTTTAACGTTTCATGTTTATGCTTCATAAGATAAACATAACCATATCTATTAAAATCATCGCTAAATGTAACAAAGTATCTTTCTTCATTTTCGCCCATTGATCTTAATGGACCATATACATCTGTATGTGTGAGTCCTATATATTTGTATGTATGAGTCCTAATAGATCCTTAGCTCTTTCACCAATACTAGTAAAGGAGCTTTGGTCAAATTTCCAATTAAACATGATTTGCATTCATCAAATGACTCTTTACCTGTGGAATCTAAATTTCTAGTAGTCTGGAGTTTCTTTATGTGATTCTTGTTTATGTGACCAAGTCGATAATGCCACAGAAAAGCGTCATTAAAATCCATTTCATACTTTTATTGGAGATGTTGTTTATATCAATATTGTTATAAAGTTCTATATCATAGATTACATTATGTGGTTGTGTGTTGAAATAGAAAACATCTTTCAAATATGCGAAAATATAATCACTATTAAAAGCATATTTAAACCTTGTCCACGCAAGCCAAAAACTAAAATAGTATTCCTAGTTGAACTAGGTGCGTAGCCAATAATGTTTAAAAAAATTTCTAATCCATTAGAAAGTAAAAGAACATATTTTGTGATATCGGGTATTTTTCAAGTTAACTCAGTTATATATCTTGATTCATGCATACACATCACTTAATCACACAAAGTTGTTCTAGGCATTGGTGTTAATCTATTTAACGTTATGTGGTCATTATATGATTATGTGAAATCAACGTGTTATGTGTTATTTTTATGATTTATATGTTATTAAATAGTTGCGGGAATTCTGTATTATTGCTCAAGATTATAAAAATTGCAAATGTTTATTATGGAGTTTATGAAACTTAATTCTATAAAGAAAGTGATTAACAATTAAATTTAAAGGGGTCTATTGTATATATAAAAGATATTAGGAGATTCCTTAAATAAAAAAGATTTAAATTTATATATCGCGACAAGGGGGTTGGGGGCTAGGGTTTGTGTGTGTGTGTGTGTGTTTGTGTGTGTGTATATATATATACACACATACACAAACCCTAGCCCCCAACCCCCTTGTCGCGACCGCCCCCATCCCTCTCTCTCTCTTGCAACTTCTGCCCCACACACACACCAACGCACCATCGATTTTGCTTAAATCAATCAATACAGCGCATTAGGGAGTCTCATTTATGGTCAACTATGTGATTTGGGTAAGGGTTAAAATCAAGCTTTCATCTTTTTCATGAGTCTTGATTATACACAAACCCAAATTCATCCACTCAATCCTATAAATTTCTATAGATGAAATTAAATGTTGTAGTTAGCCTAGATTTATACTACTGTTGATAATTTATGTGAACTATGAAAATAACTTATGATTTGGATGTGTCATTCATGAATAACTATAAGAGAAAACTTTAATTTCCAACAAATTTTGATTTTGATATCTAATAACATTTGTTATGCTATGATGATGGTCATAGGTTAGATGGATCACATACATGTCAAAAACGTAGAAATCAATAGGATTGATTGGACACTTAGGGTTTTATTAAACAAACCCTCTTTCACGTACTCATGTAATCACATGCTTTAGATAGCTTGTGACAAGTTGTTTTACTTTCTAGCTTGATATTCTAGTCTTGCGTACACCTAAGGTGAATTCACTGCCCCTCTTTTACTTACTCCTTTTTGGGGAGAAAGCATACTTAAAATGCTTTATTTTATAAAAGTGTGTATTGCATGTTACATAGTGTAATTTTACCATTGAAAGCCCTTGCTTTTTTGGATCGTTAATTAAGGTTAATTAGCGGGAAATATAGGGTAGTACTACTGGGCTTGACACAGCTCACCCGTACGACCGGAGGTCAGCGAGTGCAACATTGTCTTGAACAACAAACACAATGTCGTGACTTGGTAAGTCATGATGGAAGGCAAACACAGGGGTGTACCCAATGGGTGTGTATAGGGTTCACCCGCACCCTATGAAAATTTTATTTTGTTACTACATATACAATCTAATCCCGATCAACCCCTAATAAATTTTAACACCGACCCCAAAGAACTTTTTACAACAACAATGCAAAATATATTTGACACCGAACCCCAATAATTACTACAAATACAAATCTAACGTATTACACACGTTAAAAATTTATGTAACCCAGTAACTACATAAATAACTAAGCTCATTACTCTTTATATATTCTTATAAATTCAATAATTACCAAACGCCTTATAATTATTATGAAAAAGTAAACTCGTTACTCAATTATCTTAACCATGTAAACAATTAACCTAATAATTAATACACAATTCAATTACAAGTTGTAATAATATAAAATTAGTGGTAATCGAATGGATGATTAGCTTAATCACATATCTGGTTCTAAATAGTTAGATTGTTTTTGTCGTCATAATCCCTCAACTGCTTAGTTTTTGTCAGAACTTTGCTGTTGGGGCAGCATGCCACTAGTCGTCCATTTGTCCATGATTACACACGCCTCTTAAACCTGATTCTAAACAATGATAAATCCTCAATTTAGCTATATTTTTTTGAATGAATGACAAATTTATATTATGTGTTTAAAATTTAATTTGGTTTTATCTTTTAAATATATGACCCTACTCGACCCGCACGAAACTAAATTAGGAAAAAGATTAATATTTAACAATATACCACCCGACCCAAATATATTCGACACCTATTAATAAAACTCCTGTGTCCGCAACTGGGCAAACAATGAACACTGTCAGCTTCGATCGCGAAAATACTATTGTTTATGCTTATGTTATATACTAGCTATCTACTTCATTACACATTGCTTATGTTACTACAACTCAAATGTTTTGCTTGTTTACAAACTCATGAACTCACAAACCCCGTGTTAACACAAGTATGAATTTCTCAGGTCGCTAAATTACATGTGCACTTAGGAGAACAGCATGGTCTCACGACATTCAAACATTTCAACAACAGTTAGTATTACTTGCATTTAAACTATGGGTTTTGGCGCGTGTTTTGCGCATTTACTCTTTCATTAAATAAATTTTTGAATATTTCGATAAATTCTACAACATTTAAATTTTAAACTCTAATGTTTGTTTTAAAAACTCATATAGTAGTCGTTAAAGGTACTAATGAAGATGATTCTGGTTTGTTCACATGCCTCACGATAAAATTCCGCAAACGGATTTTGAGGGCGTGACATATTCTCCTACTTCCTTCAGTTCAACCTTTTGTCTACTGCCAACATGGAGTTGCTTGTCACCTAGTTTCAGCTTTCTTACCTTCCTTAGTCCTTGCAAATCATTAAAAATGTGAAAACCACATCCAGAGTCAAACACCCAAGATTTGCTAAAAAAAGAGAAGCTTTCAATAACAAATATCCCTAACAAGCTCATTGCTCCATGGGGCCTAAAGATGTGCTAAGAGATCATCATTTCAAACCACTAAAGACGAGTCTGCTGTTGGAACATTTCCTTTGGTTGCTCAATCATTTCAAATGCTGGCATGTATTCCATGTTCTTCTGTAGTTCTGAAATCATGGAAGCTAGCATGATACAGAAGACTTTTATTGAGTCATCCACATGCCTTTCCCCATTCCTAAGGGAAACTCCCGTCTAGGTAGTGGGTTCTTTAGGAATGGGTTCTTCGAGAACATACATCTTGTGCTATGCCCTAAGAACAATTTTCAAGTTCCTTAACCAATCCATGAAGTTGGATTTGTTGAGTTTATCCTTTACAAGGATAGACTCAAGAGAGAAAGGAGTTTTAGGATTTATTCGTTAGACATCTACAAAATTCAAAAGAAATTTATTTAGTATTTTCATGTTTAACTTTCTAACTAATTTTAAGATCCAATTGCAAAAATATATAATTAGGATGAGATCTCGTTTCACCAAAACTCAAACTTCAATGAATGGCTAAAGCACTTTCTACTAACATGGTTATGCAGGTTGGTCACGATTATCAATTGTGTCAATTACACAACTCTAGGTTTGGGGTCACATGATGAGCGTTGACAAGCATTGATATGTTTAACCCCAACTACACCCACTTAAACGATTATAAGTGATATTAGCCCGTAATTTGAAACCGTATACTAGCCTAAGTGATTTTAGAATCAGGGTACTACCTTCCACTAAAACCATAGGCCAGGATGCAGGGTAAATGCTAGCACCACAGTTTCGGATAAATTGGATGAAGTGTCACTAAGCAAATACCAATTATAATTTGGGATTCCATTTTTGTTTTAATTATTGTTCGGGTCAAAACATATTAGAATGCTTGTAGCATGAGGCAAGTAATGCAATTTATTTAAAATCTAATTTTAATGTTGATTTGTGATACTGTTTTGAAACTCCTTTCAGTCACTCGATACAATCTAGTTTTAAATACCTTAGTTTAAGCTTTATAAGGTGTTATCGCAAACAAAATTTAAACTAATAATCTTACTAGTTTCATGTTTAAGATAAACCTTTTTATCTTAAATGAACCTCATTCGAACCCGCAACCATGTATTAATTCGACTATCAAGACTGTTATGATTGTTTAAACTCAAAACCGAAACCTCTATTCAAATCAAATCTGTTTCAACTCGATTCGTAGTCAAATTAATCCAATAAATTGAACAGAAACATCCATTTAATCTCTTAGAATTCAAACCCGCGAATTATGGTGTTTAAAACATATAAATTCATTAGAATCAAAATCAAAACAGTCGAATCAAACCATTAACTTGTGCAAGTCAAAACCGAATCAATTGACAATATATAACAGATGGAAATCATTCTAACCGATCCCGTTGATCTGTTCAAATACTTGATTGTACCCATCAAGCACACGCACTACACATTCGATTACCACCTTCATTGTAACTTGCAACTCTATCAATATCGACCTTCTGAGCATCCTCAAACACAATTAAATGAGGGCTTCTCATCATCGCCATCTAAGAAAGTTTTAAATGCGAGTAATTAGATTATCATCATGATTCACATCGCGAATCTGATTCATTCCTGTCGCGGTCGTACCTGTTCTTGTTATCATCTAATTACACTTTAATTCAGGTAATTCCACACACTCACACACTCTATTTCAATTGGGGATTAAAAGCCCCAATGTTGATTTCATTAACAAATTCGTTTTGAGCTTCAATTTGATCCAGCTCGATCTAAGGTTCTTAAGATAATTGGGGATTTCTTAATTCCATTTTTAAAAATAAATTTTGTAATCTAAAGATACTTGGGCCTTTAGCCCACTGGTAACACTTATCAAATATACACATGGGTTCCCGAGTTCTACCCAGCCACTGCCATATTTTTTTTTTTAAATTACACAAAATTGTTATTATATTATGATATTAATAAAAAAAATTATTTTGTTAACTAAAACCATTTCAGAAATTAAAATTTAAAAAATCATAATCTTATAAGACTCAAAAATGATAAAAATTATTTTGTTAATCATATTTATTCTAGAACTTTTTATTCAATTTCTTGAAATTTTAAATCATATAATTTTCCTATTTTTCTTTATTCAAAGGTTTAACAATATAAAACCATTAACAAAATTATTTTAATTAAAAAAAATTATAAAATGATTTTTAAATCCAACCTAAATTATTCTAAATTATTTTGAAAGTCATTTAAATAATTCAATTAATTACTTTTGACCAAGTTTTAAATAATTAGTTATTAAATTGATTATTTTTTTTCATATTTTAATACTCAACCGTTACTTAATCAATTATAATAAATTAAATATTTAAGTAATATTTAATTTCACAAATGGATCACTAACATTTTCAATTCTAATTACTTAATAATATTATTATATTTTATCTTGTCTAGTTATTATATTATTTTATTTAAACTATTTTTGTTAAACCCAAATCCCAAATTGAAACTCTAATTCAAATCTAGTCATTTAATCGTATCATTGTTCTAATCATAAGACACCTTTCCTTAGGTTAAAACCGTGTGAAAACCACGATGTTTAATCTAGCATTATTTCTATTCAAAACGCATTCCATTATCAATGTGATTATTCATAGCTCATTTCATGTGTTTTATATTTTGGGAAATCATATGATTCAATATTCAATCATTGTTATTCATTATTAGTCTACTCAAAATTCAATTCTATACATGCTATATTATTACTTGAAATTATGTGTGCATAGTTAGATAAACTCATTGAGAACACAATCATTAATTCATGTAACCACAGTAACAATGATATATCTGTTGGTTTGACAAACTCACCCCATTTGTTTAGTCTTGTGGTGATTGAAACCAAAATCATTCATTCTATAAGGCTTCATCTACGGACCTAATCAATTCAGTCATTAGATTTAATTGTGTTGGTTTGTCTTCTATGTTACATTATTGCACTTATAAGTTTTGATATTTTCATATAAATTAAATTGTTTCAATTTATTTAATCAATCTATATATCTATTCAAACCTATGTTTACACACCGGCTAATTTGTTAACTGACTTTTTACTTTTTGACATGATTTCAGGAATGCAGAGTAGTAGATTTCTATTTGCACATATAGGAGTTGGACTTAGTCAAAATTAAAAACAATATCATTATGTTAATTTAATTTTCTATTTTATTGTAATGTATTATTTGATTAGTATTATTCAATGAAAATAACATTTAATATTATTTTAACTTATTTAATTCCATGTGCTATGAATAATCGATTCACATTCGTCTGCCCCTATGATTCCGCCGTCGGTCGGGGTGTAATAGACCTAGATAACGATAATAATTACCAACTCAAAGAAGCACAAATATGTATCGCAAACAATGTTATAATTCTAAGGTTTAGAAAAAGTGACCTATTGTGGCTGCAATCCAGAAATAATTCCACGCCAAACGACGAACACTTTTTTAAGTATCATCATAGCCTTGACATATACAACACGTAATGCGACATCAAACATGAAATGCGTGTGTTTCATCAACGCAGTTCAGTGTATAAATAAACTACACTATGCTTATAATAAAACGAAATGAACAACATTATACAGGTGTCTATTATATCGTGTACAAGTATACTATGCTACACCTTATAACCTCCTCTTCAGATGGTCTCCCACCATTTACAAATAAAAACTGGGTGACAACGTCAACAACATGACGTTGCAGTGAAAAGGGATTTTAGTATGTCTTTGATGAGCTTACTGTCACGACCTGCCTAAAATCAAATCGTGTATCTCGAATTCCGGAAGTTTCCGGAATTATAAGGAGGCATATAGGGTTGTCCGGAAGTCTCCGGAACAGCCTAAACGTGTTGGACCTTGAAGGAACACAAGTGGGAATCCAAAATAGCCTTGAATCATCAAGAATGGTCAAGATATTCACTAGGAAATATCTAGGAGTTGGGTTGTCAAGAAAGGTCTAGAATGGTCTTCCAAGATCTATGAAAATATCATGTAAATATTGTATTATTAGAAAACTCTAGATCAAGAATGATCTAGATACATGAGACTAGTATAAATAGGTGATGAAGTCCTCATTTGTAGGTACCCAAAAATCCATACAAGTCTAGTGTAAAGCACTTGTAAAGCACACTTGTAAACTACCTTGTAAGCAATACAAAGTCATTTGTATTACGAGCTTGCAAACGCTTCCGCATCGTAACTTTAATTGTTACTTCGTTTGGGTCACAAAGGCTGAACTTAGAAGGATTCTAAGTGCCGCACGAGAGTTGGGAAATCACTCCGTGACAAGTGGTATCAGAGCCACGTCGGTTCATTTGGGATGGCAACCGAAGCAAGCAAACTTGCAGCTGCTGAAGATAAGCATGGTCGAGATGAATCCCAAAAGGAATCAAAGAAAGAACGAGGTATGTCCAAGGACCTTACCTTGGAAAAGCAAGTTAATGACATGGAGACAGGCCTTGTTGAAGTGGGTTCACAAGTTGACCTGTGTCTCCAACGATTGGACGTATTAGAAGAAGACTTCAATGAGCTCCGAGAAGGACTCAAGGCTGCTATGGAATTACTTCGAGATGAAGTAAAGCTAATGATCAAAGACGCAATTGGAGATGCTACGACTAAGCTGCGAAAAGAGATGGATGATCTATCTAATGACATGCATCGCAGCCTACTTGGCATGGAAGCCAAAATAAACGATTGTAACAAAGCCATGATCACAACAGGAGGGAACGTTATGAACCTGACACCGAGAGTTGAAATTCCCAAACCATCACCGTTTATGGGCAAACGAGAAGCTCGAGCGGTTGATGACTTTATCTGGGAAATGGAGCAGTACCTAGGAGGGGTACAAGTCTTCGATGACGCCACCAAAATAAAGACAGCAACGATGTATTTGAAAGATACGGCAGCGCTGTGGTGGAGACGTCGAAGCATGGATATCGAACGAGGTACGTGTACAATCAAAACTTGGGCTGAATTTGTTCAAGAACTCAAACGACAATTTTATCCGGTAAATGCTGAACACGAAGCGAGAAGTCGACTTCGTAAGCTCAAACAAACCGGGACCATCAAGGACTATGTCAAAGAGTTTACAACACTTGTCCTTGAGATCCCGGACTTATCGGATAAAGACTCCCTCTTCTACTTCCTCGATGGTCTGCAATCATGGGCCAAGATAGAACTAGAGCGAAGAAATGTTCAAGATCTTGCTTCAGCAATTGCAATAGCTGAAAGCTTGATCGATATTAAAGAAAAACGACCACATAGGCCTATGAATGAGGAATGTGATGAGGAGAAAGGCGGGGGAGTTAAGCCCAATTATGATCGGAGGGTGGAACCAAGGAAACCACCACGATACGAGAACGAAAAGTGCACTCCAAAATCTTGCTTCATATGCGATGGACCGCATAATGCTCGGGATTGCCCGAAGAAACAAAGTTTGCAAGCCATGGTGGTGAGGAATGATGATGCATCCCACAAAGACAAGGAGGTTCGTCTCGGGGCAATGCAACTACAAGTTCTAAACACGTTAACGGCACATGAAGGGAAGCCGTTAAAGTTGGCTGAGTCGCGCCCCACGGAGAGACAGGGCAACATCACAAACACGGAGACGAAAGGACTTCGGTTTGTGAACATAGAAGTGAATGGACGACTTGCAAAGGCACTGGTCGATACTGGAGCAAGTCATAACTTTATCACACCTGAAGAGGCTAAAAGACTTGGTTTAAGAATCTCCACGCGTGATGGATTTCTTAAAAACGCCAACGGTGACACAAAACCGATCGAGGGAATGTCATGGGCTGTCAAGACTAAGATCGGGACATGGCAAGGTAAGCTCGATTTCTCGATAGCACCGTTGGGCGACTATAAGATTGTGCTCGGGATGGACTTTTTCAGAAAAGCAAAAGCCGTTCCAGCAACTTTTTTGAACACCTTGTACATCGTCAAGGGCGATCAAGTGCACACTGCAATGCTGGAGTCAAGCACCGGCCATAAAGGGAAAATGTTATCTGTCTTGCGACTCGCAAGAACAAGCCGAGGGAAACCCAAGAAACACGACGAGGACGTCGTGGGTTTAGGTGGGGGAGAATGTCACGACCTGCCTAAAATCAAATCGTGTATCTCGAATTCCGGAAGTTTCCGGAATTATAAGGAGGCATATAGGGTTGTCCGGAAGTCTCCGGAACAGCCTAAACGTGTTGGACCTTGAAGGAACACAAGTGGGAATCCAAAATAGCCTTGAATCATCAAGAATGGTCAAGATATTCACTAGGAAATATCTAGGAGTTGGGTTGTCAAGAAAGGTCTAGAATGGTCTTCCAAGATCTATGAAAATATCATGTAAATATTGTATTATTAGAAAACTCTAGATCAAGAATGATCTAGATACATGAGACTAGTATAAATAGGTGATGAAGTCCTCATTTGTAGGTACCCAAAAATCCATACAAGTCTAGTGTAAAGCACTTGTAAAGCACACTTGTAAACTACCTTGTAAGCAATACAAAGTCATTTGTATTACGAGCTTGCAAACGCTTCCGCATCGTAACTTTAATTGTTACTTCGTTTGGGTCACAAAGGCTGAACTTAGAAGGATTCTAAGTGCCGCACGAGAGTTGGGAAATCACTCCGTGACATTACGCTCAACATATTGATCAAACCGTGAATAGTAGCCCCAGAATTATCTTTGCCGACAAGCTAGAACCAGACAAAAACCTAAAATACATGAAGCCGCATTGGTCGATGCCTTCTATTATTTCTCGGATGGGCATACGCTCATCATCAACCAGACGACACACCTCAAATGAACAACAGTCCGACATTATCGACCACCTACAAACGATCATCGAGAACAGCAAAAAAATGAGATTATAACATCAACAGCATATTACTCAATTGTAAAGCCACCATCCACCTACTAATTAGCAACTAGATAGCGATTAGGGTCAAAGTTCATCATAATTAGATAACAAACCCAAAGCCGTCTTGGATAAGTAAAAGCACAACATCATGTAATGGACTAGTATGATTCGGAGCCTAAGCCACCGCATGTAACGGCAGTGACAACAAGGGGAGGCAGCATGATCGAATCCCAAAACCCCTCTCTAGGTATCTCTCACCTTTGTCACACACACATACTCTCTCTTTCTCTTTCTCTTTCTCTTTCTCTCTCTCTCTCTCAAGCAATAAGGAGGCAACAAATAAGAAAACTGCATGAAGAGGCGATGATAAGATATAGCTTAATATACTTGTACATGATGCGATAGCACATGTACAACACTATTCATTTCATTTTTGTTGCGCGAAGATTCTTTTATTTGTGGGAAACGGCGCAGGTGGAAAAATTGTGATCATCCTCCACCGCAGTATTATTTCTTTCTTCTTCTGATTCCTAAACCCTAACGCAAAACTGAAGCCTGTTCTCCTGCTCGACCTCTGATCGAAAACGAAGAATGACGTGGAAGAAAAGAGCTGGTGAGGCAAGATTTAGTTAATGAATGGCGTGGATAGGAGGTCGATCGTCTTCCTCCACCTTTCACTCTCTCTGCTGATTTTTATCCGTCGAGTTTCTTTTTCTCTCTAGGTTCAAGAGGATAGAAACACAGGTTTCTGTCAAACAACCGAGAACATTACACGTACCAAGTCTACACTCTACAGATGGGTACGTGTCAAACAGCCACCTACATTGACAGCCCACCGTAGATTAAGAAACGAATGGTTCAGATCTACAAGGTCCACTTGTGAACGTTACACGTATGAAGTCTACACTCTACAGATGGGTACGTGTCAAACAACCACCGACATTGACAGCCCACCGTAGACTAAAAAACGAATGGTTCAGAATACTGTTCATCCACTTGTGTTTTGTTTTTGATAGATAGATAATAGATAATAGATAATTAAACAATTATTAATTCTAGCCCCAAGTAGTGATTACTAACGAGTACATACTTTCTATAAAATATTCAAAAATCATGTGCATCAATATAAAACTTTCATTTCATAAATAAATTTCATTAAGAAAAACAAATGATCACACTGTTAAACAACTTAAAACGTTCTTTATTTCTAGTAGAGACGCCTACAAATGGTGAGACCATCACCTAAAGGAACCATGCAGATGTCAATACGAGGGTCGGCCGCAAGTGATTTGTTAAACTTAATGGTGCTCGCTCTTCCCTCCTTGAATTCTTCAGGAACAGATGACGCAGGTTGTGCCACTGATCCGAACCAAAGTGTGTTGTCATACGCCACAACCCCGTTCACCTTCACTAGCTTCATTATTCGCTCATGATAGTTGATGTAATTGATCTTGTCCGCATCAACAAAAGCAAAGTCAAAACTTTCTTCATTGTCCGGCTAAAATAAAGATAGATTAACAGATAATTATTACAACTTACATTGAAATCAAACCAAATCAACTAGATAGCATAGGCCGCCCAGTTTATTCGAAAACTAAAGAAAAATTATATGTTAAGTTTTTTTTAACTTATTATCTCAACAATCATCATTTTTTATCCGTAACTTACACCTCTAATTATAGACTAGAAAGTCATAATTAACAAAGTTAGAATTAAATAAGTAAGCATTTAAGAATCTTTGAAATTATTCGGTCTAAAGCAGTAAAGTCGTAACTTTTTTTTTTTTTTTATAAAGATTGTGCGCCCTTATCTCGGACTTTAACTTTTTACCCTTAAATACCACTTAACCTTACACTAGTACAAATCTGACTTCACAATACATTAATGGGATCATGATCAATGTTACTATATTACAAAGCTACAGCGATACTTGTTATAGATGAAAACTTACGTTTTCTAGCAATTTATCAAGAGCCGATAGAGCCTTCGATTCGATGAACTCAATCTTATGCTCCACACCAGCCTTTTGTATAATGGGACGACCGATCTCATACGCTTCGCGATCCATATCAATCGCCACAATCTGCACCAAAAGTTAAAATTTATAGACAACCAAATTCAAAAATGCATCGAATGTCAACATTTACAAACAACCAAGTACAATAATGCACCATATATAATTACCAAAATCACAAACCAACCTTGCCATCCTCAGGAATCGTTAACGCGGTTAAAAGCAGCGAGTAACCCGTAAACACCCCCACCTCTATCGCCTTTTTCGCCCCAACGAGCTTCAACAAGATCCCCATCATCTGGCCTGCATCTGGTGCAGTACCCATCACAGCCCTGCAAATCAAGAAATCTTTAAAGTTTCAGTTTTTAAAGTTAAACCCATATTCATACAAGATGTTATTTGCTTAAAGAAGATCAAGATCACCATGGATGTGATGCTGTGAGAGTTCGAAGCTCCTTCAATGGCTCGGGTTCACGAGGGTACACATTGGTCTCCAAGATGTACTGCATATAATTACATAATTAATATCAATCACAAGGTTATGCAGTGGTGAGTTTTGAAGTGAAATTGAGATGAGAAAGATGAATTAGTAGACCTTGTATAGTTCATGAGTCTGCAATAAGCCTTTGGGTTCAGTTGGTTTCTCTGGAGGTACCATTGGCTTCTCTGGTGCCATTGGTTCTGTGTGGAATTTGTGAAACACAAGAGGGTCATTTATGGGCACATTTCTCATCCAACTAAAGTATTATAATATGACAACATTATTATTTTATTGTTATTATTTTTATTAATTGTTAATTCTGTACTTTTTCAGAAATTTATAATTTATTGCACAATACCTGGATGAGTAGTATGTCTAACTAAAAGTAAAATAAAAAATTAATAAATCAGATTAAATATCTGGTTTTAAAATAATAAATACATTTTTTTATTATAATTTATAAATAAAAGACAAAGGAACTGAAATAGATTATTCAACAAATCTTTCATAAAATTGAAATTAAATGTGACGTGTCTATCACATAAGGTAAGGAGTAGTTGGCTACTTGGTCAATTTTGAACCACAAGCCTTACCAAATTCTGTTGTGCAAAATTAACAAAAGGTTGCTCGAGTGTCAGTGTATTAAATTTTCTCATTAAAGTTAAAAAAACTTATTCTTATTATTTTTTCTTTATTTTTTTAACGTTAATTGAATCACTAACTATCCATTGGCACATTCAATCATTTTTATTACTCAAGTACGTAACCTTAAACTACCATAAAAAAAAAACTCATTATCAGTGAGAGAAAACCTTCAAGCTCAACTTGAAACACCATTTTTGTTGTCATAGATTGTACTTTAACCCACAATCTCTCTTATTTTATTGAAATCTTAGAGCGTTCATAGCTCGTTTCTCATATAAACGTGAGTGGGTGCTCTATATTATGGATGATGGTTGTGAGTAATTGTTAGTGAAAGATGTAGAAAATTTATGGGGGTTGTACTGTGTTTTTCCATATTTGAGTAAATACGATACAACCCTCATAATTTTTTTAATATTTTTAAAAGTGGTTGTCAGTGGATGAAATAAAAAATGTAATGATAAAGCTATGAAAAAATATTATTTTATTGAAAAAATAAAGAAAAATTAGTAATGTTTAGTGTAGTTATAAGGATAAGGACAGAGGTTGGATTGTGAATGCTCTTATTGTTAATGCTCTTAGAGCTTTTACAATTCAACCCCTATCATCGTCCTTATAATTACACTAAAAATTAATATTTTTTTTTTTCAATTAAATAATATTTTTTAATACCTTTGTTATTACATTTTCTTTCTTTTTCACTACAACCATCTTTATAACACAGTACGCTCAATCTAGTGATTATTATAATTTCTGAGTGGATACCCTGCCTTCAATTTTTGTTTGTAGTATGTATAGGCAGGTGGTTAGTAGAAAGAGGATGAATTGATGAAAAAATTATTATATTTGAATGAGATAACCTCGTTAATATACGAAAACTACCGCTTCTTCTGTTTTACATGTGATGTGGAGTTATTCTCTCATGTAAGTTTTTTCCTATCGGTCACAATAAGTTAAAGTTTGTTTTAGAGCTGGAAATTAAGCTCTGGTGATGCATTGTGTATACAAACCTCGTTACGTGTGTTGTGAATGATTACATTAACGTATTTAAGCAAATAAAAGAAACGTGTAAGGTTGCTATGACTCGATTTTGAAAAAAACTATATAACGGTATCTATGTTCTTCGGTCGGTACCAATTTCATTTTGACGTTACAAATTTGATCCACCCAGCGTAGTATTTGTGTGTTATATAATTTTATTATTATAAAAGAAAATCAGTTATAAACTGTGTCATTCAAATATAAAACGCAAGACGAAAGATAAGAGAGTTTAGAAGGAAAGAACACTCACTGCTAAAACATTTGGAGACTTTTCATTTATTTAAATTATTTAGAGTGAATTTTAAATTTGTGAAACTTTTTCTTTTTAACGTTAATTTTTGATACTTCTAATTGAATAAGATTTATTTTATATTTTTTAGCTTATTTTATTAAAAAAATAACTTTACAAAATAGTAATCATGTTTTAAAAGTATTCTAATTAAATAATTCAAGCTTAAAATTTCGTGTTTTATTTAATTTATAAGTTTTATCATGTTTTTCTTTTTGGTTTCAATTAGAAACTATGTTTTTCTTTTCTTTTCTTTTGTTTTTTTTATTTTGATGTGGAATGGCGACATGAAATTTAAGTAATTTTTTATTTTTTAATATAAATAACATATTTTTTATTTTTTAATATAATATCATATATTGGAAACTCTGATCCCCACGTCTCTTCCATTATTTTTCTTGACGTAAAAGATCGATGATGACTTGATTTGATGTTTTAGTGGTTCGATTTGAGAAAAATATGTATGAGTGACCAAATTGAAATACTTTTAAAACTCTATTACTATTTTGTGACAATTTCCCTTTATTAAATTTATATTCATTTATGATAGTCAAGTACTTTAAAAGAAAGCTTGGATATTTATAAAAGGTTCTAATATTAAGACACCCCTCATTATAAATCGGCACCAACCTATGTCTCATATAGCATCATACGTGGCATATATGGTCGAATACACTAAAAATAAGAAAATTTATGGGGGATATCAGAGTGCTATACGTCCCATATAGACTTATACGACCCCCACCCCCTATACGACCCATATAGACTTATACGATTCGTATAGCAAAATTCGACACTGAATATGATGAAAAAATTCAGGAGGCTATCAAAGGGGTTATACGCCCAATATAGGACTATAAGACCCCCTGTACAACGCTTATAGTGTTATACGACCCGTATAAAAATTTGTGGGTGTTGATTTATAATGAATGATTGTCACAATATTAGTACCCTTTATAAATTGCTTGGAGAGTGATTATTTTCTTTTGTGACACACTTAAATATTTTCTAAGGTTTATACATATCTTCACATATAAGATTTTGACATTGTTGAAACTCACTTAAATTCTTGATATTTGTTTGTTGAAGAACATGAATATTAGGTAGACAGTTGTTACATAATCAATGAGATACTTTTAACATTTAAATAAGTGAAGGTTATGGGTTCAAGTCTTACTATAAGCAAAATGCTTAGAGTTAAGCCAAGCGGTTTTTTTTGTGATGAGTTTCCTTCTGAGGGGGTTGGGGGTGCGGTCTCGGCTGAAAAACGGATAAATGAGTCTGATTAAGATAACATCTATCCTCCGAAGCAAAGTCGCGTATTTGCCGTTTAAAAAAGTTGTTACATAATCGGATCGTATTAATGAAAGTTGTACTTTCAGAAAAAACAATTTTTGAATTATGATTTAAATTATCTACGGTTAGTGATTCTTTTTCGGTAGATTTGTTGAATTTTATTTAGTGCCTTTGTGACTTGAATACCTGCTCAATTTTAAACCACAAACCTTACCAACTTATGATGTTGCATGGCCCACCGATTGATTGAAGACTTACTTCAGCAACAATATACAAAGGTAACAAATGGTTGGTTGACTCTTTTTTGTGCAACTAGCCATCCTCAATATTTAACTAATTCTAATTTGTTTGAACATTAATGAACTGAAAACTTTAAATACAAAGTTTTTTAAAAGTAAAAAGTATAAGAATAATTGAGATATCGGCACGTTATTTTTTTATCAAAATTATGTTGGGGCAAAATTAGTAATGTTTCCCATTTTTAACTTCATATTTTTTTAAACATTTATAACTTTTGCATACGATATTAATTTTGTTTTTAAATTACACTATAAAAACGAGTATTTTTAATTTTTAAAACGCGTATAGTATTAATATAAAAAAAACAAAGCTTTTTTCATGTTTTTTTAACTCATTGTGTAATTTCATCAGGTGATTGTGTAATCTTCTAAATTAATGAAGATTACACAATTATCAGATGGGTAATACATAATGAACTTGAACCATAAAATATTTACATTTCTCATTGTTGGGTTATTCGAAAATCATTATTTTAAAAAACACAATAGTTAACATTAGACACAACGGGTAACACAATAACCAACACTAGACTCGACAATTAGCAATAAACACAATTAGATGTTTGACAAGGATTACAAAATAACTTGATCAGGATTACACAATGAACTAGAAAACAACCTAAAAAATTACATTTTCAGCATTATGTTATTTGAAAATCGTCATTTTAAAAAAAAGAATGGTTAACATTAGACACAATGGGTAACACGATAACTAGCACTAGACTCGATGATTAACAATAGACATAATGAGCTGCTTGATGAGTATTACACAATTACCCGATCGGGATTACACAACTAACTGGAAAACATAAAAAATTACATTTTTAGCACTATGTTATTTGAAAATCATCATTTCTAAAAACATAATGCATAACAAAATGATTAACATTAGACACAATAATCTAATGAATACTACCCAATGACCTGATATTATACAATGAGCTGACGAAAATTACATAATGAGCTGAAATAACGTGAAAAAAAACTTCGTTTTTTATGTATCAAAATTATAGGGATTTTAAAGATTAAAAAGCGTTTGTTTTTATGGCGTAATTTTTTTAAACAGAATAATATTGTATGTAAAAGTTATAAGCGTTTAAAAAAATGTGAAACTTGAAAATGTGGTTAACACCAAAATACCCTTGGTCAATTATTTAAATTCCAATTATTTATCATTATGCCACCGAATTTTTTTAATCCTTGAATTTAAAAGCTAATGAATAATAATTTTTCTCACTATTTTTAGATTTTCCTCTATTTTTACAATAACCTTACCCTATTAATGAAAAGTATTGTTGCCTTTCATAAAAAGTAGATAAATTAATAAAAAGAGATCATTTATGTTTAGGAGAGTTTTTGCCTCTTAACCTTTATAACAAAGTGACTCTACGATGCAAATGAGATAATTATCCTTCATGGTATGGTTAAGGGAAAAAAAAATTTTTTCTTTTTTTTAAATATATTAATTGTATCATATAACAAATTGCTAAAGCTTTATACTGTTATGTTTATCTGAAATTTAAACTTTCAAAAGGAACCCACCTAACTTCTCAATTAAAAGAAAGTTGCAATTTTTTTGTCATGGATTTTCTTTCTAGCTATAGGAAATATAATTAATAATCAATCTAGCAAGGAGCTAACATTAGAGAATAACATGATGCAGTCTTGAAATAAAAAAGAATACATTACATTTCAATATGAGACCCATTTTTTCCATACTAATCTTGTAGCCTGCGGTCTCCTTTTGTACCAAATAACGGCTAGTAATTTCAATGCTCCAATAATACTAGCAACGGATGAATGCTTGTGATTATAGACATTAGTTAATTTCTATTTTGCTTATCGTGGTTTGATCATTTTAACAGTTTTACCACAATAGTTTAAAAATAGCTAAAACCACTCTGAAGTCACTATTTTTTCTTCAAATTACTCCCTGCCCCTAACTTCATTTAATTCTCACGTTAAATGAGACCTACGTGCCCCTCACAAGAGGGACAATTATGTCTTTTGTTGTGGGTTTTTTTAACGTGAGAATTAAATGGAGTTAGAGGTAGGGAACAATTTGGAGAAAAAGTAATAACTATAGGGAGGGTTTTAGCTATTTTTAAACTATTGGGGCAAAACTGTAAAAATGATCAAACCACAAGGAGCAAAACAGAAATTAACTCATTAATTTTGATTCTCTGGTTTCATATACTCCAAATGGTAGTGTAAACAATTTCTTGAATTAACTTTTTCTTCTTTTCATTACCACTCACAACCGATTCTTGAATCTCCATCAAATCCTTGAATGTGAAAAGGCATAGACGGGTGGGAGTTTCAACCAAGTACTAATGATGGACCAAGTTAAACTTACAAAGTAACACGAGGTATAAACATGACTGTTGTTTCACTAACTTCCCCTCAATACTGGTATCGGATGTTAGGGATATATACTCCCCTCCTCGAGAAGGCATCACGAGCTGGGATCCTACTAAGTTTAGCATGCCAAATGAGAGTGTTCACCTTAATGGGGACCCAATTGTTTCATTTTGTCTTCGGGATTTTTAAGTCACGAACTCTATTGTCAATTTCATATCTTATGTATATGACCATTTGGTTACCTTCTATAGCGTCACACCACTTCCACGAGTCGAGTATATTCATATTTTGAGAATGAAATGATAGCAGACAAATCAAGCAACATAGTGTCGTCTGTAAAGGGGCGTTTGGTTCGCGGAATGTATTGGAATTTGAATTTGAAGAAATTGGATTTGGAATTCAATGATTTTCAAATGATTTGGAAGTCAAGGCAGTTGGAATCTATCAAAGGAATTAAATTCCAAATGCATTTTAGTGGCAAAACACTCATAATTAAATAAATTGGAATTTATCTCTCATTGCAAACCGCCACCACCTCTGGCTACTGATCACCGCCCCTACATACCACTGACCGTGTGTCCGCGCCCAAGCCAACAACCGACGGTACCCCGTTGCTACCACCATCGCACCAACCGATCACGCCCGTCGCTAAAGACAACGATCACCATCAAATGAGTCCAAAACTAACGCAGTCGGCACCGAGCGCCGATGGTGGGGACGGTCGTATATCAGCGGCGGGCACAGTCGGTGGCAGGCACGATCAGCGGCGACTGTCGATTGTCGACAACGACAGCGAACACGGTCAATTGTTAGCGGGTTTGGGGTGTTGGAGGCAGGGCAACAAGTAGGAGGTGGGTGGGGCGTCAAACAGTTTTGGGAGGTTAGAGGCAGTCCTCGGTCAGGGTCGGCGGGAGCCAGTAGGGGTTGATGAAGGTTAAAGGTAGATGGAAGCGGTGATTCGAGGTTGGTGGAGGCGGCGGCAGAAGGTCAATGGCAGCGGCGGTCAGAGGCGGTGGCGGCGGTGGTCGGAGGCGACGACGGTCGGAGGCGACGACGGTCAGAGGCGACGGCAGAAATCAGAGATCGGCGTCGTCGGCGAGGGTCAGCGGAAATTATTTCGAATTTCTGCATACCAAACCCTCTCGAAGTTCCATAAACTCTCTTCAGGATAATATGAGTATTTTCCATCTCCATTTCCAAGTCACATTTGTGTTGACCTTCTCAAAGGAGTCTACAACCCTTATGTGTTTCTCTTTCTTTCTTGAATGAATATGGGAATAAAGAGCATAATGATCGGTCTCCAATCCAATGGTCCAACCAAAAGGAAACTATTTTCTCCAACCTAACCTCAGCCTTTGAACTTTTTCTAATTCATCTATGAATCTTTTGGGGGCTCGGTATAATGAAAGGAAGTACAGCGGAAGGCTTGAGAATACTGACTTGATAAGACTCAATCTAACTCCCATTGAGAGT
Organism: Flaveria sonorensis; assembly: GCA_025506505.1. Lineage (NCBI taxonomy): Eukaryota > Viridiplantae > Streptophyta > Magnoliopsida > Asterales > Asteraceae > Flaveria > Flaveria sonorensis. The sequence goes on from CM046426.1 coordinate 49,826,968, forward strand.
GTGTTTTTTTTTTTTTCATGTTGCAAGCTTCTTCTCGACCGATCCAATAACCGCATATATGCCGCTGCCTAATCTGGTTCATATTATCCCCAATTGGTAATCCAGGATATTGGATTGGAAATTTACCTTGTTTGCATCCAAGGGTATCTACCGTTAGCTTCAAGTCTTCTACGGCCACACCATCTTGGGGCCTGAAATTAGATAAAAACAATGCATCTTACAAGTAATATTTCTAACATTATCATGAGAACATCAATTAGAATATCATACGTGAATAAAAGGTGAGACAGAAGCAGGCCATTGTTTGGAAGACTTGGCTCCTTTAATATACTGTTATTGATTGCCTTTGTCATAATGATAGATATAGCTTCATGGTTATCACAAAAGTAATGGGGAGATGGAACATTGGAACTCCGGTGTTAGTGACCCATTGATAACCTTCCTGATTCGGTTTGCTAGGCATTTTGAAATCACTTTGGATATCACTCTGATTAAGCCAATCGGTCGGGTTTCTTTGGGGGATTGTGGAACCGAAATTTTTTGAACCAAAGTGATTAAACAAGATCCACAACCTTTCGAGATAGCGCCATCCATGTAAAATGTATGAAGGACCGATTAGAAGTCACCCCGGCCTGAAAGTATGCAGGAACCTTTAATAAACGCAAAAGAGAACCCATCTCCCAAACAGGCTCCCGAATCTCCAAATTTGAGAAAGTTATAACCAAAGCATCGGCCTCTAAAAAATGTTAGTTTTTTAAACGGTGGATCTTGTAGCAATGACCTTGAGTACAATGGTTTGTAAAATGATTTTTAAAGAAATTGAATGCTTCATTTTTATTATCCATAGGGCCATGTTCCAAACTCTCATTTATAATAAAACCGTTAATTCGGTTTGATGTTGAGTGGATACTGGATATTGACTGTTATATGAAATATTACAAAATTCTAGTCCCCCTTCGTACACCAGTTGACCCTTGCTTTTTTGACGAATTTCTTTAGTTGTAAATCCTCAATTTAAAACACTTTTTTGTTGCAATCTATGTATTTATGTAGTTCCTCATCATCAAAGGGCCCAACTTCAGCCAACTTTTCAAAATTCACTTGTTGATACTTAAAGGATTCAAGCTCTTGAGTTTCTTTAGCTTTAACATTTGCAATCCATTACATTAATCCTTGTTTTATCGCCTTGTTGATAAGGCTTTTTAGTTCTAATCAAGAGGTCCAAATTGTGTTAGTAGCATGTATAGATAGGTGGTTAGTAGAAGTAGGTTAAGAGTTAATAAGTTATTATATTATAATGAGATAACCTTGAAAATTTTAAAATTTATGAAAATTACCTCTAAATCTGGTCTCTCTTTTATATATGATATGTTGCTATCGGTGATAGGGCTGCAAACGAACTGAACGTTCAGCGAACAGTTCGTGAACCGTTCGGCGGGAAGTTTGTTTATGTTCGTTCATTTAGTAAATGAACAAACACGAACAAGAAAATTTCGTTCGTTTAGTTAAACGAACGAACATGAACACGAGCCGTGTTCGTTCATTTATGTTCGTGAACGTTCGATAATGTGTTCGGTTATGTTCGTTAATGTCCGTTCGTAAACATTAGACAATGTGTTGGTTTAGGTTCGTTAATGTGTTCGTTTATAATCTTAATATTTGTGTCAGTTATTTTTATGACTATTATATCAAGTATTTATTTATATTTATGTTAAGTACTTGTTTATTTTTGATTGATTTTGTGTAATGTTTGTAATATAAATGTAAATTTTATTCTAAAATAAATCTATAATCATTTGTATTCGTTTGCGTTCATGAGTTTTTTTGTGTTCGTCATGTTCATGAACAGTTGTTTGTGTTCGTTTGCTTATGATTGTGTTCATTTGCGTTCGGTAAGTGTTCGTAAACAGTTCATGAACATGTTCATTTTCTTAATGAACGAACACGAACAAAGAATCCCGTTCGGTAAGTGTTCGCGAACAGTTCATGAACAAGTATATTTCTTAACGAACGAACACGAACAAGGACTTGTTCGTGTTCGTTCGGTTCGTTTGCAGCCTAATCGGTGAAATAAGTTAATTTTTGTTTTAAAACTAGAAATAAAGCCCGCATGATGCGGTGCGTTTCAAATTTTGTTATGTGCGTATTGAACGATTAGATTGAGTTGGTTAAGTACATAAAAGAAACATATGTAACTGTAGTGACTAGATCCAAAGAACAATTATATACCATATCCATATTCTTCAATCGATATCGGTTTTATTTTTTATGGTACTAGGACAATATCCAAAACATATCATATTTTAAATACAAACTCGTTTTCTAACATAATTAATAATTTATGGGGCGACGTCAAGAAAATAATTAAACATAATCACAAATAAGATTTTTTTAATAAAAATGTATATGTAATACATAGCGGTAAAGTTAAAACATTAGAAATTTGAGGGTGTAAAGTTAAAACATTAAATTTGAAGACTAAAGTTTAAAATTTAGAAACTGATGGCTAAAGTTGAAAAATTAGAAACTTGAAAACGAAAGTTATAAACTCCTCTTTAACGGAAATTTGTGAAAACTTCTAACTCAATAAGATTTATTTCATATTTTTTGACTTATTTTGCTAAATTGGATTGATTTACGATATTCTAGTACTTTATGCAAAGTTCGGATCTTTATAAATTGTTTTTATAACCGCAAATGTACGACTCTACTTCAAAAGATATGTTTATCTTAGTCGGGTTTATCTATCTGTTTATTAACCAGGACCGCGCTTCCAACTTCCTCGGGAAGAAACCCACAAGTGAAGAAAATCCCTGGCTCAACGCAGAGCATATTTGCTCTAAGTGAAATTTGAACCCATGACATTCATATTTTAATTATCTTGGTTATCTCATTTTAACCCCTTCTGCTAAAGATTGTGTCTTTATAAATTGTTTGGATATTGATTATTTTCTTTTGTGGCATGCTTTAATATTATCAAGGTTTATGTACATCTTCAAATCTAAAATGTTGAAGTGGTTGAAACTCACTTAAACTCTTGACATTGATTTGTCTGTCAAAGAATATGTCTAGGTCTACGGTTGTTACACTATCGGATCTTATTAATGACAGTCGATCTTAGACTATACGCAGTGTGTTGGGTCTGATAAGGATAGTCTATATTATCAACACAGTCAAAGTCAACAAATGTCAACGTCACTGTCAAAGTCATCGAAAAAGGCAAACAGGCGCGTTCGAAACGAAGAACCGAGACAAGATGTTGAAGATATAAATGACTAAGAGTTTATTGTTAATAAATATATTTTGTGTCAACAAAATATATTTATTTATGTTTAAGTCATTTTTATGTTTTATATGTAGTTTCTCTAATTGTCTAAGTCTAGGGGCTTAATATGTCATTAGTGAATATTCACTATATATAGATTAGTGACAATTAGGTTTTGAGAGCTTGAATGAGCCATTGATTGAGGGGCTTTCACTTTGTAATATATTTAGCAATCAATTCAGATCAAACAAAGGATTTATTTGGTGCTCTTGAGTGTTCTTCATATATTCATCCATTTTATATTTGTTTGATCTAGATTTCACACAAACATCATTGATATATGTGTTATCAGTAGGATTTGTTTGCATTTATCAATCAAGTGCATTGTATCAACGATCAAGTAGACCAACAATATGGTATCAGAGCCATTGTGCTCTTGATTAATTGGTTTTTTGTGCTTTTTCGAAGTCAAGTTACTGTTCCATCGATTTTGTATCTGATTTGCTTGTTTTCGTCATGGAAATTGATTAAGGATTATACGTTTTGGGTGTACGAAGCTATTGAAATCATCAGATCTCATATTAGTTGGGTTTTGGATGGGTTTGGATTGATTTCCTGCTGAAAAAGTCGTTCAGATACGTCGGGCGAATCTACAGCTCTTCCAGCAAAACTGTATCTTCATTCAGTGAAACTACATAGTTTCCCCGGGCGAAACTAGAGCTCTTTCAGCGAAACTACACAGTTCTTGATTTTTGAATCTGGTTTCTTCGTCCCTACGAAAGTACATGCGTTGAACGTAAGTTCATGGTGTTTGGGTGCCAAACCCAGCGAAATTGCTGCCAAATTGATTTCTGAATGAAAGTTCAACTAGTTTCGGGCGAAACTACCCTGCGAAACTAGCATCAGCGTGCCCCTGCTGGACGAAACTGCTGTCGAAATTACTGGCGAAACTACTAGCGAAACTACTAGCGAAATTGCCAGCGAATTTAGTGAAATTTCAGCGAAATTAATTTCTGATCATGTCAAAAATGGCTCTTTCAGAAGTCCCTAATTCCTTCAAATCTGATAATCTAATATCGGCACAAAGTCGGTTTGATTCTTTTGCAGCCATGAAAGATGAAAAGATATCTGATTTTGTTGATCGATTTCTGATGGTGGCAAGCAACCTTAAGAAGTATGATGACCAACTGGGGAACCATGAACAAGTCACAAAACTTTTGGAATCTCTTCCTCCACAGTGGAGTCCACAAGTTAGATTGTTAAAGCAGGAAAGAAATTTTGCTGACTACAAACTCATTGAAGTTATCAACAAGCTGAAGTCATTTGATTTGGATATGAAAAGAGGAAAGTATAATCAATTCATGTATGGTGATGTATCTTCAAGTGTAGAGATCAAAAAAACTAAAGAAGAAGTCAACCATGCATTGATGGCTGAGGTGGTAAACAGTGATGAGGATTCTGTTGAGGATTTTGATCCTTTCAAAGAATTCAGGTGTGACACTCAAGGTGAGAGTGTTGGTGATGTTGGTGATTGTGAAAGCCGGTGTAAAGTTCAGGATGAAGGAAAGCAAGAGGAAGGTGAAGCTGAAGAAGCTAAGAAGAGAGTTGCTGAGGATGAAGAATACAAAAAGAACACTCTTGTCTGTCAATGTGAAAAAGCCCTAGCTGCTGAAAAGCTAGTTATGGGACTTCCTTATGAGGTTGTTCAAGACATGTGTTCTCCTCCCTGCAAAATTTGTTTATTTGGAGTTTATAAAGCTAACAGATTATTGTTAGAAAATAAAAAAGAATTAAAACAAATAAACAAAGAACTTAAAATCAATGAGTCCAAATATTTTATCAAACTAAGAGAAGTTTTAAAGGAAAATGATCTCTTAAAAAGAAATCTTTTAGAAAAGAATGTCGAGATTAATGTTTTGACCGAACGAGTCACATTAGCAGAATTTGAGACTAGCAAGCTTAAAACTAAACTTGATAAATGGACGATATCAAAGATGAAACAGGAAGAACCATTCTGTAAGCAAAGGGGAGCTAGAATCAAAATGGGTGTGGGATGTGATGAAACTTCATATGTTTATCCTCCTCCTAGCACTCATTGTTACTCTCCTATGCCTTAACCTCATCCATCTAATGATTTAATTAAGTTGTAGATACTAACAGTCTACATGTAGGTTTAAGCAGCGGTAATCACAAAGATGTTCGAGATGAATATGATTCTCTTGCAGGTTTGGGACTCATCAAACAAGGATCTGATAAGCAAAATGATAATTCAACCTTTGATGCTTCAAATCCAGTATCAGGTGTTTCCCATAACTTAACAAATTCAAAACAGGTAACATCCCTTCTTTTGTTCCTGTCAGGTTTGTCAAAGAAGGGACAACTGTGGAATCGTCAGGCAATCGGAACTCCACAAGTGGTATCAATCAAGATCCGTTGGAAGCAGACTTGTGTATACTAGACTGGATAAGCTCAAATGATGAATCAAAAATCAATAAGTCACCTGAAGTTGTCAAGTCTCAAATGCTTCCAAAAGTTGAATCAAGATCTATACGGATCTCATCTCCAAATGCTAAACAAATCAGCAGTCCCTGTAAAACTCAGCAGAAGCACTCACTATCTTCATCTGCTATCCATCAAGCTCCCCATAAATCTGCCTACAAGTCTACCAAGTCACCAGTCATACAAAAGGGTTCTCAAAAGAATGTTCAGATCTCATCTCTTCGAACATCACACGCCAAATCACAGCTTAGGTCGAAATCCATATCAACAAAGCCTCAAAAAGTTTAATCTTCTAATATCCGAAAGAAGAAGCTTCAAGGTTGTCGACAAGCTGCAATAACCACAAAGCAGGCTCCACCCTCTCCTGCTTTCCACAAGACTTCAAAGAACCAAAAGCCTTTCAAGGCTTGCTTTAGATGTGGAAAAGAAGGTCATGTGCTAAAGAAGTTCCATCAAGTTCAAAGACAGGCTTGGGGCACAAGTTGCTTCTCTGGTTCAAAAAGTAAAAAGCATACATCTTTGAATGGTTGGATGAAGAACAATCTATCCAAACCTTCTCATGTAAAGCCGGTTTCACATGATTCAAAGATGAAAAGGACCAATGTTTCAAATAGGGGTCTTAAAAAGAAAATGATTTCCAAATTCAATTCTTTCAAATCTAAAGTAATTGAACAGAAACAAATTTGGAAAGTAAAACAAAAGGTTAAAGAAATAAATGATTTTTTCAAAAGGGTGTGTGCTAAAGCAGGTTATGTACACTGATGAAAAAGGAACTCCCAGAACCATGATGGCCTGGGTCCCCCTCTCTAACTAATCTATTAATGAGTGCAGGAACAGTTCAGGAGGACTGTTAGTAATCCGTTTTACCGACAGAGAATGTTCCTCAGTCAAATTTGAAGCGGAACAAAAAGGTTATTGTTTTGGTATCTCATCCATATTTTGGATACTTATCTGCACTATTACAGTTCACACTTCACAATCACTGCATTTTTCTTGGTACTTCATTTCTTATCTTTTTGCTAGTATAATTTGGAAGACATTCTTTGCTAGTATAATTGAAATGGGAACTAAGAACTTGATTTGGGATGACTGAGAAATTATAGTATGTTTTCTTTGTATGTTTGGTTGCATGACTTGTACATTTGTGAGAAATGATAGTAACTGATGTAGATGTCTGTATCACTTAAAATTCTAAAATGTAAAAAGACAGTTTCATTATATGATATGTATGGTAGGCTCAGCCCGAAAACGAAGTAAACAGTAATTCTGTAGCCTAACTAAAGCTTTAGAACTCGGTGATAAGGATCATTTCCATGACATCTCGGCCTGCATAAAGTTACAAGTCTCATCAAAAACGGGTTGAGAGTATCTGACTTCTGCCTTGATCCCTTCCATTCCCAAAATCTCCCTATCCCCAAGTCTTGAATGTAGCTTCTCGTTAGCTCTTCAGATGTATATTTCGTGCTTATCTCCTCTGCTATGCGGAAGCATTGACCTGGAGCGATGATCTTCTCTGTTATATGTGAGTATAGACCTGAAGCTCTCATCAGCACGCTTAGATGATCATCTCCTCTGTTATACGTAAGTAGAGACCTGGAGCTCTCATCATATATTCCCTAAAATAAAAATACAGTGATTCTTAAACTAAGATCATTGTTGAACCTCAAAAGAAAATCAAGCAGAGTTAATCATATTACTCAATAAGCCCTAATGACGGGATAAGTTCTTTGCCGGATGTATGTGGGAACCAAATTACCTGAGCTTCTCTAATCGAACCTAAAACATGATAAAATCAGTTGCAGATCACTCGTTGAAAAGAATAAGGCATGGGTTTAAATTGGACAAATATACCAATAATCATTCTTGAACTGTTTTTGGCTATCAAAATTTTAAAATCGTGATCAGACTCTGCTTCAGTGTGATCTCGCTAACTTTTGATGTTTAAATACATCCTTGTACTTAAGTATATCTTGAGGATGTGATCTCATGATCGAATTAGTTCTTGGTGTAAGGTGATTAAAAATATATATATATAAAAAAGGGGTTTTTCATTTCAAATTATTTCAAGTCTTCCACATTATGCTATTAAAATGTTATTATTTTTACATGCATTTCACAGGAAATTACACACACAGATAAACACGGGTTTATTTGTTAACTGAAATGATCTGACAGGAAGTTACGAGATTGTGGTTGTGATTGTGTTATAGATTTTTTCTTCAAATGATGGCCAATCATCATCTGAGCAAAGTATTTGACCAGAGAACCTGTTCCTCAAGTTTGCAGAAGATACCGAGCTAGGATTACTCCTTTTACATCTTCTGAAGCACTCAAGAATAAAGAGTTGGAAAAGTTATTCCTGATCATTCACAAAGAATGCACACGAAGAGGGGGAGCATACAATAAGGGGGAGCCTGAAAGATGAAAAATCTTCAATACCAGATCATCAATCTAGGGGAAGATTGAAGATCATTATATGGTTGACTTATAGGTGCTGATCACGATACAAGACGTTGATAATGATAGACTAAGGGGGAGTATTGTTGGGTCTGATAAGGATAGTCTATATTATAAACACAATCAAAGTCAACAAAGGTCAACGTCACTGTCAAAGTCATCGGAAAAGGCAAACAGACGCGTTCGAAACGAAGAACCGAGACAAGTAGAAGTTTATTGTTAATAAATATATTTTTTGTCAACAAAATATATTTATTTATGTTTAAGTCATTTTTATGTTTTATATGTAATTTCTCTAATTGTCTAAGTCTATGGGCTTAATATGTCATTAGTGAATATTATCACTATATATATATTAGTGACAATTAGGTTTTAAGAGCTTGAATGAGCCATTGATTGAGGGACTTTCACTTTGTAATATATTTAGCAATCAATTCAGATCAAACAAATGATTTATTTGGTGCTCTTGAGTGTTCTTCATATATTCATCCATTTTATATTTGTTTGATCTAGATTTCACACAAACATCATTGATATCTGTGTTATCAGAGGGATTTGTTTGCGTTTATCAATCAAGTGCACTGTATCAACGATCAAGTGGACCAACACAATGAATATTATGAGGCCTCCAAAACATGATGATATGAACACAAATGTGGTTCCATACACCATTACAAGATAACTAACATGAGCTCCAAACTCACAGGGCTCCAAGCTCTTAACGGGTGCCAAACACAACATTTCTTATATTGTTTCATCAGTAGAGGTTCCGAATGCTAGTTAACCACTACACTTGATTTAAAAAGTGGTTTAGTAAATGGTTTTTATCCCTATATCATTTAAATTACAATTTAACTAAACAATCATTATGTATAGTATTGTATAGAAATCAATTTTCAAATTATGATTGTAATTATCTACGTTCAATACATGATATAACCATGATATTGTTAGTGATTCTTTGTTTGATAGATCTGTCGAATTTTATTTAGTGCCTTTTTGCAGTCTACTTATGTGGACTTGAATACTTGCTCAATTTTGAACCGCAAGTCTTGTCCAATTATGATGTACCTAGGCCACCGATTGATTAAATACTTAATTGAGCAAATATATACGACTAGTTTTTTTGTCCGCCGCGTGTTGCAGCGGCATTGTACGCGGGCCGATAAAGTATAAACTAACAATCGACTAGACTTGTCTCCGAATAAATATACGCCGAACCATAAATAACTCGAATTTATAACATTGAACAAAAATGTATTATGCTTGACATGCCTCTTTTCCAAACAAACTCATGTCAAAAAGTAGATCAACTCAAAACGTACAAGACAACACATAGGTTACAATCATCCTAATTCATTGTCAAAGCGACATTTTACAAAAAATTTAAGAATTGTTTTGTAGTGAAAGTATCAATTATTATTATTATTAAAATTAATCTTGTATTTATCTATTCTTCTTCCATACATGTATGTTGAACACACCAAGTCAAGAAACTAATCCATTAGCATAAGGCATTAGTCGATGAATTTTGGAAAGTCAACATTAATCAGATTAAGTAGCAAATAGCAATTTGTATGTATCAGAAATGTATAACCGTCAAAACCTATAGCAAAGAAAACCATGATACCACCAAGTGAAGGAAATTAATGAATTACCAAAAAGATTTGTGCATGGCATGTATCAACCCTTGTATAATTGTCAAACCCTAAACAAAAGGAAATGACAGAACACAATCAGGTTAAAATAAAGAAATCAAACCTCACACTAACAGCATTGGTCCGTCTCCCATCTCCGGCCACCGTATCCACCATTTCCCGCCGACAAAGAACTCCGAATAGTCATTTTCTGTCTCACGAACAAACTCCGATCGTAATCTGCTCGTTTTCTGGGATCCAATGTGACATCCGTCACCGACAAGTCCGTCAATTAACGTGACACTCGTTAACTCTCATTGTGTATTCATTTTGTCGCGTAATCAATTCGTTCTAATTTCGAAATTCTTGTCTCATTCATTTGCGCGTTGACCCTAATATTATATAAATAATAAATGATAAAATTTCAATTAATTTTATTTAATATATTCTTTTCTTTTAAACTTTTAATAATGTGTATTATTATTATTATTATTAAAAATTATGATTAATATTATTATGACGATTATTATTATTATTATTATTATTATTATTATTATTATTTTTATTATTATTAATAGTATTATTAATATTATTATTAATATCAATAAAATTCGTAATTATTAATATTATTATTATTATAATTAATAAGTTCAGGGTTTAAATTGTAATTTAACTAAACTTGAGGGATTAATTAATTCAAAGTTCAGAACTAAATTGCAATATTAAAAATATATATATACAAATCGTATGCATGAAACGGCAGTTTCCCTTCGAATTCAACCCTACGGCCGTCGCAAGTTCTACCGCCGCTTCACCAGCGATCACCGAAATCAACCTCATTTCGCCACCGTTAGACACCGTCGGTTGCCGCCGTCTCATCGTTTAGTTTTCCCGCAGGTAACCGATCGTCGTAAACTTCGTTTCGTTTCGTTTCGTTTTGTTTTATTGTCGAGATTGGTTCGGTTGAATCGGGTGTTCGTTCGCGCTTCATGTGTATATGTATTCGACGGTATATATATGTATATAAACGTACGTATGTATCGATGCGGGTATATATATGTATATATATATATATATAAACTTTTGTATGTGTGTGTATATATATATATATATGTTTCGATATATATATTGTATGTGTATATTATATATATATGTTGTGTGTATTGTATGTATGTACCTGCGTATACATATGTATATATCGTGTGTGTATATATACGACTGTGTATATATATATATATATCAATGTGGGTGGGTGTAATTTCGTGTGTGGGTTTGTGCTGCGTTTTCTTTTATTCATTGGTGTGTTTTAGTGTGTGTATTTGTATTGTGTTACAGCGGACGTATTGCTTCAACATCTATTCTTTCTGTTTAATAACCGATGTTGTTTATTGGCATTATGTATGTTTTATGTGTTTATGTGATTGGTTAATTTGGAAAGAAGCAATTCGGTAGGTCTGTAGTTGAATCAAAGTGGGTTTCAACAAAAATAAGGGACCTAAACATTTTTGGTATCATTTTTGGTTTTAGTGAGTAGACGGTGGTATTTTGTTATAATATTTATTATGATTGTTAATATTATTATTATCATTATTATAACTATTATTATTATTATTATATTTATAAGTATGATTATTATTATTATTATTAACATTTTGATTGTTAATATTATTAACACTATTACCATTATATTTATTAGAGGTTATTATTTTCCTTAGTATTATTATTGTTGTTACTATTATTATTATTATCAAGATTATTATTATCATGATTATTATAATTATTATTAATATTATGTTATTTAATATTAATATTATTATTGACATTATTATCATTTTTATTATTATTAATTTATTTTTTTATTAATAATAATTATATCTTTAATATTAACATCATCATCATTATTAATATTATTAGTATTGAATGTGTTGCATATATATATATATATATATATATATATATATATATATATATATATATATATATATATATATATCTATTTGTGTGTGTGTAGCGCGTCGAACCCGTACCAACCCGAACCGACCGAATGTACCTTTCACTCGTTGAACGCATCTTAAGATTACAATTAATAATAGGTGTTTGATCGTGCGTCGTTCTCACTCTTCGAAGCTTTGTTCATCTCTTTTCGTATCACATACAAGGTGAGTTTCGCGGCCCCTTTTTCATTACTATTATTTACAAACTTGGGGGAAAAGTATGCTCACTCTTTTTATGCTGTGAACACATTTATTCTTTGGGACTGTCGTGTTTTCTGTTTTGTAAGTTTATATTTGGTACATGCATGAGTTTGCTGTGTGGTTCTTTATTCACAACTATTTAATTTTGGTGTTGGAACCGACGGACAGGTATTGATAGTACTATTGGGCTGACACCCCCACCCTTGTTTGTTGGTATACTAGTTGGGACCGACAGTGGCCAGGAACGGGCCCTAGGGTGAATATACTCCGACATGATCTGTGTGGGCGTTATAGGTTTAGTTGTGATGCTCATGTTTACATGTGTTGTTGCTTGCTTACAACTGTTTACACTATGTCCTACAAAACTATTACACAACATCAATTTTTGTTTATTATTTAAACCTGCGAACTCACCAACAATATATTGACCTTTTGAGCATATCTTTTCAGGTAACAACAATTGAGGATAGCTAGGGGTGCTGCCTTAGCGAAGACCTTAGGATTGCATTTATTAAACTTATCAGATATCTTGGGCTTTTACAATGGATTATTCTTGTTATTCATGTTTGATCACTTGCTCCTGGGTTGTGGGACTTACAATTTGTTTGTTCTTGGCTATGTTTGTCGTGGAATTGACTAGCCACGACACAAGTCTCCATTTGTGTCGGGTGACGTCATAACACGTTGACTCTTTATCATTTATTGCATCTCTATTAATTCACAATGTGTTATGACGATCCCGTCCATTACATCCTCGTGTTTCCGCTTTACGCGGGGGTGTGACATCCAACATGTAGCGTAAGCAGAACACATTTTTATGAACTCATCAGCCGACGAATCACGGTCTCCGACGCCCGGATGCAAAACTCTCGCTAATCTCCGGTATGCTGTCTTGATCTCCATCGTATCGGCTCTGATTTGAATCCCGATCAATTCGTATAGTAACCAACGCTAGCAATGCGTTGAGATCTCGTTCTATTAGACGTAGGTTAATAGTTAATCTAAGAAAAGTTAGTAAAATTTATGAAGATTACCTCTAAATTTGGTCTCTCTTTTATATATGCTATGTTGTTATTCTCTCACGTAATTTTATTATCGGTGAAAAGAAGTTAATTTTGGTTTTAAAAATAGAAATTAAACCCTTGTGATGCGGTTCTTTGCAGACTTTGTTATGTTTGTTGCAAACAATTAAATTGAGGTGGTTAAGTACATAAAAGAAACATATGTATCTGTAGTGACTTGGTCCAGAAAACAATTATATATCATGTCTATATTCTTCGATCGATATCGGTTTTATTTTTCATGATACTAGGACGATATCCAATACAGATCATATTTTGAATACAAGCTCATTTTTAACATAATTAGTAATTTATGGGGCGACATCAAGAAAATAATTAAACATAATCACAAATAAGTTTTTTTAATAAAAATGTATATGTAATACAAAGGGGTAAAGTTAAAACTTTAGAAATTTGAGGGGGTAAAGTTAAAACTTTAAATTTGAAGACTAAAGTTGAAATTTTAGAAACTAAAGCCTAAAGTTTATTCAAAGTCCGGATCTTTATAAATTGTTTTTTTAATAATAAATGTACGACTCTACTTCAAAGGATATGTGTTATCTTATTTGGGCTCATCTATCTGTTTAGTAGCTAGGACCGCGCTTCCAACTTCCTCAGAAGGAAACCCATAAGTGGAAAAAAAATACCTAGCTCAACCCATAGCATATTTGTTCTAAGTGAGACTTTAACGCAAAACCTTCCTATTTTAATTATCTTGAAGTACTTGAAACTCACTTAAACTCTTGATATTGATTTGTTTGTCAAATAATATGTCTATGTGATGTCCAGTAATTTTTCGTTACCAAAACTTTATTAGTTCTATTAGGTCTTGCACGTGTCGTGAGCACACACTAGTTGTTGTTGAACGTTGGTGACTTAATAATAATTAATATTGGTTAACTAATAATAACTTAATTAATAATTTTGATTATTGATATGTGGGTATGTGAATTGTAAATTTTAAGTATTATTTATAGATTTCGCTTTATAATGTGAGCATGTGTGATACATGATTTCATGTGTGATGTTTGCTAAATGGATTTTATAGTTGTTGTTGATTAATAATAATTCATGTATTATGTGATAAAATATTATTTAATAAAAAAATTCACTTTGTAATTTATAAAATAATAAGGGGTTAATTAAGAAATTCTTACCATATATAAACTAAAATCAAAACCCTAGCCCCACCCCACACCCCATTTCGGCCGAACACTGCCACACCACCCATCTTTTGCATTCTTTATCAAGAGCAACACAATCCAATCGATTTTAGCTTGGTTTGATCATTCCATTGTGATAGCAAGTGCCATACTCGATATTACACGATTAAATGTGAGATTTTGATTAGTTTTTCATGGTTTTTTATTCTAGAATAAACCCTAGTTCAATTGGGCTTGATATCTCGAAATTAATGTTGTTTGATGATGTTATGATGTTAATTTGATTGTATTGATGTTAGTTTACGTAGGTTATGCACGAATTTCATAGATTTAACGTCTTGTTCATACGTAAGAAGGAACTTTAATTCTTGAGAATTTGGAGTTTGATAATTTATGGGTGTTTATTATGCTTAGTTGAATGCTATGAACTAGATTAGGCATAAAATTGATGAATCCATGATTAAATTGGATGATATGTTGGTTATTGGGTATTACTTTCCCGAAAGAGAAACTTTATTAATATGTTCAAATTGATCTTGTGAATTGGGCATGCACGTTGTGTTAGGATCATGCTAGGTTGCTTATTGATAGTGTCTAATGTTTTAGAATGTATTAGTTGGATCATTTGGATGCTATATTGGTATGTTTGAGAAATCTAGGGTTTATGAAGGAAATTGTGCAATGTGATGAGTTGTGTTAAAGGTTATGGTTTTTGTGTTTGGATTGTAGTATGTGATTCTTGTGTATGTTTGATGTGGTTGATTAGTATGATCCATGTTGGGAATATGATGATGAACATCATACATAATTCGAATCTGAGGCCCCAACTTGGTGGGATTGGTAGGGTTTAGGATGTGAAGTAGTGAGTTGCTTCACATGGCATGTAGTGCGTGATTAAACTCAATATGTGATTAGATAGTTAGGAATTACTTTTTTTGTATTGAGCTTGATGATTTTGAGATTCGTATTTTTGTATGATAAGCTTTGTAGTATCATGATCTTGCTAGAACTTAAGATTCATTATGTGATATATGTGAATGGTTTTGCATGATAATCATGGATAATGAATTATTAAACGTGATCAAAAAAGATTTCACTTAACAAGTCACCAACGGGTCAAATGAGTCAACTGAGTCAAATGGGTCAATGTTTTCAAATCATCTAAGTCAATGTGTTTGATTTAGCACTTAGGGTTTATTAAGCTATTTTGGTTACACGTACTTATGTACTCACATATTCTAAGTAACCTCTAATAGGTTGTCTTTTCAGTTATTCTTAGCTTTGCTTTTCTCATTCACTTTCCCATCAGGTGAGTTTAATGCCCCACTTTTCTATACACTCTCTTTTGCGGGAGAAAGCATACCTACTTTTACATGCGCTTAAACTATTAAAAGTTGTGTATAGTATAACGTAGTGTGATATACCATTGAAAGCCCACTTTCGGATCATTAATTAAGGAAACTAGCGGGAAATCTTAGATAGTGCTACTGGGTCTGACAAGACCCACCCATACAACTGGAGATCAAGCGGGTGAAATATTGTCCTAAACAACTAACATTATCACGACTTGGTATGTCTTGGCGGAAAGCAAATAAACGAACACAGTCAGCTTTGATCGCGAAATCACTATTGTTATTACTTATAAAATTAGATTAACTATCTATTTCAATGCACTTACTTATGTTTTACAACTGCTATTGTTATGATTACTTACAAACTTTTGAACTCACCAACCATCATGTTGACACTTTAGTATGCTTTTCTGAGGTCCTTATTAGCAGTTGCGTCTAAGAGCACTAACGAGTCAAGCATGGTTTTGAACATACTTTCATTTACGTTTGGTTTTATATATACATTTAAACAATGGTTGGGTGCGTGTTATTCGTATTTAGATTTTAATATTTTTTGTTTGAAATATTTACTAAACGTTTCTGCAACGTTTTAAACTTTTAAACTCCGAGGTTTATTCTACCATTTTCATATAGAGTCGTTAAGATTAATTAATAACTTGGATCCTGGTTTGTTCACACTTCTCGTGGTAAAACTCTGCACTTAGATTTTGAGGGTGTGATAGTCTAGGTCTACAGTTGTTACACTGTCGGATCTTATTAATGACAGTCGTTCTTAGACTATATGTAGTGGACATTATGGGGGCTACAAACATGATGACGTGGACACAAATAGGCTCCAAACACCATTACAAGATAACTAAAAGGGGCTCCAAGCTCACAGGGCTCCAAGCCCTTAACGGGCTCAAGCCCTTAACGGGCGCCAAACACAACATTTCCTATATTGTTTCATCAATAGGGTCTCAGAACACTAGTTAACCACTACACCTGATTTAAAAAGAGCTTTAGTAAATGGTTTTTATCCACGTGTTATTTAAATTACAATTTAACTAAACAACCTAAGAAAAATCAATTTTCAAATTATGATTTAAATTATCTACGTTCAATACATGATCTAACCATGATATTGTTAGTGATTCTTTGTTTGGTAAATCTGTTGAATTTTATTTAGTGCCTTTTTGCAGTCTACTATGTGGACTTGAATACTGCTCAATTTTGAACCACAAGTCTTGTCCAATTATGAGGTACCTGGGCCACCGATTGATTGAAGACTTAATTGCACAAACATATACAATATTAAGATATGGTTCGTTGAGTGATTTTTTGTAACCACCAATTGCAAATATATTTATTTTAACTTTAATGAGTCTGAATGTTAATACATATTGTAAAACAAGCCTGATAACAAAACAATATGAGAAAGATATGTAAGGAGAGGTATGTTTATATCATTGTTTGATGTATTACAATGAGATACAAGAGGTGTATGTATAGGAGTATGAAACCTAATTATTCCAGAACTCTAACAACCCTTAAAAATAATATGATATCTCTAATTCAAATTTATAAAGACGATCTACACAATTATTAATAACCACAATAAACAATATTTATAACACTCTCTTGTTTATCAAATTAATACGCTTGGACATGTTGTCTAGTTAAAAATCTTTGTAGGAAAACCCAGCGAGACAAAATCATAGCTAAGAAAAAAATAATGCAGTGCTTATTTCCTTCCCCGATACTTTTGCATCAACTATGTTGCCTCTTAAAAAGCCTTACTAAGAAAACCTAATAGGACAAAACTTTTTGAAAGATAAAAAAATGTCACCTGAATAATACCCATGTCATTTGAATATTCATCATTTAAGTGGTGAGCATTGATCTTCTATGGAGTTGATGGAAACTTCTTTAAAATGATTTGTGATTGATTCCTTAATGTGTATTTTCTAAAGCTAATCAATGATGTATGAGTATTGAAACTTTTGTTTTCTTTCTTTATAAACAAATTTCACACGATCTACAATTATGTTGTGTTACATTACGTTCATATGTAATACTAACTAAACTTGCATTTATGGGTTAGTAAATATAAACTTATATTTTTGTTCTTTAAAGTTATCAAAATATTTGAATTACTATATCTAATGTCTTTTCATTAGACATGATACAAATTAATATATATAATCGTGTGCAACTGTAGTTTTAAAAAAAATAAATCATGTATAGCTTAACAAGAAACAATAATGCATCAATTTCGATATACTATGATACTTCTAGAACAATACTTTCTTATTTATTTGATAAAAGATAAGATTGGAAAACCTTGTAATGTACTTAATAAATGACCAATTTTATTCATATTTAATGTTTCAACAATTTGCTTGATGTAATTTGATTAATGTATAAAGACACAAATGTTATTTCAGCGTATCGAGCCATTAAATTGTAATTTCGTTTCAATCTCTTGAGAAGATATAACAATATTATCAACATATAATACAATATTTAAACCTCATTTTGTTCTTCAAATAAAATCGCAAGGAATAACTACATATTATTTATTTCTTTTTTTAGATAATCACCAAGTTGATTATACAAAACCTAACTCGACTATTTTAGCCCATACTCGTCTTGTTAAGTATATATAAATCTATTTCTTGAGATATCAATATTTCCGCCATTTATATCTTTAACAAACTTTTTCAGTTTTGTCTAATTATTTATGTTCGTATAATTATCAAGAATCTTAAAACAAAAACTTTCTAATTTATCACATGATTTTTGTACCATATGTAAAGATTACGTTAAATAATTTTTCAAAATTCATGTTGCACCATTCTTGTATATAGACTCGTTGAGATCATCAAGTACAATTTTTTTTTGTGTTCATTGATGCATAAGATTTGCATTTTAAAAATATTTTCAATTATATTTTAAGGACTCGACTAATTTTGAAAACTTACAAAGAGTTTCAACTATATCCAATTCAATAACATTTACAACATAATGTATTCAGATCCAAATATATATACAACAATCATAATATTCGCGAAACATACATTGATTGACTTCACACGTATCAACTCATCCATATGACGCATATGAATTCTTTTTTGAATTACCGATATATTAGAATGTCTATGCATTGTACTTATCACATGTTCTAGCATTAACACCTTACATAGTCTTCATGTGCTTCAAATTTATATACTCTTATGAGTATTCATTAGCTTTTTTTAACATGCAAGATTTATGGAAGACCAATATGTTATGTAATTCATTACCTATATATAGCATGTTATTATGAGATTAAGAATGATGTCTAACAGTTTTATTTCAAGATGATCATTATTGCAATTATTGTAATTTTATTGGGTGAATATGACATATTATGATTGGGGTGATAAACGAACAAAACGTTCAATGAACAGTTCGTGAACCGTTCGGCTGGAAGTCCGTTTATGTTCATTCATTTAATAAACGAACGAACACAAACAAGAAAATTACGTTCGTTTAGTTAAATGAACGAACATGAACCGAGGTTGTGTTCTTTCAATTATGTTCGTGAACGTTCGATCATGTGTTCGTTACGTTCGTTTGTGTTCGTCCATTAAAAGTTATGTTTGAGATAATTATGTTTAGTACTTATTTATATTTTGTGAATATTACATAGTGTTTGTGATTTTAATTATAAAATCAATATATGATGGCTTGTATTTGTTTGTTTTAGGAATTTCATTTGTGTTTATTAATATTTGTGCGCGTTCGGTTGTCTTCATTTGCGTTCGTTTATGTTCGTGAGTAGTCCATGAACAGATTCATTTCTTTAATGAAAAAACACGAACAAGAAATCTCGTTCGATAAACGTTCGTGAACTGTTTATGAACAAGTTATTATCTTAATGAACGAACATAAACAAGGCTTCATTCGTTTATAGCCCTATATATGATGCTAAAAAGAAACCGAGTAAATAGTTCGATTATATACCATATGAATGCCATCGATTCATCTTTCTCTTTAGCAACCACATATAATTAGGTAGCATTTGATATCAAGGAATGAGATGCGAAATGAAATGAACGATTGAGGGTGAATGAAGAATAACATGTTTGGTTGTTTAAGGAAATGAAATAGATAATTATACAAGTAATCTCATTCCCTTTAATCACATCAAATCCATTCCATCCACAACCCCCCCCCCCCCCCACACACACACCTTTTTTTTCATTTCATCCAAATTTACCCCCTTACTTTTTCTTTTCTTTTCATCCTATTTTATCCTTAGCACCACCACCACAGACCACCACCACCCACCACTACCAACCACCATCACCACCACCCACCACTACCAACCACCATCACCACCACCCACCAAGATCGAGATCCACCAGCCACCACCACCGGCCACCATCACAGACCAGCGACCGATATGCACCACCTCCATTGCCTGCCACCGGAGCCATCACCACCATAACCACTTTTCCATTTTATCCTTCGTCTTTTCCTACTTAACAAACAATACAAAGTAATGATTTATTTTATTTTTAAAGGTGACCAAACAGGACAGTGATTGTTATGATTTATTTTATTCTATCGTCCATTTCATTCCTTCATCCATTCCATTCCTTCATCCATTCCATTCCTTTGTTCATTTTATTTATTCGTTCATTCCATTTCTTCGTTCATTTTATTACCTTATACCAAACAAACCCTTTAGTGTTTGTATCATCTTCACATTAAAAATGCATCCCTACATAACAACTTTAAAGGAAGAAGCATATATTGAGCAACCACTAGGGGTTTGTTCCTCACGTGGGGTCAGACAAAGGGTGCAAACTAAAGAAATCTCTGTATAGTCTTTAAGCAATCTCCCCGAGCTTGGTTTGGAAAATACGATTTTTTTTAAAAAATGGTACTTTTTAAGAGACATTAATGACAAGAGGGGAAAATCTTTACCCTTTTTGACTTTAAGGGTACCCGCCCCTGCCAGGGGCGGGTTTTTTAATCCATCCGCATGTGAGTGTGTGTGCAGTGAGTGAGTGTGTGTGCAGTGAGTGTGTGAAGTGTGGTGTCTTGTTAGAGGAGAGACCTAGCCCTTGCCAAGGGCAGGTTCTCCTGCCACACTTTTCCACCGCACATTTAACCTACCCATCACCCACAATCAATATTTAAACCAACGAAATTTTATTCTTCGTTTATTTCATACGTTTTTCAATCCATTTTCTCACTATCTTTGAATATAATTTTTTCTATAATTTCATACTTCATTAAAAAAAAGAGCTGGAGAATTACACCAGGTCCACTAAATAACGATTTGTTATTTTTAAGTGGTCAACATAGAGCTGATTATTATTTTCGAGATCCAGAAAGCGATGAAGGAATTTTACGTGTTAGACGAGGTGATAAAGCTTTTTGGGATTACATTTATGAAAAGTCTATCCCTGATAATATTATGAGATATATATGGTTGGCTGGTTTTGCGGGTGTGATCGAGTGTGGTTATCGCAAACTTGACCGTGCTCTTATCTCAGCTTTGGTGGAGAGATGGAGGCCAGAGACACACACATTTCATTTACCGGTTGGAGAAACCACAATAACACTTCAAGATGTACAAGTTTTATGGGGTTTGCCGGTTGAAGGTGATGTTGTTTCTGCACTGATTATGCTATGAGTGCATCTGAAATTATAATGAGGTTTGAGTATTTAACCGGCTGTACACTCGCTACAAGCCCTGTAAGTGGTTATAAGTTAAACCTAAGGTTTATTTTAAATGAAATAATAAAACCATTCCCTAATAATGCCACAGATTTTCAGTGCATCCAACGAGATAGATTAATTATATTTTTTATGATTGGTGCCACTTTATTTCATGATACTTATAGCAACTGGGTGCACATAAATTATTTAAGTCATATTAAAAATTTAAATAACTGTGGTAGACTTAGTTGGGGAAGTATAGTTTTAGCATCTTTGTATAGACAATTATGTAAGGCAACGAGTGTCACAAATCGAGAGGTTGGTGGGCCTTTATTCTTGTTGCAATTATGGGCATGGGAAAGATTACCTTTTATGTATCCCCGGAATACTCGATCGATTGATTTCAGATTACCATATGGTGCATGGTATGTTAAAAAAACTTATAACTTGACTATTTTTCAGTAATCTTATATTTTTCTAGTTAACCGGGTATATTTGAAAACTTTATTACAGATGGACGGGTGAACTTAGTTATGTAAACACCACTCCGCACTGTTTGAGCGCGTATCGATCTCAGCTGCATTCATTAAGCGAGGCCACGGTATTAGTATTAATCTAATATTATTTTGTATAAATTAACATTGTGAAAAAATATTAATTCATATTTTTATATCACTTTAATTGGAGGCCTTATGATAATATCATCCACCTTCTACCTGATATTTGCACAAGTGGGTATCAAAGTTAGAGAAGCGACACATACCTTATATGTTGGGAAGTTGTTGAGCCTCACATTTCAAGTAGGGTTTTAAGACAGTTTAAAATGTTTCAACCAATCCCTACAAGTGTGTTACTAACCCGGGAGCAACACACAAATTTACATTCGATTGCTCGTAAAGGTGGTAGAAATAAAAACCGGATACAACATCATAATATCTTTGTTCAAGCATGGGCGTCTCGACATAATTCAATTGTGAATGAAGCATACATTGATTCGCCAATTGCTTCTGAAGCATACATGAGGTGGTATTTAGAGCGTACTGTTGTGTATACAACAAACCCGGCTCATCAAGACACGAACCCTCATGGCTTCCAAAATGATGAACGAAGATTGAGAATGATGGTATTATTATTATTAATTTATTTGTTATAATGATTATATAATTACTATTATTATTATTATTATTATTATTATTATTATTATTATTATTATCATTATTATTATTATTATTATTATTATTATTATTATTTTAAAATGAATCTTTCATAATGTTATTTATAGATGGATGGGATGAGTCAGTTTTATCAAAGACCAGAAGATGAAACGGGGAGGAATATGACGAACCGTTATATGGAATTTGCACATGTGAATCGTATAAGTTATCTACCAACGCATGTGACACAGAATGTTGATAATACTCAACTTCCTCCTGTCACACAACGTTTACGCAAAAGGGGTAGAGGACGAGGGCGGGTTGGTCGACAAGTTGTTGATGATAATGTGGAGCAACAGAATATGACAGAACAAAGGGTTTCCACGGAACAACATTTCGACTTCCTCTTTTTAAGCCAAATGGGTAACCAAGATTTTATTTACGGTGGTACCTCAAGTACTCGGTTTCCACAATTTAGTCAAATGGGTACCCAGAATTTCGAAGAAGGGGGCCCGTCAAATCCTTATCAAAGCCCTAATACTACTTATGAACAATCATTTCACAATTCTTCCCCGCTACCTTATTACCCTCAATTTCAAGAGATGGCTCAATCAGTTGACCGGTTTTTTAATGCATCTCCTTGCTCATTCGATTTAAATGATGAAGCAACAAACGATAATGATGACACTCGTTAGATGTTATTTCTTTTATATTTTTAGTAATGTATTTTTACATTTTTAATTATGTAATTTTTTTGTACTTTTATCTATTAATTATAAAATTCCTTCATGGCTTTCTGGATCTCGCAAATTTATGTTGACCATTTAAAAATAACAAATCGTTATTTAATGGACCTGGTGTAATTCTCCAGCTCGTTTTTATTTTTGAAATGAAATATGAAATTATAGAAAAAATTATATTCAAAGATAGTGAGAAAATTGATTGAAAAACGTATGAAATGAACGAAGAATAAAATTTCGTTGGTTTAAATATTGATTGTGGGTGATGGGTAGGTTAAATGTACAGTGGAAAAGTGGGACAGGAAAACCTGCCTTAGGGCAAGGTCTCTCCCTAACAAGACACCACACTTCACACACTCGCTGCACACACACTCACTCACTACACACACACTCGGATGGATTAAAGAACCCGCACCTCGCAGGGGCGGGTACCCTTAAAGTCAAAAAGGGTAAAGATTTTCCCCTCTTGTCATTGATCTCTCTTAAAAAGTACCATTTTTTAAAAAAAAATCGGAAAATACAATACTGTCATGACATAATTTGGCTTATTGAGGAGCGCTTATGATTGCTTTGTATTTTTTGCATCATCTACATCTGGATTCATTTTACTTGTAATCAACAAGAAGATGTTTTCACAAAAGCATTACCTAGAAATCAAAATAAGTATATTTGTGGCAATCTAGGCATGTTTGATATATACACTCTAGTTTTAGGGAGAGTGAAATTTTTATAAATAAACTAGATAATCTGTCCAGTTGTTATCCTCTTGAAGATAAGGGCAAATTCCCCAACTTGCCCCAACTTAAAGATTAAAATAGTAGTTTTCCTACATGTATAAATTGAAACTCAGTGTATAGTTTCCATTGAAAAATATATAGATATCTCCCTAGTTTCTGGAGTAAAACAACAAAAGCATATAGAAACTACCAAGTCATTAAACATGTTATGTGATAATGTATCAAAGCAGATTATTGATCTAACTTTCAACTGTTACCCTCAGCTCTAAACTTTCCAAAAAAATGTCAGCATTATAAGAATCCGATACGCAGAGTAAAGAACCTTACAATTTCTCTCTTTTGAGACGAGCTTTTATGAACCAAAATGGCTGCAAATTCAGACATAGTAACCGGTAAATGTGAAACCCCTTCCAATGATTTCACCAGCACAAAACCATGCAAAGCATTCGAGCCCAAACAAAGTTGCAATACCAACTTGTTCAACGTGCAATTCTTTTCTATTTTTCCATAAATCCTTCACGTGGTTGAGTTCCTTCCAGAATGACTCGTTACGGCTAGGAAGACTGCAAAAACCATAGATGAGTTAGGGGATGCATAACTAATAATTAATTGTTTCCAGTAAACAGTCTGCTTCTAATTATTTGAATATTTAGGGGATGTTTGGCATTGCTTTCAGAATTTAGCCAGCCAAAGATGTATGGGATTTTGCTTATACGAACTGCTTATCTATATTTTACAAGTAAAACAAGATGTTTTAAATCTTGTATATTCCAAATTGCTTGTTTTTATCCTCCACGTCCAACAATCAGGTAAACTTAATAAAACAATATAAATGATCAGGTCAAACAGGTTAAAATAAAGTGTATATTGTATTATAATGTTTACAACCTCTTATATTGATTTATTCAGAAAACAAAAAATTTATATTCAGAATAACCACAATCATATTTAATATGTAAACCATCTATGAAAAATTTAATAAAAATGTTAGACAAACAATTGATACAAGAACTGCTGAAGAAGAAAGTGCAGTAGACAGTCTTTACTGATTATTCAAAATTGAGAAGAAAGGAATACATCTTTAGGAGAATACCAGCTCCATATATAGGAGCATAAAATACTAAGAAATAAGGAAAACATAATCATGCAGTAAATAGAAATAAGGACCCAAAAATAACTCATTTGACTTCCCTTTTTATTTTGACCCATAATTATTGTGATTGATTCTCAATCACCGTAATTAATTAACATTCACCCCCTTAATTCCGGTCATCATATCCGTTAGGTCTTCAACGCCCAAAAGTTCTCTCATTTCGATAAACTTAACCCTTGGTAATGCTTTGGTTAAGATGTCTGCCCTTTGCTCATCGCCACTAACATGCTCGACAATCACCAGCCCTTTTTCAACACACTCACAGAAAAAGTGGTACTTTGTGTCTATATGTTTACCCCTCCCATGAAAGACGGGATTTTTGATTAGCTGAATTGCAGACTTGTTATCCACACAAACAGTTATTGCTTCAACAATTTTTCCAGTCATTTCTTCGAGCAAACCCTTCAACCAAATCGCCTGACAAGCTGCAGTAGTCGCTGCCATGAACTCAGCTTCGCATGATCACAAAGCAACAGTGTTTTGCTTTTGGCTGCACCATGCTATCGGACCACCCCCGTAATAAAATACCACTCCAGTTGTGCTTTTTCCATCAACTCGATCACTAGCATGTGAACTGTCACCGTAACCCAGCAAGGCAGCAACCTTTCATCTCCATTTCTCTTGTATCGAATACCATAATTTATGGTACCTTTATGTATCTCAAAATCTGTTTCACAGCCTGCAAATGCGACAATCTGGGTGACTCCATGAATCTGCTAGCTACCCCAATTGCAAAATTTGTATCTGGTCTAGTGTGAGTTAGGTACCGAAGTCGCCCAATGAGCCTTCGGTATTCTGTTGCATCAACTGGTTCTGCTTCTTCCCCCTTCGTGAGTCGTAAACCTGGATCCATTGGGAATTTTGTTGGATTAGCTTCCAACATATTTGCATCCTTATGTACTTTGAATGCATAACCTGATTGCTTCAATAAAATCCCAACATTATCTTGTATCACCTCAATTCCCAAATAGTAATTTAACAAACCAAGGTCACTATCTCAAACTGCCCTTTTATTTGTTCTTTGAACCGAGCTATAATAGCCGCGTTTGAGCCGGCGTGATCAGGTCATCTACGTAGACACCGATTATCAAAGTTCCCTCTTTGTTGACCTGTTTGTAGACTGCATGTTCTCACGGACACTTGTTGAAACCAAGCTGTTGGAGGGTGGTGTCAAGCTTTGAGTTCCAGGCCCTTGGCGCTTGTTTCAAGCCGTACAAGGCCTTGCTCAGCTTATACGCATAATGTTCCTTCCCGGGTACTTCGTATCCTTCCGGTTGATGAACGTAAACTTCTTCTTTCAGGTTACTGTTCAAGAAAGCCGTCTTGATGTCAAGGTGATGAACTTCCCAATCATTCCGAGCTGATGAAGCTAGAATTAACCGGACCGTTTCCATCCTTGTTACCGGGGCAAACACTTCATCGTAATCGATGTCGTGTTTTTGCACATACCCCTTTGCTACCAACCTCGCCTTGTAGCGTGCGATTGCCCCTTTTGCATCTCTCTTGATTTTATAGACCCATTTTAAACCAATGGGTGCAGCCCCTTTGGGAGGAATTATCAACTTCCACGTTCCGTTCTGTTCAATTGACTCTGATTTTTTCTTTCATAGCTTTCTGCCAAATTTTGTCATCTTTGGCTTCTTTAAAGTTGGCAGGTTCTTCATTTAGTAACAAGAGCCTTTCAAAAGGAACTTGTTGGATCGGGAGTGTATCCATGTATACACCGTCAAGCATTGTTTTAAAAAACGCTCGAGGCGTACGCCTCGAGGCGAAACGGGCGAAAATCGAGTTTGAGGCAGCGCCTCACAGGGTATTACAGACACGTACGCCTCGGCACATGAGGCGGGTCGTGAATCGGTGAGGCGGTTCGAAAGGGGTGAGGCGTACGTGTGGGCGGGAAATTAAAATTTGTAAATTAAACCACAGAAGCATCATCACACCTAAAATAAAACCCTAATCGCACACCCCACACCCCCATCGCGACTTTCAGAGGTTCTGAGGGAACATCCGACACCCCCAACGCACCCCCAATCACACCCCCCATCGCACCAGGCATCGGCACCCGACACCCCCATCGCACCTCACATCGGCACATCGACCCCATCGCACAGCAGACACCTGGTTTTCTGATTTTCTTCTGATTTTCGCGACTTTCAAAGGTTCTACACTTCTACTTTCTGATTTTCTGATATTCTTGATGTTAGTTTTCTATATTTGATTCAAGAGTTGTTTTGTTGATTTGGGAATTAGGAATGGTTTGTGAATCAGTGAGTGATTTGTGAACAGTGAATGGTTTGTGAATAGTGAATGGTTGATGTTTGTGGTTTGTGAATGGTTTGTGAAATTGGTTGATGTTTGTGGTTTGTGAATGGTTTGTGAAATTGGTTGATGTTTGTGGTTTGTGAATGATTTGTGAATGGTTGATGTTTGTGGTTTGTGAATCATGGTTGATGTTTGTGCTTTTTATCATGTTCAAGGTTTATTATTTTAAACACTAGATTTGTGAATTGTGAATGGAGCAAAAGTAATCTGATTTGAATGTAATTAGTGTGTTATGTGTATGGGTTTAAGGTTTATATACTAAATTTATGAATTGTGTGTGAATGTAGCAAAATGGATTTGATTTGTGAATGTTTATACACTTGAGTCTCATGTTACTTTAGAATTAAATGTAATCTTGTATGAATTATGATTTTGATTTTAAAAGATTGAAGATTGTATCAGTATGCTACTTTAGAATTAGTGTGTATGGGTTTAAACTTTAAGGTTTATATACTAGATTTTGAATTGTCAAATATACACTATACTAGATTCTCATGTTGAACATTTGTTTTTTTATGTACATAGTTTTCTTACGATGGCTAGTAAAGGTGCAAGGAAAGATCCGGCTTGGAAGTACGGGGACAAATTTGAGGTACCTCCGCAAGGTGGCAAAAAGGGTTACAAGTACCTAAAGTGCAAGTTTTGTAGTAAAGTTATTAGAGGAGGAGTGAAAAGAATGAAGGAACATCTTGCTGGCACACATAAAGATGTCATGCCTTGTGCCAATGTGCCCTCTGAAGTAAAAGATGAAATAAAGCAATATTTGAAGCAGTTTCATGATGCAAAGTTTGCTGCCCAACAGAACTTTGAAGAAAATGTAGGAAGTGGGGCATATTATAGCAGTGCGGGAAGTGTTGATCCATGTGCTACCTCCAGGGGTGTTAGAGGGCCAATGGATCGGTTTGTAGGAGGTGCGAAAGATAGCGGAGAAGGATCACTCCCGACCGAAAAAATGACACCAGCGAGTGCAAAAGAGCATCGAAACAGAGTTTGTTTGGATATTGGAAGATTTTTTTTTTGAGAATGGAATACCGTTTAACGTAGCATCTAGTCCATCGTTTACTAGTATGCTACGTTCAGTTGGGAACTTTGGCCGTGGATTGAATCCCCCTACCATGCATGAGTTAAGGACTTGTATCCTTAAGGAAGAGGTTAACACGACCACTACAATGGCGGAGGACATAAAAGCTACATGGAAGACCACCGGGGTTTCTTTGTTATCAGATGGTTGGTCAGACATGAGAAATAGAAGTTTGATTAATTTTTTGGTCAACAATCAATATGGTACTGTTTTTTTGAGAACGGTTGATGCATCAGCTTGTATAAAAAATGCTGAAAAAATTTTCGAGTTGCTTGATGATGTTGTTGAAGAGATCGGTGAAGATATTGTAGTTCAAGTGGTGACCGACAATGCTAGTGCATACAAAGCTGCTGGAGTGTTGTTAATGGAGAAGAGAAAAAGCTTGTTTTGGACCCCGTGTGCCGCTCATTGCATTGATTTGATGCTTGAAGATATCGGTAATTTGATGCAACATAAAAGTGCTTTGCTTAAAGCAAAAAAGGTTAGCAATTTTATCTATAACCATCAGTGGGTGTTGAGTTTAGCCCGAAAGATTCTAAAGAAAGATCTTCTTCGACCAGCTACCACAAGATTCGCCACGGCATTTTTAACTATACAAAGTATTTATGAATCGAAAGAAGCTTTACAACAAATGTTTGTTTCAACTGAATGGGGGACATGTGCTTGGGCTAAGAAAGCTGATGGAAAAGAGGTTAAAAAAATAATCATGGATGAGAGAAGTTTTTGGCCTAGTGTGGTTTATTCCATTAAAACCACAATGCCACTTGTTGAAGTTTTGAGAATTGTTGATGGGGAGCAGACACCAGCCATGGGATTTATTTATGGAGCGATGGATAGTTGTAAAGAAAAAATAGCAAAGAACTTGGATAACAAACTCTCTTCTTATAAAGAGATATGGGACATCATTGATAAAAGATGGGAGTTCCAAATGCATCGTGATTTACATGCGGCTGCCTACTACTTAAATCCACAATATCGATGGAGTCCCAATGTTTCTGAGCATCCGGAGATTAAGCGAGGATTATATGATGTTATGGATAGACTCATTAAAGATACTAGTGTTTATTTGAAGATTGAAGATCAACTAATTGCGTATAAAGAAAAAAGAGGATTGTTTGGATATAGAGGTTCTTTGGCGACATATCAGACACGTCCACCGGGTAAATTATTTGTTGATATTTTTATTATAGTTTATATTTTATATAAATTAAATTATTCACTAATTTTTTTATAAACATATATAGTTAAATGGTGGGGCGAATATGGAGATGAGACTCCCGAACTCAAGGCTTTTGCAATAAAAGTTTTGGGTCTTACATGTTCCGCTTCGGCTTGTGAACGTAATTGGAGTACTTTTAATCAAGTCCATACAAAGAGACGAAACCGGTTGCAACCGAAAGAATGAACAACTTGGTCTACATTATGTACAATAAAAAGCTGAGGCAGAAATTCTTGAAGAAGACTACTTTAAAAGAAGAAGATGATCCGTTGATTGTTGAAGATGTGTTGTCTGATGATGAGTGGTCAGCTGACCCAATTGATGCCGATGAAGATGAAATTGGAGGTGGCGATGCAGGTGTGTACGGAGGTGGCGGAGCATGGGGGGAGGAAAGTAGCGATGCAGGTGGAAGTTCGTCATCTAGGAAAAGAAAAAGCGTTCAAATAAATTTGATTGACGAGGACGAGGATGATGATGGTGAAACGAATTGGGTAGAAGAAGATGCTTGTAAGGATGACGAGTTAGAAAGTGATGCGTTTTATGTTGTTTGAAGTTGAATTAGATTACAAACTTTTAATGTGTGCTTAATTTCGTATCTATTTTATGTTTTAGACTTTGTGATACGTTATGGGTGATGACTTTTAAATTTGATAATGAATTTGCTTAGGAATATGTTTTGTTTGATGTTTTAGTATTTTATTTTTATAAGATATATAATTTTCCTATTTATTTATTATTTCCGCCTCGGGTGTACGCCTCGTTTCGCCTCGAGGCTTACGCCTTGTGAGGCGTGGGGAAAACGCCTCGAGGCTCGTTTCCGTTCTTTTAAACCTTGCCGTCAAGGGAGCGAAATCCCTTTGTTGGTGTATCATCATAAGTTGATCTTGGAGTCAAACTTGGACCTACGGATGAGGAGCTTGAGTTTTCAAACAATCGTGGGCTGTTTTGACTGTTTATTGGGCTAGAAGAAGGATTAAAATATGGGCCAGAAACACCTGGGCCAATTGAGCCAGTCTGTGATGGGTTGCTTTGTTCTGCCATTGGGCTTGGTCCATTCGGAGCAACTGGAACAGATTGGTTAGTGTTAGGGATCCGGGGTGTGGATCGTCACACAAACACAATCAAACGGCGAGAGAAAATAATAATAAAGATGAACACGCGAGATTTAACGTGGTTCGGTCGATGTGACCTACGTCCACGGGCTGCAACCAGGATACTATTTTATTGCTTTCTGCCTCACTCGTGAGGAATTACAAGTACAATGACACAATATAAATAGAGAAAATTAGGGTTTACAACTTAATCCCTAAGAAAACCCTAATGGGCTAAAATTAAATGAAAACGGGCCAGGTCTTTAATTTAATTAATCTGCCACTGAGTTGTCTTTTAACCCGAGCCCAAGTCAAGACTCCACAAACCCAACAATCTCCCACTTGGAGGCTTGATCATCTTCAAACTGCCTTCCGATGTGAACACTTGTACCTCTTGTAATCTTCCTCGTCTTTCTGGTTGCAGCGGCCTTCTCATCAGTTAACCTGAAGGCCCGTTAAAGCTCCCCCGAGCTTCAATATATCAGTCACGGCTGTATCTGCCCCTGACCTGTTCTCCGTCCCTATCGGCTCCCACTGAAACAAACTGCCAGATCCTGGAACACCCTGAGAACAAACACTCTCCATATTCAGTAATCATCTGGAGAGATTTTATTAGATGGAATATTAGTTCTTTTAATCCACTGTCGTCTAGGAACTATGACTGCCCACTGCCACGAAATCCTTTAACTGGTTTTTCTGAACTCTTCCATGCACATTAATTCTGAATCTTCCTTGTGACTCTAGGTTTCTTACTTGCAAAGCAAACCTTCTTCTGCCCACGAGATTCTGTGAATTGAACTTTGGTATTTTTCTGAACTGGAACATCACTTCCTTTAGATGGTAAACTAACCATATACAATGAACCCATTTTCTTTCCACGAGCAATGACAAGATTCCCTTTAACAACTTTCCACTGCTTATTCCCGAACTTAACCTCATGTCCCTGTTCATCCAACTGACCGACAGAAATCAACTGTTTCTTCAAATTAGGAATCACCCTGACATCTTTCAAAGTCCATGAACCAGCTGAAGTAACTAAATCCATGTCACCCATGCCCGTAACATCAAGAACATCATTGTTCGCCAGTCTTACCTTACCAAAATCGCCTTCTTTTAGATTCTGCAATGCTTCGCTGCTGTGGGTAATGAAACGAAGCTCCAGAATCCATGACCCAGGAATCCACACTGCTCTCCACGCTACAAATTAAAGCATCATCGTCTGAGTAGTCTGCTGCAGTGTTAACTTCTTTTTTATCATTCGGACACTGATTCTTGAAGTGTCCCACCTGTTTACAGTTCCAACAAGTCACATCATTTCGAGCCCTAGACTGACTCCTTTTCCTGTTCTTGCTCCCACTACCTCTGTTATTCTTTCTTCCTCTGCCAACATTCAATAGTTCACTTGATGTTTCACCTGAATTTCTTCGTCTGGTGTCTTCGCCCATAATAATATCCCGAACCCCATTTAAAGTGAACGTGCTGGTGGAACTAGTAATTGCTGTAACAGTACCAGCCCAGCTATCAGGCAATGATGATAACAGTAGTAGAGCCTGAACCTCATCCTCGAATTTGATGCCAACTGACCCAAGTCTTGACAAAATCGAGTTCAAGTTGTTGATGTGCACTAAAATTGAACTTCCCTCTTTCATCTTTGTATTAACCAGCTCTCGAATCAAGAAAACTTTATTTGCTGCCGAAGGCTTCTCATACATATTAGCTAACGCATCCATGATACCTTTTGCTGTAGTTTCCTTCAGAATGTTGAACGCAACATCCTTTGTCAGCGACAACCTAATAACCGCCTTGGCCTTTTTATCCAAAGTTTCCCATTCAGTTGGTTTCATATTTTCTGGTTTCTCACCCAAAACAGCATCCAAGTCTTTCTGAACAAGCAAATCCTCCATTTGCATTTTCCACCAACCAAAATCGTTTCCATTAAACTTCTCAATCTGAAGTTTCCCGCTCTCAGCCATTATCCCAGACCACAGATGCTTAACAGTCGAGTCGGAACTGAGTTTTGAAATGCAGCACACAATCAACCTACCCAGTAAGTTCGATAGAAAACCCTAATTTGACAGAACAGAATGGCGACAGCAGAGTGGCGGCGGCGGCAGAACAGCGGCGGCGGCAGAAGGACGGCGGCGGGACAGCGGCGGCAGAACGGCGGCAGTGGATGCCGATTCTTGAAAACCTATATATTTGCTGCCGAAGGCTTCTCGTACATATTAGCTAACGCATCCATGATACCTTTTGTTGTAGTTTCCTTCAGAATGTTGAACGCAACATCCTTTGTCAGCGACAACCTAATAACCGCCTTGGCCTTTTTATCCAAAGTTTCCCATTCAGTTGGTTTCATATTTTCTGGTTTCTCACCCAAAACAGCATCCAAGTCTTTCTGAACAAGCAAATCCTCCATTTGCATTTTCCACCAACCAAAATCGTTTCCATTAAACTTCTCAATCTGAAGTTTCCCGCTCTCAGCCATTATCCCAGACCACAGATGCTTAACAGTCGAGTCGGAACTGAGTTTTGAAATGCAGCACACAATCAACCTACCCAGTAAGTTCAATAGAAAACCCTAATTTGACAGAACAGAATGGCGACAGCAGAGTGGCGGCGGCGGCAGAACGACGGCGGCGGGACAGCGGCGGCAGTACAGCGGCAGAACGGCGGCAGCGGATGCCGATTCTTGAAAACCTATATCGATACTTCTCTCGCGATTCGTGTTTCTTGCGTGTGTAACGAGCCGAAGCTCTGATACCACTTGTTAGGGATCCGGGGTGTAGATCGACACACAAACACAATCAAACGGCGAGAGAAAATAATAATAAAGATGAACACGCGAGATTTAACGTGGTTCGGTCGATGTGACCTACGTCCACGGGCTGCAACCAGGATACTATTTTATTGCTTTCTGCCTCACTCGTGAGGAATTACAAGTACAATGACACAATATAAATAGAGAAAATTAGGGTTTACAACTTAATCTCTAAAAAAACCCTAATGGGCTAAAACTAAATGAAAACGGGCCAGGTCTTTAATTTAATTAATCTGCCACTGAGTTGTCTTTTAACCCAAGCCCAAGTCAAGACTCCACAAACCCAACAGTTAGCCCAATCTTCGCTTTGATTGGGCGAAGGGTTACCTTGAGCTGCATCTGGTGGACTTCCATGTGTAAATCGTGCTTCGTCTTGGACCTAGAATTCAATCCGGTCTTATTTTTCTTCTGTTTCAAGATCATTAGACCAGTCCCATGGCTTCTTTTCTTCGAACCGGACATCCCGACTAACAACAGCCTTCTTGCTTTGTGGATTGTAAAGTCGATATGCTTTACTTCTTGGTTCACTTCCAAGATATACCATAGGTACACTTCGGTCATCCAGCTTTGTGAGTTTAACCGATGGTACTTTAAAGTGAGCGGTACACCCAAACACCTTTAAATGATCCAAGTTTGGTTTGTAACCTTTCCAAGCTTCATAAGGAGTCTTGCTTTGCAAAGCTTTTGTTGGTGACCGGTTCAAGATGTAAACTGCGTGCCGAACTCCTTCTCCCCACAGCCATTGAGGTAACTTCATGGCCTTTAACATAATAACATTGGTCTTGTTGTTCCGAGAATGGTTTGATTTCAGCGTTCAACCACACCGTTTTGTTGTGGCGTGTACGGTGCGGTTAAGAACCGATTTATTCCATCCTCGTTACAAAGTTGCTCTAAGTTTGTAGAAACAAACTCACCACCGCGATCAGTTCTTAAAGACTTTACTTTATACCCACTTTCCAATTCAGCAGCCTTCTTGAATTGGTTGAATGCTTCAAAAGCTTGGTCCTTTGATTTAATCATTTTCACCCACTGAACCTGCTGAAATCATCAACAAGAAGAAGGAAATACCTATTTCCTGATGGTGTGCTCGGTGTAATAGGACCGCACAGGTCAGCATGTATTAGCTCGAGTGCCTGCTTGGCACGATACATTGAATGACTGGGGAATGGTGCTCGGTGTTGTTTTCCAGCCAAGCAAGCCTCACACAGCTCTGCTTTGTGATTAATCGCTGGAATCCCACGTGCCGATCCTGTCAACCTTTTCACAGCATCAAAATTAAGATGACCGAGACGTGCATGCCAAAGCCATGCAGTTTCGTCCATCTTGGTGAGTAAGCATGCTGGTGGGATTATTTTGAGATTTATTTTGTAAAGTCGGTTTTGAGCTCTTTTTACCTTTAGCAACAGCTCACCTGTTCGTTCATACAGCCGCAAAAAGCCGTCTTTCATCACCACCTTGCAGAACACTTCATCAAGTTGTCCCAAGCTGAAAATATTATTGCACAAATCTGGTATGAAGTAGACATTTGTGATAAGTCTATTATCACCATTTTTGCATTGTAAAAGCACCGATCCCTTTCCTTTGATTTCTACTGCTGACCCGTCTCAAAACCGTACTCGACCCACGGTTCTTTCATCAAGTTCGCTGAAATAATCACGTCGTACGGTCATGTGTTTACTTGCACCATTGTCTAAGTACCACAAACCCTCATCTTTATCATCTTGGGCATACAAATTAGGGAATACCTTCTCCTCATTTAGCATAACAACCTCATGTGTGCAAAGTGCCATTAGGAGAGCGGGTTCTTCATCTTCTTGTGCTAAATTAACTTCTGCATCGGCTTTCCGAGGGGCACGACATTCTGCTGCAAAATGACCGATTCTATCACAATTGAAACATTTTTGTCCTCGCCTTTCCTGCCTAGCAGGTTTACCTTCCTGCTCTGTTTTTTTTATTAATGTTTTGATGTTGCCATCCTCCGCGTCCACGACCATTGGACCTGCCCCGACCACGACCACGTCCACGGTGATCATTTGAACCTGATGCTCGACCTCTATCTGTATGCTTTTGCCCCAACTTCTGTCTTTCTTGCCATTCAGCTTTTGTAAAGACCAGAATTGTTCTTGTTTTGTTCACAGGGTTTAACCCGCTCTTCATATGCCTTGAGTCGACCTACGGCTTCCTCAAAGGACATTTTCTCCAAATCCGAATATTGCTCGATTGAGGCAACAATTGGTAGTAGTCTTTCACGGGCAGAATTCAAAAGCTTTTTTACCTGTGTGCCTTCTTCTATTGTTGATCCAAGTGCTCGAAACTTGGAAACAATTGTGCCGATTTTGCTTGCAAAATCATCTACACTCTCATTCTCCTTCATGTTCAACAACTCAAACTCCCGATTCAAGGTTTGAATCCGGGCTTTTTGAACCCGGTCTGCTCCAAGATAGCGTACCTTGATGGCCTCCCAAACGTCCTTGGCTTCCTTGTGCTTTGCGACTTGCAACAGGATATCTTCCGGCAATGCTTGGAAGATAAAGGCTCTATCCTTTTTCCGAATCTTTACATCCACCTCCTTCTCATCCGGTGGTTCTATGGCATCCCAAATACCTTGGGCATCCATAAAAGATTCCATCTTGATCGCCCAAGATGTATAGTTCATTGCAGTGAGCACAGGACATTGATACGTTGTCGAGCCTCCTTCCCTAACCGGAATAACAATTGCATTATTTCGGTTGTTTCCGCCATTATTGTTTCCACCATTATCGCCCATGGTAGCAAACAACTGTGATCAGAAAAACTGGAGCAGGATGTTGATGAACTGGTCGAGCCTTTGTGGTTGGTTGGATCTTTGAGCAAGGCTCTGATACCAATTGTTAGACAAACAATTGATACAAGAACTGCTGAAGAAGAAAGTGCAGTAGGCACAATCTTTACTTTACGGATTATTCAAAATTGAGAAGAAAGGAATACATCTTTAGGATAATACCAGCTCTATATATAGGAGCACAAAACTCTAAGAAATAAGGAAAACATAATCATGCAGTAAATAGAAATAAGGACCCAAAAATAACTCATTTGACTTCCCTTTTTATTTTGACCCGTAATTATTGTGATTGATTCTCAATCACCGGAATTAATTAACAAAAAATGATATAAAAAAGGTGCCCGCAGGTCAACCTGATCTGGCCAGTTTCGACCCGTTAACTCCCATATAATATAAACATCTAATTCAGTTTCTCAATATTATAAAGAGACTCTAAAGTAACATGATTGTGAACTCTTGTACAACCCCTTATTACACGTTCATGTATGTTGTGGCATAAGAATATGAATGCATAAAAAAAGAGCAAAAAAGCAATGCTTGAGGGGCCAATCTAGGTTATATTTCATTGAAAATATATCAAAATGATAACATTTTCATTAGCTAAAGCAACAGTTATAGTGATTTAAAAGTCACCCAAGCCCCAAAGTGTACTCGAGCATATAGAACCTGCCAAATTCCTTTAATCAACAAAAGTATCTCATTATTTTAACAAATAGTTTTAGAGATCCTATTCAATATATTAATCATTTAAAGATACTATAAGTTGGTAGTTGAATTGACCTGGCCGAGCCAGATTAACTCATCCTAAAAGGTTCCTTTTTTACCAAAACCCATTTAATGTATTACACTACCAACCTAGTCCACCCACTTTTACCAACATTTGTTTTTCTTAACCACAAGGATTCCTCATAGGACAGTTCAAAAAGTTCGTGGCTCGCGGCTCGCTCGAAAATAGCTTGCTCAAAATCGGCTTGCTAATAAACAAGAGCGCGAGCCAAGGTAGGCTCACTCGTTAGCTGGCTCATGGGTTTGCTCGTTGGCTCGTTTAAATTAAAACCTAAATTGTAGATTATATTTATTATAAATCAAAATTATGACATATATTATTCAAATACAGCATACATATAATTATTTTCACATTTTTAATGAGAAACATAGAACAAAAATATGATTGTAGTCCTTGAAATACCAATCTTATACAATTGTTTCAACAAGTTAAGATAAACAAATATGAAAAATATTAATTTATGTTTATGTATATATACTAAGATGTATTAAAAAAATATTTGTTAGATAAATAAATAAAGCAAGCCGGCTTGGCTCGTTTATAAACAGTCAAGCCCGAGCTTACAACCCAACTCGACTCATTTACAGCCCTATTTCTTGGTCACTCCTACTTATCTTTTGAGAGTGCCCCAACGCTTGCTTTAACCACTCCTATAATTACAGTTGGTTAGGTTAACCCATCCCAACCTGTTTTAAGTTTTTAACCATTCATAAAATGATGCCCATTTTTACCAACAATGTCAATTGTCAACTTGGGATTTTGATGAAAGAAATTTCTTGATAGCCTAGTGACAGGATTATTAAGATATCATAATCATATTAGAACTTAAAAGCATAAACCAATGTTTACTAATAAAAGCTATATTAGTTTCCAAATTAAGAAATCACATTTCTCATAATAATAGCAACTAACATCCGAACTATTAAAAAACCATCTACTTTACCTGGCAAGACGAGTGTAGAACAACTGTTTCGACAACTCATTACATTTCTCAACAGTGGCCGGCTCTTGAATATATTGTTTGTTTTGCTCCAACAATTGCCTGTAATAAGTAGTTCCATGTTTGGACAAGAACTCTGATGCTAGGGTTGCCTTTGATTGCAATTGCTTTAATTTTGACGCCATTCTATCTGCAATTGACAGTTATTTGAGAATCCAAACACGAATAACAATTATTCTAATATAAACTTAACATAAAATGACTAATTATTGGATGTGGCAAATCATTATTATGAATAGGGCAACTTGGATTAAGTTTTTTATTCTACCAGGTCAAATGTGTAAAATCAAAATTTTAGTTAAAAAAACGTGTTAAACAGGTAAGATCTCACGTAATGTTTATTTCAAAATGCATTCGGGAATTGCTTTCTTTAAAGAAACTAGATTAATATCGTAACACTATAATCTTTGTGACATATTGAGAACACTGACTGTTAGATGGAAAATGTCACCAAATATCAACCAAGTTTCACAATGTTTTTGTTAGGTGAGACTCACCTTTTTGGTGACATTTTAATAACTAAAGTTTCATATGTGTTCTATTGTTTGCAGGCTGCCGAGTTATGGAAGAGGGAAAATGTCACCAAGTAGTAACTATAACCAGAATTTGGGTTTGTAAAAGTGTTTAAAGTGCCCTAAATGACACAGTTATAAAATTTGGTTACTGGTCGGTGATATTTTCTCTTATTAACCATGAATTGAAGTGCAATCATTAAATACACCAAGAAACAAGCAAATGTATAGATGAAATATGAAACCATGAGATGACTACTAAAAATCTAAACTCATACAAATATATCTAAAACGCCACAGCCAGATCCATCCTCAAGCAGTTCACTTTGTTATTTTGTAAACAAAGTTAAATTGTTATAGCAACATAAGAAGGCAGATGCATGTCCTTCCTTAGTTCCTTGAACTCAAGTGGATAAAAGTGGTGAAATCACAATTTCCAAACAAGATACGATAACAAAAGTAAAAAAGAAGGCATGTGTTCGTTTAGTGGGCACACACCCAACAAACCATGTATATCCACACCAAATGCACCAACACATACTAGCGATAAAAAAACTAAGAACTATTTGCTTTTTCCATACATCCTGCAGAAACATAAAGTTTAGATTTTTAATTCAGAACAACAATGAAACAACATTTGCAAATTGAAAACACAGATTATAAACCTTGCTGAGCGAAGTAAATACCATGTTTCAACTTCTGGTGTTTAGTGTAAGATAATCAATCATATCAACAATAACTTAGTCTTGAATTATTCTTGGGGCTAAAAGAAGGTCTAATTGTTTAAACAGATTACAAAATAAACTGAATAGTGAAGTTATATATGCTTTCTATTATGAAATTAACAAAACCCTAAAAACATCTAACACTTATCAAATTCATAATTATAACAAGACTAAATCCTTCATACACTATGTTCATAACATTCAATCTAACCAAGAACACAACTGAGATTGAAAACCCACAATTGAAAATCAGTACAAACAAAACCCTGAAAAGAAAACAAGAAGCCGCCAACAAAATCAGGAGGAGGCAATCATGCATCAAAGAGTCATGATGGTATATGAAATGATGAAAAGGCATAACACAAGAAAGAGATCTAAGCAATGTGAATGAAAAAACCCCACAAGAGACTGCAAATTCAAAAGGGGTTAGAGATAATAGCACTAATTGTCGAGATGAAGAACAACAAGAACAAGAAAATCACCTAAACTCCGGTATGATGAGAGCAAAGCCTATCGGTGGCGTTTGCTTCTCACGAAGATCGAATCTTTTACTTTCAAGCTTTGGACTTTCGGTGAGATGTGGCTCTATAGTGAGCGATTGACCATATAGATGACACACTATCACCCTGTGACGAGTATGATCGGTTCGGTTTTAGCTTAAAACCAAAATCAAAAACCGATATTTTGGTTTCTAGATTTTTAAAACCGTTCGGTTTCGGTTTTTTCGGTTTTTGGTTTTCGATTTTCACTTCGGCTTTGGTTTTTTCGGTTTTGCTTTTTGGGCTTTTAAGTTTTTTTTTCTAAAAAAATTAGTCTAAAGTATTTAATTTAAGCTAAAAGTTTTGGGTTTACATCATTTGTTAATCTTTAAACATAATCTTTATATTCTTATGAGTTAATTACATAGATAGTCCTTGTGGTTTATTCAAAATAATAGGTTTGTGTACTAAGAAAAAAAAGTAACTGGTTTAGATTTTGTGTTTTTATTTTGTAACACCTTTGGGTATTAGGACTAACGATCGTTAGTTTTTAACTGAGAACACCCTCACATGCAAAAAACGTGAGGGTATTTTTGTCATTTCATCTATTGGCGCCTATTAGATGGTCGACGGTCACCAGACACCTGATTATCAGCTTCTTCAAACATTCAATCATCCCAACGACTGACTAGGGTTTTCGATTAAGATTTCAAGCATGAAGACCCTTTTCAGGAAGGAATTTGAAGAATTCGACTATGAAGTTATATACGGTTTGTGATTTTATCAATTTAAAAACTTGAAAAAGATGAAATTTTTAAACCATGTTCTGATATTTTGTACATAATCGTTTTTATTTATTCAGGGCATTATCCAGACTACTTTTCTATGAAGATTCACCATGGGGGAGATTTTAGTATTGTGGATCACCATAGGGTTTATCTAAGGGGTAAGGTAATTTATGCTGATTTGTTGAATATGAATAAGTTTAGTGTGCATCAGCTAAATACGCTAAATACACTTGTGGATGAGTTAGGTTATAAAAGAAAAGCAGTGTACTATTGTTAGAGTGGGGTAATAGTCATGATATGAATGCAGAAGGTAATGTGAATGCAGAGGGCAATGTGAATGCAGAGGGCAATGTGAATATAGAGGGTAATGTGAATATAGAGGGTAATAGTCATGATATGAATGCAGAAGGTAATGTGAATGCAGAGTGCAATGTGAATGCAGAGGGCAATGTGAATGCAGAGGGTAATGTGGAACATGATCAGGACGTGAATGTAGATGTCAATGTGGTACATGATCAGAATGTGAATGCAGAGGGTAATGTGGAACATGATCAGGATGTGAATGTAGATGTTAATGTGGTACATGATCAGAATGTGAATGCAGAGGGTAATGTAGAACATGATCAGGATGTGAATGTAGTTGTCAATGTGGAAGAAAGTCATTGGACAGATCACCTCATATTTGATGATTTTTGGGACACTTTGGAACAAGAACATGTTCAGCATGATAATAAACAACAACAAGGAAATGAAGAGGACCCTATGGAAGAAGAACATGTTGATGAGGATGAAGATGAAAGTGTAGATGAAGCAAATAAGGTTGATGAGGATGAAGATGAAATTGTAGATGAAGCAAACAAGGCAGATGAGGTTGAAGTTGATATGAAGAATTTCAATATGAACTTTTTTGTTGAACCAGTTGAGGGTGTAGAATATAGCAACTTTGATGTAGAAGACAATTTGAGTAATGATTCATTTGGGACATCCGCATCAAAAGAAGAGGGAGGTATTGAGAAGCTCAGGAATAAGGGATTTAGAAAGCTTAGAAAAGAACAACAAGGTTGCACATTTTATGTTGGTCAACAGTTTGGGAGTAATGCAGAAGTGAAGGCCCTTATTAAAAGACATGCCATAGAAACTAGGAGAGAAATAGGATTTTATAGAAATAACCAAGACAGGGTCAAGGCAGTTTGTAATGGCCCAATTCCACATTTTGAGAAAAGCCCAGATGAAGGCCCAAGTCAAACAAAAAACACAAGGCAGAAAGGAACTCAGTCAACAGATGCAAGTGGGTCTAATAATGTTCCAGAGAGAAAAAGTCAAAAAGATGGGGGTAGACAAACCCGAGAAAAACCAAATAGATGTCCATGGGTTCTATATGTTGCCAGACTTAAAGATGAGCCGACATGGGTAGTTAAAACATACAACCCACAACATAGATGCCTTCAAAGTAGATTTGTGAAGGCATTCACTTCAGATTGGCTTTCCAAGGAGATCTTGATGGAGGTACAGTCAAACCCTAACATACCTATCAAGGCTATACAAGAATCACTGCAAAGAAAGTATGACATGGGAGTATCCAAGATGAAGGCATTTAGGGCTAAGACACAAGCTTCACAGCAGGTAATGGGTGACTACAATAATCAATACAATTTGTTAAGGAATTATCTTTTAGAATTGCAAAGAACAAACCCCAACACAACTGTTAAAGTTGATGTTGAACCAGAGCCAAACTTAGCTTCAG
This sequence comes from Flaveria sonorensis, assembly GCA_025506505.1. Taxonomy (NCBI): domain Eukaryota; kingdom Viridiplantae; phylum Streptophyta; class Magnoliopsida; order Asterales; family Asteraceae; genus Flaveria; species Flaveria sonorensis. Next base: position 49,869,465 of record CM046426.1, read on the forward strand.
TGACCAGGGTGTTTAGAAGAGTGTACATCTGTTTTGGCCCACTAAAAGAAGGTTTCAAAGCTTGTAGAAGGGAGATAATTGGTTTACATGGTGCTTTCATGAAGGGGCCATTTCCAGGTCAGTTGTTGACTGCTGTGGGCATGGATCCAAATAATGGAATCTATCCACTGGCATATGGGGTTGTTGAGGCAGAGACAAGGTAGTCTTGGACATGGTTTTTGGATAATCTTAGAGATGATTTAGAGTTAGATCATAGATGCAACTTCACATTTATTTAAGATAGACAAAAGGGAATCATCCCAGCCATTGAAGAGTTATTCCCTAATGCTGAACACAGATATTGTCTTAGACATATACATCAGAACATGAAACTTCACCGGAGGGGAAAGGCTTATAAAGACATGTTGTGGAATATAGCCTCAGTCACAACACTCCAAGAATTTGAGAACAAAATGGATGAGTTAAGATTAATGAATCCTGATGCACACAAATGGTTAAAAGAAATTGCACCTGTTCACTGGGCTAGAAGTCATTTCACAGGTTAGTTATACATTTATTTATTTGGCATTGTTTTTTATATTAAACTAACAGTTTTATATACAATATGAAACAGGTAGAGCAAAAACAGATGTCCTTCTAAACAATATGTGTGAGGTGTTAAACTCAAGATTGGTTAATGGAAGAGACAAGCCAATTATCACAGGTTAGTCATACAGTTTATTTATTTGGCATTTTTTTCTTGTATTAACCTAACAGTTTTATCACAGCCCTGTAGTTTGTGAGGGAATACTTAATGAGGAGGATAGTGAATGTATGCAAAGTCATAGAGAAGAGTGATGGATTGTTAACTCCTAATGTAACAAAAAAATTTGAGATCATCAAAAAAGAAGCTTCCAACTTAATTGTTCAGTGGAATGGGGGTCCAAAATTTCAAGTTACATCTTTCAAGGGGGAAAAATATGTTGTTGATGTGATTGAGAAGGCTTGCTCATGTAGGAGATGGGAATTAATGGGCATTCCTTGTAAGCATGCTATTGCCATAAACTGGGACATGGCTTTAAATGGGGTTGAGGTGGATATTCCTGAGAAATGGGTTGATTCTTGCTACTGGTTATGTACATGGAAAGAGGTGTACTCACATAAAATAGGACCCATCAATGGTAAAAGTATGTGGCCAAGAACAGAGTGTCCTACAAAGCTCATAGCTCCTAAGCATCATAAACTAATAGGCAGGCCAAGAAAGAGAAGGAAAAAGGATGTTATGGAGAAAGAAGATGGTATGGTCAAAGGTGGAAAGCTCAGCTGGAAATGGAAGACTGTTACTTGTGGAAAATGTGGCAAGAAGGGACACAACAAACAAACATGTGTTGGACAAGGAGAAGCATCAGGTTCTGGTCATTAATGTATGTGTGTTTTGGTTAAGCAGTTAGGTGAATGGTCATTAATGTATGTGTTTTGGTTAGATAGTTACTTTTGTATGTTTTCAGTATGGTCATTAAAGTATGTTAATTATGTATGTTAGCTTTGTACCATGTATGGTAATGGACAACCATGTATGTTTTATCCGTGAAGTATGTTAATTATATACCATCTTGATTAAGTAGATCTTACAATTCATTCCTAAACAGTTGATTCCCAAAACAGGTAACACTAGTTAGAAGGTAATTTTCATCTCATTTCATTGCAACTTAGGTAATACAATTGATTCCCAAAACAGGATAACAACATTCACAAAACACAAATGCTAATCATATCCAAAAGACCATACTTTTAACCTTCCTGATAAACTAGATTACTAGAACTACAAAACAAACAAACCCTAAAAACAGAATCCAACTAATTATCAAACACATATCCTTCCTGCGACATTCATCTTTCACCTTTACAACTTCAACTTCAAGCTTCCTTTTGGAATTCAACAGGCCAGGAATGATCTGACATGCTCGATCACACATAGGGGGTCAATCCAAACAAAGAATTTACACCTTGATCGCTGAATCAAAAAAAATTCTATGATTAACAATGAAACCGAGCAAAAATAATTTTAGGGTTTAAAAACTCACAAATTGGGGGCAAGTATAAAATCGCCGTCCTGGATTTGTGTTCGTCCATGAAGTTTGCATTGTTACTGGTCTACCACATTTACAAACCACCATTGCAGCAGAAGAAAGGTGAAGAAAGAATGCAGAAGAAACAATGAGGTCACATAGAAGAAACGTTAATATATATGGCATATTTTCAAGAAATAACAAAAATACCCTCACGTTTTTTTGCACGTGAGGGTGTTCTCAGTTAAAAACTAACGATCGTTAGTCCTAATACCCAAAGGTGTTACAAAATAACAAACACAAAACCCAAACCTGTTACTTTTTTTTGCTTAGTACCCAAACCTGTTATTTTGAATAAACCATAGGGACTATCTATGTAATTAACTCTATTTTTATAAATTACTTAACATTATAATTAATTGCAATTTATGAAATACAATAACAAAAAAATCAATAAAACACATTAATCTACCAAACAAAAAATTTAAATATTATTTTTAAAACTTAAATATTCAATCTATTCTAGATAGGATAAGTTAAATAAGTAATTTATAGGCTAGTCATGTTTAATAGTATATGAATACACCTCTAAATTTACAAGTTTGGTTTTATGGTTTCGGTTCGGGTTTTTCGGTTTCTGTTAAAAGCAAAACCGAAACCAAACTGAAAAAATCGGTTTTTAAAAAACCATCAAACCAAACGGTCGGATTCTAATTGGTTTCGGTTTTTTTGGTTCGGTTGCGGCGGTTATTTCGGTTGCGGTTCGGTTATTTCGGTTTTCTGCACACCCCTACACTCACCCTTTGCCACTTATTTGGGTGAGACAGCGGTTTATGTGATCGGCTTGAAACCTAAACATGGGCTAGCGTTAAACGGGTTGGTGAGTTGTACACGACTTTTAATCGGATCGTAAATGGTTGATGCATTTGTAACTGGGTTGTAATAAATAGGTTAAACTGGACAAATGAGGCGAAATAAGATTAGTAGATGGTTAAAGGCGTTTGAGCTTATTAGTTTGGTGTCACCTGATCAAAGGTTTAAATCCTACGATGTGTAAATTAGAAGCTAGTCTTAAAAATGTCACTTGAAAAGATGGTTAGACAAGGAGTGGCAAAAACACTTAGAGGAGTTTATTCCCATTCCATCCCTACAGAGGGTCTTATTCTAACTCGTTTAAACAACCTTGTTCTATTATTTGTATAAACTACTAGTGTGAATGTACGGTCAGCCACGTAGAGTGATATGTGATGCATTGGGTTCGGCCCTACAAAAATTATATTGAAGAGTCTCCACACAGTTTCAATGATCTCATCGGTTGCCAAAAAGTTCACACGATTCACTAAGCAATCTAATTGATGATGAATTGATTATTGAAGAGTTGAATTGAGAATGCAAACCTGCACATTAAAGATGACACCAAACAATAAGCAACGAACCCACAAAACAAGCATTCTGATTTCTGATTTTTGAACCCATGACGAACCCTATTCTTGGCCTCTGATCACTATTCTTGACCTTTTTCATCGACCCGTATTCTTAGCCTCTTTGATTGACCACAAAGCAGGCAGGTGCTGACATAGCAAACGACACAGATATGAAGGACTTGGGGTAAATATTTGATTAGGTTGCCTTTGAATTATGGTTATACTATTGTTTAGATTACTTTTTGAAAAATTTTATTTGGTTGCCACTTGCTTTAAGCTTTTGATTTACTATTTTTGTTTAAATAAAATTCATTAGGTTTGATGGTTGCTTAATTGCTTTTATTAACCTACTTTGATAGTTTTATTTACTTCTTAAGTGTTTTTGATAGATTTGAATAGGTTGCTTTAAGCATTCGATTTATTGCTTTAGGTTGCTTTAGGCGTAAAATATTTAGACAAAACAAATATGATTAGGCTGCTCTTGATTTGGTAGTTTATTATTGTCATTCCCAAACCTGAATAAAGAATGAGGGTTTTAATATATAAAAATTTTAAATAGACCCTTATTTTTTTAGTTTTGAGCCGGCCCTATGTGAATGTCACTTTTAGTAGATATTTTTAAGTACAAATTTTGAAAAACAATATTGTTTCAAACATGCAAACTAATTTTTTTTATTTGTTTTCACATATGCATACTTTATATCTACATACTGAAATGACAAATAAAATATGCAATCAACAATTTTTTAAACCACTAAAAATGACCTTCTGAACAATTACTTGTTTGCAGATTGCACACACACGATTATGCTAGTATTGCGCCGGAATTGTGCTACATGATAATGCATGCATCTCTTCGACGTCTAGAGCAAAGAGGACAAAATCTAAAGGTGCATAAGGACATTTAGTCCAATGTTATTAAGGCATCATTTGGTTAACATAATTCTCTGAAATTGAAATTGAAATTAGAAAAATTTTCATTCAAAGTCTTGTTTGGTTGATCACCAAATGAGATTAGAATTGAAAATTTTGTTACATTCTTTGGGATTTACTTTTTTTCCACTTACCCAATGAAACATTCAACAATCCAATGAAATGTTCAAAATTAAAATTTCAATTCCATTTAAAAATGTAACAACTGAACACCTTATTAGTTTTAACAAGATTTCAGTTACAGCTTCATTTCTATTTCCATTTCCAATTCCTTTACAACATATTTCACGAACCAAACGACCCCTAAGGTGTTATTGTGCTGATTTTCGCAGGTGCCAAACTTTTTTAGAAGTTGTGAGGGGCCAACCAAGTGTAGTTTTAACCTGCAACCCACATATGGGGTCTCTCTTTATATGGCTAGCATGCCAGCATTTCTCGTAGTGATAGTTTTGACTAGAGTGATCATTGCATTTGATGTTTGTGTAGGGATCTAATTTACGGTGATAGCCATGTTGATATGTTTAATATGATTTATTTTCTTTTATACAAAACTATGAAGCTATGGGTCCGAATAGCCATTTCCTATCATCAGCAAAACTCAATGAGCTCTGCAAGAGGCGTTTATGTGGTATGTGTATGCTATCTCCCCTTTTTTGGATTCATGTATAATTTCATATTTATAATTTATTATCATTTTTAATTATGAATCTTGAAAATATTTTTTGTTTGTTGTAGTGATGAACTCAGAATTCAAGTGAGATTTGTCGGTGTTGGGGAAGGGATGAAACCTTTCCATCAATCCTATTAGATATGCAAGAGTGACTTTAAATTTTAAAAAAGTTAAATATTGTTTGTTAGATGCTTAGGTACCCTTAAATACAACGAAAACAAAGTAGAGGGGGCAAAATTAAAGTTAAAATTCTTTTATGTAATTAAAACATACTTTGGACAATTATCAAGTGTCATCCTTTTTGGTTAATCCTAACTTTCAATAAACAAAAACGTTTTGGGTGGAATGTAAATATAAACTGCCCGGTTGTAGATATGTAGTGTTCTTGATTACAACCTTTTGTATGGTTGTGTAGAATCAACATACCATCTTTTAAACAACTATTGCGCATCGCGTGTCAATGAATCATGCTAGTTTAATTTATAAAATTATAATATATTTTAAAAATAGTCATTACAGAAAAAAAATAAGCTTCAATACCAATTTGGCAATTTGTCTATAAGTAGCCTAGGATTCTCAAATAAAAAAGAGTTAATTACATGATTGGTCCCTGTGAAGCCCATGTTATAATATTGACCCTAACTTCTGGAAAATTACAGGCCTGGTTCCAACCGTTTTACAAATCGTAACACCATTGGTCATTTGGAGTGGATGACCGTTAGTTTTTCCACTTAAATCAATGTGAAATGACCAAAATACCTTTTATGTTTAAAAAATAATAACTTTTAAATATATATATATATATATATATATATATATAGAGAGAGAGAGAGAGAGAGAGAGAGAGAAAGGAGGGTTCCTAAGAAAACTAAGTTTTATAAGAAAACTAAGAAAACCATTTTTTCACCTTTGATCTTGTTTAATCAATGGTCAAGATTTATAATGACAATTTTGTAATTAAAAAAAATTTATATGAATTAATTATTAGGTTTAAGGGTATTTTTGGGAGATTATAATTTTTTAACTTTAGAAACTGTCTATAATTTTAAATTCCTAATTATTCTCACACTCTCTCCTTTCTCCCTAGTCACGAATCAGTGAAAATTATAAAAATCAAACACAATTTAACACAAAAGTTACATATATGTATTACAAAGTAAATCTAAAACTAACTCGTTCTTTTTCATTCAGATCTTCAAACTTTTAAATATACCCCACGTTTACGTATATGTAAGCTGGCTTCTTTTTTTCCTGACCCATGTTGACATATATTTAATCTGCGTTACGTATATATAACCATGTTATATATATGTATACACACCTAGAAGAACTGTCAACAGAAACACAAAAAGTAGAAAAAAATGGATGAGAAAGATGTCGACTTTTTGAACACTTTAATAATCCTAATAATGCAAAGTAAATGTTATGTAATTACATATATATTTGGTGTGCTTCTTCAACCGAATAAATCATAAGTTATGTTTCTTGTATAGGTTACATATATGTAATAGTTGAGAACTTTGTAACTAGAAATCTTTTAGTTGCGTGCATGTAGCTACGAGTTGCATATGTATTAGCTACGAATATGTGTATGAGTTACATATACGTAACCGATAGTTTTACATATGTAACTCATAGTTACATATACGTAACCCGACAATATGAGAAAACAACTACTTCATCATCATCATTGATTTCTTTAGCAGACAACTTCGTATTCTATTATGTTTATACATATACATAACCTGTATACGTAATTCATCATCATCGTTCTTCAAGGTTTGATTTCTTCATCATCATCATTAATTTTTTCAAGGTTTAATTTTTCATCATCATTATGTTTCTTTTGTTCAAAGCATGAGTCATTCAACATCATCCTAAGATGGTATACAAAACCAACAATCTAAAAAAATAAGGCTGGACTCGATAATCAATAGAAAAGAATAAAGAAACTATTACCTTCTTAAATATAAGAATGCTGGAATGGATTAAAATTTCCTAAAATTTGTTATGTAGTATCAATTGAAGCAATGAATCAGGAAGAAAAGAAGATGGAAGAAATCGAATTGATGAAGAATAGTATGATCGATGATTTAGTTTGTTAAAAGTAGGTTGATTTGTTCAATCATGGAGTAAAATAAGAGATTTTATTCAACAATGATTATTTACTAAATATAAGTTATATACACAATTACTAAAACACCCTTTCAAAATAATAAATATAAATAAATAATAGAAATTTTTGATCGGCTAGAGTTGGTTTTCTTAAAACTACTTGGTTTTCTTAGGATTTCTCCCCTATATATATAATATTAAAATGGGTCCCACTCTAACTTACCCAACCCACCACCCTCTACCACCGATCACTTAAGCACCACCAGCCACCACTATACCTAATCATCACTTAACCAGTAACCACTAACACACCACCACCATCACCATCATCGAGCCCCCCGTGTATTCTTATTTTCCCCAAAACACCATCACCATGTTCGCCACCCTCCACCGTAACCACTCCTGAAACCCCTATCACCAACACACCACTATACCACTACCATCACCCTACCTTTCGAATAAAACCCCACCATCGGTTTCAAATCTGGGAAGGGGAGAGAGGGACAGAGTTGTGCATCACCATCATCGTGCGTTCTCTTATGGAGGTGGTGAAGGATGAAGGGGCGATAGTGGTCTGACCTGTTGGGTGTGTTCTCTTTTGGCGGTGGTGGAGGTGAGAGGTGGGTTTTAGTCTTTCGGATATATGCATCACCATCAGATCTGTGGAAGGTGGTGGTAGTTGTGAAGGTTTCAGATGTGGTGATGGTCGAGAGTTATGAAGGTGGCAATGGTACGATGGAGATGGTTGTGCTTTTGCATTTCTTTGAAGAAGAAGTGCAGATGATATAAAGAAGAAGAGGGAGTGGGGTGAGTTGGGGTGGGGTGGGACTCTTTTTTGTATTGGTTATTAAAAGGTTATTATTTTTTAAACATAAAGGGTATTTTGGTCACTTCACACTGACTTAACCGGAAAACTAACGACCATCCACTCCAAATACCAATGGTCTTATGGTTTGTGAGACAGTTGGAACGAAACCTATAATTTCCCAAAAGTTGTAACTAATATTGTAATATGAGTATACCATATGGACCAATCATGTAATTAACTTAATAAAAAAATCATTTTATCTAAAAAGGTTAAAAGGGAGGGTATTTTAGTCAAAATTAATTTTGATAATTGTGTTGTTTTGTGTTTGTACTACTTAAAAGATGTTTGCTTGTTTGTTATTCGTTTGCCTACTTTTTCTTTATTTTTGAATAAACAATAATTATATGTGTGTAAAAAAAAGAGGAATCAAAACCATCTTCGATAAACTATGTTGTTTTGTTATTTATACCACAAAATATTGTGCTAGATTGTCGGTTTGTTTTTGTTGTTTATACAACTTAAAAGATGATGTGTTGGTTTACTTTGTATTATGTTCTAGTTTGTTGTTTGTTGGTGCATGTTTTGTTTTAGGTAACATAAACAATTAATGGTAAAACAACACATCATGCGATGTTTTATAAGTAAATGTGTTGCTTATGATAAAACTAAATACATATGTTGTCTTATTGGTAAAACGACACAAAATCTATTGCTTTATAGGTAAAGTAACATAGAAGTAAATACATTCGGTGTTGTTTTATCAGCAAAACAACACATTCTATGGTATTTTACGGTAAAACAACATATAAAACGATTAAACAGCATAATGTCATACAATGTTGTTTTAAAAAGTATATATATAACAATACTATACTTAAATTTCAAAGAAAATAATGTTTTATTTTATGAAGTAATTTTTTAATAATATGATATTATACAAAAAGGTCATGAATGCTTGAAAGAAGCCAAAAAATTTGAAAAAGATCTAACAAAAATGATTATTTCAAATATACACATCCATTCTTTTTTTTACTTCACTTGAATCTTAGTCATTAATTAGTATTTAATAAAATTAATGGTCTATAATTGTTTCTTAACCTTTTAGACAAAATGAATTTAATATGTAATATGTTTAAATTATAATCTTTAAAAGTATCAAACTTATTATTTCTACAGTAACATTGAAAGAAAAAACATCAGGTTTTACTTGAACCAAAATGTAATGAGCTAGAAACCATTGTAATTATATGTATAATATATCAAAAAAACTTGTAGCAAATAATATCACAGTGTATACCAAATATTCAAATGTATTATTTTTTAAGTGGTCGAGGTAATTTTTTTATGATGAATAAAATGTCTAGGTTAAGCAGTTTAAAAACACCATACATATTTGGTAAAAACCTATAATTTTTTAAAAGCACATAACCTTATCATTAGGATGCCTTTATTAAGTTTTAATAAGCGCGGATATTATAAAAAAAACAATATATTTTTAGTTTTTTCTTACAAAAGTCATTGAAGAGTTCTTTACACATTGAAAACGATGTAATTTTGATTGGCTCTCAGAAGGCACTCAATAATTTTTGCACATTAAAAACCAATATATTTTCTTTATTTTCACATTAAAATCATTTAACAATTATTTACAATTAAAGTGACTTTACTTGTTAAATTCGATCAAAATTGTGAAAAAACTGTTAAAAACAACTTTTGCACTAATTGTTTTGTTTGTTACATTACATCTTTTTTCCCTACGCGGCTCGTTTAACTTATGGGACCCCGAGTTCGTATCGTTTAGCTTTTGGAAGCTTGAGCTTCACTCCTTTCGACCTCTATTTCCAAAGCTCTAGCCCGAAATAGTTTTAGAAATAGAGTTCGCAATGAGCCGAGCCCGAGGTCCCGTAAGTTGAACAAACCAAGCTTGAGCAACCATAAATTTAACGAGCCATGTAAGGAAAAAATTGCATGTAAACAAAAAAAAAACGTTACGAAAGTTGTTTGTCTAGAAAAAAAACTAAAAGTGTGCTAGTTTCTAAAGGTATTTACTTTTTTAACAATTAAAAAAAACAAAATAAAATAAAAAGAGAGAACCATTAAATCATTTATATAGGGGAAAAGAAGGAATGAGAGGAATAATCGGTAGACATATTACAGGTAGAAGATAGTTTTAAATTTTCATAGACAAAAATAATAATAATAAAGACCTTATTTATTATTATAACCATGTTTTTCAATAACAAATATTTAATCATTTCAATTTTTAATCGTATTTGTGCCATGACATCTCTCATGTATATTTGTATCAAGACCTTAATTGGTGTTGTAAAGCTCCTCACAGGTGCTTGTAATCCTTTCCAATAAATAGTGTTCGAAATCCCACTATATCTAGAGGGTTCTTGCTTGATTGTTTCAATCTACTTTTGAATTTTATCACCTGTTATACTCTATAATGGATTTTAGCTTTCCAACCCCATTTAAGGAAGTTTTTAAGTGGTCTGGCCATCTTCCCATAATCCTTAAAAGACCTTATGTAGCACCCTGCATGCCAATTGGCCTAAATAATCAACCTGATCATATCCGTTACAAAATTGAGTACAAGAACACGTAATTCAACAATACCAAGAAACGAAAAAGATGAAACTTTAAAAATTCAAGAAAGAACTTTATTTTCAAATGATTATAGTAATGGTGATTATAATTATAAGTCATTCTAAGTTGTTACACAAGATCCCTATTTATAGCGCTAAATGACCAACTAACTATAACGGTCAAATTACACACTCAACATATAATTGAGAATTTACACTTAGGACCCTAGACTAATACTTCCGAAGCAAAACACTATTCTATAGAAAACTTCCAATACTTCCGAAGCAAACATAACCTTCGGAAAATTTTAACTAAGCTTTGGAAGAATCAGATTAAGCTTCGGAAGAAACAGATTAAGCTTCGGAAGATATACTAACTTCGGAAGAAACACTTGTTTTGCTTTTATATCTCACAATCTCCACCTTAAAACCAAAACAAGATTTTAACCAACACCTAATGCATCCAAGCAAAATTGAAACTTGACACCGGGTAGAGACTTAGTAAACATATCCGCTGGATTCTTCAAAGTAGACACACTCTCCACTTTCACCTTCCCAGCATTCACCACATCCCTTATGAAGTGCAACTTCACATTGATGTGCTTTGTCCTCTCATGAAACATGCTATTCTTTGACAACTGAACTGGACCCTGGTTACTGAGTCTGCAATATCAATTCCTAATTCAAAAACAAAACCATGTAGCCACATAGCTTCCTTGACTGCCTCAGTCAAAGCTATATACTCAGCTTCCGTGGTAGACAATGCCACTACATGCTGTAACTAGGCTTTCCAACTAACCAAGTTACCCAGCACTTGAAATACATACCCTGTAATAGATCTCCCTCTATCCAGATCCTTGGCAAAATCTGAATCAACATAACCAACAATCTGCTTACTCTCTACATGTCCATGATTGCCCAATACCAAACCATAATGTTTAGTACCCCTGAGATACCTCAAGATCCATTTCACAACAGATCAATGAGCTTTACCTGGATTAGACAAGTACCTACCGATCAAACTCACAACATAGCCAATATCCGGTCTTGTACACACCATCAAGTACATCAAGCTCCCAACTACATTGGCATAAGGTACTTTCATCATATAATCAACCTCTTCATCAGTCTTAGGAGAATCAGAGCTTGATAATTTGAAATGAGCAGCAATAGGAAGAGCTACTGGCTTCCCCTCATCCATTATGTAGTAATTTAGCACCTTCTCCAAGAGCTTTGAGACAGTTTCAACACCCTGTGTTCCCTATCTCTCTTGATTTCCATGCCTAAAATCTTCTTTGCTTCACCCAGATCTTTTATCTTAAACTCAGACATCAACATCTTCTTAGTAGCTTCAACTCCTTCCAAGTCTTGACAAGCCACCAACATGTCATCAACATACAGCAACAAATACATAAATTTGTCCAAGCTGTAATCCTTGAAATAAACACAACTATCATAGCTGCTTTGATTAAAACCATGAGTCACCATATGTTCATCAAACCTTTTATAACACTATCTAGGAGATTGCTTCAGCCCATACAAGGACTTCTTAAGGAGACACACCTTATCTTCCTGCCCCTCAACCTCAAACCCCTCTGGCTGCTTCATATAGATTGTTTCATCTAACTTCCTATGTAGAAATGTTGTTTTAACATCCAACTTATGCAACTCCTGATCCATAGAAGCAGTCAATGAAAGCATAACCCTTATAGATGAATGTTTCACCATAGGTGAAAATATTTCATTATAATCCACCCCTAGCTTCTGTGTAAACCCCTTAGCTACTAATTTAGCCTTGTACCTAGGAGGTTCACCCTCAGAAATCCCATCTTTCAGTTTGAACAGCCACTTACATGACACTGACTTATGACCCTTAGGTTTATCAACCAACTCCCATGTGCCATTCTTATACAGAGATTCCATCTCTTCCTCCATGGCCTTACACCATTTTGAGCCTTCTTTCACAGAAATTGCCTCAGAGTATGACAGAGGTTCAAAGATACTTTCTTCTTCAGCAATTACAAAGTCCATTACAGACAAATCAGTTCCCTCTCTATATCTGAGTGGAGGTACCACTTGTCTTCTCTGCTTGTCCCTAGCTAATTGATAATCAGCCAAACCATCCCCTTGGCTATCACTGGTAAGTTGATCAACACCTTTATCACTCACACCCGGCTGCTCCACCTCAATCAGAACCCCACTCTGCTCTCCAACTTCTGAACCCCTTTTTCCCTCAATGTCTTTATACAAAACATCTTCTTGGAAAACCACATCTCTACTTACTATCACCCTGGGTCTACCACAATCTAGCCTCCATAATCTATACCCTTTCACTCCATCAGGCTATCCTAGAAATACACATTTGCAAGCCCTGGGTTCTAATTTTCCTTGACTAACATGAACATAAGCTAATGATCCAAACACTCTAAGGATACCATAGTCATGTTTTCTACCTGACCATGCCTCTATAGGTGTCTTCATGTCTAATGTAGCTGATAAAGATCTATTGACTAGATAAGCTGTAGTGGTCACAGCTTCAGCCCAGAACTGCTTGGGCAAACCAGAACTGGACAACATACACCTTACCTTTTCAAGTAATGTTCTGTTAATCCTTTCAACCAAACTATTCTGCTGTGGATGACCAGGTATAGTTCTGTGTCTAGCAACACCTTGAGCTTTACAATACTGATTAAACTCATGGTTACAAAACTCCAGCCCATTATCAGTTCTTAGCTTCTTGACTTTTCTTTCATTTTGAGTTTCCACAAGGACTTTCCATTCCTTGAACTTACTGAAAGCATCACTCTTATTCTTTAAGATGATCACCGAAACTCTCCTTGAAAAATCATCTATCAAAGTCATAAAGTACCTAGCACCACCCAGAGAATCAACCTTAGCAGGTCCCTATAAATCAGAGTGAATGTAGTCTAAAATCCCACTTGTGACATGCTTAGCTCTTATGAATTTGACCCTCTTGTGTTTCCCATAAATACAAGTTTCATAAAACCCAAAATCACAATTCTTCAGCTCAGTCACAACCTGTTGCTTCTGCAACTCTACCAGTCCTTGCAGACTTATATGACCAAGCCTCTGATGCCACAACATGGTCTTAGAACTACTATCACTAGAGGCAGTTACCATATAGGACTCTACTACACCAGCACCATCTAGTAAATAGATATTATTATCCTTTCTATTACCATATAGTACCACCATTGATCCCTTAATCACCCTAGCCTTAGCATCCCTAAGGCTAACATGGTAACTAGATTTCTCTAACAACCCTAATAACAACAAGCTTCTTTTCAGACTAGGAATGTACCTTACATTATGAAGATCTATTTCCATTCCATTCTTCATCTTTAGAGTCACTGTACCATGACCCACAATCTTGCAAGGTCTATCATCTCCTAACATTACAAATCTGAGATCTTTAGACTTTAAATCTTTAAAGAACTCCTTAACAGGTGTCATATGGTATGAACAACCTGTTGGGTTCAACAATGGAATAAACTGAAGCTTACCAAATCATAATCACAGCCAACAGAAGATCTCATTGTACAAGTTCAGAGACCAAGGTGATCACAACAAAAACAACAATACAAGACAATTCAACATGACAAAGTCAACATCAAGACAATTAGAAAGTCAAAATTAGGTCATGTTGTAATAATAATATAAATAGACCCACTAGTGCATTTTTGCAAGTGTGGTTCTTTTGTGTGTGTTTCTCATGGTGTAAATCACCACCCAAGGAGAAATCCTTTTCTTTGGGTGGGTTTGATTTCATCAGCCATCTATGATTCTCATTGTAACTTGTTTATCAACATCAATGAAATCATAACATTATTATTATCCATCTCTTTGTTCTTTGATTCACACACATACACCCATCTTAATTTTGATTTCTAGATCTGAACGTGATGAATCCTAAGATCCAAGCTCAATGAATCTGAAATATTGATTTAGCAAAATGGTATCAGAGCTGTTGGTTGCTGGATTTATCTAGTTTTCAGATCTGATTTCATCTTTAATGATGTCAAGAACAATGAAGAAAAGAAGAAAAATGAAGAACAAAGTCCCTGTTCATCAAAAACCTATCTGTTCATACCCAAAATCAGAAGAAAAACCAACAAATCTGTTCAACTATGGTACGATTTGAAGAATCGTGAACATGTTCATGATTATTCCTTCAAAATTCGATGCAATTGAACAAGATTATCATCAAAAATGAAGAAAACCCATCTGCTCATCTCAAAATCAAGAAGAGAAATCATCAGATCTGTTCTAATATGGTACGATTTGAAGAAATATAATCATTCCCTGGATTATTCCTTCAAAATTCGATGCAATTGAACATGATTATCAATAAAAACGAAGAAAAGATGAAGAAATAAAAGCTACTGCTGATTTCTCGACCTGCACTGCAGTGAGAAATCGAATTTTGTTTTCGTCTCAAAACAAATGCGGATGAACAAAAACAAATACGAATGAAGCTTGATCAAATGCGGATGTGTGTGACAACAAATGCGGATGTGTTATACATAAATGCGGATGACTTGTCACCAAATGCGGATGAGTTGTCAACAAATGCGGATGCCTTGTCACCAAATGCGGTTGACTTGTAAGCAAATGCGGGTACTTTAAGCCCAAATGCGGATGCATTGAAACAAATGCGGATGTTGGTTAACAAATGCTGATGTTGAACATACTAATGCGGATGTTTAACATGCCAATGCGGATGAGGAAGCACAAGACCGCGCTACACGATATGGACATAACCTGGGCTACGAGCCTCCGTTTCCGACGTGCTACCAGTCAAAACGACCGTGGAAACGAGGGCTACGTCATGGTAACCAGACAAAGGCGGGTTATCTGGTTATTTTTCCAAAATAAGGCCTCTAAATGGGTTTTTGGGACACTTTTGTGTTTTTGAGCTTTGATTTCATTCCGTGCACAACATCAACATCAACAACAACATCATCAACAACATCATCATCAACAAAAACATCATCAACAACAACAATATCGATGAACAGATGACTACAACAAACAAGAAAACAAGAAACATGATGAATACGAATGATTGCAACCAACAGGCACATCTATTTTCACATTCAACAGAAATGAAGAAATCAACCTTGGTCACAAAATCACTGATCCAATAAAGGATTTGTACAACTATTAGAAACTCTTTCTGAAGTACTTGAAACCATCCATTATCAAGTTAATTCAGAGATTCAAAGAGTTGAAGTGTCTTCAAGACTGACTTTTGTTCCTGATGCTGTTTATTGAAGTTCAAAGCCTCATCATATGCCTAATACATTCTAATCCTTTGAGTGTCATATGAACAAACAGTAATCCAAAAGTGATACACCTCATATCCAATACGTTAAGTATTCTCAAAGAGATTCTATCCTTTATCAGAAATACATTAGGAAAAGCTTAATCTGAGGGGGAGAACTACAGTGAACTGTGTCAGAACATCAGTTGATCAAGAAGACATGTGACAAAGAAGATCTTCAAATCAAAGTTTGGCAAGCATCAGTTTAGGGGGAGTATTGTTGGGTTCAACAATGGAATAAACTGAAGCTTACCAAATCATAATCACAGCCAACAGAAGATCTCATTGTACAAGTTCAGAGACCTAGGTGATCACAACAAAAACAACAATACAAGACAATTCAACATGACAAAGTCAACATCAAGACAATTAGAAAGTCAAAATTAGGTCATGTTGTAATAATAATATAAATAGACCCACTAGTGTATTTTTGCAAGTGTGGTTCTTTTGTGTGTGTTTCTCATGGTGTAAATCACCACCCAAGGAGAAATCCTCTCCTTTGGGTGGGTTTGATTTCATCAGCCATCTATGATTCTCATTGTAACTTGTTTATCAACATCAATGAAATCATAACATTATCTTTGATTCACACACATACACCCATCTTAATTTTGATTTCTAGATCTAAACGTGATGAATCCTAAGATCCAAGCTTAATGAATCTAAAATATTGATTTAGCACAACCTGAATCCATCACCCATTCATCCTTGTTCCTACTGTTTGTAACAGCTAACACATCTACACTCTTATATCCATCAGAGATATCATCTTGTGCATTGTGACTAGAATGAGATATTGACCCACTTGATTCACCCTTCTTTTTCTTCCAATCGGGACAATCTTTCTTGAAGTGCTTCTCTAACCCACACATATAACACCTTCTCTTAGACTTGGATCTTGACTTTGAGATGCTTCTTGGCTTGAAGTTTCTTTGTTCGGATCTTCCCTTGACTACCAGGCCCTCTCCACCATCATCTTTATAATCAGTTTTCTTTTTCAGTTCCTTTAAATTGAGAGCTGCCAGCACTTCCTCCATTGTAAGGGTATCCCTACCATACATTAAAGTATCCATAAAGTGCTCATAAGACGCTGAGAGAGAGGTCAAGAATATGATCGCTTGGTCTTCATCATCCAACTCAACTTCTATGTTTTCAAGATATAACACTAACTTGTTGAATTCGTTAGTGTGATCTTCAAATGACTTTCCAAGCGCCATTTGGAAGGTGTACTGATGCTTCTTGAGATATAACCTATTCGCAAGAGACTTCGTCATGTACAAACTTTCCAATTTTGACCAGACCCCTGCCGCTGTCATCTCTTTCGATACTTCTCTGAGTACCTGATCACCCAAGTTCAAGATAATAGAACTGTGTGCCTGTTCAATCATCTCCTTCTTCTCTTTGTCCGACATTGTGTTTAGCAACTTGGATTCTCCAGCCAAGGCATCCACCACTCGTTGATGAACGAGCAATGCCTTCATCTTCAGTCGTCATAACCCAAAATCATTCTTCCCGTCGAATTTCTCAATCTCAAACTTTGTTGACACCATCGTTACCGTCGAACGATCTTTGATTGAATCTTCTTCCTCAATTGAGCCTCAAACCAGGCTCTGATACCAATTGTTACAAAATTGAGTACAAGAACACGTAATTCAACAACACCAAGGAATGAAGAAGAAGAAACTTCAAGAATTCAAGAAAGAACTTTATTCTCAATTGATTATAGTAATGGTGATTATGATTTTAAGTCATTCTAAGTTGTTACACAGGATCCCTATTTATAACGCTAATTGACCAACTAACTATAACGTCCAAATTACACACTCAACATATAATTGAGAATTTACACTTAGGACCCTAGACTAATACTTTCTAAGCAAGCAAAACACTATTCTTCAAAACACTTCCAATACTTCCGAAGCAAACATAACCTTCGGAAGATTCTGACTAAGCTTCGGAAGAATCAGATTAAGCTTCGGAAGAAACAGATTAAGCTTCGGAAGATATACTAACTTCGGAAGAAACACTTGTTTTGCTTTTATATCTCATAATATCACTGGCAAATGTACATGTTAATTGACATCTTTGTAAATAGGAAATGACTTATTAGGGTCTCCAATACTACTTCCAAATGCTTCAACTGTTTTAAATCAGTGTCTTCAACAACATCCAATGCAAACTTCTTAGGGTATTTTTGAGCGTTGGAGAGGGCAAAAGGCAGCATCGTACGTGACTCCAAAAGACTATTTTACCAATATCTACCTCCACTGTTACAGCCCCATTTTCATTAAACGTACACTTGTGATTCTTCTAGCAAAACATGACAAATTTTGCATAAATTTCTTATTATTGGACACAAACTCACTTTGTCCATTTATAAACCCATTTTCTGTTTTTGAAACATTTTGTTTTGATTTTTGTATGTTGTTGAAATCCATTCTATTTGAATCTTTTTTCACCTTTTTTTCTTTAGATTTCTAATATCGTTTTATATGTTTAGGATATTTAAGCAAGGAACATATATTATATTCTTCAATCTATGTGTAATGCAATGGAGTTTTATGTGTTTTGAAATCTTTAATTCCAGGAACATATCATTCGGACTGGCTGCGGTTCTGTGTTTGTTACTGTGTATGGAGACCAAGAAAAGCCACGATTGATTACTTGTCCTGATTTAGCTTTAAACAGTAAACGACTATACATCTGATCTTTTGACATAATGCTTTTTTTTAATAAGTTAATGCAAACGCATGAAATAGAAATGATATTTGCATTTTTTTACTAATTTCTGCAACCAACTAGGGATCAAATACAAACCAACTTACAATGTATTGCTGATTTTAGCAACCAAGATACATTTTTTACTGTTTGTTGCAACAAAATGACTTACTGAACATCAAAATGATTTTTTGGAAATTGCTCACGTGGCATCTTATTTGTGATTTTGGTATATATGTTTATGTCACATGGCATCTGCTTTGGCATTTGACTATTATTTTAAAATATATTTTAGATAAATAGTTTTGATTTTTTTGCATACGTAATGTGGCTACTGACATGATATCAACAAGTGCGGCATTAGTAATCTTAAGGATAATCAGGTAAAATGAGTTTGGTTTTTAAAATCCATAATAATTCATAAGTTGGTTTCTACTTCCCCCACAATTTAGAGTTGGCTGCTAAAATCAGGAAAAAATTATGAAATTCATTAAATTTCATGAACTTTGCCCTTAAATTTATGTTGCATAGTAGTTATCTTCTTTTTTTTAATTTTAATATTTTTGGAAATGGTTGGCAGACATGTCATGTTTCCAAGGACTCTTTGTTTCTCCTGGATCAGCTTCCTTGTCACTCCACAACTTCTGCATTTATCACATTAATCCACCTGATCATGAGGTCGGTTTTCTAAACTTTTTGTTCAAGACTATGAAGCACCAGTGCTTAGGGAGTGTTTGGATATGCAATTATAATATGATTATGTGATATTAAGCAACCGAAATTTGACAATCATCTGTAATTTTCTGATTATTTATCAAAATAGCAAATAAAATGTTGAAAAATGATTTGTTTTTGAGAAAAGTATACATAGTTGTGAAATGGAAATACAAGTCTTTCAGATTAAGAAACAAGGGTGAATTATGGGTGTTTGGTTTGAGGGTCGTTGTTTGATAATTTTTGAGTATGTTTGGTATAACTCCTTTAAACTGCCATATCCACATAAGTTTTAGATGATGCTTATTTAAATTTTAATTTTATATTTTCTTATCGAACTTACACACAAGTTATTTCAGATAGGAGCTGCATCAATTGATATAGATGATCCTGTGGCTTCTATCGAGGATCTTTGTGATCAAATTCTTGTGGTCCTCAATTATTTTAGGTAACTAAAATCTTTAAATCCTGGTTAATTGTAGTTACTAATTTAAGCAGTTTGGTTTTGGCTTAAGTCACAAGTTTAAATCACTTAACAAAGTGTGTATCTTTAAAAACAAAATGAAAAATCTACTTCTGGCAATTATAGAACAAGCTTTGAGTTATTTTTCATTATTGTGATTAAAAATCAGATTTTTTATTATATAAAACTGACTTAGTACAAGATTATTAGTTTAAAACAAGTTAACTTGTTGTGGTCTGTATATTGAGTTTTGCAGGCTCGGTTCAGTGATGTGTATGGGAGCAATGGCAGGCGTGATGTAGCGCACGGAATGAAATCGAAGCCAAACACGTTGATTCTGCGAATGCCCGTGATGATCTTCAACCCAAACCCCCAAATTCGACCCCAAGAGTCACGAATTCGAAAAGACAAGATTTCAATTATCCAATAGTTCAACTGCCCTTTCAGATTACATCCAGAAACTTAAATAGCAAAAAAAAAGTTCGAACGGGCGTAAAACAAACAACCACGACCCAAACAAAAGCCCAAAACAAAACCGAAAACTAGAGAAAAACATAAAAGTGGCCCGAAAACCCATTTAGAGGCCTTATTTTGGAAAAATAACGGGCTAACCCGCCTACGGCTGCCCTTTCAGTTTCCACGGTCGTTTCGACCGGTAGAACGTCAGAAACGGAGACTCATAGCCCAAGTTATGCCGGTTTTCGTGCAGCACGGTCTTGAGCCTCTAAAAACAATAAAGCCCGGTCCTCAACACTTGGGCCCGCATCAAGGCGCCTATATCCTTGCACTATATTCAGTATTATTTTTAAATAAATGTTACGCGTTTTGACACATCATGTGACCTAGTCATTTTGGAACCTCTAGTCAACATGTATCATGTTTAAATTGTACCGATTTTCTTCATCATGCTTGACCAATAACATTTTCTTTTTCCAGATTAAGTATAGGGAAAGAGTTACTGGTTTGATATTTATTTCTCCTCTATGCAGAGAACCTTCTTGGAATGAATGGTTGTACAATAAGCTTAATATTATTTTTCTTTCTTGAAATGGTTTTTTAGATATATGAGTATTTTATATGAATGGGTCAAATTGGGCTATATTTGATCTATAATCGGTCAAATGGGTCTGAAGCCTGAAGTAATTCAAGTAATATATATCAAAGAACTCTCGTGAAAGTGATAATCTTATTGAATGCGATGACTGCCTTTAAATAGGCTTACAAATACGATGAAAGAGACTATAACTGACTCAACAAAATAAGCAGAAAATCGGAACAAACTCATATGACTTATTCTACTAACTAACAGCTAATATGACCTTAACAACTATTCCCACGTGCACATGACTTCCTCCACTTATGCATACAGCTCATGCATCAATATCCTCCCCTAAACTAAGCTTGTGTCAGCTTAGTTTACTTCAAGTACACCCATCTCTGCTCGTAGTTTCTTGTAATCTTCTAACTTCATAGGCTTTGTCTTAATGTCTGCAACTTGCTCCTTAGTGTCACAATGCATCAGCTTCACCACCTCTTCATTAACCAATTCTCTTATGTAATGATAACATACATCTATATGCTTGGTCCTCCTGTGCATAACAGGATTCTCAGATAGTTTGATAGTAGATGTGTTGTCACACATTATCACCACAGCTCTATCTTGTTTCTCACCCAGTTCTTCTAGTAGACCAATTAACCACCAGCAATGACATGCATAATTTGTAGCTACTACATATTCAGCTTCAGTTGAAGAGAGTGTCACAATTTCTTATTTCCTTGAGCTCCAACTAATTGTTGTTCCCCCATACATATATACATATCCAGAAGTACTCTTTCTATCTCCAACATCTCTTGCATAGTCACTATCAGTGAACACTTTGAGTTTCTCAACTGTGTTACTTAAATAGATGAGCCCATATGATGCAATACCCTTCAAATACTTTAGCACTCTCTTTGCAGCCTCCCATTGATCCTTCTTCGGCCGAGACATAATTCTAGACAAAAGACATACCACACAAGACAAGTCTGGTCTAGTCACGGTGATGTACATAAGACTACCAATCAATTTCTTATAACTTGTAGGATTATAATCCTCCCCTACTTCTTGACCAGTTAACACAGTTCCCTGCACAATGGGATTCTCAACTGGTTGACACCCTTCCATCTTAAATCTTTCAATCAACTCCTTAGCATACTTTCTCTGGGTCATGAGAATTCCTGCTTCAGACTGCTTCACCTCAATTCCCAAAAAATACCTCATCATTCCTAAATCAATCATCTCAAACTCTTTCTTCATGGATTCCTTAAATTGGTTGCATATAATGACACTTGATCCAGTGTAGATCAAGTCATCAACATACAAACTCACCACTAGAACATTTCCCAACACCTTTTTGATGAATAGGGTATGATCATGCTTACTCTGCTTGAATCCTTCCCTCTTGAAGTATCTTTCAATCTGGTTGAACCATGCTTTTGGGGCTTGCTTCAATCCATATAAGGCCCTCTTCAACCTCTAAACTTTATCCTCATGTCCAGGTTTAACAAATCCAAGGGGCTACTCAATATATACTGTTTCTTTCAGTTCCCCATTTAGGAATGCACTTTTAACATCTAGCTAAAACACTTTCCACTTTCTTTGAGCTGAGATGGCAAGAACCTTCCTTATTGTGTCCTATCTGGCAACTGGAGCGAATACCTTCTCATAGTCTACTCCCTTTTGTTGAGCACAGCCCTTCACTACCAATCTGGCCTTATATTTGTCTACTTTCTGTAACTTCCAGTTTTGTGGATGAAAATAATGTATTTGAAATCTATATTTTTAAATATTATTAAACGAGTAAGTAACGGGTAAACTCGTGAGTTGGTAAATGAGATGTATGAATGAGTGTTAAATATTGTTAAATACCGAATAATAATAATAATAATAATAATAATAATAATAATAATAATAATAATAATAATAATAATAATAATAATATAATAGTAATAATAATAATAATAATAATAATAATAATAATAATAATAATAATAATAATAATAATAATAATAATAATAATAATAAATGCATAGGTGCATGGCTTGTTAAATAAAAGAAGAAGAAGATTAAATTTAATAAATAAGTTATCTATTTATTTATTTAAGGATAAACATAAAATATTATATTCCTTAGGAGTTGCCACGTTGAAATGAAGATTTATATGTATTCAAAAATTAGATCACTTTGAATATTTTAAAATGAAATACGTAACTTCATGTTGAAGAAAGAAGAGTCGGCAAAAGAAATACATGCATATGTATGCATATTATGTTTAGTGGAGAGGAAGGAAAGAAAATTTAAACAAAGTCGACGAGTTGGTTAAGGTGATTATTTTGTTAGTTGGTGGTGTTAATCTAGGGTGTGATCGACTAGTGACGAACTCTGGTGTCGAATAATATTACCAAGGGTTTCTAGAAGGTAAGTACACTGACTCGTAACTAAATTATATTACGTGTTTAATGACATGTTATATGTTTTAATTATTATAAGTTTGTATGAATTTTGTGGAGATGAAACATGTTTAATTACATGTGATACATGTTTACTTATTATGATAAACCTGATTATTGGGGAAATGATTTATATGATTACGGGTCTAAGTATGTGTATTGATAGTTTAAAAAGGAGTTAAATATATGTAAGGATTTCGGGTGTTGAAATCCCAAGGGGTTCGTGTGTTGAACTCCACGTATATAAAAAGGGGAGTTAAATATATGTAAGGATTTCGGGTGTTGAAATCCCAAGGGGTTCGTGTGTTGAACTCCACGTATATAAAAAGGGGAGTTAAATATATGTAAGGATTTCGGGTGTTGAAATCCCAAGAGGTTTGGGTGTTGAACTCCATATATATAAAAAGGGGAGTTAAATATATATAAGGATTTCAGGTGTTGAAATCCCAAGAGGTTTGGGTGTTGAACTCCACATATATACAAGAGGAGTTATTAATCCTCAAGGGTTAAAAATAAACCCATAAGAAATTCGGGTGTTGAATTATAAAGAAGTAAAGAGGATTAAATAAAGAAAGAGTTTGGATGTTAAATTTCAACAAAAGGAAATATGTTTTTTTGGAATAAGAAAAGAAGTGTACTTACTTAACGAAATCTAATAAAAATATTTTTAAATGTTTTCAGGAAAAGCACCTATAGATGGTTAAAGTTCTCTAGACGTGACTGGACTGACGAAGGAACCCTGCTCTCGTTTATTATTTTGAATAATAAATGTAATAAAAACATTTGTAAAATGATTATGTTTCTTGTAATATATATATATATATATATATATATATATATATATATATATATATATGTGTGTTATAAAGCACATCAGTTGAGCTAACGATAACATGGTCGTGAACCTCCGTTGGAAAAGCTTGCAAGGCTTTTCACCTATTGTTAGGGCCCTAGGGTAACATTTATTAAGTTTCACTGTTCTTTTTTTATTCCTTTGTGTCCACTTATTATGAATAATACTTTAATAATTTTCATTACCATAAATTCACATATCATGAAACAGAAATAATAACTATTCATAACAAGCGGCCCATAAGAAGTGAATCAAACATTAGAAACATTAACAAGCATAATCTTTCCTTATCCATCAGTACTAAACACTTCATTTCTATTCCCAAAATTTCAGAAAATCTTAAGTGTTCACAGCGCATAAGTAGCATATACAGCGGATGGCTTAAAGTACTAAGTATCCACATCGGACATCCTACGTCTACAGCGGACAGCCAAGGTCAACAGCGGACAGCCAAAGTCCACAGCGGATGAGTAAAACACTAAGTGTGTTCACAGCGGATGAACATAGTCCAATGCGGATGGCCATAGTCCAATGCGGATGAATAACATCCACAGCGGATAGCTAAAAAGTGTTAAGCGGATGAATAAAGTCCACAGCGGATGTTCAAGTTCACAGCGGACGGCAAATCTTTCTAAGTGTTCTCAGCGGACAGCGTCCACAGCGGATGACCAACATCCACAGCGGACACACAATCATACTATAGTGTCCGCAGCGGATGACCAACATCCACAGCGGACAAATTATTCATGTCAAAGTGTCCACAGCGGATGACCAACATCCACAACGGACAACTTATCCACTTAGAGCTTAACTTACACAATTTCTAGTTCCCAAATGCCCTTGTTAATCATCTACTTAGCTTAGATCTAACAAGTTACATCATCAAACATAAGAAACATCACACATAACCATATAATATACTTGAGGCAACATCTTTTATGAACAATCGGTTTCTTTATGAAGCAAAATAATGGTTTTGTTTTTTAAAAACACCTGTAATATGCACATCAACCCCAAACATCTATAAAACAAGTAAAAGAGGGGATTTAGAACTCACCTTAATAGCTTACGAGTAAGACTTCTCCAAACCCGAGAGCAACTTGGAGTTCTAACACCTAAACAAGCCAAAAACAAGCAGCCAAATCACCCGAAAACAACCTGGAGTTCTAACACCTAAACAAGCCAAAAACAAGCAGCCAAACACAAGGAAACACACAAGAATCAGTCCAGCAACTCGAACACAGCTGAAAACCAAGCAGAAAACACACGAAAACCTCACCTACAAGCAGATCTTCCTCCTTCTATCTCTAGAATTCGGTTTGCAGCTCCTCTCTCTCTCTCTCTCTCTCTCTCTCTTAAGCAGCCAAGATCCAAGTCTGAAAAGGAAAGAGTGGGATGCCATTCCTATTTTAAATCTCATAATGGGTAAGTTTGCCACTTGCACAACTTTAACCCCTTGACTTGGAATATTTCACCTTTATTTCTTTTTACTCTTCTTTTCTTTTCCTTTTAGTAAATTTCTAGGTGTTACAAGTCCACCCCCCTTATAAAGGTTTCGTCCTCGAAACCTGTCACTCCTCGATCAGCTATGGGTGATGCTGCCTCAACTCTTCCTAAGTTTCCCACGTAGACCTAGTTCCTTTCCTGTGCCTCCCCTGTATTCACACCAGTGGAATCCACTTTATTCCTCAACCTCTTCTCTTTTCTGTCGATGATGGCCACTGGCTGCTCCATATGATTGAGCCATTCATCTACCTCAATATCCTCCAGTGGCACAATCATATCCTCGTCGGCTAAGCAATTTCTCAATTGAGATACATGGGATGTCAGGTAAATTTCACTTAACTCATCGTGTAGCTCTAACTTGTAAGCCATCTCTCCAACTCGAGCAATGATTTGGACAGGCCCTATATACTTTGGGCTTAGCTTTCCTTGCTTTCTGAACTGGATGATCCCTTTCTAAGGCGCAACCCTTCCACATAACTCTATCGCCCAGCTTGAATTCGATCGGTCCATGTCTCTTGCCGACATACGATTTCTGTCTGTCCTTTGCTGCTTCCATAAAGGCGTTGATCTTCTCCAACTTTCCGGTCATAGCCTCGATCACCTCAATGTTTTCCAGCTCATTCTGCCCGAAGTCACCCTAACATACGGGCGTTCTACACTTCCTATCGTATAACATCTCCTAAAGAGGTATACCAATGCTGGAAGGATCTCCGTCGTTATATGAGAACTCGGCTCACGGTAAGTGTTCGCCTCAACTTCCACCAAGGTCGATGATGTATGCTCGTAGCATATCCTCCAGTGTTCGAAGCGTCCTTTTCTAACCGACCATCTGTTTGGAGATGATAAGCCGTTCTGATATGTAGCTTCATCCCCCTCACATTCATGGAATCTCTTCTAAAACTTAGATGTAAACCGAGTGTCACGGTTAGACACTATAGACACCGGTACACCATAACGAGTCACAATCTCTTTGATGAACAAATCCACCAATCTCTCAGATGAATACGTCTCGCGGATCGGTAGAAAGTGAGCACTCTTTGTCAGGCGGTCAACTATCACCCATATAACCTTCTCATCCTTCGGGTCGACTTAGTCAATGGTGAAGCTATCATGGAGAAGTCTTGGATGAATCTTCTGTAGTAGCCCGCCAAACCCAAGAAACTACGGATCTCAGATGGCGTCTTTGGAGTCTTCCATTGCATAACCGCCTCCACCTTTGCCGGGTCCACCATAATCCCTTCAGAATTAACCACATGACCCAAAAACTGAACTTCCCGCAACCAGAACACGCATTTGGAGAACTTAGCATACAACTTATCTCTTCTAAGCATCTCCAATACCTCGCGAATGTGACCGACATGCTCTTCTTCACTCTTCGAATAATTCAGGATATCATCGATGAACACAATCACTGATTTATCCAACATCGGCCGGCACACCCGATTCATCAAATCCATAAAAGCAGCTGGCGCGTTGGTTAAACCGAAAGACATAACGAGAAACTCGTAGTGTCCGTAACACGTACAAAATGTTGTTTTGGGAATACCTTGCTCCCTCACCTTCAGTTGGTGGTAACCAAATCAGAGATCTATCCCCAAGAACCAACTGGCACCTTGAAGCTAATCAAACAGGTCATCAATCCTTGGTAACGAATACCGATTCTTCACAGTCAGCTTATCCATCTCACGGTAGTCGATACACACCCTCATGATACCGTCCTTCTTCTTTGCAAACAAGACCGGAGCACCCTAGGGAGAGATACTCGGTCAGATGAACCCATTATCTAGCGACTCTCACCACTGGACCATCAGTTCCTTCATCTCAAAGGGAGCTAGTCGATACGCTGCCTTGGCAACAGGTTGGGCACCAGGCATCAAATCAATCTAGAATTCGATCTCGCGATTCGGTGGCACACCTGGTAGATCCTCCGGGAATACGTCTGGGAAGTCACACACGACCGGTACATCGGACAATCGTGGTACTAACGCATCCACATCTTTCACATAGGCTAGATAGACACCACTGCCATGTCTCGTACACTTCTCTGCCACAACCATCCAAATTACTTTCGAGATTGTACTAACTCTATCGCCATAAATCATCACCGAACTCCCATCGGGCGCGGTCAATCAAATCATCTTCTTGCGACACACGAAGTTTGCCTCATAGGCCGCTAGCCAGTCCATCCCTAGGACTACATCAATTTGTCTAAGGGCATCACGAACAATCTAGCAGAGAACCTATGGCCTTTCAACTATATGCCACATTCTTCTACCATATCAGAAATCCTGACTGGCTTACCAATGGCAGTTTCTACATCGAAGGGCTCATCAATCTTCCTACTCCTAGCGGACAACTTATTATAGAAGGTAGCAAAATAAAACTCCTACTAGCACCAGAATGAAAAGCACAGAGGCACAAGTTTGGTTTACTAGAAATGTACCTGACACCGCGTCAGGGTCCACCCTAGCCTCCACCCAAGTTATAGCGAATGCTCTGGCCTTCACCCTCCGCCCGCCTTCTCAGTCCCGTTCTTCACCTCGGAGCTCTCAGCCCTCGACTTCTTGCAGCCCTTGCTCATATGCCCCTTCTCGCCACAGTTGTAGCATTTCACCACACGACAACTCCTTGCCATGTGGCCCTCCTTCCTATACCAAAAGCAGGCATTCGATCCCCACCTATATTCTCCTACATGCACTTTCCCACACTTCTCGCACACCTTCGCTCCTATCTCGGTTGTAGCCCTGTTGCGTCCCTCTACCTTCGCCCTTTTACCCTTGGGAGGGAAATCACCACTACCAGCATGTTTTCTACACCAGTTCTCCCCTCTCCTCTCATCTTCCCTTATAGCCCTGATAACCCTAGTCACCACAGAAGGCAAAATTATGTGCATGACTTGGTGAACTCCCTCAGCTACAACCTCTTTCACTATGGTCATTAGGTTAACGCTCTCATCCCCACCTCCATGGTGATGAAAGGCGGGCTCTTCAGGAGCCGCTCTAGCAGTCCTAGCCCCATTCCTCGCAACACGTGGTCCAACACCACGTCCACCGCGACCTCCACCTCTAGAAGCCCTCGAAGATCGACCACCAGCCATCCTCTAAACACTATAAGATTCAAACACCAACACAGTCATTCAGGGTAATAGCTCAGATTATGTCAAGTATAGTAGGTTCCTAATTACAGTGGCCAGTTGTAATTAGCCACTTACTTTACTCTTCATCCCCCAAGCATTCCCTATCCAGACTACATCAGTATCCAAATCTACTAAGCACATAAATCAAATAGCACACGTACGTAATACCGGTTAACTTTATGAAAAAAAATTACCTGATGGCACGTAGCTACTTGGGCTGACATCCCTCCATTTGGTCCCATTCTCAGTTTAAGTTTAGGTTTTGAAAATAATTTACCCAATTCTCTTAAACTTTGGCTTTGATACCAACTTGTAAGGCCCCATTCCCGAGAACCCCACAGTTGGTCATTCATAGCACTTTTCATAACAAAACACATTCAGATTTATCAAAACAATAAAACTTTGCAGCGGAATAATTTAATAAAAAACATAGCATTCATTGACCATTACTTTTGTCAAGAAATACATTGTTGTTGCTAGTTACAAAAAGGACATCTAGTTGCATTTCAAAACAAAAATAACTTTTCAGCGTGTCATGGATGCCAGTCTTTATTTGCCAAGTAGCTTCAACTCCATGCCACCCTCAGCAACCACATTACCTGCCAACTGATATGCATATAAAAAGTCAGTGTTGCTGAGTGAGTTCTAGTTTAATAATATATAAAATATACTTTTGTAAACTTCACCTGGTGATCATTCATCAATATACATAATTCAATCATTAAGGGATTCTTTATCTTTCTTTCTTTCATTATCTTTCACTTTCATTGTCTAGGTTTGCACAAAGCAAGAACCTATATTGTTGGTTGGCAATAAATGCCGAACCCCTATCGGTACACATTAATAAGTGGTAGCTAACCCCCGACAGTTGATCCACACTGCTAGGCACGAAGCCTGCTCATGAACTTGGATCCCATTAGTTTATTGGTCAATCACAAGGATTAGACCCCAGATGTACCTTTCTTGGGCTGAAACAGCCGCACATCAGTTGAGCTAACGACAACATGGTCGTGAACCTCCGTTGGAAAAGCTTGCAAGGCTTGTCACGTATTGTTAGGGCCCTGGGGTAACATTTATTAAGTTTCACTGTCCTTCTTTTATTCCTTTGTGTCCACTTATTATGAATAATACTTTTATAATTTTCACTACCATAAATTCACATATCATGAAACAGTAATAATAACTATTCATAACAAGCAACCCATAAGAAGGGAATCAAACATTAAAAACATTAACAAGCATAATCTTTCCTTATCCATCAGTACTAAACACTTAAATTATATTCCTAAAATTTCAGCTGATGGCTGATGGCTTAAAGTACTAGGTATCTTCAGCGGATAACCTACATCTACAGCGGATAGCCAAGGTCCACAGTGAACAGCCAAAGTCTACAGCGGACAGCCAAGGTCCACAACGGACAGCCAAAGTCCACAGTGGATGAGTAAAACACTAAGTGTGTTCACAGCGGATGAACACAGTCCAATGCGGATTGCCATAGTCCAATGCAGATGAATAACATCCACAGCAGATAGCTAAAAAGTGTACAACGGATGAATAAAGTCCACAGCGGACGTTCAGTTCACAGCGGACGGCAAATCTTTCTAAGTGTTCTCAGCGGACAGCTTCCACAGCGGATGACCAACATCCACAGCGGACATACAATCATACTATAGTGTCCATAGCAGATGACCAACATCCACAACGGACAAATTACTCATGTCAAAGTGTCCAAAGCGGATGACCAACATCCACAGCGGACAACTTATCCACTTACAGCTTAACTTACTCGATTTCTAGTTCCCAAATGCCTTTGTTAATCATCTGCTTAGCTTAGATCTAACAAGTTACATCATCAAAACATAAGAAACATCACACATAACCATATAATACACTTGAAGCAGCATCTTTTATGAACAGTCGGTTTCTTTATGAAGCAAAATAATGGTTTTGTTTATTTAAAACACTTGTAATATGCACATCAGCCCCAAACATATATAAAACAAGTAAAAGAGGGGATCTAGAACTCACCTTAACAGCTTACGAGTAAGACTTCTCTAAACCCGAGAGCAACCTGGAGTTCTAACACCTAAACAAGCCAAAAACAAGCAGCCAAACACAAGGAAACACACGAGAATAAGTCCAGCAACTCGAACACAACTGAAAACCGAGCAGAAAACACACGAAAACCTCACCTACAAGCAGATCTTCCTCCTTCTTTCTCTAGAATTCGGTTTGCAGCTCCTCTCTCTTTCTCTCGAGCAGCCTAGAACCAAGTCTGAATAGGAAAGAGTGGGCTGCCATTTCTCTTTTATATCCCATAATGGGCAAGTTTGCCACTTGCACAACTTTAACCCCTTGACTTGGGATATTTCACCTTTCTTTCTTTTTACTCTTCTTTTCTTTTCCTTTTAGTAAATTTTCGGGTATTACATCCTTGTACCCGGTTGATTAATCACACATTAGACTGCATCTTCTTCTTGAATGGTCTGAGGAGTGTTACTTGGGCTTGTACTTAAATGTTCTGCTGGTGTCTATATAGATAGCTCGTCATTTTGTTGTGTTAGTTCAGCTGCTTCCATAGTACCCCCTTCTTGTTCCTCAACAATAGCTGAAGTTTCACTTTGATCCCCTTCAATCAACAATGGTTCCTTTCTCATTGAATCCTCCCAGTTCTAGTGTTTGTCTTACTCAAATATCACATCTCTGCTGATGATTATTTTCTTGGTTGTGGGATCATACAGTCGATAAGCCTTTGAACCTGGACTGATCCCAAACATCACACACTTCTGACTTCTTGCATCCAATTTGGTTCTTACTTATGTTGGCACATGTATATGTGCTATGCAACCAATGACTCTTACATAATCAATACTAGGCTTATCTCCTGACCATAATTCCTCAGGAATCCTTTTGTCTAGTGCCCTAGATACACATTTGTTCATAATGTGACAAGCCCAAGCAGCTGCTTCTGACCAGAAGTAGTTTGGCATTTTTGTCTCAACCAACAAGCACCTAACCATATTCATTAAGGTTCTATTCCTCCTCTCTGCCACCCCATTTTACTATGGGGTATAAGCAGTGGTTAATTGCCTTTTTATTCTATGATACTCACAAAATTCTTTAAATTGTTATGAAGTGAATTCCCCTCCTCTATCACTTCTTAAAGTTTTAATAATGCCATCTATCTCATTCTCTACCAGGTCTTTAAACCTTTTAAATTACTCAAAACTCTCCCCTTTGTTCCCCAATAGGTATACCCATGTTTTTCTAGCGTAATCATCAGTAAATATAAGTACATACCTCTTGCCACTAGGAGATGTTGGACTGATTGGACCAGATAAGTCAGTGTGCACCAACTCTAACCTGTGACTTGATTTCCAAAGGGTCTTCTTTGGTATGGCTATCCTGCTTTGCTTTCCAATGTTGCAAGTCTCACACACCTAAGTTTTTCCACACACCTTAGGCATTCCCTTCACCATGTTTTGATATTGCATTATTCTAAGGCCTTGTGATGGACATGCCCCAATATCCTGTGCCATGTGTTAGTGTTGGTATCCTCTATAACTTGCATACACTTGGCCTTGGGTATGATATGATGTCTATGCACAATGAATATTCTGTTCTTTATTATTGTGGACTTCATAATTAAACCCCTGTTAGGGTGATAGAGTTGGCATATACCATGCTCTATGATAACTTTAACATCCTTGTCTTGCAACTGCCCAAGACTTATTAAGTTGGATGTCAAACTTGGTATATAGTATACATTGGTAAAGGTCTACTTGACTCCATCGATTAGGAAACTTACATCTCCAATGCCACACACTTCCAACCGCAGACTATTACCAAGTTTGACATTGGGTCTAAATCTTTCATCTAACCTTATGAACCATTCCTTCATTCCAGTCATATGATTTGAGCATGCTGAATCTAAGAACCAGTACCCCTTGTTACAATTGCTCACATCAACCTTGACCATCAATAGTAGCTCTTCATTCTCATCAAATTCCGTGAAGTGTGCAACCTTTTCTTCTTGTAGGCATTCAAATTGAAAGTGACCCACCCATGTAATGACACCTGTAACATTCTACTTGAGACTTATCAAAGTTGCTTCTTCCTCTACCTCTTCCTCTGAGTCTAACCCTGAGCAAACCCCCTCAGCCTCTACTATAGCCTCTTCCATAGCTCGGTTCATCAACCTTCAAGGCATGTTCATCTACCTCCTTCTTGGTGAGTTTCTGTTCATATACCATTAGTGAGCTCTGCAACTCATCTATGGTAAATGCATCCAGATCTTTTGCTTCTTCAATAGAACACACCGCATAATTCAAATTCGGTGCGAGTGTTCTTAAAATCTTTACTACCACTTTGACATTCTTCATGTCTTCACTATTGCTCCTCATCTCGTTTGAAACTATCATAACCCTTCCAAAATACTCTTTAATGGATTCTCCTGTCTTCATTTCCAGTGTCTAGAATTGTCTCCTCAACCTCTGCAACTGGGCTCTTGCAACTGCCTAAGACTTATTAAGTTGGATGTCAAACTTGGTATATAGTATACATTGGTAAAGGTCTACTTGACTCCATCAATTAGGAAACTTACATCTCCAATGCCACACACTTCCAACCGCAGACTATTACCAAGTTTGACGTTGGGTCTAAATCTTTCATCTAACCTTATGAACCATTCCTTCATTCCAGGTATATGATTTGAGCATGCTGAATCTAAGAACCAGTACACCTTGTTACAATTGCTCACATCAACCTTGACCATCAATAGTAGCTCTTCATTCTCATCAAATTCCGTGAAGTGTGCAACCTTTTATTCTTGTGGGCATTCGAATTGAAAGTGACCCACCCATGTAATGACACTTGTAACATTCTACTTGAGACTTGTCGAAATTGCTTCTTCCTCTACCTCTTCCTCTGAGTCTAACCCTGAGCGAACCCCCTCGGCCTCTACTATAGCCACTTCCATAGCTCGGTTCATCAACCTTCAAGGCATGTTCATCTACCTCCTTCTTGGTGAGTTTCTGTTCATGTACCATTAGTGAGCTCTGCAACTCATCTATGGTAAATGCATCCAGATCTTTTGCTTCTTCAATAGAACACACCGCATAATTCAAATTCGGTGCTAGTGTTCTTAAAATCTTTACTACCACTTTGACATTCTTCATGTATTCACCATTGTTCCTCATCTCGTATGAAACTATCATAACCCTTCCAAAATACTCTTCAATGGATTCTCCTGTCTTCATTTCCAGTGTCTAGAATTGTCTCCTCAACCTCTGCAACTGGGCTCTTTTCACACGATCATTTCCTTTGTACTTGGTCTTCATTTCATTCCACAATTGATTTGTCATCTGCTTCTGTTTAATTGTGCACAAGATACTCTTGTCGATCGAGTAGAAGAAGTAATTCATGGCCTTGAGATCCATGAGCCTCATCTCAGCAATCTCTTTCTTCCTTGCATCTGAAACTTGATCTCCGACATTAGGCTCAACATAACCTACTTCAACTGCTGGCTAGAATTCTTTCGACCTCAGCAAATTCTCCATGACCATACTCTAGTGGTCATAATCTCCATCAAAGTTGGGAATAACGAATCCTTGCGACGAATTCCCTCTGCGGCCATCCTGATCACTGTTTTAACAGGTACCTCCACATGAAGCGTGAGTGGTCGTCTATTAGAACAAATACATACCTGTTCCCAGCTATGGTAGGTGGAGAGATCGGTCCACACAGGTCACCGTAAATCAGCTGCAATAGCTTGGTGGCTCTAAATTCACTAACACTTTGGAAGGGTGTTCGTGATTGCTTGCCAACCAAGCATGACTCGCACAACCTATCGGTGTGGGTGAGTCTTGGTAATCCGGTTACTAGACCATTGGCAGCCATAATTTTCATTACCTCAAAGTTGACAGGCCCAACCGAGCATGCCATAGCCATGCATCATCTTTCAACTTGGATTGCAGGCACGTGGGTGTTCCTATGTTGAGTGTGACTTTGTATAATAGATTCTTGGTTCTGGGTTTTTTCATCAGTAGTTTCCCAGAGCCATCATACATTGTGAGGTAACCTTTGCTTAACCTTACATCACAGTCGTTCTCCTCTGCTAGTCCTAGGCTAATAATGTTGCTTTGTAAATCCGGTATGTAGTATATATTCGTCATGAGGAGTTGATTTCCAATTTTCCCTTCCAGCGGTATCGATCCTTTGCCATAGATGTTTATTCGAGACCCGTCTCCAAATTTGACACTCCTTGTAATCTTCTGGTTTAGCTCCGAGAAGTAACTTAAATTCCCTGTCATGTGATTGCTTGCCCCGTTATCCAGGTACCACACATTATCTGTGGTGACCTCTTCTTCAAACTGCTTTGGATTAAGTTTCTCTTCATTTAAGAATACTTTCTCGTGCTCTTTTGACATCATAAACAAGGATGGATCAATCTTTACTGTCTCGTTTAAGTTTGCTTTGGATTTCTTGTTTCTTCGGTCTGGACATACAGAGAAATGACCAAACGGATCACGTCTAAAGCATTATATGTGTGACCAGTCCTTCTTCGTAGCTTTCTGCCCTTCTTGTCACGGTTGGCTTGTCTGCCTAGACCCGTTCACACCTTGGCCTGAACCTGACCCGCGACCTCTCTCCCGGCCTCGGTTGGAGTAGTTGCCACCCCTACCTCTTCCCTTTGGTTCTTGAGTTCGGTATTGTTTGCCTGAATTGGTTTTGGTGAACATTAGCTTACTTTGGCTCCCTTCTCCTTGAACGTCCTCTTCCTTTATTCTTTCCTTATAAGCCTTCAAACGTCCCATAATATCTTCAAAAGTAGTTTTCTGTAGATCAGTCAGTTGCTCGATTGATGCTACAATCTGAATGTATTTGTTTCTTGGGAGGCTTTTTAGAAACTTCTTAACTAGTTTGGGCTCCTCCATGGTTTCTCCAAGGGCAGCAGACTTGGAGGCCATACTCGATAGTTTTCCCGCAAACTCGTCACTAGATTCACTTTCCTTCATCCTTAGGTTATCAAACTTGGTTGCTAATGTCTGGAGTCAGGCTTCTGTGACTCAGCTGCTTCAATATTTTGGGTCTTGATAGCTTCCCAGATTGCTTTTGCCTTATCTTGATCTCCAATCTGCATGATCATGGATTCGGGTATTGCCTGAAATAGTAGTGCAATGGCCAGGTTGTTTTTTTCTTCATCAGAGGAGCCTGGATCGATCACACTCCAGACCTTATGAACTTTGAGTATTACCCTTATCTTCATCGCCCAAACTGTGTAATTTGTTGAGGAGAGGATCGGACATTGCACGGTCGATGGAACTGCTTCTTTTACCTTAGCCGCTGGTTGTGGTTGATCTGCCATTGCTTTGCTTCGTCTGCTGTACGTAAGAATGGTTGCAGGACCCAGTCCGTCGGATCAATTCTCAAGTTTTGAGCTAGTCCCGTTCAAGACTTTGAGACACTAGCACTCATTCGTTGCCCCTACTTCTCCAAATCGTACCGTCCCAGTGACAATCTTTATTCTTGGTTTCGATCACCGAGATGGGAGGAAGGATTGCTTAGAAGTCGGGTTTCTTCTATTGCTAATCTTGTTCTTATTGAGTTTGTTCTTGAACCTGGCTCTGATATCAATTCAAGATCAATAATCAACAAGAACAAACACACACAATATTTTAGTAAACTCTCTTATTATTATACTCAAGAAAATAAACTCAAAACTTGAATACAATAATCACTCATACATGACTTGTAACCCTTATCCATGTATTTATAGATTCCTCCCACCTGGAAGATAAATCTAACTAACTCCCTAATATCTCTTAAAGGCCTAACAACCTTCCTAAGATATTTTATCCTAAAAAGTTTGGGATTAGCAATTGTTGAGTCCAACAGTAGCATGCAAGAAGGTTAGTTGAAAGTACCTTAATCACCCTCTAAAATAAATCTACAAAAGAAGAAAAACTAAGATTTTTACAATTAGTGTAGATTTTAATCAGCAGAATGCCATATTTACCCTCTAATGCATTTAAAATACCAACTGACTTAGAAAAACTTACAAATTTTATGATAAAGGTAATTAAGACTAAATGGGAGAATTAGTAAAGTACAATCATCCAGTTTTTGAGGTAAATTAATATTAAGATCAATAAAAATAGTATTGTATATAATATTTTTGGATGGATGGATGGAAGAGTTAAATAGGTAATTGATAAAAGTGAGTAGATATTATAAGATTTGGTCTATGGCCTTTGCGGGTCCCATCTTTATTTTCTACACATTCCATGAAAAGAACCGACCATGATATCTTCTTTTCTTCATATCATACATATTGGGCCCTAAAAATAAAAATGTTAATGACCAAATAAGTAATACCTTAGGCTTGTTTACAAATCATTTCTCTTTCTGCAGTTATTAGATGAGAGAGATAGCATTAACTTGTGGCGGTATCTTCAAGCAATTGATAGGTAAGGATACACTAGTAATGATTGATATTTTTAAGTAGAGATGCTCATTTTAAATTATTTACTTATGAATGGTGGATCTCAAAATGAGTCAAAAATAAGAACATTAGCTTATGAGTCAAATGGTTCAAACAGGTTAAAGAGTTGCATATAGTGTGGTTCAGTTAAACATTTGGCTTCTTGTTGTAATGATAACATTTTTGCAATCATAGCTGACAAATTAATTATTTATATAAGTGAATAGAAAGATGTTTGTTGGTTATCCTGCCTTGACCAGGCCCAGGCCATTTTGACCGTCCTAAAACCTGACTAGTTTCAACCCGTGCTCGTTAACCATTTGCTAGAGGTGACAATCTTGACTCATTTATCTATAAAGAGTAAATAAATAAAAAATCTGACAAAGAAGGAAATAGCTTGAAGGATCACCTAAAAGTGTACTTGTAATGTATATAACCTTCCAAATATTTTGATTTAAGAAAATTAGATCATTATTTAAATACTATAATTTCTTTAATCATAGCTGACAAACTAATTGTGAGGGCGTTTGATTCAATAATAAGTTGTTTTGAGGGTGATGCGGGTAATGATCAAGGAGTTGATCCCGTTTCAGAGTAAGATACAATGGGATCCAGATTGAAGATTACTGAAGATTTGAATAATAATTTATTTATTTAGCTTATCTTTTATTTAAGTTTGTTATTATCTTTTATTTTAGTTTTTTATTATTTTTTAACTTGTTAGGTCTAGTATAAATATTAGGGTTTGCTTTCATTTAGGATTAGTTTTTGTTGATTTATAAAATATAAGAACGTTGTTCTTGGAACCTTTGGTTCAATCTATCGTCTTTGATTATCTATTGTTCTTGAGCCATTTGATTGCTTCTGTTTCTGCATAATTTGGTATCAGAGCTTTGGTTTGTCAAATGGCTCTACGTGAAGGTGAGTGTTTTCTTGTTCGAAGAGTCGCCGACCGAGGCATCGACAAGAACATTGGTGGTTCACGTGCCCGTGATCGAGATCAGCTTTCAACTTGCAGATCCGCTGACAGAGGTAGTAAAGTTGGTTCCGACCCATGGGATTGCAAGATTGAGAGATTCAAAAAACGGGTCCATGATCTTAAAGCATGGTTACCAAAGGAAACTAATCCAGATGGCTACGTCCGGGACGGAGACTGTGGAGAAGAGGAGCATCCTTATGGTACGTGTAATCGTATCTATGATTTCGTTCTCGTGTATGATGAATACAAGGACGAAGAATGGTATTTGTAGGCAACCGGTGGTTTGAGTGAAATACAAGATGAACATGAGTCGTCTATAATTTCTTCAGGTTTGTGTGATTTGTTACATAAAAATAATCATATGACCGAATATATGAAAACCGCCGCTACTATTTCTGGTGATTCTTTTAAGGTGAATACAAGGGTTGATGGTGTTATGGTGGTGGATGGTGGATGCGTGAAATGTGATGGAGATGATGGTCAAATTATTGGACCAACTAAGGTGGAAATTCAATCGGAGAATATGAAAAATCTTTGCAATTTGAAATTTAAATATGAGGAGATAAAAGTGGGTGATAAGATTCAAAATATTGATGAAAGTAATGATGAATTTTATGAAATTGAAGTGCAGGGAAGAATTAGATTTAAAAACATGGTGGCACATGGTACCAATACTATCCTTGATGGACTAGTTAATTGTGTATTTGCATTGTCCGAGATTAAAAACATTATCTATACAATTCATGAGGAATTAAATGTTAATGTTGCGAGATTTAACTTTAAAAAGTTGATCGTCTATTAAAAGTTTTCAAGCGGCTCAACGACAATATCCTCTAGACTCGAGAAAGAGTCTTTTTCAAAGACGGGGAGAATGATGCGGGTAATGATCAAGGAGTTGATCCCGTTTCAGAGTAAGATACAATGGGATCCAGATTGAAGATTACTGAAGATTTAAATAATAATTTATTTATTTAGTTTATCTTTTATTTAAGTTTGTTATTATCTTTTATTTTAGTTTGTTATTATTTTTTAACTTGTTAGGTCTAGTATAAATATTAGGGTTTGCTTTCATTTAGGATTAGTTTTTGTTGATTAATAAAATATAAGAACGTAGTTCTTGGAACCTTTGGTTCAATCTATCGTCTTTGATTATTTATTGTTCTTGAGCCATTTGATTGCTTCCGTTTCTGCATCAGAGGGTTTTTCAGATTGTGAATATTTGCGATTGACATTTAGCTTCTTTTAAATAAGCACATTGAAGCTTTCTTATTTTCAAAAGCAATAATAAGTTTCAAAAGCCCCCCAAAAATAAGATTATGAACAAAAAGTGTCTCGGCTCAACACAAACCAACCCACCTCCTTTATTTGTTATTCTTTACAAGTGTTTTTGTTGTTAAATGTCTAAGATACTAATCTTATTTTATATATGTTATTAATGAGGAGGAGACCCCACATTACTAAAGAATTAGAGGGCATAGAATGCAAAACAATTATATTTGTTGGCGACAATTCTCCCTTTTATGATGAAGCCCTACACATGGCTGCAAAATTGGGTACAAATTGTTCTGCTCTAGGTTAGGTATGTTCATTCATCAAAACTCTAAGTTTCGTTTGTAAACAATTGATGCTACTATCTTTATTGATATGGGCTCCGAGTGGCCTGACAACCCCCGACACTATGTGTGCAAAAGTCTTGTATACCAGGTTTGTCCTTATTATGTCTTTATTGACACGGTGATGCAGGTACGTGCATGTGGATCAATGGTGGCATAAGAACAACCTCATGCAATGTTGATCCCCCTTGAATATTTTCCAAAGGGATTTGGATTGTATAGGCCATGCCGGTGTAGCGACAGCCCGAGGAGCCCACTTGGCCCCTGGTGCATCGATTCTGAGCTTCTTTACCCTAAAAAATGGGTTTGAGACTTAGACAGATAAAATTACAAGCCTTTCCTCCCTAATCTCATGCCCGCGAGAGCTAACAACTTCTTTCTCTCTGTCATCAAACATAAATAAATGAAATTTTAAAAAATACACATCTGTAAATACAAGTATAGATACAGGGTACTTTTTTATGGGAGGGTTGATATATACATGTATATACATAGGAACAGACAAAATATATTCTTTAAATGATCAGCATTTATTCATTTGTACTTTTAAGATTCTTATACTCTGTATATTGTAACATAAAAATAAAATATACCTTCCTAAATGAAAATTGTGCAATTCTTATAAATTGTTGATAGGCATTTTAAGTATTTCGTTATATTTGCATATTTCCTTTTGTTCATAGTATCTATCAAATAAGCTTGGGGTCTTGGAACATTCAAAATCCAACCTCAAGACCACCTTCCAACAAGGTCTAGAGCTCGGTGGCCTAAGAATGAAAATGAGGCGGGTTGAGCTCCTATGGTTTGTGGTCAACACGTGCCATCGCTATTACTAAAGTGTTAAAGAGTTCAAGCATCTGTTCTACGAAACCAGGCTAACGTTAGACTTGACTGCATTTGAGGTGATTCCCATTATGTGTAACATAAAAAAGTAGAAGTCATTGGCTTTCGAAGTCATGGTTTTATCATGCATACTTGTTGAAAGTATGCAATTTGATATTGCAAACGTTATACCAAGTTAGGATATACTAATTTATTTTTTTATTTGTGAGGGTTAAAATGGTATTTGTCTAGAACCCGAGGACTTGAGTTGGTGGTCTTTAAAGTGGAGAGGCTAACGCCGTGTAGCTGTGGAAGCTCAAGGGCCATATGTATCAAGTCTTGATAGTACTTTGTCCATTTATTCTCAAGCAATCTGAGATTGCAAATAACAAAACAAGAACTTGATGTTCCTTCTCTATTATCCCTCTCACAACACGATCAGCATCTTCCATGAATCAAATCTATATCAGATCGGTGAAGACTTTTGTTTAGTGCATCTTCATTTGTCTACAAGACATTGGTTTTTATGTGTCTTCAACTCTTTTTCTCTCAATCTTTATAGTCTTCATATTGCTAGAATCAGGGTTCTTGATATATTCATCTTGTCGAGTTTAGTATATTTTTAGAATTCAATGTTTGTTCATTTCTGATTCATTGTTATTTATGACTATAAGTGTTTGAATTTGTGTATCCATTCATGTTTTATATCATCTTTTTGGATTATATAAGATCTGAGTCTTTCAAGTATCAATCGGAATTATTGACAATACTAAATCTCAACAAATGAAGCACAAAAAATAGGAGAGTAGTTCATTATGTGAAACATAACATATTATATTATATATATATATATATATATATATATATATATATATATATATATATATATATATATATATATATATATATATATATGAATGGACAACATTCATGAATAGTAATTTTTTGGTTTTTTCAATTTAACCCTAAAGCTTCAAGTGTTTATGTTTGGGTTAGTAAATTTTAGATTTTTTCAATTTAATCCCAAAACTTCAAGTGTTTTCATTTGGGTTTGGAATTTTTCTTTCAATTTTTGTTTTTGTTGTTTTTTAAATTTCATCATTGCATATACGTTTGAATTCGGGTTTTTTCGATACTTACTTTTAAAACGGAGTATGCTTTCGGGTTTTACGGCTGAGTAGCAGTCGTTTTTACGATGAAGTATGGTTTTTATAACGAAATACACTTTTGGGTTTTACTACCGAGTGACGTTCGATTTTACGACTGGGTAAGCATTAGGGTTTTACGGTGTAGGGAACGTTATCGCGACATGCCTTTTATTCGTGTTTTGATACTTAGGATCATGTCCCTGTCGACGGCTCGGGTTTGAGGTTGTACCCAACCCAGATTTTTGTGCCTTTTTGTTTTGTTTTTTTTCCGTTGTTTTGGGTTTTGTAAGTGTGTAGACATTATTGTGATTTGGGTTTGTAATCAGATTTCTTGATGTCTTAGAGTTTACGAAAATGACCGTCATTGCTATGTATTTTAGTGTCCGCGTTATGATATTTGAGATCGTGACGGAATTCCCGTCGCAACGCGACGGTATAAATATCTAGTTCTATCTATTTATACGCTTATAGGAAAATAACAACTTAAATATCAGTATTCTTTTTTAGGTGGTCTACATGCTCCTACTGATGTATTCATACATGAGTCGAGAAAGTCTGGGCGAGTGAGGTAGGCTTAGATTAGAGGGATGGGACGGTGAATATCTAGTCGAGCAGGGTAGGATTAGATTAGAGAGAGGGGGTTGCGAACATCTGGTGTGTGAGTCGGTCAAAAAAAAAAAAATTTAATTGTTATGTCTCTACTTCTACTTCAACTCCACACCTATGCTTAAAGCCTGGTCCATTCAACGAAAGAAATTCTAGTCTTTGAATCAAATATTCCAAAGTTGAGGATCGAGAGGTTACCGGTACTCCAGTAGTCCTGTTGTGGACTTCTTGAGCTACCACAGCTAGTATCGCACTTGAAAGCAAGTGAGATATCACTATTGATTCAAGCGAATTCAATGTAACACTTAAAAAATTTAATTATTATCGTGTAAAGGTGCTTTTTTAATTTTTTTATTGTTTATCATATGGGACGACTTGTTCACTAATAACAAAAAAAAAACTTTTAAAATTTACATTTTAGATGCAAAAGGTGTATGTTACTAAAAAGTCCATTATGTTAAAATGGTCATCATATTCACAATTATCACTATCTATTTTATAAAGTATAGGAGTAATACACATAAGTGTAAAATTAATCATCACACGTGACACAACGTGATTGGCGACAGACGTTACTATTCACTGAACAATGTTTTGTGAGTGAGGCGACAAATTTAGGACCAAAAAAAGTTTCTTACACATTTCCGACCAAAACTATTTCCAACAGATCTCAGACCAAAATAATTTCCTAACACATTGCCGAGACATGTTTCTTACCAATTTCTAATACGTACTTTTTGCTACACAAATTTTTTCCTATGCATTTGTGAAGAATATGCTAAAATGGTAAAGATTAATAATATACAAATGGAAATTTAAAATAAAAAAACATTATGCAAGAAAACGAACAACTTAATTGACAACGATCTCTTCTTACATTTGGCACATCACGAACTTCATCCAAACACTTTTGTATTATAGAGGAGAACATAACAAAGATCAAACATACAATCAAGAAGCAAAACAAAATAAAACCAACATCAAAACATATATAAAATAACATTAACACACAATTTCATTTGATGGATTTAAAACTTGGACTGGATGTTACCTATAACATCATTACTACTCTGGAAGGCTTTGGAAAGAATATCAGTCGCTATAACTGGGTTCGAACCAAAGACCACATTCGCAATTGGGTTCACGCCAGGGTTTTGGCTACTCAACGCCACGATCGCAATTGCATTGGTCTTCCCAACGTTTCTTTGATAATGTACTAGGTTCACGGGGAAAACAAAAACATCACCTTTGTGTAATACCTTTGAAATATGACGGTTTTCAGTGTTTGATGTGACAAATCCAACCTCAAGACTGCCTTCAAGGACCATCAAGATTTCAGAAGCACGGGGATGTGTGTGAGGTGGGTTGATCCCCCATGGTGAATAATCAATGCGAGCCAAAGAGATACCCAAAGTGTTGAGTCCGGGTAACTGTGCCACGCTAACCGGTTTTGCCCCAAAACCGAGTGCGTTCGAGGTGTTTGCCATCATGTGTAGCCCACTAAAGTAGAAGTCATTTGCTTTAACTGAACTTGGATTTTTGCAAGCAAATCCATTCACCAAAACTGGTGGAAGAAATATGATCGATTATAAAATTGATATTACAAACAAACATATTAAGTAAAAACAACGAAAAGATCGAATGGCGTACCTTTCCCGTTCAAGTCCGCGACACAGAAATCTTGAAGAGGACTATGGTCTGCAGCCATGGCTAGCGAGAAAGCGAGGGCTAAAAGCGCGAATGAGCGAAAAACAAAAGCCATTGATCGTTAAAAGGATATTTAATGGATTAATGTGGGTGAGAAATAAGGTCTCGTTATATAGTGTAATTAATTGCCGTCCTATGAATAAGTGAAAGTGTCATGTTACGCAGGGACACAAAGAAAACGAAGGTTTTGTGGTTGTCAAGGTTATGAGCTCGCCAAATGGCTACTACATCTTTATGCATTTTGTATAATACTAGTGGATGATGAATCTTTATTTTATAGACGACTAATGTTTTTGTAGAATGTTGTAGTTTTATTAATCATGTCCTTTAAATCAATAATGCCTCAACCTATTTGATATACGTGCATAGGGTCCGGTTAATATAAAAGGTAACTTTTGCATAATAAAACGTTTGGAGTGTCCATATGTTACATGTGAATTTTAGGGCAAATGTGTAAGCATTTGTTTATTACAAATTACACACATCATTGTAATGACTAAGACACAATATGAAAATCATTCATATTGTTCATGCGTTACACTTGCACAATTTGGATGGATGGTTGTAATGTTAGATCGAAGCACCTTTATTAGTGGTTTAGAATAATATTATAATTTATACA
Source organism: Flaveria sonorensis (assembly GCA_025506505.1). NCBI lineage: Eukaryota > Viridiplantae > Streptophyta > Magnoliopsida > Asterales > Asteraceae > Flaveria > Flaveria sonorensis. Next base: position 49,914,256 of record CM046426.1, read on the forward strand.
GACTTTTGTAATTGCTTTAGACATACCATTGTAACTAGTGTACACACACAACTATAAGCAGAGTGCATCAACAATTGTTTAAAAAATGTCATTTTCAAAGTTATATATTAGTATAATTAATACTCGAATCACTAATGATAAAATTCTCAATTATTATATTTTCTTTTAAAGTATCTAAAACTTATTTGAGCACAAAAGTTTGACAGAATTATCTTTACCACTATATAATACATAATATTGGGATAGAGTTGTCATTTCAACAATAGAATAAAACGTCATACGAACAGTTTATGCCTAAATTCCTTCACCCCTGATATTTTCTTCCATTTTGCCTCCCTTCAATAGAGTTTTCTAAGTTTTTTCAATATTCATTTAACGCATTTAATCATTTGATCCTTCTTTAGTCTCCTTCATTACCTTCTATTTAATCATCCGATGGGGAGAAATTGAAGCGCCTGAGTATATCGTCATCTAATGGACGTGAGGGATGAAATATTATACAATTCAAAAACTTGTCTATAGTTCTAATTGTAATTTATTTTGAAGTTAGAGAACCTCTCTTTTCGTTCCAGCTTGCCCTTTGGTGTTATTTGTATTTGCAAGTTAGATTTTTTTTAATATTATTTAAAATTTTAAATTACTATTACTTATATTTTTTTTTTGAACGGCCAACTAATTAAAGCCCGGCTACCCGGGGTACCCCAATGGCGAAAAGGCACCCATACGCCCGCGATCACAGACAGCGTTGCGTAGCCCAAGCCCACCAACCACCAATTCCAGGGAAAACCCGCCACCCGAAGGCCCACTGCGGTAAAACCCGGTCCACCAACAACATTTTGTTGCTAGTAGGACTCCAACTCACAACCTCTCCTAGAGGAAGTCATGAGGCTATCACTCAACCAAATGGTTGGTGGTACTATTACTTATATTTTACTTCCCTTTTTTGGCTTTTAAAATATATGATTTTCTTAAATTTAAAATATACCGTTACGACATGCTTAATTTATGTTTCGATCTAAGTTCCACTCAAAATGAGGATAGGTTGAATATAATGCATTTTTACTTTTTTTTTAATTCACTTTCGTTTGCATTGTTGTGATGTATTTTTTTAATCTTAGTCTCGATATAAATTTTACTTGAAATCAACCGAGTCAGATATAATATGTTTTTAACTTTTAATCTCATAATATAACATGGCGATGAGAATATTATACTTGTGTTTTGACTAAAATCTATGGGTCAAATATGATATATTTTTTAGTTTTCAAATATAACTTTTCGAATATGCCTTTGGCATCGTACGTATTTGTACCTACGCTTTGACATAATCTTTATTAAAAATCGAGGCGTTGCACCGCGCGGGCAAAACCTACTAGAATTTAATGAATAGAGTCAACAATGAAAGCTAATGCCTTTTATGTTATTTAAACTATTTTTAACTTTTATAATTAAGATGTTTAGAAAGCAACTGCGAGCAATTGCTGTTCAAAAAACCAATCTTTAAGTCGTTATCATTCTTCACTCTGTCAATCGTTCTACTCCATAACCCGATTCAAATCACTCCAAAACCACCAATTTCCTCCACCATCTCCATGTGATTAACCTTAGCCATTTCAGCCACCTGCATTGAAACAAACCTAGATGCCACTAAATAAATAAAACTTAAAAAGTGTTTTTGGGACTTTTTTAGGGGAAAAAAAAAACTTTTTTCTAAATTTAAAAAAAAATTCGGGGTAAAATATGATAATTTTTAAAATTGGTTTTTGAATGGGGGGAGTATGACAAGTAATAAAAAAAAATATAAACAGCCTAACCCTTCCAAGAAAGCTCAGAGTTTGATTTATACGTCACAAACATAGCTCTTAAGCAAAACTTTCATTAAACATAACAGTTAAACATAAAAAAAAAAAAAAAAAAAAAAAAAAAAAAAAAAAACTATTGCATAAACATTTATATTTAACATAATTAGGTCTCTTTAACTAAAACATTAACTGTTAAATATTTAACATTTATATTTAGCTATCCAGAAGTAGACGAGGTTAACCGGTCTATGACGATTATCACAAACATTAAAAAAACAGTAAGCATAATGAACACAAACATTATGACACCTAATGGGAGAACACTAGAGTGACCGTGAAATGTAAATTTATGATTACTTAGATGATGAATTTACATGTACCTGTGAATTCTAGAAAAATATGTTTTGTTGAGTAATGCTTATGATATAATAACAATAACCTAACAATCGTGAAAGCGGTTATCAGATATACGAATGACGATGAGAATGAGCGTGTTAGTTAGGTTGAGTGGTCGAAAACGTCTAACAAATGCATTTACATATGCGTAAACTTGTCGGGAAGAGGACTCTTGGGGCTTTGATTATAACAAAAGTTAAAAAGATACAATCAAATGTAAATTTAAATCTATAGTTTGTAACATGAAATATCAATACATTTTTTTTATGATCGATCTCATTTAGTCTGAAACTTTGCTCGAATTTTGCAGATATCGTCGTCATTAACTTGAAGCGTCCTTGCAAGAATATCAGTTGATATATGTGGTTTCGAACCGAAAAGCACATTCGCAACCGTATTAACTCCAGGGTTCTGGCTACTCAACGCGGAGATCGCGATCGCGTTAGTGTTTCCATTATTTCTTTGGTAATGTACAAGGTTAACCGGGAAAACAAAAACATCACCTTTACATAACGTTTTCGTAAAATGACGGTTGTCAGGGTTTGATGTGACAAATCCCACCTCGAGACTGCCTTCCAAAATGGTCATGATTTCAGAAGCACGGGGATGCGTGTGAGGCGGGTTGATTCCCCATGGTGCGAAATCAACCCGAGCCAACGAGATCCCCAAAGTGTTGAGCCCGGGCAATTGTGTCACGTAAACCGGGGTCACCTTCGACCCGAATGGATTTGATGTGTTTCCCATCATGTGTAGCCCACCAAAATAAAAGTCATTGGCTTGAACCGAACTCGGGTTTTTGCAAGCGAACCCGTTCACCAGAACTGTTGTTACAAAACTTATTATTAATTAACGTGAAAACGTAACAAACAAATTACGAAAGACTTAACAAATGACACCACGGCGTACCTTGACCTTTCAGATCTGCGACACAGAAATCTTGAAGCGGGCCTTGGCCCTGACCCATAGCCATGCTCGCGGAGAAAATGAGCGATAGAATCACAAACGGGCCAAAAACACGAGCCATTAATGGATGGAAATCGATTAGGCGAGTTGCGGGATGATCATTAAGGGGTGTTTATGTAGTAAAAGAGAGCAAAGAAGCCATAGTCGACCTGTGAATAATTGAAACAAGACAATGACAATAAGTTTTTTTCAGTTTTTTGTTATGGAGGGGTGGGGCGAGGGGGGTGGGGGGTGGGGTGGGGTGGGGTGGGGTGAGGGTATAATCTGGGACATTAAACTGAGTCAAAAGTGTTTGATCGGCTTGTTTTTAGTTAAAGCACTTAATTACCGAATTTACCTCAACCACATGTTTATTTTTTTTTCCTAAACAAGAGTGAGATGGTCATAATTTTGAAATTTTAAAGGTAAAATAATACTCGTAATTTTGTATTTAAGAGCTTTGAGTTTGTTTTTAAAGGGTAAATATGATTTAATCCTAAAACTTTTATTAATTTTTTGTTTTAGGTTTGTTTTTATCTAGTTTCTTTAAAACGCCAATTGACACTTAACTATTTCTACTCTTAAATCATACCAATTCTAATACGTTTCATGTCATGATTTGAACTTTGATATTCTTGAAAAATGCAAAATTCTCTATCATCCTGTCCTTAGTGGAATTGCTTGTTTTTATTTGTTACTTAAGATTTCATTGAGTTAATGTTTAGCCATTTTGTGATTTTCATATTTTTCACTGTTATAATCCGACCTAACATTTCTAACTTTTTTTAATTTCAGTTTCTACAATAATCATTTTTATTATTATGTTATCCCCCTCTCTCATTACTAGTGTAAACTTTATAACCCGTGCATGATGGGCAGGGGTGATGCGGAACTTGTAATTGAGCCACCTCTAACACTTTCATCTACGTGTATTAAATGAGTCACATTTGCAGGTCCATCGTAAACGGATCGAATTCAAACATGACACGAATATAATTTCATGTTAGACGCATGACTTCAAACATTGCAAGAGGATTCGTGAGTTGACACAAAAAAAAATCTTCTTTTACATATGAACGCTCTAAATTTATAAATTTACAATAATCGAAACACAAACGTATGCAAATCAATTACATTTTACTTATAATATATGATGATAACATATGATACATAATTGATATAAAACACATTTTCAAAGTATATAAAATAAAAGGGTTCACCCACACATGACCGGTTAGCTAATATATCTTTGTTAATTTCAACCCAAAACAAACCGGACCACACCCATCATCGTCATCTTCATACAGTTTCATCATCATCATCAGTGGCCATGGGCATCTCCAAAGACCAGCACCAGCTCTATCATCATTCTCCACCACCTTCACCGTTATGGTTGCAAGAAAACCACTTTCTTCGTTTGAAAATCTACACTCACATATCTTTAGGTGGTGGGGCTTGGGTTTAATGTCAATTCATTTAAAGTTAGAGTGATTAATCTCCTCTTAAGGTCAAAGGTTCTAGCCCTACCTATAATAGGTTGCTGTAAATTAGTTACGATGTATATAAGATGGAGTATCATATGTTGGGTAACAGAATCAGCGATAACCAGTGGCAGAATCAACCAATCAACAACTTTAAGTAATAGCTCTGCAACAATTTTCAACTTTGTGATAGCTTTTTCAAGTAACCAGTATATCGTCTATCCTGAAAATATCTACAACAGTTTAAAAGCGGATGTGCTATCCTTTAAGAGTGTGTATGTCACACCCCAACCTTAACGGCGGAACGTCGAGATGTGAGGGTTAAGATTGTTCACAGCCACATAACACTACCATAAAAAAATCATAAGTGGGAATAAACATTACAACCAAATGTCTCAACAAACAAAGATAAACAAAGTTCAACTTTCAAGTCTCAAGTTATTTTATTTATTTTTTCCTAGGTCCAAATCCTAGGTGTAAGCATGCTTCAAAAGATAATCATCAACCTTGTGCATTTCCTGAAACATGTTAAAAATAAAAGGGTCAACTTTAAAAGTTGGTGAGTTTCCCATGGGTTAAGCATACATATATATATATAAAAGTTTACAAGTAGCAATTCATGTCAACGGTTACGAATAAAGCAAGTTTATAGATAACATATCGCTACAATCAAACCTTGACCAAGAATATCATTTACAAGTTTAACGATTAGCTAAGTGTACTTGGTTCCCATGATGAACAAGCATACGTCATCAGGAGCCGGCAATAACCTCGGCTTTAGCACCAAATAGGCTTGTCAGGCCCATAGATCTATGACGTCGCCAGGCTAGCAATAGTTAATGATTGTCAACATATAATGTTCATCATATAAGGCTCACAATATTACAAATAACCATGACAAAAGTAAAGATGAATTGCATGTGCGTTTACAAGTATCACGATGTTTACAAGTGCAAGTTTATAAAGTTAACATGTTTCACCCCAAAAGGTGTGAAATAAAGTAAAAGAGGGGCGTGGAAAAACTCACATGATAATAGTTGGTGTTAAAGGTAATAACAAGTAATTAAGTGGTGCTCCAACGATTCCTTTTACAAGATACCTAAACGTATATATTCCAAGATTAAGTCTAAAGATAAGTTTAATGATTCATACGTGAACTAGGGTTTCAATAGAAATTTGGGTTTTGGTGAACAAAAGAATTAAATAATGGATTCACTTATATTTTGATTCAACGAAAAGAATTACACCATTTAAGTAATTTAATATGAAGAAATGCAATTATATCATTTATAATAATTGGTAAAGTTTAAATATAAAGTTTAAATGATTTTTTTATATAATCATTTGATGTAAACATGATTTAAACAATAATTAAAAGTAACGTATGAACCAATAATAATTTATTAAATTAAAACTATCATTTAAAGTCCATTTTACAAGAAATAAACTAAAATGATATTTGTTATATTGTTTTATTAAAAACGTATATAAATATTTAAATTTGAAAAATTACAGAAAATAATTTGGTGCTCTTAGAAATTGTTAAAGTTAACAAAAATGTTTTTCTATAATAATTAAAATTTTCTGTAATTAAAATTGCTAAAAAAAACGTTTTTAAAAAAATATTGAGGGTGCCCGGGTTCGAACCCGGGACCCCAAGGATGAAACATGGGCTCTTAACCAGTAGGCGAGGGCGCCTAAGCCTGTAAGAGTTGGTTTTTAATTCTTAAAAGCTACAACTACAGAAACCCCCAATTTCCAGATAAACCCTAGAACGATTTGAATCAAATTGAAGCATAAATCGATATTGATAACGATGATAATCATGGGGCTTTTGCTCCCCATATAAAACGAGTAGGTAACTGTGTTTAATTACCCGAGTTGAAGATTATATTGGTAAGAACAGGTACAGATGAGCCGCGACCGAGGCTTGGATTCGTTTGATATGGAATTGTTGATTTTAACCAAATTGAACTCGTGTGAAGGTTCAACGGACAGTCACGAATCAAAACCCTCTATCAATTGGAAGTGATAATGTGGAGAGAAAGGGGTTCGATTAGGTATGAGAAGCCATGAATAATGATAATCGATTGTGTTGATCTCAGGTGTTTAGACCGAAATTGCATTTAGTAATAGATTAGAAACGGTTAAACGATTGTGTAGGTTCAATTAATTAGATTATTAACTGGTTTTTATTGACGAACGATTCATGGTTGTAGGTAATCGGTTACTCGAGTTAGAATACTCTCTTAACCGCCGTTAAAACCCAATTAAAGTCCTTCAATGAGTTCGAATCACGCCCACGAAACGGTTAGAAACGATTGGGGTTCGATTTTACGCGTTTCACTCGTGTTTGGACTTCGCCGGAGGTCGGCCGAGGGTGGCCAGAGTGAGGTCGACGGTGAGGGGGGGGGGGGTTTGGGTTGCTTTATTAAAAGTTACACGTTTGGTCCCTGCAGTTTTAACTTTTATTAATTTATGCTTAAAACTTTCAAATTTATCACTAAGGCCCCCTCAACTTAATTAAACTATTAAGTTTTTAAACATTATTCTAACTTATTAATTATTTAACTTTTACAAATTATTATTTCTATTATTATTATTATTTTTATTTTATTTTGATTATTATTATTATGTTTATTATAGTAAAAATAAATTATTAATTCTTAAATTAATGAATTAATACACAACAAGAGGAACATTCATAAACAACCCATATAGTTTCTTAAATGACATAAATAGTCCTTACAAGAACATAACAGGGTTAACTATTAATTAACGAAAACCGAAAGGTTACAGTCTCCCCAACTTTTAAGAATTTCGTCCCGAAATTAAGAATGAACTAAACGAACAAATACGGGTATTTCTTCTTCATATGCTCCTCACGCTCCCAAGTAAACTCAGGTCCACGCTTATTCTCCCAACGAACCTTGACGATTGGGGTAGTAGTGGTCCTAGTCTTCTTCATAATGCGGTCCATGACTTCAACGGGTTTCTCAACAAAATGTAATGACTCGTCGATCTGGATGTCATCTAATGGGACATACAGACTTTCATCAGCCAAACATTTTCTCAAATTTGAGACATGGAAAACAGGATGAACCCCGCTAAGATCGGAAGGTAGTTCCAGTTTATAAGCCACTTTCCCAATCCTTTTCAGGATCTTGAAAGGTCCTACAAATCGTGAAGCTAATTTACCCTTCTTCCCAAAGCGAACGACTCCCTTCCATGGTGAGACTTTAAGAAGAACCATATCCCCAACTTGGAATTCCAACGGCTTGCGCCGTTTATCGGCATAACTTTTTTGTCGACTTCTAGCCACTTCAAGGTTCTTGCGAATCATGGAAACTTTATTGGTTGTTTCTTGTATGAGCTCAGGACCAGTGATGAAATTTTCCCCAATGTCAGTCCAGCAGATCGGGGAACGACATTTACGACCATAGAGTGCTTCAAAAGGTGCCATTTTGATACTCGAGTGGTAACTATTATTATATGAAAATTCCGCGAGAGGTAAATGCGTATCCCAGTCACCACCAAAGTCAAGGACACAAAGACGTAGCAAATCCTCTAGGGTTTGAATAGTTCGCTCGGTTTGACCGTCCGTTTGAGGATGGTAAGCCGTGCTTAAATCCAGTTGTGTACCCAAAGTTCTTGCATAGACGACCAAAAGTGCGAAGTGAAACGAGCGTCGCGGTCGGATATGATATGCAAAGGTACGCCATGACGACTCACAATCTCATCAATGTATATACGAGCTAACCTTGACGTTTTGTAAGTGTCACGTATGGGTATGAAATGTGCCGACTTGGTCAATCGGTCAACAATCACCCATATGCTATCATGACCACGAGAGGTGCGAGGTAGTTTGGTTATGAAGTCCATGGATATGTGTTCCCATTTCCACATGGGAATCTCGGGTTGTTCAAGCAATCCACTAGGACGTTGATGTTCAGTTTAACCTTCATACACGTAAGACACTTAGCTACGTAAGTTGCTATGTCTTTCTTCATTCCAGGCCACCAGTATTGACCACGCAGATCCATATACATCTTATCGGAACCAGGATGAATTGAGTAACGAGTTTGATGAGCTTCATTCATGATAAAGGTACGAAGATTATCACGGTTTGGAACCCAAATTCGATTCAAGAAATACATCAACCCATTGGCTTTCGTTTCTAGTTGAGCTCGAAGGTTGTACTCCAATTCCTCTCCCATTTTTCCTCCTTCTCGGACTGCTTGTTGAGCCTCCATGATACAAGTCTCGATGTCATTCTCAATCCTCAAATTTTGTAGCAGCACCGTAGTCTCGTTAACATCCAGACGAATCTCAGTATCAAATTCTCCCAAGATATCAAACCATTGTCGTCGATCGCGAATTTCTTGAAACGAGACCATCTTATTATGAATCTTACGACTTAGTGCATCGGCTACGACATTTGCCTTTCCAGGGTGGTAACGAATGTCACAATCATAATCACTAATCAACTCGATCCAACGTCGTTGTCTCATGTTGAGATCCTTTTGATTGAAGACGTGTTGTAGGCTTTTGTGATCGGTGTAGACTATACATTGTGTCCCATAAAGGTAATGCCTCCAAATCTTTAAGGCAAAAACCACAGCACCAAGTTCAAGATCATGTGTCGTATAATTCACCTCATGGACCTTCAATTGTCTCGATGCATATGCTATGACCTTTCCTCGTTGCATGAGAACACAACCAAGGCCTTGTTTAGATGCATCACAATATACGGTGAAATCATCGTTTCCATCGGGAAGAGTCAAGATAGGAGCATTACACAACTTGTGCTTTAAGGATTCAAAGGCTCCTTCTTGTTCAGACCCCCATTTGAATGGTTTATTCTTTTGGGTCAAGGAAGTAAGCGGTTTCGCGATTCGAGAGAAGTTGGCAATGAAACGTCGATAATACCCAGCAAGACCAAGGAAAGAACGAACCTCGGTTGGAGTTGTGGGAACACACCAATTTTTCACAGCTTCCACCTTTGCAGGGTCAACGTGAATTCCTTGACTATTCACCACGTGTCCTAGAAATTGGACATCCTCAAGCCAAAATTCGCACTTTGAGAACTTTGCGTATAGTTGTTCTTTCTTCAATATCTCAAGAACTTGTCGCAGGTGATGTTCGTGATAGGTTTTGGACTTGGAGTAGATAAGTATGTCGTCAATAAAGACAATCACGAACTTGTCTAGATACGGCTTGCATACTCGATTCATGAGATCCATAAAGACAGCAAGACCATTCGTTAAACCAAAGGGCATCACCATGAACTCATAGTGTCCATATCGGGTACGAAACGCAGTTTTTGGGATATCATCATCATGAACTCGTAATTGATGATAGCCAGAATGTAAGTCAATCTTTGAAGTTGGTCAAAAAGATCATCGATGCGAGGAAGAGGGTAGCGGTTCTTGATGGTAAGTTTGTTAAGCTCACGATAATCGATGCACATACGAAATGATCCATCTTTCTTCTTCACGAATAGAATAGGTGCACCCCAAGGCGATGAGCTAGGTCGGATAAAGCCCTTGTCGGACAGTTCTTGAAGTTGACTAGCCAGCTCTTGCAATTCTGACGGTGCAAGTCGATATGGTGATTTAGCCATAGGGTTTGCTCCCGGAATTAAATCGATCTTAAACTCGACTTCACACACGGGAGGTAAACCGCTAAGGTCATCGGGAAACACTTCAGGAAAGTCTCGTACAATCGGGACATCCTTAAGATCATTCCCTTTGACTTTCGTGTTGACCACGTAAGCCAAGAAAGCCATGTAATTCTTGCTTAGACATTTTCGGGCTTGAGTACATGACATGAGTTTGAGTCCTTTGGATGATTTTTCACCGAATACTTTCAATGTATCCCCCGAAGGCAAAGGAATTCGAATGCATTTCTCGAAACAAATAATTTCAGCATGATGTTTGGCTAGCCAATCCATGCCAATGATAACGTCAAAGCTTCCAAGTTTCATAGGAATAAGGTCGATAAAGAAATCATGCTCGTTTAGGCTCAAAATGCAATCACGAATAACAACATCAACGGTGATGGGTTCTCCATCGGCGACTTCGACAGTAAGAGGTCTTTCTAGTTTCGTATGTGGCTTAGCAAGTATAGGCTCAAATTCTATCGAGACAAAACTCTTATCGGCTCCAGAGTCAAATAGAACGTAGACATAAGAATTATTAATAAGGAACATACCTGTTCAGTTTTTAAAGACGTTTAACGATACAGGTAAAGCAACAAAAGAACTTGGATCATAAAGTTGGGGTTGGATTTGACATACCGTTCACCACATCGTTGTTTGCTTGTGCTTGGTTTGCATTGATGTTGAAGGCACGTCCTCGGGCTTGTGGTACGTTACCCGCAAGACGAGGGCATTGTGGGCGAAAATGACCAGGTTCCCCACAGTTGTAGCAAGCACGATTAGCAACTAACGCAGCATTGTTTGGTGCACGGTGACAAGTAGCCACCAAGTGTCCATACTTACCACACAGTGTACAGATACGGCACGGGGTATTACCCGCATGATGATACTTACAGACATTGCACAATGGTAGAGGACCAGCATAGGTTCTAGCAGCAGGTGCTTGTGTACCAGGAGCGGGTTGTCTTTGAGGTACCTTGGGTGTAGCCACAGCGAAATTACGCGCCGGTGTGAACTTGCGTTTCTTGTTGTTGTAAGACGGTTCATTCTTATTCTCCTTAGCTGCTTCAGGGACCGCCTTTTCAGTCTTTTTAGCCCCTTTGACAGACAAGGTGCCCGCTCGAATATGGTTTTCAGTGAGTTGAGCGGTGATGGTAATGGCATCTTCCAAAGTTGTGGGTCTACTTCCCACCACGGCATCTTGGATTTGAGGTGGCACCCCCTTGATGAACTTCTCAATGTTCCTAGGAACAGTGTCAACCATGTGAGGCAACAGGATGCTCAACTCGTGATGCCTAGTTGAATAGGCCAAATGATCTCCACCATCTTGCTTGAGATTCCAAAACTCCTCCTCCAGCTTTTGCAACTCACTTCTCGGGCAGAACTTTTGGATGGAAATGTTCTTGAATTCTTCCCAAGTGAGTGCCAACACAGCATCAGCACCACGATTCCTCTTCTCACTATTCCACCACGTAAGTGCTCTTTGTTGAAGAACACTTGTGGCATAACGGACTTTGAGTGCCTCGGGACACTCACAGTTGATGAAGGTGTTCTCCATGCTTTCAAACCACTCGAGAAGTCCAGTGGCTCCTTCCTTCCCACTAAAGCTAGTGGGTTTGCACGAGTTGAAGTGCTTAAACGTGCAGGGTTGGTTGTTTCTTCCTTGATTTGCACTATTCTCTCCTTGCCCATTGCCATTAGTGTTGTTACTAGCGTTGGTCATCAAGGTGCTACTCAGTTCGGCAACCATGGTCGGAATGACGGCAGCCATTTGACGGGCAATCATGGCGGCTAATTTGCGGTCGGAGCTACCACGCTTTCCATGATGACGAGACATGCTGGATATAAAATAAGTTAGTCACAGAAATTTGGAGGTAGAAGATAGTAAATCAACAAAGATTTTTCAAGACTTGTAAAACACACATGGAATGATTCCATTTGGTACGCATTACCATTTGGAAACGTTGACACGTCAAGGTGAGTTAACTCCAATTGCCTTAGAAACTTGTGTATATTGACCATAGTTTATCACTCATCCCAGAAATCCCCAGGTAAGCATAACTAGTCCCACGGGATTTATGCGAAATGCTTACCTTAGCCCGAAGGCTTTTTGCCAGGAAATCCAGAATACAGGTGTCTATGTGTCACACAATATTTTTTTAGGTTCATGGAATTAAAACCTTGATGAGATTTTCATAGATTAGTCATAAAGTCTAAAGATTTGAACCTTTTGATATAAAGCGTACGTACCCACGTGTCGTCGAGAATAAGTTTAAGATATTTCATCGTCGAGAGAATAAAGGATTAAGAATAAGTTTTAGAGAGGACAAGGCAACCAAGTTTCTCAATTATAAGGCAATCCTAACTAAAGGCATCAAGTTGCACCTCAAGAGGCCCTCCTTAGCAAGTAGCATTATGTAGCATGCAACAAGATATATTACAAGATCATAAAGATTTTTCTTATGAGGTTCATGCATCAACTATAGTCTAGGTCACCATTTCTAATAACCTAAATCCCTATAGTTATGGGCTCTGATACCAATCTGTCACACCCCAACCTTAACGGCGGAACGTCGAGATGTGAGGGTTAAGATTGTTCACAGCCACATAGCACTACCATAAAAAAATCATAAGTGGGAATAAACATTACAACCAAATGTCTCAACAAACAAAGATAAACAAAGTTCAACTTTCAAGTCTCAAGTTATTTTATTTATTTTTTCCTAGGTCCAAATCCTAGGTGTAAGCATGCTTCAAAAGATAATCATCAACCTTGTGCATTTCCTGAAACATGTTAAAAATAAAAGGGTCAACTTTAAAAGTTGGTGAGTTTCCCATGGGTTAAGCATACATATATATATATATAAAAAAGTTTACAAGTAGCAATTCATGTCAACGGTTACGAATAAAGCAAGTTTATAGATAACATATCGCTACAATCAAACCTTGACCAAGAATATCATTTACAAGTTTAACGATTAGCTAAGTGTACTTGGTTCCCATGATGAACAAGCATACGTCATCAGGAGCCGGCAATAACCTCGGCTTTAGCACCAAATAGGCTTGTCAGGCCCATAGATCTATGACGTCGCCAGGCTAGCAATAGTTAATGATTGTCAACATATAATGTTCATCATATAAGGCTCACAATATTACAAATAACCATGACAAAAGTAAAGATGAATTGCATGTGCGTTTACAAGTATCACGATGTTTACAAGTGCAAGTTTATAAAGTTAACATGTTTCACCCCAAAAGGTGTGAAATAAAGTAAAAGAGGGGCGTGGAAAAACTCACATGATAATAGTTGGTGTTAAAGGTAATAACAAGTAATTAAGTGGTGCTCCAACGATTCCTTTTACAAGATACCTAAACGTATATATTCCAAGATTAAGTCTAAAGATAAGTTTAATGATTCATACGTGAACTAGGGTTTCAATAGAAATTTGAGGTTTTGGTGAACAAAAGAATTAAATAATGGATTCACTTATATTTTGATTCAACGAAAAGAATTACACCATTTAAGTAATTTAATATGAAGAAATGCAATTATATCATTTATAATAATTGGTAAAGTTTAAATATAAAGTTTAAATGATTTTTTTATATAATCATTTGATGTAAACATGATTTAAACAATAATTAAAAGTAACGTATGAACCAATAATAATTTATTAAATTAAAACTATCATTTAAAGTCCATTTTACAAGAAATAAACTAAAAATGACATTTGTTATATTGTTTTATTAAAAACGTATATAAATATTTAAATTTGAAAAATTACAGAAAATAATTTGGTGCTCTTAGAAATTGTTAAAGTTAACAAAAATGTTTTTCTATAATAATTAAAATTTTCTGTAATTAAAATTGCTAAAAAAACGTTTTTAAAAAAATATTGAGGGTGCCCGGGTTCGAACCCGGGACCCCAAGGATGAAACATGGGCTCTTAACCAGTAGGCGAGGGCGCCTAAGCCCGGTAAGAGTTGGTTTTTAATTCTTAAAAGCTACAACTACAGAAACCCCCAATTTCCAGATAAACCCTAGAACGATTTGAATCAAATTGAAGCATAAATCGATATTGATAACGATGATAATCATGGGGCTTTTGCTCCCCATATAAAAACGAGTAGGTAACTGTGTTTAATTACCCGAGTTGAAGATTATATTGGTAAGAACAGGTACAGATGAGCCGCGACCGAGGCTTGGATTCGTTTGATATGGAATTGTTGATTTTAACCAAATTGAACTCGTGTGAAGGTTCAACGGACAGTCACGAATCAAAACCCTCTATCAATTGGAAGTGATAATGTGGAGAGAAAGGGGTTCGATTAGGTATGAGAAGCCATGAATAATGATAATCGATTGTGTTGATCTCAGGTGTTTAGACCGAAATTGCATTTAGTAATAGATTAGAAACGGATAAACGATTGTGTAGGTTCAATTAATTAGATTATTAACTGGTTTTTATTGACGAACGATTCATGGTTTGAGGTAATCGGTTACTCGAGTTAGAATACTCTCTTAACCGCCGTTAAAACCCAATTAAAGTCCTTCAATGAGTTCGAATCACGCCCACGAAACGGTTAGAAACGATTGGGGTTCGATTTTACGCGTTTCACTCGTGTTTGGACTTCGCCGGAGGTCGGCCGAGGGTGGCCGGAGTGAGGTCGGCGGTGAGGGGGGGCGGGTTGGGTTGATTTATTAAAAGTTACACGTTTGGTCCCTGCAGTTTTAACTTTTATTAATTTATGCTTAAAACTTTCAAATTTATCACTAAGGCCCCCTCAACTTAATTAAACTTTTAAGTTTTTAAACATTATTCTAACTTATTAATTATTTAACTTTTACAAATTATTATTTCTATTATTATTATTATTTTTATTTTATTTTGACTATTATTATTATGTTTATTATAGTAAAAATAAATTATTAATTCTTAAATTAATGAATTAATACACAACAAGAGGAACATTCATAAACAACCCATATAGTTTCTTAAATGACATAAATAGTCCTTACAAGAACATAACAGGGTTAACTATTAATTAACGAAAACCCGAAAGGTTACAGTGTATAACAAGAATTTCAAAACAGTAAAGTGAAGCAAGCACCCGGTGCCCCTGCTTTCTTGTTCTCGACCGAAACAAGCTCTAGAGGAGGAGGAGGTCGAAACATGGAGCATCATCTCATGCATTAACCTTATATATACTAGTGCGTGTGACCCGCACTATGTAGAGAGGGTTATAAAAATTGAAACATTTAATTATGATGATCTATATGTTACTACTAACCAGCCGAAGAAAGATTACGTGCGAGACACTAATAAAAGTGTAATATTATAAAATACTATAAAAAATAAATACCTCAAAAAAATAAGAAAAATAGTGCATGCGCAAATGATGACTTTACTATAATTAACGAGCCCTATTGTAAATTGATTAAAATAAAATTTGACATAACTCGAAGGCTTTAGTATAAAACATAAAAAAAGTTCAGGTGATTAAATGTAAATTTGACATAACTCAAAGACGTAAATATAAAATTTTTAAAAGTACAAAATGAGTAGGTATCAATTTGAAAAAACAAAACAAAACGAGAGAAAGTGTTGTGATTATTTTTAAAAAATTATTAGAGGTTTAAATGTATATTTGTAAAAAGCAAAATAGTTTTTTATTAGTTTGAATAAAAGAAATTATTATGGTAACATTGAGAACCTGCACATTTGTTACTCATAAGTTTTTCTTTTGAGTAAATTACACTTTTAGTTAGTCTCTGTGATTTGATGGTTATAATGTTTTTCATTCAATAGTTTAAAAACATCCGGTTTAACCACTGTGGTTTAAAATTTATCACAATTAAGTCCGGAACACTAATTCTCATCCATTTTTCTATTAAGTGTACGTAAAAAGACAAAAATACCCTTAGAGTTAAATTTTTGTTTCAATATACAAATACAAAATGCAAAATTTATCTATAAAAATTAAAAAGAAAAAGTAAGTGTGTGGATACACACACACACATATACACAAACATATTGTACAAACCTACTCTCTGTATCTCTGTTTCACAGCCACCGCCACCGCCACACACCACCACCTCACAGTCATCGCCAAGCGAGCACCGCACCCACTGCCACACCACATCGACCACCTAACAACCACTCATCATACCACCACCATGAAAGGTAAAATTCTAGTTTGAGAATCCCACCTGCCATCATTAGAGCAAAAGTCCCACCACCACCAACGTAACCCACCGTACCAAACGTAGAGCGGCAAAGCCCAAGAAACCGATTATTGTCGTCGATATAATCCTCCAATCAAACTCCAGTTCCTAAATTAACCAACAAAACACAAAACCCTAAACCCAAAACCTAAAACCCAAATTGAGTGACAATAATATCATATTGGAGAACTCACCGGCCAAAATTTTCCTTTGCTGCTAACAAAATTCAGAGGAGAAGGATGAAGAAGAAGATTGAAATGTAAAATTATGGTTTGAAAGGTAGTGTACTGATCCATCAAGCAAGAGATCCAGGTTGCCGACTAGTGGCAGGTGGTGGCGGTGAAGGTTGCGAGTGAGTGGTGGGTGGTGGCGGTGAAGGTTACCGACGAGTGGCGGGTGGAAGTGGTTCAGGTGTCGTCAAACAAGGAAAGATGGTAGGGTTAAGGTTTGATATAGTGGGGTGAAATAGGACCCATATTTTGTTTATTTGTAATATAATAACAGTTATCCAAGGGTATTTTAGTATTTTTAAAAACATTTAACGGAGAAAATGGATGGAGTTAACGTTTTGAACTTAATTTTGATAAATTTTAAACCACAGTGATTAAATCAGGCTTTTTAAACTATTGGATGAAAAACATTATAACCACCAAACCACAGGGACTAAAAGTGTAATTTAGTCTTTTCTTTTTGTTATATATAGTGATGTGGTGCGTGTTATTGAGCCTATTTTCCAATCTGTCTTAAAAGTTGATATATTTAGGCATTATTATTATAACTATGTAAATATTTAATGATTATATACTTAAGTGTTTAAATAAATTTATACTTAAATCTAATAGCCTTAAGTTATAAAAATATAAATAATTAATGTATATATTTTAATATTAATTTAATATATTATAAATAAGATAATACTTTAAATAAATATATCTATTATACTATATAAAACAAATTTAAATAAGATAATACTTAAATTAAATGTATATTAAATAATGTATTAATTGGGAGAAAATTATTAAATATGGACAAATTATGAACTATTGTATATAACATTTGAACCTTATGTTTAAAGAGTTATATTTGGTGTCTTAAATTCTGAGTAAAATTATAAGTGTGTCATCATCAAATATTGTATATAACGTATAGATAATATAGATATAGATTATTATTATCATTATTTTTTTATTAAATTATTTAATAAATACATAGTTAAGTATTCAAATAAGATAATACTTATTTATAAATTTAATTAATATTATTATTATTATTATTATTATTATTATTATTATTATTATTATTATTATAAAATAGTAATTTAAGTTTTTAAACAAATAAATACTTATTATTAATTTTAAATGTTAATTTAAAGTATAATAAATAATATAATATATAATATAGTTAATTAAATAATCTCATATTATTAAATGATGTATTAATAATATGAATTAGTTAGAAAAAGTTTATTCAATAAGCAGCAAAATAGGAATAATTGCATAGAATACTTGTACCCAATGCTTAAGAAGTTGTATTAGATGTCTTAATTTTTTTATAAAATTACAATTGTGTCCAAAGATTTTGCTTTATATAGTAATATAGATAAAGTTCCATCTGACCTAATTGTTATAATGTAGTTTATATGTAATTCAACGTATACTGGTAAATTCTAGGTCACAAATGTGAAATATTTACTTAAATGGGTTGGTCTCTTGTCAATTTATCGATTAGTTTTTTAACAAATATTTTATATAGTTGTTCACAGTTTGGTTTGACAGATTTTGACAAAGATTTCAGACTGAAGTCCACACTATTGTGTAGAAATGACAAACTAAACTAGGCTGGTTGGCTCAATTGGACTAGTAAAACCAGTCGAAACTATGATGTTTCATAGTTTAAACATGCTCTTTCTATGTTTATTTCAAGACGGTTCTACACTTTTGTAGACTTTTAACATATAAACATGGTTTATGAATGTTTAGATATGGCATAAATACACAATTCAGAAAAGGGGAAAAAACCATGATGGTTATTATGTTTTAAGCCCAAAACAATTCATTCTTGTATTCTAGACAATAAACCGAGCCAAATAAACCTCAAACCAAATAATTCAAATGGTATTGAACAGTCTGATGAGTATTTATAATGATAAAACTGGATTTTAATTATTCAAAATATGAATAATTGACCGATTATATTTTATATTAATTATTTGGCAAATGACGCACGTGACTTTTACTCTCATTGTCAAGTACAACCTCCCTCACATAATTATCAAAAACCTACACTTGTTTTCCACTTGATTTCACCAACAAAAATGCTTATAAGCGAAAGAGGAAAACGTGCATACCTTGTAAGCAAAATCGAGTGAAAATCAAATGTAAATTAATAATGATTATACGATTGAAATTTCCTTCATGATAAAAGTGAAACTAGAAATTTTATAGATCAAGTCGTTGATATACATTATTTTGACTCAAATAGTTAAGATTATTAAAGTTCAATCTTATTTTTATATTTAAACTTAAAGTGGTGAGTAAATTTTTTAAGAGTGGACGAATGTTTTTTTTAAAAGCCCAAACCCTGTCCCTAATTAATTATTCATCCTTCACTCTCCGTAATCTTGAATCCTCCGTACACTGCTGCCATATTGGCTTCAAGGTAAACCCTAATTCATATCAAGATTCAATCTTTGTGCTTGCATTTTAATATTTAATTAATTGTATTACGTTGGGATTTGATTTCAGTACTTGAATGATTATGTCTCCACATGATGTTGCAATGTAAGGTTTTTTTCACCTGTTGTGGTATTTCTGTTGATCTTAGGAAGTTGGTTTTACTTGTAGAATTTATGTACAAGGTTGTGTCTTTGAAGATCTAAACATCAGATTCAGTGGTAAGAATGTATATATGATTGAATGTCCATCATTTCTTTGCCAAGGTTAGGGTTTTAGTGTTTTAGACTACTTCATTGTCTTTAGTCCCCTTGAACCTTAATCATAAGAAATTCATGAACTAAAGAACAAATGCAAGATCGTTGAGTGTCTCGAGAGTCAAGACTCGATGTTGCTATGATGCTAGTGTCTGATATGTGGATAGCTGGATCTGTCAGTTCTAAAAAGATTAGTATGGGTATAGAGGTGGAAAAATGGGTGCGTCGTCAAATATACACCTTAGGGGCCTTTCTATTTATTCGACTTGTTTAACCTACATCAGTTATGTTATTTTGATATTACTCGTTAAATGTGTTTGAGATAACTATAATCAAATTGAACTATTCATAAATAAACATGATGATATATAAGGAAACAAGTCATTCTATCATAGTCCAACACTATATGGTGAAGTATTTGATTCTCTGAAACCTATGATGATTTGTTTGTTGTAGTTGTTATATCTTTACGCAGCGGAAACAAAACACAAAACACACGTACGCACACGAAAGCAATAAGAACACGAGAATTTATAGTGGTTCGGTCAAGATGACCTACGTCCACTCTCTGCAACTAGGTATTTTATTAAGCTCAAGGGACTAGATTACAATACAATGACATGTTCTATATATAAAGATAAATTAGGGTTTCAAGAAGCTTCAATGGGCTAGGCCCATAACTCCATCCAAAAGCCCAAAGGCCTTCACATCCCAACAATCTCCCACTTGAAGGCCTTGCAAATACTCCAACCAGCTATCTAAGTACAAAGCAACCCTGTCATCAGTAATCTTCAAGTAACAGAAATCCTACAAGCCTTCAATTCCAAAGAACAAGCTAAGATTTCAATCCAAATCTCCTAATTGCAGAGGCCCCTTTTCATTAATTACTTGAAAGGGCCCGTTGAAGCTCCCCCGAGCTCCAACCCAGTCATGGCAAATTCCACCAACGACCCATCCTCTGTCTCAACTGGTTTACACGATCCACCAGATTCAGAGATACACCGAGAACTACTAACACTTTTCAAATTCAGCAAACAATCACCAGGAGAGAGTTTTCCAGTCGTAGTCTTCAAAACCCAACGATTCTTCTTGACTGTACCCGGAACATGCCCCATGCTCCCACGGTCATAAAATCCTCTAACTGGTTTAGACTTCTGACCCCATTCAGCTACAATCTCTGCTCCAGACTTCATGTTTGCAAAATGAACTCTCTTAGCAGCAGATTTAGCGAACCCGACTTTGACTTGCTTAACCGGGTTTATCAGTCCCTCAGCAGGTACCTCCACCATGTACAATGACCCATGCTTATCACCACGAGCAATCACCAGGTTCCCATTGATTACCCTCCATTTACCACCACCAAACTTGACTCCCAGTCCTTGTTCATCCAGTTTACTAACAGAAATTAATTTCTTCTTCAAACCCGGAATCACCTTGACATTTTTCAGGTTCCATGTAGTTCCCAATGGAGTCACCAAATCAATATCACCCATGCCCATTACATCAAGCATTCTGCCATCAGAAATCCTCTGTTTTCAGATTCACCATCATTTCACCGCTGTGTACGGCGTGAAACGAAGAACCAGAATCCATGATCCAAGAATCCACACTGTTTTCAGCCTCAAGAATTAACACGTCACCATCATTGACATCCTCAGCAGCAGTGTTCAGACCTTTATTTGGACATTGACTCTTAACATGTCCATCCTCGTTGCAGTTCCAGCACCTCACATTTTCCCGAGTCCGAGTTGAACTCTTTCCCCGACTCCCACTGCCTCGGCTATTTTCCCTTCCCCTGCCAACATGTAACATCTCAGAAGATGATCCAACATTTGCACTTTTTAGACGTGTGTCTTCACCTATCACAACGTCTCGGATCTTTTCAAATGTCATTTCGTTAGCCCCCATAGAATTTGTAACAGCGGTTACAGTCCTGGACCAACTATCAGGTAGTGAAGATAGCAACACCAGAGCTCGAGTCTCATTATCGAATTTTATTCCCACTGATTCTAATCTGGTAAGAATAGACATCAGATCATTAATGTGAGAGGTGACTGAGCTTCCCTCTTTCATTCTCGTCATGAACAGTTCCCTCATCAAGAACACATTGTTAGCTACAGACGGCTTTTCATACATATTTGACAGAGCCAACATCATACCACTTGCAGTGGTTTCTTTCATGATGTTAAAAGCAACGCTCTTCGTCAAAGATAACATAATAACCGCTCTAGCTTTCTTGTCCTTGGAATTCCAAACTACTTCTTCAGCTTTCTCCATACTCTCTGGTTTCTTTTCAAGTACCATATCCAAATCCTTTTGACACAGTAATGCTTCTATTTGCATTTTCCACCAACCAAAATCAGTGCCATTGAACTTTTCGATCACAGTCTTCCCGTCTTCAGCCATAATAGCAAAACAGAGATAAAAACCAAAAGAAATAGGCACACTGAACAGTTGATAACCAGTCAACAAAAGAATAGACAAACCAGATCCGGTACTTCCAACCAAAACCCTAGGCGGCGGCAGAAACCCTAGACTGCGGCGGCGGAGGTGGCGCAGAACCCTAGGTACACGGAGGCGACGAAACCCTAGTACGTGCAGAGCCTGATGCTCTGATACCAGCTGTTAGGTATCTTTACGCAGCGGAAACAAAACACAAAACACACGTACGCACACGAAAGCAATAAGAACACGAGAATTTATAGTGGTTCGGTCAAGATGACCTACGTCCACTCTCTGCAACTAGGTATTTTATTAAGCTCAAGGGACTAGATTACAATACAATGACATGTTCTATATATAAAGATAAATTAGGGTTCCAAGAAGCTTCAATGGGCCAGGCCCATAACTCCATCCAAAAGCCCAAAGGCCTTCACACCCCAACAGTAGTCTGCAAATTTCGATATTCCAGGTTCATTTATCGATTTATTGTTCTTACTATTTTGTTTCTTTCTGTATTTGGATAATCTATTTGGAATAAGGGATTTTGCTTGATTCCTATTTGATTGTCTATCTAAATTTAGGGTTTCTGCTTTCGATAGTATCTAAGTGATCATATACTACACCTTCCAAAACAAACCCAAACCACATACAAAAATTTCTTGCAAAACCTAACTCATACAATAGGGTCTAGGGTCTAGGATCCAGGGAGGGTGAGCTGAGGGTAAACCTTACCTCTAGAGGCTTCTCCCAAAGAGACTCCGGGCAACGCCAACACCCAATTTTGGGTTATTGTAGGTGTTCTTATCATAACCAATGGGGTTAGTTTGGGTCATAAAGGATTATTCATCGGGTCAACGAACACTCCTATAAAACTAGCTAACTTAATACCATTCCAAATGGGTCTGCACCATCCAATTCCAATGTTCACAGTACCACCGTCATAAAAAACAAATACAGTTGGTGCACGCATTTTGATATTTTTTCACCTAAAAGGGCCCGTTTCAACCCCAACTCGTTTTGACCTGAACATGTTACCCGTCCCGACCCACCCATTTTGCCAGACTTAACTATCATCCATGTGGGTTAGTTTATTGTATGGCGTGATAATTAATTTCCTTTTTTTCTTAATAGAGTCTATACTAACCAAAACCAAGAAAGATGCAAAGCAGCACTACCTGCAGTGATGAAGAAAGGTACAAAGTTAGAAAGCTGGAAATAACAGATAAAAACAAGGGTTTTATGGAACTGCTACAACAACTTACAGTTTGTGATGTCGTATGAGATGACGAATTCAAAAAACGATTTGAAGAACTCAAATCATACGGTGATGATCATGTCATATGTGTGACTGAAGACACTACGTCATCAAAGATTGTTGCAAATGGAAGTGTGTTCATAGAAAAGAAATTTATAAGAAGTTGTGGCAAAGTTGGACACATCGAAGATGTGGTGGTTGATTCGAGTGCTAGAGGGATGCAGTTAGGGAAAAAAGTTGTCTGCTTTCTTGCAGATCATGCGCGTTTAACGGGTTGTTATAAGGTAATTCTTGATTGCAGTGCTGATAACAAGGCTTTTTATGAGAAATGTGGATTCAAAGAGAAAGAAATTCAGATGGTTAAGTATTTCATTTGAGATGAAATTGATGCTTTTTGAGTCTTGTGTTGTCATGGTTAAGTTCAAATTGTATGATAATTCCCTCACAATTTTGTTGATTTAGAAATAGCACATGTGCAATTACTTTTTTTTTAATGATCTGATTGTAACAAGACTAATTGAAGTCAAACACCGTAAATTTGAGGTCAACTAAATTGAGAAAAGAATCCCAATGAGGATAGTGGCACTTAGTAGAGAAAGTCAAATATTGTATATTGAAATTAGTTGTAAAAATGTTCAAATATTGGCATGTCCGATTTATTATGTGCATACACTTAGAAATCTTGAGTCTTTATTTAACTTCCAACTGGGATGAAGGTAAGATAACACCCATGAGTATAAATAATCATCACTTTTATTGGCAATAATACCACATTGTCTTCGACTTGGGAAAAAACGATCTTGAGAAACAACTAACATTTTGCATATTCAATATGGTTGTAAGAATTACTTTGGACTCCCCTGCAGTGGACAGCCATACGTATACTACGACAGAAAGCAAAATTTGCACCGGCCTATGCTGCCATACGGTGTTTAGCCCACTGCAAACATACAGTAACGTGACCCTAAGGCGGGGAAAAAAAGACTTGTGAATTATTACAATGTTTTCAAGTGCAATTAGGAGTTTAAATCTTATTTAATGTATGCATGTGATGCATCTTATTTAAAGAACTAACGAGCTTTTGGACAGATCTGATTGAAAGCTTAGCAGTTCGTGTTTGGTATCATTTCGACAAGCTTATTTTGACTTATGTTTGTAATAACCAATTTGGATCCCAATGGTTTAGATGGGCAAATATGTGAACTCAATTAAATTTGAAAATTCTAAAACTATTTTATGAAGTGATAAACGAATGAGTACTATAAAAAAAAAAAAGGTTTGTAAAATATGTAGGTATCATAAAGTTACATATTTTGAGTCAATATAAGCAATTATATTTTCAATCTTTATCATTTTTAATTTTATAAATAACTAAATTTAAATATGATGTAATGATGATTTAAGTTTTATTATAAATAACCATTTCACCCACTCAACCCAAATTAACCCGTATATCTATAAACAGTTCAGAAATGTCACCTCTACTTTTTCACAGCGTACAATCCCGTTTGAACCAAAACAAAATTGACAATTTCTACAAAGTAAACAAGCTGGAATCAGAATTATCCGAGGAGTGTATCTTTATATATGTACATAGCGATGCAGACTCGATTAGCTTTAGGAGAATATGGCTATCTTTTTACTCAGTAGAAGAGAGAGGGTATTAAACTTGTTCCTTCGGGTTTGACTTCAAGATCACGTCAACTTTTTCAGCATTTGTCCCAAGTATCAGATGTGCGTCAGGTACAGCCTGAGATTTGAAGTAACGTCTTTGTTTTTGTAATTCATATTTAACGATATGTTATAAATCATGAGAGACGTCTACCATTAAACTAATACGTTTGGCAGTGTCTGAACGCATCAGTTCTCCTTTAAATAACATCTGGAAAAAGAATAATAAAAAAAAGTCATAATTCAGCAGATAACTATGCAAATGATAGTGTGTGTGCATGTGTATAACTTCCATAACGAACAATGCTAAGGTATATAGGTAGCGAAATGGATGAGACCAGTAACGAGTCAAAATATGCATTGTTGTACGCGTTCAAACCAGTTAGGTCGGATTGGGTTGACTAGAAACACTTCTAGTCCAAATATAGTTTTTTTTTTTTAAATATATTTATGTGAGATATGATTAAGAAAAAGAGCAATTGTAGAAAAACAAACTATGTACTTCTGCTGAATCCACAGATAAGTTCATGGACTTCATTGTTGCATGATCAAATCATTTTAACTTCTAAAATTTAATGATAAAGTCCGTAAGGCGCTATTTACAACAAAATATTCATTTTTGCATGTTGAAATCCTTGAACTAATCAAACCTATACATAAAGGTCTCTCTAAGCTTCATGATAGGACATTTTCCTTGCATTCTAAAATTCTATTTAACCACGTGATTATGTGAATGTAAAGTTCGGTGACTTATGCGCGTATTCAGCAGAACCGCAGAAGTGCAAAGGGTATTTTTGACAAATGCCATTGAAAAATACTAATTTAATAAATATTCTATTGTTTATTAAAAACAATAATATAGAATGTTTCTTGCATTAAACAAATTTTGGGTGACACTCAACCCGTTTTACCCATTTGACAGTTTCTCTTTTATCTAACCTTTTTTTAGTTTTGCATGCCTGACCAGATAAATCATACAATTTCTGTAGTGAATTAGTGATGCATTGATAGGTAAGGTTAACAATGCATACGATATTATTATGGTGTTGTGCACTATAAAATTTTCCTCGTAACACTTGTTTAAGAAAAATCACCTCTGTGGGGATATCAGGTGTAAACCACCGCAATAATACTCCAAGATGTACAACAGCCGGAATCAGTTTAAAAAGAAAGGGTGTTGTCACCTGCAAAAACAAAATGGAGAGTTGTTAATGATTTAAAAACGGTATAAAAGATTTATGGGTTGGCTTGGGTTAAGCCCAATCACTTTTTGCAAAACAAATTTATATTATGATTATAAAAGCATATTATCCAATAATAGTCAACCTTTTGAATAAAATCCTTTAGGAGGTTTTCGTAAAAACTACATTTTAGAAGTCTATGGACCTGTATGGCCTGTTAGACCCATTTCACGAGTTTGACCCATTTAACAAGTTTGACCCGTTTCCTTCTAACTATGTATAATGTATTGATGGGCAATGGATCAAAACTAATTTTTTAAATAAAAACAAAAATTTTATTTAACCACGTTTACTAACTCTTTGAAGTTTATTTTAACCACCAACCATCTAAAGGTGGTTAGCATATAATGTTTTCACTAACCATCTAAAATCGGTTTTTACTCAACCACCTAGAAGTGGATATGATAAGTTAGTTGTTAATTAAAGCCCTTAGAGCTATGGTTAGCAATACCGTACTTTTGTTCTACTAATTAGAGATTAAAACATAACCCAAATTGATTCATTCATAAGTAAATATTTCAAAATTGCCACATGTACAATTTACATACCAGGCTGAGAGCTGTTGTGCCCAGAAGCAGTAGATACAATTTTCCCTGCAAAACAGTCAGTTGTCATCCCAGTAGCAACAGCATGTATAAAGCCTCCATTTCAAGATTATAACGGACATAATTGAAAAGGCATGTTTTTTTATATATGAATTTCTTATAACATAAAATGATCCTTAAAGTGGAGAAAGAAAGTGGTTGAATTGAAATATTACCTCAATTAAATGAAGATTGGAGGCACGGCTTAAAAGAACAAAAGAGAACTCCCCGATTTGGGCAAGGGACATTCCAACCTACATCAAATTCTTAACTAAGACTCATTTATAAAAAAGCTATATATCCATCTATCTATTTATCTGTAATATATATAGCGTGTGTGTGTATACATATACATACAAAACTTAGAAACAGCAACCGTTTGAAGTAGAGGTGACAATATCAGCCGACTTATTTATGAATGGATCAACTCGGGTTGTTTATCTCTAAAGGGTCAATTAGATAAAATCAAATATTTGGCTATAATGGAAATAGGTTGAACGGACCAAACGTCTCCAAAGTGTATTTTTAATGCACACGAGCTCCTAATTCTTTTTATTCAGAAAATTATACAACTGCAGTAATATAGTTTCATAATTCATATTTAACAGAAAATTTTACACAATTCCGGGTCAACCCAACCCTGAGGGCTAGCCACGGTTATAAATTAAAGAAATTCCCAATTACTAGACCCAATCAACCAATCCATTTTGCCACCTGTAAGTTAAAGTGTAGTAATACGTAGCATAAACCCTTACAAGTAGAGCGGTCTTGTTAGTGTATCCGAATCCTTTGACTACTATAGCAACTACAAAAGTCTTTATAACCACCACCAATATAACAGCTGCTAGTAAGATATCAATGTGCTTCCACAGAAATTGAACATGAATAAGCATCCCAATGCTTGCAAGAAAAAGTGCAGCAAAGAAATTGCGAATGGGTTCAACCTGAGATAAAATTAGCTCAAATTAAGCCAAAAAATAAAATAAAATTTGACTCTGCTCATAATTTTAGGGAAATGAATTCCCCACAAAGCATGCTGGTGGCAAAAATTGCGTAGGTTTGGCAATAGATCAAAACAGGTTTGGGTTTGGGTTGAACCGCAAACATGTTTGGTTCCTTTTTCTTCGATTCAATAAGTAATCAATGTATTAAATATTAATATGAAAACTATATTTTTTTAAAAACTAATAATGAATCTTTCTTGACAAATTTAAGAGGGTGTAAGCCTTCAATACACTTTGGTCGAATTCGACTTGTTCATCCCATTTGACTCTTTCCATAAACAAGTTTTTAAAGTTTATCCATTTGAGCCATTAATTAAGAAATATAACCCAAAATCAACCCATTTCTATGTAGATAGGTTGAAATTTCCACATCTATCATATGAAGCATAACATAATATGTAAACTTCAACGTCCCTAGAAGAAGTTGAATATTATATTTTATTATGAATAACAACCTATGTCAAGCAGTGATAACTGTGAAGCTTTATAAGCCTTAAGTGTGTTGCAGGCCCTGAAAAATAGAAGATATAGAAGAAAAGGATGTTGGGTTGGTTCTTCAAGCATGTAGGCGGAGTTTGATTGGTACATACTAGAAGGGAATCAGTGAATCACCATAGGTATGGATTCGATTGTATGGTGGAAATGTGGAATGGCAATGGATGTGAGCTTTCCATACCCAACCACTTGATAGGGGTTTGGAGAAAGCCCAATGTCAAGGATTTCACGTCTAATGTTTAAAGCCAATACCCTCAAACCAAACCTCCTCCACGATTCCTATTCCCATTCCCTCATCCCAAATCCCCAATCCAAGCACACCCTCAATAAGGAGAGTAGGAGACCAAGCAAATTTGCAAAAACAAAACAAATTATAATAATTATTATGCCCAGATTGATAAGTTGACTTTACTTGTTCAAGAGTATGGTGGGCAAGATCAGTTGTTGATATCATAACTCCAGCAGCAAAGCTACCCAGTTCAAGGCTTAGACCTAACTTGTCACTACACTGAAATAATAGAATAAATTATCATAATAAGCACAATAGGGCATTACAATGACAACAATCGGGCATTCTTATAGCTATTCTCAGCAGTGTATCATCAGGCGGTAGCAGATAGAGGTTGCAAAATGAGAGGGTTGTAACAGGTCAAAATGGGTTTGGTTGACACAAGATACTAATATTCAGTTATTTTGTAAACAAATTACGTAAATTTGAGTAAAAAAATTATAATTATTAATATTTAAAAACTCTACCTTCTTAAATAAAATCATTCAGAGGTTTTATGCATAAAATATAAAACTTTGGACAACTTTCAACCTGTTCCCCCACCCATTTCGTTTTTAGCTTTTTGAAAAGTTTACGAGTTTGACACCTTAGGGATAGAGCATAAATAGATTGACCCATTTACAACTTACAAGTGGCTGGGTTGAAATTGCTAAATTAACACTCCAGTACAGGTATAAGTAATTATGCCAGATAAGATGCAAAATCATTATGCCTAAGTATGGTGGAGTAGTGAAACTAACCGATGCAACTATCAAGCAGAAAGCCACAGATGCCAACTGATAAAGTTCATTGGTCTGCAAATTGTCAATGAAATAACATCAGGATATACGATTCAGATCACAGAGAAATTAGTTGTTTCAGATGTCAAAACATAAAGAAATCTAATAAAAGTAGAAATGGACATTAATTACCTGGGATGATAGCCTTATCATTAGATTAAAAAACCAAGGTATGCAAGTTCGGGAGAATAATGACAAAAAAGCCAAGAATATAATTAAGGTCACCAACCTGAAAACAGAAGTCATTAGGGAATGTACAATGATGAGAGAAATCTTTATAGAATTAGAGTAACTTAACACTAGATTGGTTAATTTCTGCTTTCACACCCTTTTGGGTCACCAGTTATTTTTAGGTCAATTCAGGTTATGTTTTATTCGTAATGGTTATAACATACAAATAGCTGAAAATGTAACAGATCGAATGGGTCAAATGGTCGAAAGTCCACAAGAGGGTAATTGTAGTGCATAAAGTAATAAAACCTCCTAAATCCTTTAATCCAAAATATTAGATTATTATACAAATAATATAAATACGGTAATCACATTTGCCATGGTTTTTTTATAAAAGATAAAATTGAATGGACAAAAAGTGTTTTGGATCAGGCCAGCCTGTTTCCACCTGTACCAAAAATTTACCTAAGTTTGGTCTACCCATTTGCCACTTCTAGTACAAAGTTAACTAATGAAACATTTATAAGCAGTATTGCAAAAATCAGCGCCTAGCACCGATTAATCGGTAATCGGTCACCTACTCAGCCCACCTATTCGATTTCAGTTGATCGCTCAATAAATCGGTCAGAGGTCAAAATCGGTCAAAATTAGGCAAATTTTGGTCAAAATCATCCAAAAATCGGAGAAAAGCAGTCAATAATTGTCAAAACTGAAAAATTATATATATGATTTTAAAAAATATTGTATATACATTTATAATTTTGAAAATTAACATATAAAATTCCAATCCAATTAATTCCGATTAATCCCAATAAATCCCTACTCGGTACCCCACCGCCCGACAAGCGCCTAGCGATTTTTACAACTATATTTAAAAGAATTCTATTAATATGCATATGCACTTCGCCGTGAAAGTATTCTACTTTCTCCTACAGATTGCTTTACTAGATGAACTTTTTAAAAACTGAGAGTAGAAAATTTATTTGCAGTTGTGCATGCATTTAGTAAAATCTGGAAAGAACACGTCATATTCCCTCCGCTAAAGCTAATGGAAGACAAAAAAGTGACCACAAATAACATGGTCAACTGGATAAACAACAATATGGGATAAGCAGTAAATAAAAATTTGTAAGATTACTAGTACACTACGAATTTAGTAGAATTTTGCATAGAGATAATACGGTAGCAATTTTCACTACAGTAGTAGATTAAGACTTCAGAATTATATTTACTCACGTCTTTGTCATAGACAACATGCCTTCAAGAATTCCAGAAGTACCACCCAGGATTGGAAGTAGTGCAAATAATAAACCCACCGCACAATCCTGGCACACAAGAATACAGTATTTGTAAGTAGTGCAAATGTCTAGTAGTCTTCCCTATTTCCTTAAAACATAGAGGCTGTTCACCGTTCCCAGAGGGATCTGAATGGAAGGGTCGGATGGTCTGGAAAACAGGTCAAAATGTGGTTGTGTCAAATGGGTAATGGTTCTATTTATGCCAAAACAGGTCAGGTTGGGATGACCGAAAACACTTTTGTCCACAAAGAATCACCTCCTAAAAAAGTGTGTAAAATATGATTGCAAAAATTATAAAATTTAATCAACAATCTAAATATGATAACAAAAAAAAACCATTTTTTACATAGCAGGATCGTATGCATAAAAGTATACTTTGGAACAACTTCCAACCTGTTAGATCCTGTTTGACATGTTCCCTTTTTATTTTAACCAATTGAGTTATTAGAGATAGAACATAACCCAAACCAGTCCATTTATATGTGGTCAAAAAGTCTAACTTGCCACCTTAGTGGTTGCCTATTCTACTACTGCTGCAGTGAACAAAAAAAGGAAGAACAAATTTACCTGCAAGATAAGGGTACCAACAGTGACTTGCCCATAAAGAGTGCTAATACTACTCTTCTCCATCAAAAACTTCAAAACCTGTGGCATACCAAAACAACAGTGTGTCATCAAAAACTTTTACTAGTGACTGATATTTAATTTTTTATAACGTATGATCTGATGGACATTGAAAGATTCAAATGATAAACCTACTAATTCAGTTAATAGTTACGGTTAAAGAATAGCAACTGATGACATGATTATGATAAGAGAAACAAGTTTAAAAGAATGGGGGAATTGCATATACCCCCTTCTAAAAGAATGGCACCCTTTATACAACTCTATCTAAAGAATATCACACGTAGCTGATGATTATTTATTAATGCTGCTAAATAAAAACAATAGTTGACTTGTATATTTCAGTTATGCCATATGTAACTACCACTGCTGTTGATGACATGGAAAGAAAGGCACCGACAAATACACCTTCGGAAGCTTCACCACCACATAACTGCAAAAGAAGTCAAATAAGATGAAGGTATCAATAAGGTTTTATAAAAAAACATTCTCGTCAAAAAATAAGGGTACTTCCGTATTTTTAAAAAGTTAAGGACATTTAAAAAAAATGTACCTTTGTATAGATTAAAAATGTTTGTCTTTCCAAAAAAACTTTAGGGCATTTTCATCATTCGGCATTTGTATAAATAAAACCAAATACATTCTTGAGTGGCCTATGAAGTAATTTCAATATATAGGTGGCCTATGAATAATTGGGTGGCCTCCACGTATTTTATCCCTTACAGTTATGCTTTGTTACTGAAGTCGCATTCCCTGTGTTGTTTGATGATAGGAAGGAAGATTATAACGGTCGATGTCCATTAATAAAAAAGTTAAGGGTTTTACATATTCACCTAATATGAGACTAATTCTAGAGAAATATCTCGGTTTAGCATCATAAAAACATAGTAATAAGAATAGGGCACTCTATAAAAGATATACATACCACAGCAATTACTCCAGACAAGCACATAAAAAGAAATATCTGGAGCAAACCTCCTAAGACAGCAACTGTTCTGACAACACGAAGCTGAAAATTAAAGAAGAGTGAAAAGTTTATTATGAGCGTGCCACACACGAAGAAATTAAAGATGTGCCTGAACATTATTTTTCTTTATGCAAAAGGTGGTTATGAAACCTTTGCTGCTGAGAACTCCAATCCTAATGCAAAAAGAAGAAAAATGACACCAAACTGAGCAACAGTTTCAACCTGCATAAGTATATGCACAAGTGATCTGAATCAACACAAAGTTAATGTCAAAGTTATCTTGAGAACAAAACAAGATGCACATAATAATCAGATTATATAACATTTTTCATCCCCCGGGTTTGTCAAAGTATACAAATATTGCCCAGATATGACATAATTACACTGCACGTCCCTGCTTTTACTGTTTTTTCATAATTTAGTCCCTGGTCTGAGTAAAATTGACTAAAAGCGTAATAGAACAGGAAAAACAAAGACGTGCAGTGTAATTATGTGGGACGATTTTCCAAACCCGGGGACAGAAAAAGGTGAGTTTACATACTAATTTAGACCAATTCTAAAGGGCATACCTGAACCAGTTCATTAACAAAGCTAAGTCCACCTGGTCCAATTACAGATCCTGCAAGCAAATATCCGGTAATAACCTACATGGTTTCAATGTGCAGACAGATGTTAGAATCTCCACTTAATATATTTTTTCAAAAATAGGATAACCACGTTAACAAATTCTCCAAGTTTCAGGAAGTCTTATTTGAAAAAAGAAAAAAAATTATTAGTAATTAATAAATGATTAACAATGACCAGACCGGCTGCCCAGCACAAGCAAATGCAATGCCACCACTAGTTGCAGAAACAATGACGACAACCAAATCGGATATCAATCTGTTAAACCATATATAAATAAAAAATAGGCATCAGCTAACAAATTTTAGAAAAACATTGAAAAATAAATGCAATAACAGATATCAGATTAGTGTTTTGTTGGGTGGGTGAGGACAAAAGACATACCTTAGGTCTAATTGCAGCACAGGATACTTAGACTTGGGATTAGACATGATAAAGACATTGTCCTGAGCAAAGATTTGAAGATAAGATAAATTTCCACATGGAAACTTAGGATTCCACACACACATGCACAAACAAACATACAACAGAAGAAAATAGAACATTTAATTCTAAGCACTGGGCTTGAAAGGATAAAAGATTACCTTGCTATCTATTAGTCTTGGTGTATCTTCAGGACGGTTTTCATTATCCAAATTGAAAACATCTTGAAGCTGAAATGATCTAAATCAAAATAACATGAATGTTAAGTATCTTAGGCTATTGGCCTCCACAATCCACATAACCAGGAAGCAAGAGAATTGAGAAACATTTTAAATTTTTTTTCTCACTGAAATTGAATCATAAGAGCTATAAATATCACATCTATGCACTATGACATAAATTGAAAATTAAAAGTGAACACAAAGAGCAGTACATACTTCTCCTCTTTGCTTTCATTTCTCTTTGACTTGACTCTAGCAACAGTTTCCAGAACTGCCTGACATGTGCAAACTTATCAAAAAAAAATAATGATAAAAAAGCACTACCGACTTCCTTCCTAGAAAAAAACAAAGCAGAAAATTTATGCAAAACCCAGTTACTTTCAAGAGAAGGTATATTAAAGATGTTCATACATCTCAAAACCAATTCCTATTTGTAGCAGTATCAACTTTTCTTATAGCATAGGTAATATTCTTTTTCTTACTTAACTTTTTCTTGATATGAATGTCAACAGCATTTACTTGATGTGGGAGAACTGAAGATGGCCCACAAAGTGAAAAAAATAAATATGTAAATGTGTAGAACTTTGGAGTCCACATAAATCCCTTTTACAGAATGGACAAACAACAGCCAATTAGGTGCGTCACAGGAACACTATATCATGGACGAGCATGATATCTTTGGGGAAATTCCCAAAGAAATCTTGATCTAGGTCAAACTTTGACATAATGACATTCATACGAATTAATGTAAGGTCCATTCAACGATGATATAACGAGAGTCTCTAACACGTGTAAAAGCTTAAACTAACAGAGAGATTATATTTAGTATTGGTAACAAACAACATTGATCCCCCCCCCCCCCCCTTGTCTGTAAACCATAACCCTATGGTTGGTACAGAATTTGAGACAGGTCACAACAGCACAGTACCAAAGTCAGCCAGGTTATACTTAAAAATTAATGGCATGATACTTGACGGTTCAAAAAAACAGTCAACGGCATTCCAATGCACACATTTTGCTTTCTTTTCCAAAAGTGTGAAAGCTGAAACTTACATGAAAAAATCCAAAGCTTGAGATTATATGAAATACCTGTTGCCCTGCCACACTGTTATTGAAGCTCCCAGGATCAGTAGCTAAGCAAGATAGATAATTAAGCAAAGTTAGTAACGCATGTCCAATGCATAGCGAAAAACTTCAATTAACCACAATTCAAATGATTTGCAGACGTAAGTCCTAATATGAGTAAATTAACAAGCGGATTTCTTAACGTACCTAATTGCCTGCCCTAGAGAACTCAACAATTAGGAACGTCTAACTCTACTATACAATGTTAATCAACCAACCTAGCAGTAGAATAACACGATTAGTTCGAGAAAATAAAAACATTAATTCTTCCACATGTACCTAACTGTCTGCCCTAAATAGCTCAAAGAAACTAGCAACAACTAACTAATTGATTTTACAGTCAATTAAACCTGGAGGAAATTGCATGATTCACAAAATAAGAAGCTGAAAACACAAGATCTAACTCACTAACCATCAGACTGTTCATCATTCTCCGTAAACTCCTTCTCAAGAGCACGATCAATCATACCAGCAAAGCTGTCTTCCTTAGATCTATTCGATCCATCACTACTGACATTAACAACGCCAATGTCTTCGTTGAAAATCACCGAATCTTCGGCTGCAAGCAAACATGTGAAGCAGAGAAGATCGACAGCGATGAAGAAGAATATGAGAGGGAGAAGTGGTTTTTCCAACATTGTGAGGTTGTGGAGAGATGAGTAGGTCGGAGAAGAGTTTAGTGGAGGAAGTAAACGGTCGCCGGCGGCGGAGACCGGCGGCGTACGGCGGAGGTGGAAGCGGAGAAAGGGAGTTGTATGGTTGCGGCCGTGGATCGGGGTGAAGTGTAGTGTGTGTTTATGCTAACGGTGCTTCTCAATTAACGCAAAGGTATTAACGCATTATTATTATGAAAAATTAGAATGAAGACCCTCCAGTCGTTTGGATTTAAAACTTATCAAATTGTATTAATGTCAAAACACCACCGGCTATCATTTACATTAAAGTTATGATATGTTGATGCGAATAAATTAGACCGAAATGTAAAACATAAAAAAGTATAACTACGTCAATCTATGACCAACGTATTGCGACAAATTTGTCAAACGGAAAAAGGATAGATGTAAAACGTTGAACCACACACGCAAATTATGTTGTGTTAGCTCATAAGATTTAGAACAAAACCTAAAGCAAACGTAAAATGTTGAACCATACATGCATGTTGCTTCATGTTAACTTGTAAAACTAATAACGAAACGTAAAACTAAAATTTACGAAAGATGAAAAGCGGTGGACCAAAATTGAAATTAAAAATGTTGTGAGGTTAAAATGCAAAAAAAAATAAAAAGTTTTAGGTTAAAAGAAAAAAATTAAATTCTGTGAAGTTATGTTGCAAAAAAAAAATGAAAAGCTTTGAGTTAAAAGTAAAAGATTAGATTTATTTTAAAATCACCCCAAGCATAAGATGCAACATCATAATGCATTAACAATTTGATAATTAGTAAGATTTAAATATCACTAATTTCAATTTTTTTATTTTTTTTTGTCTTCATCTCAATACATGGCCCATTGGACTAAGGGGCTGTTTGACAACATCTGATTGAATAAGTGCTAAACCAGTAAAAGGTCTGGTCCAGTAAGAGGTTTGAACCAATAAGTGTGTTTGGTTAAATTAATAAAATAAAACAAAATAGAAAAAAACACCCCTCAAACACCCCACCCCTCAAATAACACCCCTCAAACACCCCACAATTCATTCACCTGCTCTTCTCCCTCACCCCACAATCCACAAAACCTAGACCCACCACCACCCTCGTGAACCACGTCGCGAACCACCGTCGCGAACCACCACCGTGAACCACGTCGCGAACCACCACCGTGAGTATGTTTGGTCATCTTCTTCCTCAACCGCCGTCGCGAACCACCACCGTGAACCACGTCGCGAACCACCACCGTGAGTATGTTTGGTCATCTTCTTCCTTAACCACCGTCGCGAACCACCACCGAGAACCACGTCGCGAACCACCACCGTGAGGTATGTTTGGTCATCTTCTTCCTCAACCGCCGTCGCGAACCACCACCGTGAACCACGTCGCGAACCACCACCGTGAGGTATGTTTGGTCATCTTCTTCCTCAACCGCCGTCGCGAACCACCACCGTGAACCACGTCGCGAACCACCACCGTGAGGTATGTTTGGTCATCTTCTTCCTCAACCGCCGTCGCGAACCACCACCGTGAACCACGTCTGACTCGGGTCAGATGTTGGTTTAGATCTGACCGAATAAGGGGTTCGGTCAGACCTCTTCTCCAGTAAGACACAAGCAACCAAACAAGCTACGTCTGACCGAGTCAGACTTGCACGTCTGACCGGGGTCGGTCAGACTCAACCAAACAGCCCCTAACATGTTTTATGACCCAAATAACTAGATTTGTCTTCATTTCCGATCAATTGTTGCCTCGTAGTTCATCTTTATCGTGAGTTTGTGGGTCAACAATCTCCATTAAAATTTGCTTTGATTTTGAGCTTAAAGAGTCGCAACCTACACTTTGAATGTGATATTATGGTCAATAACGAAACGGTACTACTTCTAATTTCTCTCTTCTTGTTTTAGCTGACTCAAGCATGTGGAGTTGTAGGTTCAAATTTATTATCCTTTTTGTCTCCTTCTAGTTAGATGTCTTGGTAATGGGGATGCAATCGTCAATACAGGTCAATAGTAGCATTGCCATTGCTAGCGAAATGATGCTAGGTAATTTTGTGTCCATGGAGATGTAAGTACTATATGGTTGCTTGAGAGGTTACCGTGATCTTCAAGGATGAGAGAACTCGTGGCTTTCATCTATACAAGGTAAAATAATAGGTCTGCCAAAGTGTGATATGTGTTTAATTTTGTTTCTAAACTCGTTGTTATAGTTGTCAAAACTTCATTTGTAATCGCTGAAAAAGAGTTGACTATAGCGTTTGGCCTCGTGAGGGTTGTAACTTGTAAGCAAACTCTCGTGTAAGAGGAATTTGGTTTATAGAGAGCCGGGAGGGGGAGGGATCGATGTGTAATAATGTGCTGAATGTGAGTCTTTAATATTTATCTTACTTATGCATTGAGTGTGTTTAGGTCAAGAGGGCCACACTTGATCGTATTATCAAGGGCGGCCCAACATTATATTAGGGTACATTTACGGTTTCGGACCCCCTAAACAATAGGGGTTTCCTTTTAAAAAAAGAAATTATATATTGGCCATTACTTATATCTGATTTGTTAAATGGCTCACTCCCTCAAATTATGTTACTAGCACGAGTGAACTCAACCAATTCATTCATTATTAATTTCTCTAATTCTCTTTCTAAAATGTCCATCGATCTTCCAAGTTCCCACTTCTGATTGATATGCCAAAGTGTTAATAATTCAATGTCAAATTACCAATTGATTCATCTCTTATAGTGAAGTAGTGTTATACAAGAGCGGTTTCCACTGTTGTTGCGGTGGTGTTGCGTAGTAGGTAGGAGGCTATGATTGTAGTTAAAGAAATTGCTATAAAGATGAATGAAAAATCCACTTTTAATGAGAAACATATTATTCATAGAAATAAATAATCTAATGAAATATTGATAATGAAACTTTCAATCTTCCATTGAAAGTTTAAGAACTAACTATTTTTTATAGATCGTAGACCAAGCTAGTTATTCACTTAGAAGTAGAGTTGAGCAATTTAAAGAGTATGAAACTAATTTTGGTTTTCTTTTTAGTATAAAGAAATGTATTAACCTTAAACATATTTTAAAACATGATAATATAGATATTAATGGTTTAGATCTATTTTAAGACCTAAAAATGTTAACATATATTATTTATTTAAAATCATACACACTTATTAATATATTAAATTTTATTAAAACTTTAATTCTTTTTTTCCAGATGCATGATTACCTATAGAATTATGTTAACTATTCATGTAAGTATTGCTTTCGTGAAAATATGAAAAGTAGTTTTTTAAAATTAAAACTTATGAAAAATATTTAAGATCTTAAATTTCACAAAGAAAATTAAATGATTTAGCTACTTTGGCCGTTAAAAAGGAACTTGATGTATGTTTTGATATATAAATTTTAATAATGTATTTTACACAATTAAACTTTAAAATTATAAAATGATTTTCACCTTATAACTAACTACTCACATAATAGGCAAGAGTACCTATCAAATAGAAGTATAATTTTTAGTAAGAACCAAGTATGGATTCGTGGACACGAGAACTCCTGATATTAAGTTTTTGTCATTATCTAGCCGATGAAAGATTATTTTGTGAATAATATGATTAACTAATTTTGCTAACAATTAATCTAATTGAAGAAAGTAGACGAAGATGATGATAAACAATCAGTGGAAGATATCAATTAGATTTTGAATCAACTTAGCAAAACAATTACAACATACATGAACCTATGGTAAGATCATCATCTACACATAAAACATGGATGTAAACTAGACTCCTGTCAAGATTATTTAATTATATAACTCTTTAAAAAGCTAGAATGATAAACACATAGTAGTCCCTTAAAGTTATGCCATGAAGACCCAATGATATAATTAAATCAAAGTTAAA
This sequence comes from Flaveria sonorensis, assembly GCA_025506505.1. Lineage (NCBI taxonomy): Eukaryota > Viridiplantae > Streptophyta > Magnoliopsida > Asterales > Asteraceae > Flaveria > Flaveria sonorensis. Next base: position 49,953,445 of record CM046426.1, read on the forward strand.
GATGGTTAGGACTCTAGTTGTAACGCCTGAAAATTTCCAAAAAAAAAAGTAAAGGAACAAACAGGCTATTTATTTAAAAGCAAGAGGGTAAAAGTGTACAAGGGTCAAACCGACCCATAATGGGTTTAAAAGAGAGATGACAGCCCATACTCTCTCTCCCAGCACTCAAACTTTCGGCTAGAGAGAGAAAAAAAGCTCCCACCGGTTCTAGATGAGAAAGTGGAAGAACTCTTCAAAAGGTAAGATTTTCATGGTGATTTTTCTCGGTTTTAGTCGGGTTTAAGCTTCTGGACAGATCTCTACGTGTTTATATGTGTTAAATTTGAATGTTTACGTGTGTTTAGGTGTTAAAACTCCTGGTTTGCTCTCGGGTTTGTAGTGGTTTGCTCGAAAGTTGGTTAAGGTAAGTTTTAGATCCTCTTTTTTACATGTTTTTTACTTGTTTGGGGCTGATATGTGTATTAAAAAGGTGTTTCTTAACAAAACTATGTTTTTCATGAGAATAATGACTTCATACGAATATTGAATGCTTTCAAAGATTTCTGTGATGTTGTTTGGGTGCTAAGTGTTAATCTGGTAGATCTAAGTTAAGTTTACATTCTAAGATGTTGTTTGGGACTAGAATTCACATAGGCAGGACATAAGTGTTAAAACAATTCTCCGTTATAAACACTTAGATATTCATGCATGTCCGCTGTGGACACTTAGATTTTCATGCATGTCCGCTCTAGACACTTAGATATTCATGCATGTCCGCTGTGGACACTTAAATATTCATGCATGTCCGTTGTGGGCACTTAAGTATTAAAGCCATCCGTTATGAACCTTAGTCATCCGTTGTGCACATTGACTATCCGCTGTGGACTTTGGCCGTCCGCTGTGGACTTTGGCCGTCCGCTGTGGACTTTGGCCGTCCGCTGTGGACACTTAGTGAATAAGTCATCTGCTGTGTACTTTATTCATGCGTTGTGAACACTTAGGATTATCCTGAAATTTTGGAGATAGAGTTTAAAGTGATTAGTACTTAAGTTTTAATGGATGATATGTTTGTTTAATATTTTTAATGTTATTTTCTTTTTATGGGGACTGTTATGAATAATTATTATTTCATGTTATGTGATTATAACAACAATGGATATCTTATAAGTATTATTCATAATTAAGTGGACATAAAGGAATAAAAGAAAGATAGTGGAACCTAATGAATATTATCCCTGGGCCCTTATGATGAATGAAAAGCCTTGCAAGCAAAATGAATGGAGGTGCACGCCCTTGTTGTCGTTAGCTCAACTGATGTGTGCTGTTTCAGCCCATGAGGATGTACATCTGGGGTCTAATCCTTATGATTGAACAATGAATGAATGAATGAGACCTGTATTCACGAGCAGGCTTCGTGCCTAGCAGTGTGGGTCAACTGTTAGGGGTTAGCTACCATGATAAACGTGTACTAGCAGGGGTTCGACATTTGTTGTCAACCATACGATGTAGTGTCACACCCTCAATTTCCACGAACGGGGTATTACCATTAGGTGTGTGACTTCCAGGATCTCAGCCACTAGTTACACCAAACGACACGTTCATTACAAAACATAATTAATTGTTAACGTTTGAAATTACCAAAGACTTATTAACGTAAACATAATAATAGTAGCGGAAGCAAAATAAATCTTAATTCTTAAATGGACACGCGCAAACCAATTAAATAAAGTTCATGGAAAAACGTAATGTATCACATGAGACGATAAATGCATGAATGATATGATCCTAAGCGTGCGCATCTTGAGAACCTGAAAGAAACATGCTAAAGTATCAACACAAAGTTGGTAAGTTCACAGGTTTAACAGAAAACAGTGAGTAATAGTAATGAAATCCAGATTTAGTAATCAAAGCATATAAATAGGTAGCTAGCCCACAACAAGTCACTATGTGAATGAATTTCGCGACCAAGCTGACAGTAATAATGTAATGTATGCCCCGGTTGTGGGTACCAAACCACAGCACAGTAAAACAGGCTAACCATTCACCCGTTTGACCTTCAGTCAAGCTAGCGCGACTAGCCCGGGCGGGGTTTGTCAAACCCAGTAGATCTACTAACAATCACCTAGCTAATACCATATTAACGGTCCGAACGAGGCGTAGTGGTATCATAATAGTACACCAGTATATGCAGTATTACAGATCTAATGTAACGTACAGTTTATGAAAATCAGCATGTTTCTCTCCCCCAAAAGAGAGTATAGTATAAAAAGTGGGGCTGTAAACTCACCTTAATGCACAGCAACAGATAAATGCAAACAAAAGCGATTAGGTCTCCGAATAACCTGAATTATGTTAATATATAATTAACATTAATTACTTAATAGTAATACAAAGATTTCACGATTTCGCGTTCCACGACTCGGTTACGATGCGGATGATTAATTCATTTAACATACACAATCAAGCACTCCCAACACCCCAAATGCATAAAATCTAATTATCACGTGTCAATGAATTAGTGATATTCTTTTTATTAAATACACGTTTAATAACACGACCCAAAGATAACACACATAATACATATAACACACACATAATGTCTATATTGTGCACACAACACCCAACAAAACACATGCAAGAACAACCTCCAAACCTACAGTCATACACATGCATACATCATTCATCCCTCCATGCGCCTACACCTTTTCCACCCATTCCCCACCATGCGCCTACATCAAAACACACACACATCATGCATGCACATGCTGCTACCCACTTCCATCTAAACACACACACAAAGAAATATATATAAACTCTCATAAGAACACACACACGTGCTCCAACAGAAAGCATGTACACTCACATATCAAACACATACGCACCTTGCACATGCATACCATGAACAACCGAAATCCCCTCATGCGCCTGCGCCCACTTTTACTTCCCCTCATGCGCCCACTATTTGGGTGTTCATGCACCCATGCAGCCCACTTACACATACATACAATCATAACACACATACATACAATCACACTGCGCCAAAACCACCGCCCGAACCACACACCTTCACATCCGTACACAATGAAACACACACACACAACGTACGCAGAACGCACAACCAAGCACACACATACAAATACATACGTACATCCAAATCATGAAGAGAACACACATACAATATACACGACAGGAACACATACATATATACACATCGAAGCACATCCCCAAACAACACTCGGCCAAACCCCAAAACTAGCCGTATGAATCCCCCATGAACCCGGGTACACATGAAACTAACCGACGTAAACCGTATCGTAGCCGACAAGTGAAGAACGAGCCCTTAGTCGGAACCATAACGTAACGATTAGCAAAGAAACGTACCGTACAGAGTTGCCGTTCGAGGGGCTGCAGTTACAAGCGGTGCTTCATCGGAGGCTAAAGGTTACGAGATGACTTGCCGAAGGAGGTACCCGTCGCGAGAGAGGCTGCCGAGGCGGGGTGTCAAGAGAAGAGGAAGGTTGCCGCAAAAAAAAAAAAAGAGTTGCCGATGGTTTGTGGCTGTCGAAGGGGGTTGCTAGGGTATCGTTTTGGAGAGGGAGAGCCGAGATGTGGTTATAGATTCACATGATGGGGAATCGGTGGAGGTTTGTTAGGTTAGGATAATGTTAAGTGAAGTTTATTAGTTTATTTAAGTTTATTAATTAAATGTTTTAGGTTTAATATTATGTTTGCTTATAAAATGAATAAATCAACCACTGGTACGGAAGAACAATGAAAAAAAAAACGATTTGATAACGAGTAACAGAAAGAAAAAACAATAATAATAACAATCTAAAGTGTTAACCCGAGATCACGAGGTGTCACGTGTAGGCTCGTGCTTTGTGCAATCCTAGTTAATGAAAGAGAAAAATAATGAAAGAAAGAAAGATAATGTAAAACTTAATGAACGTTATCAGTCGATTTTGACTGTTATGTATTATGGATGGGTGATCACTAAAGAAAGTTTATAAAATGTATATTTTTAAATATTAATAAAACTAGGACTCACTCAACAACACTGACTTTATATGCATATCAGTTGACAGGTAATGAAGGATGGCACGAGAATGGAGCTACTTGGCAAATAAAGACCGGCATCCATGTTATGCAAAAATAATATTTTGGTCTTGTAATTGTAAGGCCTCGATCCCGGAGACCCCACAGTTGGTCATTCATTATTAAAACTCATTTAAAATATATGAACATAAGAAAATATTAGAGCGCAAGAATTATCAAAAACCATTTCATGCATTAATAATTACTTTTGCCAGGTAATACATCGTTGATTAAAGTTACAAAAGAATACTTAGTTGTATTACAAAACAACAACATTATTTTTGCATGATATGGATGTCTGTTTTTGTTTGACAAGTAGCTTTAACTCCGTGCCACCCTCAGCAACAACATTACCTGCCAACTGAAAATGCATATAAAAGTCAGCGTTGCTAAGTGAGTTCTAGTTTATATAATAAAATACTTTACTTTTAATAAAAACATTTCCTTTACTTTCGTTTGTGATCACACATCATACGTACATCTTGATAATAATCATTTATCATCTTTTATCAGCGTTCATAATCGTTCGTTTCGTACTTTATTATATTTCACTTCTATCTAGATCCTGCCATGCCCCATCCTCGGTGCACAAAGCAACTAAAGTCTTGGGGGCAAGTGGCAAGGACCCCGTTTCGTACGTTTCTATCAGTCACAAAGACTGACCGTTAGGTGTGCACTTGGCACACTGTCGAGGTGACAACCCATAAAGAGTTGTGAACCCCTTTTATACGTTTGCAAGACTTTTAATTCATTCATTATGTTTCACTTTTCATTATCTTTATCTTCCACTTTCATTACAAAAATACTTTACGTACAAGAGTATTAACATACCACATAAAGTCACATACTAATACGTAATATAGAACATCAACCACAACCCACAAACATACATAACACCAACAAACATAAACCACCAAAACATTTCAGAACTTATCATTACATTCTATTTCCCAAGATTTTAGAAAATTCTAAGTCCCCAAAGAAATGCGGATGAACATACGCCAATGCGGCTGAATGTTCAGCAAATGCGGACAAGCAAATGCGGATGAAAATCTCAGAAAATATTCTAAGTGTCTAAAGATATGCGGGTGAACCAAATGCGGATGAACAAGTCCAAATGCAGATGAACAATACTAAATGCGGATGAGCTAAGTCTTAGGTGAATGAACTTAACCAATGCAGTTGAAGTTCAGCAAATACGGATGAAGATCAACAAATGCGAATGAACACTTACAAATGCGGATGAACAAAAATACTTAACTTTTTTACATAAAACCAATACGGCTGAATGTTCAGTAAATGTGGATGAACTCCAACAAATGCGGATGAATAAAAATGCAAATACGGATGAACATATTACTTAGGCTATTCCACCGGTTCTAAATCCTCGTTCTAACATATCCTTAGCACAGATCTAACATGCTAAACACTTAGAACAGAGCTTACAACTACGGAACATCAAAGAAGGCAATTAAAACACACAAATCGCATACACATCAGATGCAAAAACGTAGAAAACTCATGCTTCGGTTGTAAAAATTCAGTTAATATGCATTTTAGCCCCAAACAAGTTTAAAACAAGTAAAATAGGGGAATCTAGAACTCACCACTAGCAGCTTTCGAGTAAGACTTCTTCAGATCCAGAGCAATTAGGAGTTCTAGCACCTAAACACACCAAAACAAGCAGCCAAACACAAAAGAACATATAAAAAATCGGTCCAGCAGCTCGAATCCAACTGAAACCAAACAGAAAACACAAGAAAACCTCACCTTCTAGGAGGATTCAGCTTTCTCACACTAAAATCCGGTTGAACAGTTTCTTCTTTCTTCTTTCAGCAGAAAGCAGATGCGGGGAAATGGGGGTTGTGGGAGGCCATGTTTTTTTTAAATCCCATAATAGGCAAGTTTGCCACTTGCATAACTTTAACCCCTTGACTTGGGATATTTCATATTTCTTTCTTTTTCTTTTAAATTTCCAGGTGTTACAGTAATACAACTAAAATGTTCTTTTTGAAACTTGTAACAATGATGTATTTCTAGGAAAAAATTATTATTAATGCATGAGATGGTTTTTGTTTAATTATTCCACTGCAATGTTTTCTTATTTCAATGTATTTTTAATATGTAATGTGCTATGAATGACCACCTGTGAGGTTTTCCGTGATCGGGGCCATACACCCGTCAAGGATACCAAACCCACAAATCTTTGAAAAGTTAACACGATAAACACATGGTAACCACCTCAATTCATGTAATGTAACAGTAGCTATGTAAATCCTTCAATTTATGAATGTCCTAACACGAATACACGAATCATAAACTTATGCATTATTTATGGTTACGTATACACAAAGTTACAAAATATTCACGACAAACATAATGGTTTTCACAAACATATGTATAAGGATGCACACTTGTTCAAATTTATTAAATAATCAACCCTAATTTATCATTCCTAGTCAAATGCCATAAACCACACATTAATGTATGCAATTCAGGAATAGATATTTTAAAACACAAAGTTTTCGAATAATATATGATTATAACACCCACAAGATTCATCATTGCATCAAGTTCAACAAGCATACACAATCATTGAAGGACATTCATAACCTTGTAATAAATATTAACCCAATCATCTCCAAAAGTTACATATAAAATATCAAAGTATGTTAAGCTTTATCTAATCTAAGTGATAAAGAGTGTTTAGCCCATGAGGCTTACAAAAACCACAACCAAACTCATAACAATGGAAGAAAACATGATGGATCTAGAAATTTTCAAACCAAAGATAAGTAGAGGTGGGTTGTGTGGAGTTGAATTTTCCTTTGAAATGCTTGATCTTCAATCTAGCTTGAGCTCTTGAAAGACTTCTTCCAAAATCACCTCAAGAATGGAGAAAAATTAGGATTTTTACTTCCAAATTCGTCTCCCCCAAAATGAAGAAGAAAAAGTGCTTAAAATGGGGTTCTGATAAGTGTTATGACCATGACTGAATCAGTCATGACCATAATGCATAGGAAAAGGGGACCTGATGCTTTTATAGTCATGACAGAATCAGTCATAATCGTTGCAGACTCTAAACTTCCAAAATTTGCATGAATTTCTTATCATTTTTCTTTTGAAATCATCAAGCAACCATCCAAAACTACAAAATCCAAATTAATCATAATTAAGTATAGATAAATATGAATTTGTAACAAAAAAATACTTAAAATGGAGAAAGATATGCATTATTAACTTGTATATTTATTCACATATCATAACTTTGAGAGAATTAATTATGAATATTCCATTTAATTTTACATCATATAAAGCTAGAAAAATAAATTTAATGTTTATTTTATCAAATATATATAACCACACAATATATGATTTAAAAGAAATTTAAATTCCGCCAACTATAAATATTTTAATTGATTATTATCGGTCCCAAGCCCAGATTTAATAAATTTTTTTGAAAAGAACCCCATTTTTTAGTTCGGTTGGTCACCCATAGTATATCAAGTTGCCGTAGCATATTATGATCCTCCATGCAATAATAGGGTCATTGTATTGTATAAATATGTCATGATTTTTCTGGAATCAGAATGTATTTAATGTTTGTTACGGTTTGAATCTCTTCTATGTGTTGCATACTTGTCTTCTACAGTTATAGACCAATGTTGGTCTGGATGATATTTAATGCGCCTGATGTTATATGGATTTAGCATATGCTATTAAGATTGATATAGTTGAGTTCACAAAGCTCACAATTAAGAGTTAATAATTGTGAATTTAGATGTATAAGAGGAAACAAGCTTTTTTAAGATATATGTTATAAAACAATTCTAATATTGTTTGCAAAAATGAATCCAATTATGTACCTTCTGATCCTACTTCCTAACCTAAGTTCCTCTATTGTTTCAATATATATTTTCTATAAAATTAATTAATTCAAACTTAATTTGAAGCAAAACATAAAAATTTTGATTCCTTTTTATATTAGATAAATGATGAGTTCATTCTCAACTACCAAATAACCACTAATAGTACCTCTTAGTTTCTCGGCTTTGTTATGCTACACTAACTATGTCTTGAGCTGTCTAACTATGTACCTTCAACTATTTCATCTTCATCTATGTGATTCTCTACCCAATGTTCATTCCCTCATCATGCCCTTCTTCTTTGATGGGCTCAATATTATTAAAATTAACCCATCAACATAGTGATGGTTAGATCTGAAGGGGAGGAGGAGAAGAAGATGGGGTGAAGGTGGGGGTGAGGTGGGAGCAGGGTGTGTTAGGTAGGATAGGAGTGTGTCCAATTATTATTATATTGCTTATATATTAACATAAAAGTTATTATATTTTAACATCATATAAAATATATTGTTAATAGTGTAAAATAATTGGTAATGTGATTGAGGAGGAATATTATAAATTCATACTTACTAGTTGTAAACCCTAACCGCACGTTGCGCGGAAATTCTACTGATATAATCCATATTTCAAATAATAATAGGATTCTGATTACACCATAATGAATGATTTGACAACAATGGTTGAATCAACCCAAACAAAAAACTTTAGAACACAAGTTAACTATTATACAAAGAAGATAAAGATAAAGACTTAGATTGAATAGACTCTCTTGTCTTCCCAACTCTATTGACTCCCTTTATATACTTGAGCTCTTGAAGGCTTTCGATTAGCAGAAGGGAAAGAGGCGAAGAGATAGCTGGCATATATTCATCAACTGATTTCCTTGATATGTGACTAAAATGAATCCCAAATTGAAGCTTCCTTATTTGACTTTTTCAACGAATTACGAGCTACACATTTATATAATTGCTTCATAAAATAGTTTCCTTTTTTCCCTTGAGATTTCTAGCAATTATGACATATGGCCTACAAAATAGAATGGTAAATAATAAATAAAAAAATAAACGTATTTGTTTGGATTATAAATTGATTTATACTTTTAACACCACCCCTTAATTTGATAATCCAAACATGTAATACATCTTAAGTTTCTTTGTTAGAAAATCATATTGTTGCACAGGTAAACCTTTTGTAAATATATCTGTTACTAGAATCAATTGAGACGGTTTGAATTATACCGGCTGATTATTTTTTCTCTGAGAAAGAAAAGGTCTATTTTAAAGTGTTTAGTCCGAACATGAAACACTGGATTTGCAGCTACAAATATAGCGGCATTATTATCACGGAAAAGTTTTATTGGCAGGTGTAATTCATTCAAAAGATTGATTAACCATAACACTTCACATATGGTAGCACATATGGCCCTATACTCTGCTTTTGCAGAGGACCTTGATATAGTACTCTGTTTTTTGCATTTCCAAGAAACAAGGCTATTGCCTAGAAATATACAGAATCCAGTCACAAACCGTCTGGACTCATGGCATTTTCCTTAGTCAGAATCAGTGTAAGCACATAAATTGAAAGTCGTACCTTTGCTTATTAAGATACCCTTACCTCGGGCTCCTTTTAAGTACCTTAATAGTCTCAAGGCTATTTGTAGATGTGAGTTCATTGGGTTACGCATGTATTGGCTAAAAAACTAAACAATATAGGCAATATCCTGACGAGTATGAGATAAATAAATTAGTTTACCAATCAATTTTTAAAACTTTATTACATTGTTTAATAAAGATTTATCATTTTTGCAAAAATTCATAACAACATAATGTTGTTCAATGGGTGTACTCACTGGTTTACACCCACTAAGCCCAAATTCGGCCAACAGATCCATGCAATACTTCCTTTGTGATAAGCATACTCCTAATTCAGTTCTAATAACTTGTATTCCAAGAAAGTATTTTAATAGGCCAAGATTTTTTATTAAAAATTTTGATTTTAGTAATTGTTTTACCTTGTTTATTTCATCCAGACTATTTCTATTGACTATAATGTCATCCACATATACAAGAAGCGCTACAAACACGGAATTATCGGACTTCACAAATAAAGAGTAGTCACATTTGCTTTGAACAAAACCAAATTCAAATAGTATACCAACCAATTTTTCATTCCACATCCTAGGGCTTGTTTTAAACCATTTAAAGTCTTTTTTAATTTACACACTTTTGTTTCATTTTTTGAAAAGTAACCCTCTAGTAAACACATATAAACATCTTCATTTAGATTTCCATACAAGAAAGCATTATTAATGTCTAATTGGAACAAAGGCCAATCTTTTTCTACAGCTAGACTAATGACACACCGAATAGTGACCATTTTTACAATAGGAGAGAATGTTTCATCAAAATCCACACCTTCTCTTTGATTATAACCTTTTGCAACTAGCCTAGCTTTATACCTTTCAATCTTACCCGTAGACTTGTATTTAATTTTATATACCCATTTACAGCCTATTGGTTTTCTTCCTATAGGTAAATCTACAAGTTCCCAGGTATTGTTTTGGTTCAAGGCCTCTGTTTCCTCATTCATGGCGTTAATCCAGTTTATATCATCTTTGGCTTCAAAGAAATTTTTTGGTTCAATTGTTTTATTTAAAGTAGCAAAACATTTGTTTTCAAAAGAAAGTTTGGCATAATTTACCACCTTTTCCATTCTGTATTTAACCTTACCCTCAATAATAAAATCTTGTAACCATTTTATAACATACGTATTCCTTGATGACCTTCTAGTCTGAACTATTAGGTCACTAGTTCTCTCAGAAGAGTTAGCATCATCACAAAAGTTTCCAACATTGTCTACCTCACTAGTATCGGTACCCAAATCTTGAGACTGTTGTACCTCAGCCGTGCCATCATAGGTATTATAACTTTTCCCTACGAGGCTGCTGAGATCCAACCCCGTCTTCATAAGTGTGGGTATCGTTATTAGGCTGATGACTAGTGTTGGAATTCTTATTCTGAACCCTCCCCTCATCATCGGGGATATCACCATTAGAGCTCTTTGATTGGCTTAATTCAAACATATAAAAAAAATTAAATTTGTTAGATGCGTTTCATTTCTAGAGAGTGTCTCATTTGCATTATCTTTTAAAGGAAAATAGTCTCATAAAACTTGACATCTCTAGAGAAGAAACATGTTTTTGAATCAAGACTCCATATTTTATAGCCTTTTTTGAAAGGAGAATACCCAAGAAAGACACATTTTTCGGCATGACTTCCAAATTTATGGTTATTATTTAAGATCGTACTAAAACATAGACAACCAAAGACTCTAAGGTGATCAAGAGAGGGTTGAAAACCAAACATTAACTCATAAGGTGATTTGCCATTTAGAACGGACGAGGGAGTCCTGTTAATTAAATACGCAGCGGTTAGCATACAATCAGACCAGAACTTAAAAGGAACCCCCCCCCCTTGAAACAAAAGCGTCCTAGCAATGTTTAATAAGTGCCTATGTTTTCTTTTAGCAACATTATTTTGTTGAGGGGTATAGGCACATGTGGTTTGATGAATAACCCCATTTTTCTTTAAGAATTTATTCATTTGACTATTTAAGAATTCTGTTCTATTATCACTTCAAAAAACTTTCACCGTTTGATTGAATTGAGTTTTTTACCATGTTAAAAAAACTTTCCAGATTAGAAAAAACTTCATCTTTTTGTTTTAACAAATATACCCAAACCACTCTAGAAAAGTCATCAACCACGGTCAGTAAATATTTATACCATTCTCTACTTTGAACTTTATAAGGGCCCCGTACATCTAGGTGAACCAATTCTCCTATATGTGTTGTCTTATGATCACTCAAAGGGAAATGCTCCGTCTGTTGTTTAGCTCTATGACACACAACACAAGGAAATAATTTACTATTTGCTCTTAGGTTTATTTTTTCCTTTAAAACTTCTAACACCTTATCAATTGGATGACCTAATCTACAATACCATAAATTCACAACATCCTAACTATTAAAACACACTTTGACACCTTTAGATGCATCACCGTAGAAATATAGACCATCAACCTGATTACCAGTCACCAGGGTTTTCTTTGTGTGAAAATCCTGAAAATAACACATATGTTCATCAAAGACAACTTGTAATTTATCGTCCCTTGTCAGCTTGTACACAGACATTAGGTTTACATAATATTCTGGCACAACAAATACATCTGATAAGATTACATTATCATTTAACTTTAAACTACTAATTTTAGTTACTAAAGAATTAGTTCTATTTGGATGTTTAACTATGATAATAAAATCAGAGACATCTATTTGATTGAACAAATCCTTATCAGACGTAACCATGTGTTGGTTTGCCTCAGAATCAACAACCCAACTGGTGGACAATGACGATAGGCCATTAGCAAAACTAAATTCATTTGTAGAAAAGACATTAAATGAGTTACCTCCAAAGTTTGTATTTTGAACACCTTTAGTTGTTTTTTCATTAAGAGCCCTAGAAGTTTTGCAATCTGGTCAGATGTAAGAGAAGGAATGGCAGTAGCATTTGCAGGTGATGTGGATCCATTTTTGTTCAAGGTAACAATATGTGACATAGTAGTTTTAATACCATGATTGTTACCTTGTCCAGACTTAGACGTGTACCGTTGAGGGTATCCAACGATTTCAAAACATCTTTCAACAATGTGGCCTAATTTATTGCAATGAGTACATTTTAAGTTTTGATTTGGTCCTCTAAAAAATCTTTTTTTATTTTCAAAGGATTGACTAGTTTTAGACACAAACCCAACATTTTGAACTATTTGAGTTTCTATGTGACTCTTCCCTAGATATTATTGAAAAAGCAGTTTTTATAATAGGAAGAGGATCTCTAGTCAAAAGATTAGTTCTTAACGGTTGATATACATCATCAAGACCCATGAGAAATTGCATCAACTTGATCAATTGATTAAAGTCATTAAACTCTTTTGAGGCTTTACATGTACATGATGGTAATTATATCATTGCATCAATTGTTTCCACATTGTGTTAAGTTTGTGATAATATTCAGAAACAGAAGTACCATTTTGAGAAACAAAATTTATTTTTTGGAATAAACCAAACACAATAGACCCATCCACTTTATTATATGTTTCTTTTAAATCCTCCCAAACTTCAGATGCTAGTTTTGAATAGACTTGACCGACATATAACTCACACATACAGAATTAAGAATCCAAGCACAACTGAGTTACATCTATCCCATTGCATGCCAAGAGTTTTACTTTCATTAGACCATTTATAGCCGATTTTATTTTTGGCTTGTAAAGCAAGTTTCATTGCATTAGACCACACAGTATAATTTTCAGTTCCCTTTAGTTTAATACTCACAATGGTTAGGCAACTAGAGTCACTTGGGTGCAAGTATATCTAATTTACTAATTAAAGTTTCATTATTTATTTTTGCACTTTCATGAAATTAAAAGATTAGCAATAAGTGAGATCACACAAGTAAGATGCACATAAATGTATCAAAATAATATGTAATATAAAACATACAACAAATAGACAGGGGATGGCTCTCCCTGTATCAATTTACTGCCGGTACACCTAATCCAGCCACAATATGTCTAAGCAGAATATAATTGTGTAAATATTAAAAGAAGAGTCAAGATATTCTCATAAAGTGGACGTCAAATTAGGGTGTTTTAACAGCTTAGAAAATTAGAGATGATGTCAACAGCTTTACACTCCAACCACTGGATAAACTCCAACCAGAGTAGCTTTTAATCAGCCAACTCTGTTGGCTCCGTTTTATATACTTGAGCTCTTGAAGGCTTTCGATTAGCACAAGAGAAAGAGGCGAAGAGATAGCTGGCATATATTCATCAATTGATTTCTTTGATATGCGACTAAAATGAATCCCAAATTGAAGCTTCCTTAGTTGACTTTTTCAACGAATTGCTAGCCACACATTTATATAATTGCTCCATAAATTAGTTTCCTTTTCTGCCCTTGAGATTTCTAGCAATTATCCCATATGACCTACAAAATAGAATGGTAAATAATAAATAAAAGAAGTAAACGATTTTGTTTGGATTATAAATTGATTTATACTTTTAACACTATGGTAGAATAATTATCATTAACATAAGATCTTTCATGTTTTTTCAAGCATATATGTCACACATAAGTACCAATAGATTTGAGATATAATAGAAAGATAACATGTATATACTAATTGTATGTATATATGGATCCTCACATTCATTTGCAAGCTGTAAAAGATGGGAAGTTCCATCAACTACAAAATATAAAAATAATATTGTCTTAATATGAGCAATTAAATCATATACATCAAGCACATTGATGAAGTTGGATAAAACTCTCTTATTTTCCGTAGCATTGTCATAGGCTCAAATATAAGTACCGGAAAAGTCATCATTTATATGATATCAACTTTGCATTGACCTTCTGTATTTATCACGCTCCTACAGATGAAGTTCAAAGATAAAAATAAAAATATAAGATGAAGTCAAAGAAAATATATAAGAAATACACTTTTCCGGGTAGTCATACATATTAATTTCACCGAACCACTTTCCTGAGTCATGACATGAACTAAAGAAAATTCAACCATTATGTGTGTTTGTTAATAGCTCATATCCAGATTAATTTAAAATCGTTGTGTATGTTTTTAATAGTTTATTACCAAGAACATAGACTACAAGAAAATTCAACCTTACTAAATTAATTTTCAATTCCGATTATTCTACTATTTATAGCATCACAAACCCAGAACAACATACTGCACTTTTACAAACCCAATATGTTTAAGGAAAACTATTAAATACGAGATCAAAATAATGGTCACGTGTACTGCATCTCATAACCAAGATTAGTTAAAATCTAGCATATCATAAAAAATGGACAAAAGTGTTTTGAGGGTCAACCAGCAATAATACGTTTTGTTTGACCGCATCAACCCACACCCACTTTTACTTTTTACCCAACCCATCCATCTTTCCACCACTATATATGAAAAGAAATAACAACCATTGTAGTGAATCCAATAATAGTAGGGAGCAACCCACTTCCTGTACATTTACACAACTTTGAAGCTTCATAATAGAACAGTTCTTGTACTGCACTATGTAAGAAATAACACGTGAGCCCTACGAGATAGTTAACATAACACTATAATGCATATCTAAACTAACAATTTTTACTAAAAGAAATATGTTAGTATGAAGATTAAATGAGATGTCAATATCTCAAATTCTTATATAATCTTTAAAAGAAGTGTGTTTAGTCTCACTTTGTTGTGGGAGTAAATTTTTATTTGGTTTATATGTATAAGCCTCCAAGACTTATTAAATCTTTATGTTGTGTTTTATTTCAGCACCTATCGCGCGCAAGGGGTTCAAAAAATGGGTTTCTAAGTTGGAAATTTCTTGCGAGAGGTCCTTTTTGCTAATGAAACCGTTTCTTGTTTTTGAACAACATTGAATTTATGGAGCAAACCGTTATTAATCATTACTGCTAAAACTGTTTTGCTAATGATGATAATTATATCGAAACCGCTTGCTAATGATGATCATTATTGTCGGATAATGATATAAACCGTTTTGTGTAATAAATTGTAATCGGTTACAATTCTCTTCTCTCCGTGTTTATATACCAACACAACAGAGAGGTCATACATTACGAATAACACATCAGCAAAAATAGACAACTTCAACTTCCAGCTATCTTTCAGGCAAGTGTAACGTCCGGCAGTACGCTGCTTAGAACCGGTGTACCCTGGGAACAAACGACGAATCTGTTTAAGGGAATTGTGTCAAACACAAGTCCGGTTCTCCTCGTGTTCTTCTGTTTCTGTTCTTTAGTTTTGTTTTGCAGGATTACTTTCGGATGCTGGTCGTATTCTCTTTATAGATATTATATCCAATTTGTTGTTACTGATTATTATGTATACATAAAATAGATCAAACCACGTAACTATTAACGCATGGTGCATCATAAGTGTTAAAATAAGATGGTTAAACAGAAAAAAAGCTACCTCTTTATGTAACTAACCCTCTCATTTACAATTTTATAACAGAAGTCTCAAATGTTTGTGTAAACTAATAAAGCATGAATCTTTATGATTATGCATATAATTTAACTTTACTTCCAACTTCAAAATCCTGAGTTTCTTGTTAATTAGATTAACGGATCTTCACAGCCTCGTTACATTGCAATGACCAATGACATGTGTAAAACCAATTAAACCATGTAACTATCAAAGCACGTGCGCCATATATATAAAATAAGAAGCTTAGACAGAAGACAAAGCTGCCTATTTATTGAAGCAACACTTTAATTTATGGTTATATAATAAAAACATTGAACAAAAGCATGAATATTTTCGATTACCCTTATTTCTAACTTTATATTCTGAGTGTCTTGTTGATTGTATGATTGATCTTCAAAGACTCATGATGTTGGAATAACATGTATCAAAAGATCAAACTTTACAATTGACGTCTTAATTCTAACATGTGTAACTGCATAGAACTTGCAATCGAGCATGAGTTCATAGTATACCTCAATCAAAACACATGCAGCTTGTATAGTTGTTTTTCTGAATCAATTGACTCATAGGCTTATGAACTGTAAGTATGCACTCTTAATAGACACGTAATTACATATGCTTATGAACTTTTTTTATTTTGTGAAAGGACCAACTTTTTGACATACAAAATCTTTTCATACTACTTAATAATTGAACATTAAATAAAAGGTTTACCATGAAACAAATCAATGATCTTGGCTTGACGGGCTGCTGCGAGTAGAGGTGCACAAAGGAACCGGTTCCCCGACCCGAACCGGAACCGAACCGGTTTGGAAACGGTGATAGGCCAACCCGGAAAAACCGGCGATTTGGGACCGGTTTGTATATTTATAGCCCAAATCGGTTTGGAACCGGTTTTTACCCAACCCGGTTTAAGAACCGGTCCAAAAAAACCGGTTTGGAACCGGTTTTTACTGTTAAAAAAAAAAACTTTTTCAAACGGTAATATAGCAGTTTGAAGCTTTTTTTGACCGTTTTTTGAAGTTTTTTGGACCATTTTGCCTTTATATGATAGTATAAATAGGTAGTGGCTGTAATGCTTTAGTTACAACTCTCAAAAGCTCAAAAACGTGCTTAAAAACGCAAAAACGCTCTCTCACTTGCTTTACTTTCTACTCTCTTTTACTCTCTTGAATTGTATAATATGGCTTCTGAAGCATCCGTTCCAACCGGTGGATCCTTAAGCGCCGCTACCGTTGTAAGAATTCTACCAACAACAAGAAACCAAGAGATTTGGTGCAACTTCGACTTATGCGAAATGTCGAATGGTCAAAATAAAGCTCGATGCAAGTTTTGTGGTTCGTTTTTCAAGTCGGATTCAAACTCGACTTTGAGAAACCATATGACCAAATGGTGCAAGGCTTTGTAAAGTACGCCGACTCAAGGCCAAACATCAATCGGAACCGATGGTGGTATATGGAACTTCGACGTAGATATGGTTCGAGATAGAATGGCAAAGTTTGTAATTCAAGAAGGATTACCGTTCGACCACTTCGACAACCCTCGGTTAACAAGATTGATTCAAGAAACTCTTCAACCGCGCTACACTCACATAAGTCGCACCACTCTTAGACGTGATTATTTAAAACTTTGGAAACAAACAAAAAATGATTAAAAGTTTTATTTGAAAATTTACAAACCGGTGTGAACTAAACTACCGATGTACCTTTGCGTACCTTTGCGTCACCGCCCATTGGATAGATCCAAGTTCGTGGCAAATGATGAAACGTATGATTGCGTTTGAATTATTTGGATATACGCATGCCGGTGATAATCTGTTTCAAATTTTAGATTTTGTAATCAAAACATATAAATTAGAAAACAAAATTTTCTCAATGTCATTTGATAACGCCTCGAACAACACATCCGCAGTTGATAAATTAAAATTAAAATATAAACCGGTTTGTGACGGCGTATTTTTTCATTCAAGATGTGTGCACATATTATTAATTTAGTTGTGCAAGATGGTCTTGCCGTTCGTGAAGTTGAGGATTTCAAAACTTCTTTCAAAAATATGTTACGTGATATTTTTAAAACTAGTAGAAAAAGATATGTTAATTATAGAAAAATATATCACGATACGAATTCCATTTGTTTAGGAAAAATTGGGAGGTCCCGAATAGATGGAATTCAATTTGGAAAATGTTTAATCGTGCTTGCCGAAATAAAGAAACACTTCATATTTTTCATGATGGTCTTGCGATACAAGGTCGGGTTGTTCCGTTTCCATTAGAGGATTGGGAATGTATTCAAGAAATAACTCAATTTTTAGAGGTTTTTAAAAATGCAACTACAAAATTGTCGGGGGTTTATTATCCGACAAGTTGTCTAACACTTAATCAAGTGTATTTAATGACACATAAATTAAGTGAATTTGAAGTAAGAAACGACATGTTTTCAGCAATGGTGGCGCCTATGAAAGAAAAATTTTAAAAATATTTTTCCGAATTACCCCCCGTTTTTACCTGTTCCGCCGTACTAGACCCGTGCTTAAATGTTTCGGGGGTGGAAACTTTAATTGATGAGATAACTTATGATTTAGATTTACATGAAGAAAATCCATTTTTTGTGCCTAATACAAAAAAAACAATTTAATGATTATCTTAAAAATTTGTTTAGTGTTTATCTTGAAAAATATGGTACAACATCAAATATCCACCGGTCATCGACCGTAATGGAATCTAGTTCGTCGAGCTCAAGTAGAAACCCGATGATTAATTTCTATAATACTTTGAGAAATGAAAATTATAAACGGCAAAGGGGTAACACCCCAAGTAGCGAGCTCGAGAGGTATACCGGAACCGATTTTTTATCTACTATGACTCCCTAGGAATTTTTATCGTTTGATATTCTGACATGATGGAAAGGAAAGGAATCACAATTTCCAATCCTAGCCGCTATGGCCTGTGATTTACTAACCGTCCAAGCTTCCACGGTAGCTTCGGAGTCTGCATTTTCTGTTAGTGGCAGAGTTTTATCTATAAAAAGAACAAGGCTGACTCCAACAGCGGTAAAGATATGTATTTGTTTAAAAGACCACTTAGATGCGGCCGAACGAAGACAACATAAATCAAACCTTGAAGAAGAAATGCCAATTGAAGAAGTACTACACGAACAAGAAGTACAAACCAGACGATCGTCACCGCTCTCCGACGAAGAACTCGTTTATGATTTGTCTTAACGCATTGGCACACAAACCGACGAAGACGATTAAATTTAAAAAACTTGTATTCACAAGATGTATCTTTTGTTTTGTTTAAAATCCACTTTTAAATAAATTGTATTTGTAACTGTTCATTTAATCTACTTTTAAATAAATTGTATACTTTAAAAAAATAATCTACTTTTTATATATTATTTTAAGTTTATTTTTAAATAATCTAATTTTTTATATTATTTATTGAAATAAAAAAAATACCGGTTTTTTGGAACCGGTTTTTGGACCCGAACCGGTTTGGAACCAAGCAGGACCGGTTCCTACCGGTTTATTGGCCCGAAACCGGTTTCGAAACCGACCCGGTTTGTGGTCAAACCCGGTTCAGAAAGCTTTGGCCTGAACCCGGTTCGGTTTGAACTTGAACCGGTTCAGGTAAAAAACCAGGTGTGCGCACCTCTAGCTGCGAGCCACCGCTACCATCGGCTTTTGATCACCACCGCCGCTGTTGTTGCCTAACCGTTGTCGCCAAAACCAAATATCCTAAATCAAACGCTAAAGCACGACGGCGTTGGTCACAGGTAGAAGCCGATTGTCAGGTCACAAAACACAGATCATACCCAGAAGAACCTGGTAACCAGCTGAAGTGCCGGAGACGACGGCGACGGCTGTAGGTGATATCGGAGGAGTGGAGGAAAGGAGGAGGAGAAGATATGGCACTTAAAAGAGAAGGGGTTGTACCCAGGCCAAATGAAATCCTCAAAAAACCCACACTTTACTGTTCATTCACTTTCTTTTTAAACATATAGCGTAATTATTGTTATTTACTATTATTTAATATTATGTTGTAATAAGAATTTAAACTCATAATATTGCTTATATATTAACATAAAAGTTATTATATTTCAACATCATATAAAATATATTGTCAATAATGTATAATGAATGGTAATATGATTGAGGAGGAAATTCATACTTGTTATCATTATTTACTCCTATTTAATATTATGTTGTAATAAGAATTAAAACTCATACTTATTATAATGTTTGTTTCATTTTTCTATTCGTATATGATGTGCAAGTATTTTTGTGAATGAATGAATAGAATTTCTTCTCTCTTTCAATTCTAACATGTTTGTTTAATAAATGACATTATAATATTATCAGCGGTGAGTGTAATCACTAATAGAAATCATCTCAGCCGTTAGATCAAGCTGAAATCAAATCCTGTTCGTTAAAACTCGACGGTTTTGACGGTTAAAAGGTGGTTTTCAGCGGTTATCTCAGGAGGTTACATGTTGCGCTTATTTGGGTCAGTTATTGCATAGCCTAAAATTCTGCAACAAAAAAAATCGCGGGGTGGTTTTGCATCCCGTAACCGTTTGATTTCGACTATAAAGGCAGTGAGATTGAGGAGATCGATCCTCATTTCTTTATCTTCTTTTCTTCAATCTTCACGTACCTTCTCTGTCGGTAGAAGAGATCGATCGATCACTGCCACCACCAAGGTGGAGCGTTGTCGCCGCCGCTCAATCAATCATCGTTGCCGCTCAATTAGCCGTCACCTCCTTCCAATTGACCATCACAGCCATCCAATATCGTTTAGTCGAATTGGAGTGATGCATGATGGATTGATGCTTTGGGAATTGAGAATGAAGGTATGGTTTTCAAAATTACGAATCATATCCATAAAATTGGTGATTCTTTATTGTTGTCGGGTTAGAAATTGTTGATTCTATCTTTATAGGGCAAATATTATACGAACTCTATCTGAAGCCACTGAACAAATCTCTCTTCTTTACTTTCACTTCATATAAATGACCGTGAGCATATAATTGATTGGTTTACAAATGCCAACTATAATAGGGATTATTCGGATACTTGATAAATTGATAAAAGTAAGCAATTTTTGTAATTTAAGATTTCTTAAACTATATAGCTAATAGATTAGTGACTTGAGTCAATATATGGTCTTTGATTGGGTCTAATTATTATTATGGTTTATAAAGTTTGTTAGAATTTATAAATAATATTTGCATTCTGCAAAACGTATGTGAGTCACTCATGGGGTTGTTTTAGCTGGATGTGGTTCTAACAAAAGTGTTGTTACATATGACTTTCATATGGTCAACTTTGGCCCACAAAACAACTTAGGCATTAATGATCATGAAGTTTCAAGAATATAAGAAGAGATTGGTGGTTTCATTATGTGGGTCTTATGAGGTATTAAGAACATGTTGTTTTTATTTATCAATAATCTTACATGGGATAACATGATTGTATATGATTTTGCTTAGTGTTGATTATAGAATATCATTTTTAGTAATTTGATGGTTGTTGATCTTTTTATTTATTTATATTAGATTGCAGCTTCATTTTAGCATTTGATATTTCAGGTCGCATTTTGTAGTTATCAGATTAAAATGCTACCAATGCTTGTCGCTGACGAGCACTATAAAAGCTTGAGTTAATCAAGGAAAGTTGTGATGTTGATGCCATAAGAAATGCATATAAAAGAAGCTCCATAATACCGCCTCCATGTGTGCTCCTTTTCTTATGACTATTCACGTACATGCAAGGGAGATAATGCCACTATCATGATGTTGCATCCACTTATGTATCTTGTCAATGGTATGCTCTGTTTATACACATGTATGTAAATGTTGATAGCAAACATATTTGGTTATCTTACATGTTATGCTTGCCTCTTCACTATACAAATTACATTTCATGGTCTAATTAGTAATTATTGCAACTTTATCTAAATAAAAGTGATTCACTTATTTAAGTTCCTTTATATATTTGTATTTATGCTCATAGTGAAGGTAAATTTTCTAATTTTTTATCCATATGATTTACTTCAGTATAAATGCAAGGTTAAGTACAAATATTTGTTTAAGAGAATTGGCTAATAACGAAATACCATTTTTGTGTTGTGATTATTATATTATTTCAGAATATAATATTTTAATAAAAAATTAAATATTACATAGAGAAAGAAATCAATGTCGAGTTTAAGGTAATGCCACTATGCTTATTACTTATAAATATAGACTAGCTATCTATTTCAATGCATTTACTTATGTTTTACAACTGCTATGGTTTATGATAAACTCATCTCTTGAACTCACCAACCGTCGTGTTGACACTTTAGTATACTATTCTCAGGTCGTTAACTCCAGTTGCCAGTAGAAGCACATCACAAGTTCAGCATGCCTTTTAAAGCTTCATATTATGTCTTGACATTTGGTTTTCAGTTTATATGTTTACAAACAATGGGTTGGCGCGTGTTTTTCCAATGTTACACTTTTAGTGGTTTGGGTTTGACTTATTTACTAGACGCTTCCGCACAGTTTTAAAGTTTTAAACTCTGGTTTGTTTTTAAATGTTTCATGTAGTGTCGTTTTAAGTAACTAATGACTTAGATCCTGGTATGTTCACACGCCTCACGGTAAAACCCCGCACGTGGAATGTGAGGGTGTGACAACACGATTCTCCCTTGCCGTCTTCTCGATTTCTAGGTTAAATTGCAACGGCGAGGTCCTTCCTGAAAATATTGTATGCGTTAACGTAACGGTTACCTGCAAACAAGAGAGCACAAAATTCATCGCGTAATACTGAACAAGAAAACAAATTAAAAGAAAAACAGAAAAATAAAATCTTTGTGGGTTTTTTATAAATTTTTTAAAAAAGCAAATAAAAACAACTAAACACTAAGCACACTAGTTCCCCGGCAACGCGCCATTTTGATCTGGTAGTCAAGACTTGATCAAAAAAAAGTTAATATGTCGGTCTTAGCTACCTTCATTGTAGTGGTAAGTAAGGTCGTCTCCACAGGGAATTTGTGGAAAGTGTTTAACAAACAAAACTCGGTTAACTTAATGATACAAACTTTAGAAATAAAAATCAAAACTTTGAATGATTTGTAGAATACTAATGTAAAAAAGCAAGGAACTTTGAAACGAATCTACTAATTATGGAAAGATAATCACTTCCGGGTTTTCAATTCCACAAGATCAACAATTGGTGTGTTTAACCTAGGGTTTGTAAGAAACAATACTTTAAGATCTTAGCTTTTGATTAAAGTGACAACAAAGGAACAACCTTTTAAGATTCGTTCGTTCACAATATTACCAATTTACCTATATCAAATTGTCTACCTTTCTTAATGAGCTCACGATACAAGGAAACAGAAAACTGATAATCAAGCACACAACTTTATTTATAAGTAAAACTTTTAAATTAATAAAAACATAAACTTCATTCAATCACTCAATGTTCATTACAAAAACCTAATAGAAACATACCAAATATCTCACTTGACGAGAATCGTACTTCCGGAATCAATCACGAAAGCCTAGCCACGTATTGTCTTCACTATGCCTTTGATCTTGAATTGGAGAATGTTTGTGGATGATTTGAGGAGCCTTGGAACACCAAAAATCACCTAAAGTTCGTCACTTTTTTTCTCCAATAAGTTGTAGATCGAATTGGGGTTGATTTGGTTTAAATAAACTTGAAAATCCACAAAATCCGGATGTTGTTAGGCTACCGGCGTATCATACGCCCACCGGCATATGATGCGCTGCCTCATACGCCCAACTTTATGTTCCTTTTGTCAAATACACCCACAAATACGCCGCCCTGATTATGATACGCGACCCATACACCGCTTCATATGCCCCCGGCGTATGATATGCCCAAACCCGGAGTATCATACGCCAGGTCTCTTTCATGACCTCCTTTTTTCCATTTTTTGATATTTATATCATCAGTCCTTCAACTTTCATGTTTTACTTTTTTTATCTCAAATTATGCTTCTTTAAGCTCCAAACACCTATGAATCAAAACATAAGCAAAGTCAACTTGTTTCACAATAATCACAATGTAAAATGAAGTATTTAGATCAATTAAACGCTAAAATATTGACTCATGATCATGTAGCTTTTCAAAGAAAGGATCAAAACATATTAAATGCAATCGGAATGATTAAAGCGACAAAAGAAGAACTACAAACGTATAAACTTGATGGTTTTGATTTGCTTTTAGAAGATGTCATATCATTTTGTCAAAAATATGATATTGAGGTGGTTAATATGGAAGAAGCTTACATTGACCCGAAATATCAAAGAAGAAAGACTAACATCACAAATAGACATTATTATGAGTTTGATAACTTTAATACGATTTTAGATATGCAAATCCAAGAGCTTAGTAACCGTATAAACAAGGTGACCACCGAATTGTTTACTTGTATGAGTTCTTTGACCCGTCAAACAATTTTTGTTACTTTGATACTCCAAAGATACTAAGGTTGGTGGAAATGTATCCATATGATTTTGATTATGAAGAAAAAGATAAGCTTAAATATGAACTCGGGATATACATTAGATGCATCAAAGAAGATACAAGGTTTGTCGACATTAATGATATATTTGTTCTTGAAAAAAAAATGGTGGAGACAAGGAGGCATATTGATTATCCTTTGGTTTATCGTATGTTGAAGTTATCACTTGTCTTACCCGTTGCAACGGCAAGTGTTGAGAGATGTTTTTCTTCAACGAAGCATGTGAAGACGGATTTGCGCAATCGTATGGGTGATGAATATATAAATCACTCGTGTATTTGTTACATTGAAAATGAGCTTTTGGCAAATGTGTCGATTGAAGATGTAATGGAACGGTTTCAAAAAGTGAAGACGCGTAGAAAACAACTATAAAATGTAAGTGCAATTTAATTACATTTTCAGTGCAATTTAATTACATTCCGACCCGACCCGACAACCCGAAAAATTTTATATTATTTTGTTACAAAACGAATCATCGAAAAATAGTGACGCCATTGGGAAAAAATTTCGGTTCCGCCGCTGATGGCTGTGTTGGTTATCAATGTGGTTATTGTGGGTATGTTTACAAAGCGTGGAAGGTTCAAGGATTCCAGACTACTAACGATGCTCGACTTAGCTTCGTTTTGCGTAAGTTCCAATAGCGATTGGATAATTTTGCAATCCAACAACCTTATAACACCATGTGCAGTGGCGGAGCTTGAACACTCCCACAAGGGGGGCGGGGGCGAAATTAAATTTTCTTAGGGTGGGCGAACTCGATATATATATGAAAATTTACACTACCGCACTAAAAAAATTACGCTACCGACGAAAAAAAGAGGGGGGGCGGCGCCCCCCCCCCCCCCCTCCCCGCCCCCTATAAACCTCCGCCAATGGCCATGTCAATTTCCTTTCTAGGTGAATTTTTACCTATTCTAGTACATGCGATCAATAGAACTTATAAAGAGAATAACAATATATGCTTAGGTTATGTAACATCAAAAAGGTGAGAATTTTATCAACAAAGTTAGCTCTAATATAAAACCATAAAGGCTCTATAATGGGTCAATTAGAAATGTATGTTTCGGTTAACTATTAGACATGTTTAATTATTACTAACCATTAGTTCGTGAAAAAACATTATAGGTCAAATTTGTTTGGTTAATAATGACCATAAATTCAAAACAAGAAGCTCCTCAACCTCGTATCCTTAGTCATTACATTTTCCACTTTTAGAAAGTATATTACAAATAAGAATCATCAATCCTTAGGAGTATTAAAGGAACCTCCCAAATCCATCTTGTAATCTTTATTAGAATCACAAGCTAAACGAAGATTAAAGACAATGGCTATTGCCAAGCACACGTTAAGTCTCATTTCGATTTTCGTTGTTATTTTCTTAACACAATGTCCCGAGGCATCTTCAACGCGTACCCCTGCCCCTACCCCTGCCCCTAGCGATGACGATTCATCCCCTACGCCTACCCCTATCCTCTCGTCAGGAACTGCCGACAGCCCACTCTCTATGTCTGAACTTTTTGAACTCTCTTTGCCTGAGATTGGTGTACAAAAGGCGGCTGTTACACCACAAACCAAGGGGGCTAAAGTTGCAAACAAAAAGCTAGAAGGAATCGAACATAAAATTGATGAATTTAAAGCGGTCCTAACAAAACTACAAGCGGAACATGGAACGGAATCATCAAAAAAATGCCTTGCTCAATGTCAAGAAAATTTCGAAGATGCAATCGATGGTGTCAAAATAAGCATGGAAAGCATCAACAACCAAGACCTCACGAAGGCTGATGTTGATATTTCTGGTATTTCCACCGACATTGAAGCGTGCAACGATTGCTTAATAGAATTGGACGAAGAAGACAAAGATATAGCTGGTTTTACCGATTGGATTAAGGCAGTCACTAAAGAATGCCTTGATGATCTCAAGCAAACATAGAGCTAAATACCAACTGTTATTAGTATATTAATGGACTTTTTGATCTAAACATCTTCGTTTACATGTTGTAAATTGTACCTCAGAGACAAAATATAGGTTTTTAGACATGAAAAACATATATGAAAAACATTGTTACAAGTAGGGCTCTTCAACAAATGTATTTGAGTCGAACCATTAATTTGATCTCGCTAGGCTTGTAACGCTTACTTCGACTTGGATGCACAATTCGTATTTATCTAGAGCCTACTCATAGCTAGATAAAGTCAACTTTTTATTTGAAGTTTCGATGATTTATATGCATCTATTTATACATAGAAATTTAGACGACCTAAAAAATAAGTTATCTTGAAGAAGAACTTATTTTGATAATTTATAAATACAAACTAGCTCGAACTTAATTTAAACGGATTTTTAACGAAATCTACAAGAAATTATGTATCTAACGTTTTTTAAAGTTAGCGGATTATAATGTAATGTTTAGAATATTGGGGAAGAGGTTAGCGGAGCTCAATCTCCGGTGGGTGGAATGACATTTGACAACTTAGTGAGCGAGACATTTATACAAACACGTGGTGCGCGTGGATGATAATTAGCAGAAAATTAAAAAAAATAAAGAAATTTGTTCAAGCAATTGTGGTGAAAATGTTCATTTTAGTAAATGGGGTTTTATCTAAAAATCACGTTTTAAAGAATTTCATTGAAATTTGACGTAATAACACCCAAAATATAGTTTCCCGATTGAGTATTATATCATGAAGATCAAACAATAGTAGAACAAAACATATTACCACACAACAAAATCAAGAAACCTTCAAGCTCCGATTACTACCTTAGAGCAATATAGGTAATTTTATGAAGGATATAGAAATATCAGTAATATTTTTCTAAAGAAATAAACGATTAGAACAAAAAAAATAACAACGTAAACTTTTCATATTGTGTGAAAAATATCTCAACCGGGTTTGGTATATTAAGTACCTAAAATTGACATATTCATTAAATTAACCATAAATGTCGGCCACTGGCTCAACTCCTTACTATGTGAAGGGCTACGAAGACAATCTTTCAATTAAGATGATGTTAATTAAAATCTTTATGTTGTGAACCCTAAAATTAACCATAAATGTCGGCCACTGGATCTTTATGCCTTCTTCTGTTAATGTTGTGAACCCTAAAAACATAATTTCTTGATGAAACTGTAAGGATCAATATTAATCTCCAAAATTAGGTGTATTGTTGTAAGTTTTGTTTATTATCGTTATGCATATTCAATGCAATAGGAGGATACTCCTGTAATTCCTCTGGGACGACGGTGTATCTACTTGCACGACAAAGGTTTACTTCGATGAACAGTTGGCCATTGAGATTCTTGAAACTGCTCATCAGATTAGGAGGGGAGTTCATTTTCATTGGTTTTTATATATTTATAGTAGTGTTTATGTGTGGAAATGTTGATTTTTTTTGTTTTTGTTCATTGCTATACCCTCAATGTTTTATTTATAAATGCAGTTTTGAATTCAGGTTTGATTATTTTCATTTGAGACCTAAGTTGATTAACTAATTATCTTGTTTGTTGGTATCTGTTTCTCTTGATTCCATGCACGTTGTTTCTTTTCCCTGATTTTTCTTGGTTAATTTGACAATGGTAGTTTCTTGGTGCTCACAAGGTGTTTGACAAAAATCCTTACCGAAATAATTTGCGACTGCAAGGGGTTTGACAAAATTCCCTAATTTTTTATATCAAGTTTAGGTTAACTTTGCAGTTGTGCTGAGCTTGAACCTTGCTGGGGATGGTTAAGTAGTTCAACTCCTTTGAAAGCTTTTGATGATAAAATTCTTAAAGTTAAAATTGTTATTTTTAAATTTGTATGTTTGTAATTTCTTATATGTTGAC
The DNA here is from genome assembly GCA_025506505.1 of Flaveria sonorensis. Taxonomy (NCBI): domain Eukaryota; kingdom Viridiplantae; phylum Streptophyta; class Magnoliopsida; order Asterales; family Asteraceae; genus Flaveria; species Flaveria sonorensis. The sequence goes on from CM046426.1 coordinate 49,981,823, forward strand.
TTCTTTGAAATAAAGAATATGAGATAAGCTCATAAGTAAATACACAATGATTCTTTTATAGTTAAATAAAATCTATATCCTAATTTTAAAGTAATATACCTCAATGAAATGCAATTATCCCAAGAACTATATTAGGCTGGATTATTGATTCTGATCAGCTACTATAATGTGTTTTCCATCTTCAAGAGACCAAATGACATAACTTGAAGTTCAAAAAAGTAACCACAGTACATTAAACAACTCAATTTGGCTTGAATTTGTACTCGGATTCGCTTGAAGTGCATGTCTGATTCACATGTTCAAAACTGCAGTTTAACTTTTTTCACAAAGACAAAATATTTATGGATATGAAGTTCTTTATGCGGCCTCTACGGAACATGACTTCTTCGTAAGTTGACTCTAGATTTAAAATATCTGCTTTAACTAGATGTAGAGCACGAGTTCAGTTATCTTTAATTATAAAATAAAAGAAACTAAGATTTCAAATCAACAAAAGAAACAGAATTTATGCAATAGTATTTTCAATATATAAAATTTGTTGCCATCTTTCATATGTTGCAAAGAAAAAATTGCATTAACAATGCCAGTTGAAAACCCAGTGGCTAGGTAGGTTGAGATTTATTTTAATAATTAGTTCGTCTTACTTTGTTATATAGAATCATCTAATCCCTTACTTATGTAACTACATTATCCTTATTTTATATGACGATTGTCTTGATTGGTTTCTGTATATGAACATATTATTAAACCGAGAGTTTAAGCTTTTAGAGCTAATTTTGAACTGTTAGCCATGCGACATTATTAACAACATGGTTTGTTATCAAATCAAATACTGTTCGTTTTATAGGTGTTTCACAGCACATGTTAACCACGTGACCCTAGCTGCTCATAAAATTGTATGCGTTTGTAGGTTTTTTCTTTTAATAACGACATGATGTGTGCTTATCTGTGTAATTAATTAAGGTTGTTTGGATGACTATTGTTGATGGCTTCTCTTATGAATTTGTCTTTGATTTTGGGGCAGTATCCATTATCGTTCGACTTCTCATTTAACACAATTTAACATCAGAACAAACCACTAGATAGACGTTTATTTTTATTGAAAGTATTAAGGTTAAAGAACACTTATTTTAATTTGTTCTATCTTTTATTATAGAAAGTATGCCCTTAAAGCATGAGAATACTTCTTCATGATGACTAAGCACAAGCCACTATTGGCACCTATGATATAAGGATAACAACTTTCGATTGCGTTATACGCATTTTAAAAACTCGAATGGAATTGGAGCAGCTAATTAAGGCACGAAGGTACGTAATGACTTATTTTTGTTACCAAGTGCACTTTGGATTTATTTCTTACTTTAGGTTGGTGTTTACTTATGCATTTAGAAGATTTTAACACTTGATCAAGTTGTTTCTACTGTTATCACCCAAATCATCAACTTTGGTTTCATTTAGCTATGTAATTAAAATACTCTTAGTCTCTTAATTTTTCTATTTGCATGTAAATTATGTAAATGATATGACCATTTTCTGTATGGCTAACAAGAGTAATCAGCTGCGTAATTAGTATAAATGTTAACATTGAAGCTATGTTGTTTATTTATGATATGTCATTCATTACCCTAGATCATTTCGCTCACGTAATGGATACTCATTCAACATAAAGATGAACCTAGACAACTTACAAGTTTGGAGCAAGGCAACTCTCTAAAAGATTGGGGAGGTATGGATATCAAACTTATTGATTTAAGGATATTTATGTTTAAATCTATTTGGGGCATGTGTGTAGTTCTTTAAATTTTTCTTCATTGCTGCATGGTTTGAACAATACGAACCTAATTAAAAGTTATATTTTTTTTCATCTTTAGAATACTTAAGGTCTAGCCTTTTTTTAAGTTTTACCTATCTATTTACTTTTTTTAACTGTTGCAAAGAAAATTGATATGAATTAAAGATGACATGGGCATCAAACTATCACTTTTTTTATCAAACCCATGTTGTTCATGTAGTCTCTTGTAAAGAAGACATATAGATCATAAAACAAATACAATGCCAACTGGGTTTGTATATCTTTTACTTTAATAAAAGATAGTGAAGTTTTTGTTTAAACGGTCAGGTTTACCGTTTTCTAATATTTTATGTATTATAATGAAAATGGATTTTTCTACATTAAATTACAGATGGCTAAAAGCACGAGAATATTTTGCTTGGGCAACACAACCAGTTGCATGAACCACTTCCATAAGCCTTGCTTACAACATTAAACTGATACCATTACTGTCTTTTTTTTGCTGAACTGTTCTTGATTGATAGCATATGAGGATATTTATTTGTAAGAGATTTGATCATCAAACTCTTCAATGTTTTGATCTAAATCCGCTGAATAAACTTGATTTGTTAATTAGATAAAACACTACATAGTAGACATATAAAATGTTGAGTTTATTTGATGTTGAATTGAACGGTACTTTAAAATTTGCCACAAAAATCACCATCATTCCTAAAAGTCTTAGGCTGGTGTTTTGTACACAAAATGATTCAGCAACGCGTCGCTAAGTTCGAGAACTATAGTTCTTAACAGACCATCCATCCTTAATGCGCTCAACACTCTGCTGGTTTAATTACTTCTCTAAATAACTCAAACATACAAAATTATACAACATGAACTTCCAAATATAGAATTGGATACAATATATAAAAGTTGAAACTTTTGGATAGTAATATTGTAGAATTTAGGGAGTTGATTGGTAAAGTGGTTCATGTGAGGTTTTGAATTTGTGATTGGTTTTGCCTATATGATTGTTAAAAAAGAGCTCTTGATTAAGTTTGATGAAATAGGAGTGTTTCTTTGTCATTTTTATTTATGAAATCATGCTCGAGTTTGTGATAAAATTTGGGTTTATGGGAATGTAAGTATGAACTATTAGCAACTTGAACACATTAATATTTGAGTTTTGGTTTTTGACTTTCATTATGTAGACAATTGTGCAAATTTTAGAATCCATACTTTTGATGAATGCAATTGTATTTTGGGTTTCTGTAACGCCCGAAATTTTGTCACATAAAATAAAAGAAAAGAAAGTATCTTGAAGAAAATAAAAAGAAGGCAAAGTTGAGGGGTGCTTTGTGTAAATAGTACCAAAAAGTCAAGAAGGTGAACTTTATATGGGCATGGCCGCCCATATCTTCCCTGCTACTGCTGAGTTTGACTGAAACAAAGAAGAAAAGAAGCTGAATTTGGGTTTCTCTCAGTTGTGAAGAAGAATAGAGCTGAAAATCTTCGGAGGTGAGTGTTTTGTGATAATTGGTTCGGTTTTGTTAAGGTTTCCATCCTTATAACCGATTTTTATGTGCTCCTTGTGTTTGGGTGTTTGTTTTTGCTTGTTCTAGGTGTTTGAACTCTTGTGCAAGCATGTTTGGTGGAGTTTTGCTTGTTTGTTGCACTAGGTGAGTTCTAGACCCCGATTTCTATGTGTTTTAAACTGTTTTGGGGCTAAAAATGCATGATTAAAATGTTTTACAACTGGTTTATGTATACCCATATGTTGTGTATGCTTATGCTTATGTTTATGCTTGTTTATGTGTTGTGGGTGCTTAGAATGTTAAGTTTATGCTTAGAACAGGTGGAAATGCAGATCTGGGATAGTTGTGATTCTGAAAAATGAATAACAGGTGGTCATGCGCCCAAACAGGGCCCATACGCCTGAGGTTTTGACTTAGAAAAGCCTAAGTACAGGCCATGCGTCCAAACAGGGTCCATGCGCCTGGAATGCCTTAGAAAATTTTAAGTGGGGATCCATGCGCCCCAATAGTGCCCATGCGCCCAAAGTTTTTGCCTGAAATTACTAAGTGTAGACTTATGCGCCTGAATAGTGTCATGTGCCCAACCCTTTGTTCAGGCGCCTAAGTGCTAGTCCATACGCCTGGACAGTTCATGCGCCCAGAATGTAAGCTAAAATGCCTAAGTGTAAGATCCATGCGCCCGAATAGTGTTAATACGCCTAAGCAGGGCTCATGCGCCTAAACACTTAGAAAATTTTCTGGAATTTTGGGAAATCAGAATTTTAGGGTTTGACCCTGGTAAGACTTGATGCTATTATCTGATTATTTTATTTATGTTTTGGGCTGTTCTTGTGTTCCTATTTATTATATTATTATGTGACTTTACGTGGTGTGATTTATCCGTATACGTAAAGTATTATCTTTAAAGAAAGTGAAAAGATTAATGATAATGAGAAGTGGAACATAAAGAACGGAAGAAAGTCTTGCAAGCAAATTCACATGAGGTTCACAACCACTAGGTTGTTAGCTCAACTGTGTGCGGTTTAGCTAATCCGTTGGATGCACACAGTGTCAATCTTTGAGATTGAGGGGACCCTTGTTGCTTCCCCGGTACTGGAGTCGGCTTCGTGCATCAGTATGGGGTCTATGTGTAGACCTTGACTCAGTACTAGTTTAGTGCGCAATATCGGGGGCATAGCACATTGGTCCAGATTAAGTGAAAGATTAAAATAAAGGTTCGGATGAACGATGATGAAAATGGTAAAAAGAAGATAATGGATGTTATCTTGTCTGTACGTATGATGTGTGATCGCGTATGAAAGAAAAGTATATTATTTTTAAAGGGTATTTTCGTATACAAACCTTTTATGGTATTTTAATGTTTTTAAACTAGAACTCACTCAACAACGCTGACTTTTATGTATTTTCAGTTGGCAGGTAGTTTTTGCTGAGGATGGCACTCGGGGAGGCTACTCGTCAGGGCTAGGCTGACATCCGTTCACGTATACTAATATTGTTGTTTTGTAATGCAATTAACATGATCTTTTGTAACTATTAACAATTAACAATGTATTGCTTAGCAACAGAATTTATGAATGAAGTGAATGGCTTTGATATTAGCTCCTCTGCACTAATTTATGAATTATGAAATGTTTTACATATTTAATGCTATGATTGACCAACTGTGAGGTCTCCGGGAACGGGGCCTTACAAGTTGGTATCAGAGCCAAAGTTTAAGAGAAATAGGTAAATATTTTCAAAACCTAAAACTTAAACTGAGAATGGGACGAATGGAGGGATGCCAGCCCGAGTAGCTACGTGTCATCAGGTATTTCTTTTCTTAATGTTAACCGGTATTATGTACGTGTGCTATTTGATTTATGTGCTTTTAGTAGATTTGAGTATTGATATAGTCAGGATAGGAAATGCTCGGGGGATGAAGAGTGAAGTAAGTGGCTAATCATAACTGGCCACTGTAATTAGGGACTTAATATACTTAACACTTACTGAGCTATTACCTTGAATGACCGTGTTGGTGTTTGAATCTTATAGTGTTTAGAGGATGGCCGGAGGTAGATCATCTAAGGCTTCTCGAGGTGGAACACGGGGTGGTCATGCTGGTAGGCCACCGGCCGTGAAGAATAAGACGAGGACTGCAAAGACGTCTCCTAGTGAGCCTGGGCTTCATCACCCGGAGGGCGGTGATGAGAGTGCAAATCTGAGGGCCTCAGTGAAAGAGGCAGTGGTGGAGGAGGTTCACCAAGTCATGCAGACGATCCTACCGTCTATAGTGACTGAAGTTATCCGGGCTGTTAGAGAAGATGAAAGGAAAGAGAATGAGGAAGAAAGGAGGGCGACTGCTGGCATGAGGGAGAATGTAAGAGGTCGCAATGATAAGGAGGATCTGAATGCTGAAAGGGGAGCCTCTAGTGATGAAGAAGAGGTGGTGGTGTAGGAAACCATGAGAAAATACAGCTACGGGGCATTCCAACGGTGTAAACCCCCTACCTTTGATGGTAATGGCAATGCTGCAGCTGCCCATTGCTGGATAAGGGAGATGGAGGTAGTATTGAAGATCAGTGAGTGTTGGGAAGACCAGAAAGTGATGTTCGCCACTCACTCGTTTGTCGACTCGGCACTATGTTGGTGGGACAATCTTGTCCAAGCCGAGGGTGACAGGGCCATCGAGAGAATGAGATGGGGAGAGCTGAAGGAGTTGGTGATTGAGGAATTATGTCCTCACCGAGAACTCAACAAGATCGGAAGGGAGTTCTTACAGCTGGAGGCGGGAACTATGACCCACCAGCAATATACCGCCAAGTTTAATGAAATGGCGAGGTTGGTGCCGGATCAGGTTACGCCGGTATCTAGAAAGATCAATCGGTACGTTCAGGGACTACCAGCCGACATCCGCAGACACTTGATCATTGCCCAACCGAGTACTTTTAGGTCGGCAGTGGATCTGGCGGGAATGTTGTATGATGAAAGGGAAGTAGCGGTGGTTGAGGTGAAGAAGGCAGATGGAGGTGATAAGAGTTGGAGAGGTAAGCCGTTTGGGCATGGCGGTTACACCCCAACAACAAGAGGAGGAGGATGGATGACCGGCGGGTGGTGTCATCAGGCTCAGGGTTGAGGAAGTGCGACCGATGTGGTAGGGAGCACACTGGTGACTGTATGAAGGGAGTGACTGTGTGCTTCAAGTGTGGGAAGCCCGGTCACATAGCGAAGGATTATGGAGTGCTGAAATGCTTTAACTGTGGCGCTACTGGCCACAGGAACTATGAGTGCAAGAAGCTGAGAGCTGAGAGATCTGGGGCCAAGAAGGGGACCGAAGAAGGAGGACAGAGGGCAAGTGCTAGAGCCTTCACGATGACCCAAGAAGAGGCTCGGGTTGACCCAGACGTCTTGTCAGGTATGTTTCTAGTAAACCAAACTTGTGCCTCTGTATTATTTGATTCTGGTGCTAGTAGGAGTTTCATATCTGCTGCTTTCTATGCTAAGTTATCTGTTAGTAGTAGAGGTATTGATGAGCCTTTTGATGTAGAAACTACTATTAGTAAGTCTACCAGAATCTCTGATATTATAGAAAACTGCGACATAGAACTAGAAGACCATAGGTTTGCTGCTAAACTATATGTGATGCCCCTAGGAGGATTCGATGTAGTACTAGGGATGGACTGGTTAGCAACCTATGAGGCAAACATTGTGTGTCGCAAGAAGATGATTCGATTAATTGCGCCCTATGGAAGTTCGGTGACGGTCTACGGTGACAGCGTCGCTACGCTTCCGAGGGTGATTTCGATGGCGGTGGCAGAGAAGTGCATGAAGCGAGGATGTAGTGCCTACCTGGCTTATGTAAAGGATGTGGACGCGTCAGTACCACAGTTGTTTGAAGTACCCGTGGTGTGTGACTTTCCAGACGTGTTCCCAGAAGATCTACCAGGAGTGCCACCGGACCGCAGATCGAGTTTCAGATCGATTTGATACCCGGTGCATAGCCCGTTGCCAAAGCCCGTATCGGTTAGCTCCGTCTGAGATGAAGGAACTTATGGTTCAGCTACAGGAGTTGATGGACAAGGGGTTCATTCGACCGAGCATCTCTCCTTGGGGTGCTCCGGTCTTGTTTGTTAAGAAGAAAGACGGTAGTATGAGGATGTGTATAGACTACCGTGAGTTGAACAAGTTGACGGTGAAGAACAGATATCCATTGCCAAGGATAGATGACTTGTTTGACCAACTTCAAGGTGCCAGTTGGTTCTCCAGGATAGATCTTCGATCTGGCTACCATCAGCTGAAGGTAAAAGAACAAGATATTCCTAAGACAGCGTTTCGCACGCGTTATGGACATTACGAGTTCCTCGTTATGTCTTTCGGTTTAACTAATGCGCCAGCTGCCTTTATGGATTTGATGAATCAAGTGTGCCGGCCGATGCTAGATAAATAAGTGATTGTGTTTATTGATGATATCCTGATTTATTCAAAGAGCGAAAAAGAACATGTCAGTCACATACGCGAGGTATTGGAGACACTTAGAAGGGAGAAGCTTTATGCTAAATTCTCTAGTGCGCAATATCGGGGGCATAGCACATTGGTCCAGATTAAGTGAAAGATTAAACTAAAGGTTCGGATGAACGATGATGAAAATGGTAAAAAGAAGATAATGGATGTTATCTGTGATCGCGTACGAAAGAAAAGTATATTATTTTTAAAGGGTATTTTCGTATACAAACCTTTGAAGGTATTTTAATGTTTTTAAACTAGAACTCACTCAGCAACGCTGACTTTTATGCATTTTCAGTTGGCAGGTAGTTTTTGCTGAGGATGGCACTCGGGGAGGCTACTCGTCGAGGCTAGACTGGCATCCGTTTACGCATACTAATATTGTTGTTTTGTAATGCAATTAACATGATCTTTTGTAACTATTAACAATTAACAATGTATTGCTTAGCAATAGCATTTATGAATGAAGTGAATGATTTTTTATACTAATTCCGCTGCACTAATTTATGAATTATGAAATGTTTTACATATTTAATACTATGATTGACCAACTGTGAGGTCTCCGGAAACGGGGCCTTACAGTTTCATTTACATTCAACTTTTGTTCAAGTATTGTATGATACTCTACCTAATAAAATAATTATCTTTAATACTCCAACTGTTTTACTTTTTCATAGTTGTTTTTTTTTTTCTTTTTTATGGGTTAGGAGATTATAATAACTTGTTGTTCGTCTTATTATTTTTAGGATTCATTTACACAGGCAAAAAAGTGAGTCCAAGAACTTTAAAAAACCAAATGAGCAAATATCATGGTTTTATAGTGGAACACTAACATTTTAGAAGAAAGTCAAAAATCATCTAATAACCTTTCATGTGTGGCTAGGTGCAGGGCATCCCAACCTTAACAAGAAAGACGTCGCATCCCGCAACAACGTGCGAGGATCCTGCTAGTATACAGACAATGAGTGAATATACTACTATTACTTGTTATACTTTTTTTTACTGATTAATTGATTTTTTTAAAAGGCTTATATGCATATAAGCACTCATATACACCCATATATGCCGTTATATACGCTAGTAAATTTTTATTTTTAAACTTGTATATCCTTGCATTTGACTTACTATATGTTCATATTCAAATGGCTAAGTTAAGTAAAAAGCCTAGGAGATATGCTTAGCATGACCATTTATAAACTTAAGAGAGAGATATTTTATAAAATTAGAAAACCTTAAAAAGCGTAAGAAGTCACAAGAGAACATCACGTGTAAAAAGGGCTAAAGGGTATAAAAGTCCAAAAAATGGAGCATGCACATATAAGTCACATGCTACTTCTTTCATTTTTTTTAAACATTCTTAGTTTTTTAATACGTCATTATTTTTTTTAAAAAAATCACTATAATATCGAGTGTTCTTATCTTTCTAACGAGTATGATATTTCTATATACTCCCAAAAGCTGGACGTATTATGGACTTCATTAAATTAGGCGTTTTATGATGTTTTAGAACTATGCATTTTTATGATAGTTTTAAACTATGTAATTTTATTGTTTTGTTGAGTTGAGTTGGTTTTATAATGTTTTTGAACCAAGCAGATTTATAGTGTTTCTGAAATGAACGCTTTTTGTCTTTACAATTGGGCATTTTATGGTACTTTTGAACTAGGTGATTTTATTGTTTTTTGGAATTGAAAAAGTTTATGGTTTTTTGCAATTGGGTTTTTTATGGTGTTTTTAAATTGAGCAATTTGATGATGTTTTTAAAACTGAATAATTTATGGTGTTTTCTAATGGGTGATATTATAATCTTTTGGAATCGAAAAATCTTATGGTGTTTTTGAATTGTGCGCTTTATGGTGTTTTTGAATTAGGTTTTTCTATAGTGTTTTTGACGTGGGTAATTTTGTGATGTTTTTGAACGAACGATTTTATGGTGTTTTTAGTGTAGGTAATTTTATGGTGCTTTTGATCTAGACGATTTATAATGTTTTTTAATTAGAAAATTATATGGTGTATAAAAACGTAATTTTCTAAATCTTTATATAATAATACTATACTCATATTAAAAACAGTACCCTTTAAAAAAAGTATTTTCTTTTGCTTTCAAAGACACAAAAACAACTTTAAAGTAAACTTAGATTCAAATCTACTATAATAAATTAAAATAACTACTAACTACATGACTATTTTCTTGTATGTCTACGTCATCGCCACCTAGGCTCCATCTATGATTGTCTATGTATCACCATCACAATAAATTATAATTTTGGTAAAAATCTTGACTTCAAAAAAGTTTTATTAATAACTATCATTTAATACCATACTGATCAAGATAATTTCTTTCTAAAATAAATAATATTTTATTAAAAATATTTTAATAAGACTTAATTTTATTAAATTATAGTTTAATTTGTAGCTAATCATTATTAAAGCTAAAATATTTTTAAAATGTATATAAAGAGGTTTATGAATATTTATGAATAATAAACTATTTTTTCTTTTTATACTATTATTTATAACTTAAATATGTTTGTTGTATATAATAATTTCATTGATATGTTATTTATAACATATATTAGATTATATATATATATATATATATATATATATATATATATATATGTAATCTAGAGTTAATTACATAAATGGTTCCTGTGATTTATTCAAAATAACATGTTTGGGTACTAAGGGTTTTTTTTTTTTTTTTTGTAACAGGTTAAGGTAGTATGTTTTAGTTTTTGTAACTAGTTAAGGTATTAAGACTAACAGACATTACTTATTCTATTAAATTTAAATGAAATGATTAAAATACCCTTTGAAGGATTACTTTTGTAATTTTACATCTTTCTTTTATTCAGAGACCATTATTGTAATTAAATATAACTTTAAAAACCCAACCCTCTTTCCCCATCAGCCACCATCACCATCGTCTACCCACCATCTATCCACAACCACTACCATCTATCCTTGTCAACCACCATCGCCACTATCTAGCCACCATCGCCACCATCTATCACCATTGGCTTGTCCCACTGTTCACAATAAACCACCGCTAAAAACCCTAGAATCATCAAAAGGGCAAACCACCACCATCTGGCCACCATCATCGGCCACCATCACCACCTGAAATTGATGTGTGAATGATGGTGGGTATGAATTTAGATGTGGTTGGAGCTTCGATTTGGATTATTGGACTTCAAATCAAAAGTTCACAGAAAAATAGGAAATGGAAAGTTAACATGGATCGACAGTGGTGGTGTTGGTGGTTGCTGGTGGGTGGTCGGCTAAAAGATAATATGGGAAAGGGCTGAGGGGTGGTGGTGTTAGTGGCTGGTGGTGGGTGACCAGTTGGTAGTTAACTAGAGAAAGGAAAGGGGATTTGATGATGTGGGCAATGGTGATGATGATGAGGGTACCAAGATAGAGATGGATGAAGGTGGTCTGAGGGCAGTGATGGCCGCTGGTGGTGGCGGGCGGTGGTGGCAGGCACTGATGTCCGGCAGCGGTGGTGGTGATGAAAGTATATTATTTTGTGATGTATTTAATATATATATGTATACATCTATGTGTGTGTATATATATATATATGTATATATATATATATATATATATATAGAGAGAGAGAGAGAGAGAGAGTGAGTTATATATAAATATATTATTTTAGTTAAATTACACAAATAGTCCCTCTAATTTATATAAATAGTCCTAAAATGCGAAAGACTAAAATGCCCTTAAACTTAACAGAAAATCTAACGTCCGTTAGTGCTAATACTCAAACTTGTTATGAAATTAAAAGTGAGTACTCAAACATGTTACCTTTTTTGCTTATTATCCAAACCTGTTATTTTAAATAAACCACATGGACTATTTATATAAATAACTCTATAATCTATTATATAATTTGTTTTACAACCCTGTAACACACGTGTATTTAACCTACCATAATAAAAAGTAGCTTTTAGTTTAATTTAGTAGGTAGATTTGTTGCTAAAAGGTATTCTTACAACATATTTACTTTAAATACTTAGTTCAGCAGGAGCTTAATAATATTAGTTCATTAAATCATACACTCTATATTATTTGGGCATTCTTTTTTCTTTTTTATAACATATATATATATATATATATATATATATATATATATATATATATATATATATATATATATATCTTAACCTATATTTTGTCTTTATTTTTTTCTTTACTTGTATCCAACTATATACATATTTATATGAACTGAAGTGGTGCGCGTGATGCGCCAGAAACACAACACCTTACAGACAATGGTAAAATGTTTAACCAATTAATTAGTGAGGCATCATATAAATCTAAAGGTTTAATAAAAGTTTATAAAATAAAATAAAAACGATTTTGTGAATTTACTTGAACAACAAATTAATTGTTTACATAATTAGATTTCTAAAGCAGTTTCATTATTAATTGTAATAATCATAAAATTAAGGTTGTAATCTATTTAGCTTATGGTATTTTATCCACTTACCTTTTTGTATCTAAATAAGGTAATCAAATAAATAAATAAAAACTTAATCTTCTTCAACCCTTACAAAATAATATAAAAACATAATTATGTTTCTCTCAAATGTATTATTATATAATATAAATTACGATTGTTTTAATTCTTCTAACAATATATCAAAATGGTAAGTTAATATTTTATTATTTTTTACATTAGTATTCACTAAAAAGTTGAAGGTTTGGAATAGTAACTTTACAAATCACGACCGTATAACTTTTTATCTCCAATGAGAGCCATTATGCTTGCAGGTTAAGTCTTGTTTGTGATAGTTCTTGTGTGGCTTTGTTTGGGCATCTATGTGCTTATGTGTCTTATTTATTTCTCTCATTTGGCTTGCTTTTTTCATCTTCTGCGGACAGACGAAACCTGACTATTGGGAGGAAAGGGAGGGTGTAGCAGAGGTGGATGGTCAACAATCTATGTACGCCTGTTATCACGGCGTCTATTGACTTCACCTCACATATCTCTCTCTCTCTCTCTCAAACACAAACTCTCACTCCCCATGCAAGTCTGTTCGTCGGTTAAGGTCTCCCTTTGACTTCAACTAATGGATCGATGATCAGGAAGGGCTAGGGGTTGTGGTTGAGGGTAGCAGTTAACACTTACTATACTTTGATTACCGTATTTCTAGTAACATCATCTATCGGCTTGGCGGCTTCGCTCCCCCTCCTGTTGAACCTTTTGGTTGGTTAGGGTGTATGATAGGCCTGTGATAAGTTGAAAAATCTAAGTCAAAATTAGATGAACATCACACCTTGGCATTGGAGAGTCAGAGGATGGTAGGTGCTCACTTGCGACCATGGTGGTCTTATTGTGTTACGAACTCTAAGTATCACAATAACATATTTGGGCCGCGTGTGAACTGTTGCATATGAGATTAAGTTTTTTTTATGTACATTACTAGTCGTTTAATTTCTGAGTATGTTGAATACAATCGGTTAACTCTATATATTTTTCTTTTAAATTCTATTTGATGTTCATCATATTTGTTTGTTTTATAATGTTGCACATATACTTGCTTTGATAATTACTCTTTATGCCTACGCACTTGGTATGATGCAAGAGCCATTTCATCGGTTAGGGTTCTAATAAGAAGCCCATTATCAAAATAATACAGAAAGGTATATTGAGCATAAGGCTACACATGCTCTTGATTTCTATTTAATATAGCGATCTTAGTTTGTTTTAAAGTTTTTTTTCCTCACCTTCCACTTTAAAGTGTATAGTAATGTTTAATGTTGGTAATTTAGTTTCTTTTGAAGAATAGGTTTATGTGCTATGCATGCATTTGTTTTGATTATTGTTCCTTATGTATTGGTGCGTATGTAGTTGGTTAGTGCTATAGAGCTTTGTTAAACTCTTTAATAAGTGAATAGATCTGAGTAAAAAGTGGTTCAAAATTAAACCTTGACGTAAAAGAATGAGAGTACATGTTCATTATTTCTCAAATATGAACATCATAACATATGTAAAACTCTTACTCCTAGCGTTATGTTTTCGAGAAAAGAAGAGAAAGGTAATCATACTTTTCATTTCTTTTTCTTCTCTTCTCTTATTTTTTTTTCTCTTCATTTATTTTCAACTTGGAATGATTGATTTTAGTCTCTAATTTTTCTACATTTCTTTTTTTTTTCTGCTTAAATGAACTCACGAACACAAATTTATTATTTCCCTTTTACTTCCTTCCAATAAAAAAACTCTAAAACACGACTATTTTTCTCTTTCATTTCGCCTCTCTCCTTTATTTCTCTTTAGTTGAACTAAGGATTGGTGTTTTATTTGCTTCTCATTTTTTTTTCTTTTGTTCATAAGACCATACGAAGTGGACGAGGAGAGGACACCAATATTGATCACATGAACAAAAATGAGGCTACAAAAACCATTACATGATAGTTAAAAATAACTTCAAACGTATAAGACGTTAAACCTTTCACGAACTCCAAACACAACTTTATAAATACTATTGTATCAATAGGACTTCAAGCACCATTAACTATGTTTTAAAAAAAACTTTAGTAAACTGATTTTTGTTTACATAACACATGGATGACATTTTAATTAAATGTACGTTTTTTAATAAGTCGCCTATGTTATTCTTGAACCAACGATAAAACAATCTCTTCAAGGTCAAAACTCAAAACCCTCCCTCGTAAAGTTCTTCGGTGAGCACCGAGGTTTGATGTTCATAAAGAACAATTCGAAGCAATTTCCACGGTTTGTATTCAATCTGTAAAATTGATCACTTCAGATAAACCCTAATTACATCTTCCATAACTTCACGGAAGATTCGTAGGAGTAATGGCGTCGTTCATGAGCATGGGAGAAGCACACAGAAGGATATCCGACTATTTGAATCGATTTGTCGACGTCATTTCATATCAAGATGGATCTTCTCTCAAACAACTTCTTTCTCTATCGTCTGAATCCCCATCTTTCCTCGCACTCGCAGATGCCCTAAATGTCTTTCAGGTTTGAGTAAATCATGTACTTTCTGTTGATTCTTAAGTAGATTTTGGATGCTTATTAGAATTTATGTGTGCTTTTACTTTCGTTTCAGATGATTGTGATGCATATTGAGTAGTGTAAATTGAGTATTTAGCTTTTGGTTGTGAGTATTGATATTTATTCAAAGCTACTAGTTCTTGCAAAGGCTAGATTAACCTTTAGGGGTTGCTAGCACTAGTGGTTTTTAGGGGAATCGTTGGTTCGGATTTGAGGAATATTTTAAGTAGTATGTGTTAGGTTTCAAGCGGCGCAGCGGAACAAACACACGAGCACAAACGAATATCACGCAGACAGAAAATAAACGACACAAGGATTTAACGTGGTTCGGTCGGTGTGACCTACGTCCACAGGCTGCAACTAGGGTTTTCTTTATTTGTTCAGTACAAAGATTACAAATACATGACAAGGTATATATATAGAGACTAATTAGGGTTAACAACTTAATGAACAAGAAAACTAAATATGGGCCCAAGCCTAAAGCCTTCACAAACCTAACAATCTCCCATTTGAAGGCTTTGCAATAAATTCTATCCTGCCATTCAAGTACAAAGCAACCCAGTCGTCTAGTAACTTCAGTAATTTTTAAACAAGTCTTCCAAGCCTCCAGTTCCCAAAGAACAAGCTAAGACTCCATCGCATCTCCTAATTGCAGCGACCCCTCATCATCAAGTACCAGAAGGACCAGTTGAAGCTCCCCCGAGCTCCAACTCAGTCGTGGCTAGTCCTGCCAACGACTCATCCTTTATCTTAACCGGTTTGGACATTCCACCGGATTCAAAGATACACCGAGGATCACCATCATTCTCTAAATTCAGCAAACAATCACCAGGAGAGAATTTTTCAGTCGTAGTCTTTAAAACCCAACGGTTCTTTGCAACTGTACCCGGAACATGTCCCCTGCTCCCATAGTTACCGAATCCCCTGAATGAACTCATTCACCTAACATCCCTGCTCCAGACTTCACATTTGCAAAATGAACTCTCTTAGCACCAGATTTAGCGAACCGGATTTGTTGTGCTTAACCGGGACGGTTATACATCCCTCAGCAGGTACCTCAATCATATATAATGACCCACGCTTCATACCATGAGCAATAACCAGATTACCATTGATCACCTTTCATTTACCACTACCAAACCTTACTTCCAGTCCTTGTTCGTCCGACTGACTAACTGAAACAGTTTCTTCTTCAGCCCCGGAATCACCCTGACATTCTTTAGGTTCCATGTAGTATCCAGTGAAGTAACCAGATCAATATCACCCATGCCCGTTACCTCAAGTATCTCTTCATTGGCTAATTGTACCTTTCTAAAATCACCATGTCTCAGATTCACCATCGTTTCCCCGTTGTCATGGCGTGAAACGAAGCTCCTGAATCCATGACCCAAGAGTCCACACTGTTCTCCACACTGAGTATCAATGCATCATCATCAGAAACATCCCCAGCAGCAGTGTTCAGTTCCTTCTTATTCGGACACTGACTCTTAACGTGTCCCATCTCATTGCAGCTCCAACACTTCACATTCTTCCTAGGTTTAGATGAACTCATTTCCCGACTCCCACTGTTCCTGTTATTACCCTGACCCCTGCCAACATTTAGTAGTTTACTATTTGATGATTCACCCGAGTTACTTCTTCTGACTTCTTCACCCATAATTAGATCTCGAATACCATTAAGAGTGAAACCCTTAGTCCCCACAAAACTTGAAATTGCAGTCACAGTTCCAGACCAACTATCAGGCAGAGACGACAACAACAGTAGAGCCTGAACTTTATCATCAAACTTAATTCCAACAGATATAAGTCTTGTTAAGATTGAATTTAGATTGTTAATATGAGCAATCACTGAGCTTCCTTCTTTCATCCTTGTGTTCACCAGCTCCCGAATCAAGGACACCTTATTCGCCGCAGACGGTTTCTCATACATATTTGACAAAGCAGACATCATACCATGAGCCGTGGTTTCCTTAATGACGTTAAAAGCAACATTTTTCGTCAAAGCCATTGTAATAACCGCACGAGCCTTTTTGTGCTTTGATTCCCAATCAGTTTGTTCTATTTTCACAAATTTTTCTCCTAGTACCATATCCATGTCCTTTTGACATAACAATGTTTCTACTTGCATTTTCCACCAACTGAAATCAGAACCGTTAAATTTTTCGATCACAACTTTCCCGTCCATAGCCATCTCAAACGACAAACAAGAAGCAACTCGAAACATTTAACAAACACAGCAATGGCACGGGCCTGAACTTGACGGCTGTTCTACTGAACACTGTCAATTAACCACTTTGCCCCTACAATAAACCTTGTAGACAAATCTAAACCCGAGCGTTATTTTCTTTCACAAAACACAGTTCCCTCAAACAGTTGACTATAACCCGTCAAAAAAAAAAGAATCTTGAAAATGCAAAACCCTAACCTTTACTCGACGAATCCAAGAGTTATTCACCAAATCCTAATCAACAGATCAAAGGGTTTCAACCTGGTACTCAATCTTGATCACAACCATTTGGATAATCACCCAAAAAAACATCAAATAATTGTTTTTCTTGTTTTTTGTTCGAAGCAAATGACACAAATAGAAAAAAAAAGAAACAAAATAATTTTCTTATTTTCTTTCCTTTTTTCTTGCAAACCAAACGTAATGTGCCTTTTCTAGCACAAAACCCAATATCTTTCTTTTTCTTTTGTTGCTTTCAACAACACAACAGACCAAGAAAAAAAATGCTTTCTAATCTTCTTTATCCCACACAAGACGTCGGCTCCAAGGGACTTCCGATTTTTTTTAACAAGAACACCAAACTGCTGAGAATCGTTTTCCGTGCAACAACCGTGTGTTCAACGAGCCAAAGCTCTGATACCACTTGTTAGGTTTCAAGCGGTGCAGCGGAACCAACAAACGAGCACAAACGAATATCACGCAGACAGAAAATAAACGACACAAGGATTTAATGTGGTTCGGTCGGTGTGACCTATGGGCTGCAACTAGAGTTTTTTTTATTTGCTCAGTACAAAGATTACAAATACATAACAGGGTATATATAGAGACTAATTAGGGTTAACAACTTAATGAACAAGAAAACTAAACATGGGCCCAAGCCCAAAGCCTTCACAAACCCAACAGTATGTGGGACGAAGGAAACAAAATTGATCTCAAGCTGTTTGAATGTTGAAACTGAATTTACATCATACTTTTGAAAATCAGCCTTAGTTCAATTTCTGCTGATGTGATTGACTAATAGACCCCTTGCAACAAACAATCTTTATTGTCGAAAAACATAGAAAGACGCTGCATTTCAAGAATGGCAAATAATGAGCAATAATTGCTAACAGTTTTCATTTATGCTTACACAATTGTCCAAAACCATGCAAACCATATGGTTTTCGTTTTGTCGTTTGAAGACAAATCTTTTGCAAGAAAGTAACCACGCATGGTGATCCAAATAATTTGGTATCCGTTACTTGTTAGTTAGTTCTCAGTGTCTTTAGGATTTTATGATATATTTGTAGCTCTGTGTTTATATGTGAAACGTTCATATCTTGCAACTTTCGTCCCTTCTAAAGTCTAATGTGTTGAAGATCACATTGTTACTGATATTAATGTATGCAGGATGCTAACAGATTGATAAAACAAGCAGATAAATATTCCCAATATGCTGAAATAGTAGCTCCACTATTTCGAGCTATGCAAAGCTATAGGGTCGGCCATCTAGTTGAATCATATCAAGCATTTGAAAAATCAGCGAAGTAATTTTCATGCATATGTTTGCGTTTTCATTTGTTTGCTTTAGTCTTCTGTAGAGGTGGCAAAATGGCAGATTGGGTAAATGGTCATGACAGGTAAATTTTATTACAGGTCATCATAACGAGTGAATTTTAGATTGAGTTGAAACAAATTTTGTCCAGAATGTACATTTTTGTAGTGTAGTATTATCAGTGAAGTATCATTTCAATAAACGTCACTTTTTCTTATGAAATGATTCAGGTGGTGTAATACTTTATAAAATATCAAGTTTTTAGAATAAAAATGATTCAGGAGGTTTAATGCATGAAAAATACACGTGGACGGCTTTCTACTTATTTGCTGCAAAGGTGTCTTTTTAACCTACCTTTGTTACCTGCTAGATATAAAATATAACCTGAATAGATCCATCATTATTAAATGAGCCTAAATTGCTACCTCAAGCTTTCTAACTTACATTGGGCTGTTGTAATGCTAATATAAGAAATTATTCAGTGCTTTCATTCAGGAATTTCGGAACTGGGAATCTGCATGGGCATTAGAAGCATTGTATGTGGTTGTATATGAAATTAGAATTCTTGCTGAGAAGGTAAGGAACTGCAATTACAGTTAAAACTTGAGATAAAAGAAAAATAGAAACGAGAGATTCAACAACAACAGAACAAAAACAATGAACCTTATTTTGGGGCAGCACAAAATTAACAAAAAACAGAGAAGAAAGAAAGAATGATCTTCTATTCAGCTTCATCTAAGCACATTTTTATCATTAGGGTTTTTTGCATAAATATCAACACAGTTTTATCATTTGTCCCGTTTTAGTCATTATACATTTGTTTTTGCACATTTCTGTCATTTAGAGATTGTTACTATACTGTTTGGGTCATTTTGTAGTCAGTAAAACTAACATTTTTATATAGAGATTAACATTATTTATAAGTCTAACATCTTTATACATAAATTTACCCCTTATTTTAAATATAAAATTACTATTTTAACCGCCGGTTTTGCATACAAAATGACCCTAATGGGACGCAAAGTCATCTTTTGTTGACTCAGTTGTATCAGGAAAATATTCAAAGGCTAGAACTGGACAGATGGAAAAGTATGTTTGTAATTTATGCAATAAACTATAACATAATGATTTTGTTGCAGTTTAAAAATCTTTTAACTTGTGTTATTGTGTGTGCAGGCTGACAGAAAGCTGGCTTCCAATGGAAAAACGCCTGAGAAACTAAAGGCAGCTGGGTCATTCCTCATGAAAGTGTTTGGAGTTCTTGCGGTATGTGTTGCCTTACCTTCATTTCACACTAGAGGTGGCAAAATGGGTAGGCTGGGTGATGTGTTTCTGTATACGTTGGAATGGATTGCGTTGGTTTGTTAGACTTGAAATACTTTTTGACCAGAATTTATTTAGTTATAAAAAGTTATAGTATGATAGCAAATATCTCAAATTTCAGGATTGGTATTAATTTTTGAATAAAATGATTTAGGAGGTTAAGGTTTTATGCATTAAAAATACAGTTAGTGACATTTGATTCAGTTTCTTTTAAGTTATTTTATTTTATCAACCGATTAGAGTTGTTTGAATTAAAACATAACCTGAATTACCCATGTGGTTTGTTCAACATAATCTTGCACTTGCTTTCTACATTATTTTGCACCTAAATTTTACCCAAAAGTATTTATGTGATTACACTAAGTACAGTTTATGCTTTCTGTAATGAATTGCCTGAATGTTGTATTTTTATCACAGGGAAAAGGACCAAAACGTGTTGGAGCGTTATATGTCACTTGCCAATTGTTCAAAGTCTATTTCAAGGTGACGCTTTCTCTTTTCCATCCTCTTTATTCATATATAAATTTCTTGCATTTTTGAAGAATTTGAATCCCCCCTACTATTTGAATCTTTTTCTATTTGCTTCTGCAAATGAACAATTTTTTATCGTGGATACTTTGTTGGATTTCTACTTGACCATTTTTTACAGATTAACTTTTTATTTTCTTCTGCAAGAATTCAGTTTCCTCCTTTTAAGTTTATTTTGTTGATACATTATTTGGATTTCAACTTTATCTATCATCGATATGGCATTACTATTAAAAGATAGTTTGAAAATCATACTGCTTGTATTTAATGTAGTTGCAATGTTGCTGTTCTATAGGCAAGTTAGAAGCTTTCTGGTCCATCTTGATGTTGTCCACCTAGCTTCTATTTTTTATAAAAATGTTTTTATTACTTGAAAAGTAATCTCCACAAGCATATATGTAGGCTTATAAGTGTATATGAAAATGGATAGTGGAGCTTCTAAAGATGTACGCCAAAGGGTGCTGTTGCAAGTAACGTGGGAAAAGAAATGTTTTTAATCTCTACTTGCAACTTTTGATTCGTGCAATTAGTGAAGTATATTAAATAACCATCCTTTTTTCTGGTAGTACAGACCAACCCTGATACTTATACAACCATACTTTTAGCTAGAGGTGGCAAAATGGGTCGGTTGGGTAAAACCGGTATGCAGCAAATGGGTAAGTGTTGGTACTAGTCAACAGGGTCAGGTTTTACTCACTTTCTATTAAAAGTCTTTCAACTTTTTTATACAAATGATTGCTGTCATCTATGGTTACAAAAGTTATATCATTTCAACAATAATTTAATTCTTTAAATGAAATGATTTAGGAGGTTTTATATATTGAAGTTCACTTTGGGCAACTTCTATTTGACTCTGTTGACATGCTTTTGTTCTAAACTAATCTGTTTCTGTTATATCTGTTTGACATTATAAATAGTATATATTATTTCAACAAAAATATTCTTTTCCCTATTTTTTGCAGTTGGGCACTGTCCATCTTTGCCGAAGTGTAATAAGAAGCATTGAAACTGCGCGTATATTTGAATTTGAGGAATTTCCTGTCAGAGATAAGGTAAGATATTGTATCTTTTAAAAATATAAGATATTTGATTGTGGTCAAACTAGTTTTAGAATCATAATCAACTATTCTAATATATTTCATTACAGGTAACCTACATGTACTACACTGGTCGCTTGGAAGTACTTAATGAAAATTTTCCTGCTGTAAGTAAAATACTGGGAGGTTATGATTCCTTGATATGTACTAGTAGTCATGAATCATGATCTTGTATGAATTCTTTCAGTAATATTTTTCTTCTTAAGCTTAGCAAATTTGTTTTTTGTTATTCTGCAGGCTGATTATAAATTATCATATGCCTTGAAACATTGTGACCCTCGAAGTGAAGCAAACATAAGGTCTATTTTCAATCTTGACACACGCTCTTAATTTTATCTCATAGATTAATGAAGTTCTTTTTGGGTGGTTGAAATGCAGTAACAAGTTAAATAATGTTTTTAGCTAAAACGGGAAGCTACACGGTCTTGATATTATATCTTGCTAAACATGATCTCTTTCACCCTGACCTATTTTGATCCATTACTGAACTAACCTGACTTTACCTAGCCTTGCTGTTTGATGTGAAAGTTACCTTTATTTGCATAACTCTTTAAATTAAGTTATTCCTTTGTGCATGATCTGTGTATTACATGAAATATTGTGGGCATACAAAAGCTTTGGAGCACATATAAGACTATTATAAAATATGACTAGTTTTGTTTGGGATAGTGAGATTTGTGTATATGCTTTTAAATTAACTTTTGACTTGCTATTAAATATACAAAGTACCTTTGTTATGAATTTAATTATTGCAGTGTATAAACATTGCATTTGAATCCTTGTTGCAAACTAACTGGCATTACATGCGAAAGATTAATATTAAACCAAAATCTCAGTAGATCAAAACTCATACTTGTTGTTAAAAGTTGATGGGCAAGGTTTTTGTTTGAAATTTGAATGGATCTTTTGATCTTGATAGTAAAATCAGAGTTTGTATATTTGTTGGGATTGAAAGTGGATCATAATGATAATTTTGTTTTAAGGGGCTAGATTTGCAGGTTATGGTGATTATTTTGTTTCACCTTTGTATTTATATCCTGATGATAATTTATCAAAGTCTGCTGAAACAGGATGATCTTGAAATATTTGGTACCCGTGAAGCTATCAATAGGAATTTTACCCAAAAAATCACTCCTGGAGAAGTATAGTCTGGTTGAGGTATTAATATAATTCTTCACCTATTTGAATTTGTAAAATCAGATAATCGGTTGTTTGAAAGTTCTAGTTATGTAAGAAACCAAAAAGAACTTGTGAAAATGTGAGAAATATCTTGTGAAATGAGAGTGGAAGTCTCTCAGATTGGGTTAAAGATGTGAAATTTTGACCTTTGATAATCAGTTTTCTTGCAGTCGGAATAAATTTGATTATGTGATCCCTATATAAATAGATAATCAGAAGCAGAAGGTTAAACCCACGAAACGGATGGTGGTTCTATTCTCCCTCTCATTTTTTAGCTCCGTTGCTATTTCTTTTGATATTAGCAAATGTGGTCACAATCATATACTCCTTGTCTATGTTAATTTGTTTCACAAATAAAGATATTAATAGCCGTGTATGTACTTTGTTGACCTTTTCATTGTGTTACAGTATAGTGACATTGTGCTGGCTATGAAAAGAGGTGATCTCAGGCTTCTTAGACATGCCCTTGAGGCGCATGAAGATCAGTATGTCTCTATCTTGTTAGTAACTTAGGTGGCAATTTTAACCCACTTGCTTAATTTGGTCGAGTTGGATTGTAAGTTATCTGCATGATGTGTTTTAAAACTTAGCTAAAATGGAAACGGGTCACACGTGTCAAAAATATCATGATGTGTTTTAAATTGTTCAAACCTCTGAAATCTCTGTTAAGAGAATTAGATTGTTTTCTTTCAATAATATAATTCTATTGCTTTACTCCTTAAGGCAATTATCAAAAGAACCCTATAGACTTTTGCTAAGTTCTCGCATAAGTCTCTTGACTTTCTTTCACATGATTAAATCCCTAGACTTTTGAAATTCAATGGAAAAATGCCTTCAAAAGTTTAGGGGCTATATCATTAAAAATGATATTTTCATTAAATTTTGCTGAATCTACGGGATTTATCATGCAAAACAGGACTTTTATGTTGGTAACAAAGCGCATGGGCTTATGTGCAAATTCAACATAAGTCCAGTTTTTCAACTGCTACCTTCCTATTTAATTCCTATTTAACACATTTAATCCTTTTATGCATTTTCATAAAGGATAAAAAGTTCATGATGGTTTGGTCCAACACTCGAACCAACTCATTTGGTCCCGTAACGTGATCTGGCTATTTAACCACCTCTACTTGTTATACTTGTAGAGTTGTAGCCACTTCCTCTTTTCTTGAGTGCTAAATATGTTCCGTTTAGGTTCTTGAGATCAGGTGTTTATCTTGTCCTTGAAAAGCTAGAGCTTCAGGTATACCAACGACTTGTAAAGAAGATGTAAGCTTTTCATTGCTGAATAATATTTTATTTATTTATTATTGCTTTTCTTTATCTCATATGTGAATTCATGGCAGCTATATTATTCAAAAGCAGAAGGACCCGAGCAAGGCACACCAGATCAAGTTAGAAATGATTGTTAAAGCACTGAAATGGCTTGAGATGGAAATGGATTTGGATGAGGTAAAGTTTCTTTAACCGAATTCCAGTTACATTGTTTTCCTGTCTTTGGTGGGTAGGTCCCTTATAAACGGTCCGGGTAGGTAACAGTGGGTTTACCTGATTAGCTGTCTTTTCTTTTGGTGGTTACTGAATTATTCAACTTTTTTTCTTAAGATGACTCATATATTGAAACTACTTCCTAGTTTCATTTATACTAAATCTCCGCTAAATGACAAAAATACCCTTAAATTGAATCTCTTAGAAAGATAACAGTTTTAACCTATACAGTAGTTTTGATATATGGGTGGCCTTTTGAAAAAAGTTGGATAGTAGGATGGCCCGTGACCCCCACATATTCGGATCTAATATTAATTATAATATTAGTCTATTTTTCCATAAAGCAATATGTATGAATCAAAGAGACTAGGCCGCCTTTCGACCAGTTTCTTTTTAGCAGTTTTTTTATTTGGCATGTGAAGGTAGACGGGACCCACAAACAAAGTAGAAGGTATAAATGATGAGAATGATTGGAGGATTGACTTTGACAATCTTTTTATTCACAGGTTGAATGCATAATGTCAATTTTGATATACAAGAATCTGGTGAAAGGGTATTTTGCTCACAAGAGCAAAGTGGCAGTTCTAAGCAAACAAGACCCGTTTCCTAAACTAAATGGCAAGCCAATCAACTCATAACGTGGAATCATTCACATATCATACGATTGGAGTTTAAGAACTAAAACAAGAAATCACGGGTCTTATTTTCGAGAAATGCCCAATATGGGCAAGCAGGCCAAGGAATATGTTGTATGTATGGATGAGAGTTATCGCTGTTCTTCACGTGCTTCTCGTGATCCATTTATGTATAACATTACTTAAAAGAGTCTTTGATCTTCTGAAGTGTTTTTTCAAGAAAATGAGAATCATTGATTTAATTTTGCAACATATATAAATTGTTTATAGGTCATAAATTATCCATGGGTCATCCTAATCTGCTTTGACCTGCTCTAGAGAGATTGATTTCACTGAAAACCGTATTGACTCGGTTACATAACCCAATCAACCATGCTGATAATCTTTGGCATCCAGTTCAAGTCGTGGGTTTACCCGTAACTATGTAGCAAATATTTTGATCCAAATGTGATCAATGTTGTAGTGAGGTGGTCAGGGATTGAATTAGAAGGCTAGACGGTTCGTTACTAGTTTCAAACCATTGGTGAGAATGGTAAACCGTCAAAACTTAAAGCTGAACCATGGATTGAACCGCATTAAAGCATTTGAAAAAAAAAAAAAATACTTGCTGCATATGTGCTGTGTTATTTCTAAACCACCAAAACTGTGGGGGAAGCATCACAAATTTGAACATACTCATCAGAACACAAGGGTTAAAAGCATCAAGATCTCCAAATCGACTCTTTTAAAACACTTGTTATATCATGTAGCGATTGATAGAGATCGTTTAACACCCTTGTTTTTATAGTGTACTTTTTTACTTGTGGTAGGTTTGGCATGCATAGACTTTTGGTAACAATCGATAAGATATGTTCGAATATTGAGCTTCTTTTCAGACCGGCAAGTTGAGCTTGAGCTTTTAGATGAGTTTGCCTTGGTTTCATAACGATCTTTGCCAAGTGGTTTCATTGTCCTAGCTACGATTCAGCGTAGCCTTTGCAAGGTTAAAGTGTCAGATCAACAATCTTGTTTTACGCAGTTGACCATCAACTATAGACATAATCAAAACCATCTCAATTTCTCATAAAAGTCTACCTACAAATGCTTATTCACAAGAACTAGTATCAGAAAGGTTTACCTACAAATACTAACAATATTATGATCGTCAAAACCAATATTTATAGCGATTCAACTAAGACTGACAAACTAGACTTCAACTTTTGGTGGGCCAATAAGCTGCATCAAAATGTTGTTGAGGTCTTCTCCGTCTTTCCATTCATGAACTTTGGGCTTGATGGGTACCGTCGCTTTTGTAAGTAATTGATACAAAGAAAAGCTTTTTCTGGGTAGAACATGGTCTCCATCTCTAAGTTTCAGGGTTGCACATAAATCATTTCTCCAGTCTCCAATGTAGATTGTGCCTCGTTTCATCATATCCGTATCTTGAAGTTCATTGATCACAAAACCCTGTTTAAAATCAAGATTTACACTTAAGAACAGAACCTTGACAGATAAAATAGGTAAAAACACAATAATAAGCTAAAATAGTATCTTGTTAAATGGGCTGATCTGATGGTTGAGATCATTTGTGGATGCAGCGTAAAAATATTCAAACGGTTTATGAAGTCGTTGATTGTCTTCCCCTGAGCATGCAGCTCCTCAAGCATTCTATCCTACATTCAACACCACAATATAGAAAGTAATTATATGATCATTACATATTTACATCAGTATTCAAGCATCAAACTGAATTATGCAAGTATCTTTAACTTTGATGACCTGATCATATTATAATCACCTTGATAATGCACATCTAAACACACCCTTAATTGAAGGGATACTATCAGAAACATGGATTTCAAGAATCCTGGTTTCAAAAATATAATCAAATGGAATGAAGATGTTACGAACCATGAGGGAGTTCCAAGATAATGTTGGGCGAAGCTGAGTGAAGAATTTGGTGAAGCCCGTTTCTAAGAGCACCCAACGAACACAGTGGCCGTTGATGATGGCCTGATCAAAGTCACACATGTTGGAAAATTGGCCCAGATTACAAAGATCCTACACCTCTATTTATAACAAATTTGTATTCTACTTCAACTCTAATTCCTACTATAACTCAATTAATAAAATAAACTCTAATAATTATCTCTTTACACGTAAACAAATAATAAACCAATACTAATATTTATCTTCAAATCTTTTCTTCATTTATCTAAACTTTTCCTCCAAACATATCTTCAACAAATTAGGATTAACTCTATCATTCTTCCCCTTAATCCTGATTTTTGCCACCTAGATCTTGAATCTCAAACAAGATTCGTTACTCATCTACTTTAAAATTGGACCGTTTATTTCGTACTTTCTCTTTTGATCCAACCCTTGGTCACGTAGGCCATTATCGTCATCCGATTCACTTGATCTTCAAATCTCCATCTTGTTCATAATCATCATGATAATAGGCATTATCATCTCCTCGATACCGTTTCCTGCTATCCTCTATTATTATTATTATTATTTTTTTGCTGTCTTGATTGCTTTCAACAGTTTTCTTTATGACTCACAAAGAATCACTTTCTTTCTAACTCACATAGAATCACACAACTTTCTTTCTCATTAATTGACTCACACAGAGTCATTGCTTTGATCACATAGATCAACTTCTTCTATTGGTCTTCTCCGGCTCACACAGAACCTTTTCCTTGGTTCACTCAGAACCTTAATCTTCTTGACTCACGCAGAACTGATCTCTTCTTGGCTCACACAGAACATCTTTGGTGGTTTTGATCTTTGGCTCACACGGAACCTCTTCAATCTTCCTCTTGCTTGATCTTCATGTTTTTTTGCTCACGTTCGTCTTTCAAGCTCTGATACCAATTGTTGGAAAATTAGCCTTGATTAAAACAGCAAAATCAACAAAGAGAATAGAAATAAGAACACTTAATATGGATATTGAACACCACACAGATTACAAAGATCCCACACCTCTATTTATAATAGACAAATTGTATTCAACTTTAACTCTAATTCCTACTATAACTCAATAAATAAAATAAAATCTAATAATTATCTCTTTACACTTAAAACAAATAATAAACCAATATTAATATTTATTTCTAAATATTTTCTTCATTTATCTAAACTTTTCCTAAAAACATGTCTTCAATAAATTAGGATTAACTCTATTTACACATGATTATCATCTCTCTAATGGGTATACACAGTTGATTCACCAGTGCCATTTCAAGAAGTGCAGCTGGTGATGGTGCTTGAAGGAGGAAATCAGTTGCGATATTAGTAATTAGTGGGGTGGTATGATATGCAACTTTCTTCAAGACTATTATTCAACTTTCTATATGATAATTTAATTAAAAAAATCAATACCTTTTATATCATTTCATTTAATATTTTAAAAATATATATATTCTTAAATTTATTGTTATTTATTACTATTAATATCATCATTTAATAGGAGAAAAAGATAAAAATTAAGGGGAAACATGCACCGGTGAATGACACGTGTCTCCTTTTGTTGCTCTTTTGTTAGGTTTAAAGATGTGTTATAAGGCTTAATCAAACATATAAAAGCAGGGAAAAAGTTATGTCCTAATCCTACTTCTATTGACCACTAAACACCAAGTATACGTTAAAATCACATTCTACCTAACCAATTTAAATCACATTAAATGATATGATTCAACTAGTGATGGGATAACAGATCATACATGACATGATAAGACACGACACGATAAGACACGATGATATGAGATGCTAGACACGAACACGATAACTTATCGTATCATTTTTTTCAAACGCGAACCTGTTAAGAAACATATAACATGCAATGAGCTGTGTTGAAATATATGTATTATTTAATTCAATAATAAACATATTAGAAGTATTATTTGTAATGTGATATTTTATTTTTTGCATGGTTCAATGTGCGTTCATTGTGGATGTTATTGAGTTGGATTGTGGATTGCTTTTGGGCTAAGGATGTAGAAGAGACTCAAGAGAGATTGGCTAAATGGATGTGAAAGTGGGCTTCGCACTTGGCTGCTTTGGTACATGACTTGGTTGCACTTTGGGCTGCTTCCTTACACGACTTGGGCTTTTACTTTACATGTTGATCCTATAAAAAGATTCTTAAATCTAATTGGGGGCCTTAAGAGGATCCGGTCATGATCTCCATCATCTATATTCATTCTTATAGTCTATCTTCAAAATCTCCTTTTGATGCTATGAGGGTTTCATCATCTTCTACTCTGATGAAATCCAGTCTGAGTTAGCATTGTATTCAAGTTTATTATGTTGATGTATTGTTTGTGTTTGTTTGAAAAGATTACTCTTTGTTAAATCTTTTTTTTGTTTGATAGTTCATATTCAGATTCGTTGTTCATATGTCATTATTCTTAAAATATTAAAAATTTACAGGTTCTAGACAACCTATTTTTAAAACCTGTTTAAGGACAGGTCTAAATATCACGTATTTAGAATAAAACTTATACAAATAAGGATTTCGTTTGAATTTGAAACAAAGTGCTAATGTAAAACAATATGATATTACATTCTATTGAAACAATTTTGATTAAATTGATGGCTATGCGGTTAGTCATGATTTAGTTGACTACTTCAACATTATGATCTCTTCAACTATTGAAAGTCACAAAACCATGTACTCTTTATAACATAGTCGTGTATTTCTCATTTTTCAAATACACATCTTCATTATGGTCTACTTTTGTGATATATAACATGACACACACGAACATCTTGGATTAGCCAGCCGCATAGTCCTGAAATCATCATTATGGTTTAAAGCAATTTCATGTTACATGCCTATGTTATGGGCCTGGGCTGTCATCTAAGAAGCTGGATATGCAGGAGTCCAAGAAGGTGTATGAACACAAAAAGTCCACAACGTTCATTTTTTTCATTTGAATACTTAGTTTGAATAAGTAGTGGAACTAGTCTTGAGGGAATAATGGGAAACGTGGGGATGTCCAACGTTCTCCAAATTATTAGGACTTTAGATTTGAATTATTCATTTCCGTTTGTTTGGAAAAGACTATATAAGGTCATAGGTTTTATTAATGAAGGGGTAGGAATTGAGTTAAGCAAATCTCTATATCTTTCTATTTTCTATCTGCATTCTCTCTATTTTCTTTAGCAAAACTGTTCAAGAACCATAACAGCCTATGCGGTTAGTCACGACTTAGTTGTGTACTTCAACATTATGATCTCTTCAACTATTGAAAGTCACACAACCATGTACTTATTATCAAATAGTCGTGTTTTTCTCATTTTTCGAAAATTTTTCATTTTGTGATATTCAACAAGACACACCCGAACATCTTGGATTACCTAGCCCTATAGTCCTGAAATCATCAATATTTTTTAGGTCTTGAGTGCTTTAGACATTATTTATTCTTTAACGTGGAAATTAACCTGCAAAATCTAATAAATCTAAAGAACTACAAAAAGTTAATAAATGTGTTATATTAGATAATATATTTATGATTTGGTTTCGATGTGGGTTTACACCCAAACTCCATCAGTTTCAAGTAATTGGGTCATGTCATGTTCACTTAATATTATAAGCATATTTAAACAATATAATATTTTTTAACTAGTCTACCCAGTTCACTTAATATTATAAGCATATTTAAACAATATAATATTTTTTAACTACTCTACCCAGTCCCTTACCTTTTTATTTTTCAGTTTGAACGATGATGACTATTCAGGCTGTGTAACATGCTTTTCATACCCAACGTATGTCCATACCTCTGACAAGATTTCAACCATCAAGCGTTTGTTTGATGCTCGAGGATGGTGTCAAGCCGTTCCAGGAGGAAACTGACCTAGTTCGAAAACCCTCTAATTTGCATATGCCACGTGAGCTCATTGGCAACCCCTATTAACGACTGCAAGTTTTTTGCGTTAAAGTAGGATTTGAACTTGTGACCTTAAGGCCATAGAGCTCTTATCCACACTAGCTGGTGCTAGTGGATCAAATGGCCACCGAATCCGGTTGTATTTGTATTCTTAGATTCCTCATTATACTTTTGTATCGATCTTTAAACCTTAGAAAGTGTAGCAAGCCATAAGAAAGCGTCATGTGTCTAATGAAGGAAAACTAGAGAAAGGGTAAATACGTCCATTTACAAAAGATTCATGTTTATGCAAGTCACATGTAATTTTCCCACAAATTTAAAAAGCTTTTAACTTTCTTATCAGTCAAAAAACTTTTTAAAAAATTGTACCATAAACTCGAGCGTTTTTATCTTTCCAACAAGTATGAAATATTGCCCTATTTAAAAAAAAAACGATAACTGGGTGGGGCATTTTATGATGTTTTATAATC
This sequence comes from Flaveria sonorensis, assembly GCA_025506505.1. Lineage (NCBI taxonomy): Eukaryota > Viridiplantae > Streptophyta > Magnoliopsida > Asterales > Asteraceae > Flaveria > Flaveria sonorensis. Next base: position 50,013,004 of record CM046426.1, read on the forward strand.
ATAAAATTTTACGGTGTTTTAAAACTGTATAATTTTTATAACGTTTAATTATGGTCCACAGTTAGGATTACACCGGTATAAACATGGATATTACATCGGTGTAAGGCCACACTATAACAACGTAAGTGCTTCTTACACTAAGAACTAAACTTTGAAATCTTTTTACCAATATTATATTAGAATTAAAGATAATATGCGACGAGTTAAATGGTGCAACTCTAGTATAATAAAACAACATATTATAAAAAAGTTATAAAAGTTTAAAAGACAATAAGGGAAAATTTTATTTTAAAAAGAGTAAAGTATTGAATCTGAAAGTAACGAGTGCTAAAGTGATTATATTATCATGTTTTATTAAAACAATGGTTAAATCTCATTCATCTATTTTTGATCCAACCATTTAATGAGTGTTTTTGGGTTTTAAACATGTCTTTTGAAATCACTTTAACAATGAGAGATTAGTAGGGATTTAGTGACTTGCAAGTTGAAAATAAACAATTTAAAGAACCAAAGCAAACTACAACAATATCTAGTAGTTTGATAAGTTTATTTTGGAGTATTTCATTCAAGAAAGAAACACCCTCTTACATCTTGTTTGGGTCGAGAATTTCTAGCCTTTCTTTTCTAGTTTCATGCTCAAATTAGTATGTTTCAAATGAAGAGAAAAGTCTCTTTTTTTTTACAAAAACAAAGGACAAGCTAGTACAATAAGAACACTAAATTATACACAACCATCACTTGTGTAAGGTCGACAATCCCATGCCTTCTTGCTTCTTTGACCAAACACACGTTAGGAAAGGAAATGATGGTTGTTCTTTATTGTATAAAATAACACATAAGACCATTCCTTGGTTTATTTGTTCAAGATTTTATTTTCTCATTTTATTTACATCTATTATATGCACATACCACATATTATGCATGAGATACATATTTCAATGTCTAAAATTCAATTAATACATGTATATAAGATGTAAAATATTTGAACAATAAATGTCATATTACTTGTATTTCATATATGCTTAAAAAATTCATATTTAAATATTATTTATTTTAATTATAACTTCATAAAAAATAACAACAATAGTATGTTATAACTCAAAATTCATCACTTTACTTTGATGGAATCACCTTCTTGGACTTATACATTCAAAAATACATTCAATAACCTATGAAGAACATGATGATGTTCATTTGAAAGATTTTGGTTGAATGGGTTTGGAATAATGATGATTATAATAAATTGAAGATGTTCTTCCTAGGATCTTTTCAATCTCATAGCACATTCAACACACATTCACTATGATGCGGAAACCCATAATAAATTGTATGATCTTGTGTGTGTGTGATTGTGTGATTGAGTGTTTGAATGTGTATGATTGAATGCTTTGTAAATTCTAAATAATTGTTTGATTGATAATTATTCAAAAGCTTATAAAGAATTAGAGCACAAGACTATTTATAACCTAGGTACATACTATGTACATTTACAAAAGTACTCTTATGTAAACAAAAATTACATAATAATCCTAAGTCTAAAAGTGTTATCCGCTGTGGATGTTTGATCGTCCGATGTGGATGTCTAAAAGAGTTGTCCGCTGTGGATGTTGTACATCCGCTATGGATTTGAACATGCGCTGTGAGCACTTGAACATCCCCTGCCAACACTTGCAAAATTCTTGTATTTACAATTCCTGTAAAACAAAAATAATTAGTGTTATGATTGAATGGTACCTATGTTTAAATGTTAGTATATAATTGTTTGAATGTTAGAACTTGTTTGTTTGATTAAGGCATGCATTATCCTTCTATATATACTTGTTACAGTCCAACATACTTAATGATAATGGTTTAAACAAAAAACTGGGTGGTACACACTAAATCTAGCTTAAATGCGTAGTGTATTATTTACTTGATGTTTGACCTACTAGGATCATATATCATTATTATCGATGTTATACACCATGTCTTGGATATATAAGTCCAATAATATAGAGTAAAATTTCTTTGTTGACCCTTGTTTATTGCGAAATGCAATGAATATTTACACTATAATTATGCGGCGTAACAAATTTCTATATCATGATACCCCACTAATATAATGATTTTCCTTTTTTATTTTCAAAATTACCCTCCCTTTTTTAAAAAACTTCACACTTTTTTTAAACCCCATTATTAACCTTTTTGTGTTATGTAATTTTTTATATATAAATTACACTATTAAATAGAATGCTTTAATATTCTTAATTCAAGTATAGTCTTGCTATATTTTAAAATTTTTTGTTAACCCTTGTTTATTGTGATAACACGTTAACCTCAATGTAACGAACACTTACACCATAATTATGCAGTGTAACTAACTTTTACACTGCGTTACACCACTGATGTAATGATTTTCCTCCGATTTTCAAAATTTCTCTCCTTTAAAAAATCTTCACTCTTTTTTTAAAACCTTCTTAACTTTAATGTATGATTTTATTTTTTATACAAATTACACCATTAAATAGATTTTTTAAATATCTTTAATTCGAGTACAGTCTTGCTATATTTTTAAATATTTTTTAACGTTCGTTGTTTTCCACTAATTTTACTAATGTAACTTTAACTTATAGTGGCGATGTGATCTGTTATGAACAACTAGTTGGGTTAATAGGTTATCGCAATAAACAAGGGAAAACATTTATCTTTATCCTATTTATACACACACATACATCTATGTATAGGGAGACATTCAATTAATAATTATAAACCTGTAAAGAATCATAAGAATAAAAAAGAACCACTTTAACTTTTATACTATTTATATAAATATATCAAAATGCTTATAATTTACTACTTTTAAAATAAATTTGTAAAAATACGATATCTATAGTCTTTTGATAAAGTGCATATATGAATATTTTATAATTTTTCTTAAAAAATTGAGGAGAGATGTGATATATTAATGAAACGATAAATAAATAGAATCAAATTGTCATATTTTAGTATTACTATTTTTATTGTGTTGTTATATGCATTACTCACGCAGTTCATAGTAGTTCTTTACATACTCGTGGTTTTTAATAGAATGAATCTCTATAGGTATATATATGTATGTATATATACATATATATATATACACATATATATATATATATATATATATATATATATATATATATATATATATGTATATATATATGTATGTATATATACATAGAGGGAGGTTTCACTAAAAATGTATTTTGCCTAAGAAGACTAAGAAATGATCTTAGCCTTCTATTTCTCAATCAATAACTAAGATGATAATGTTGGAAAGAAAAAAATGAAATGGTATTTTGGTTATGTATCACTTTTGTTAACTTTTTTAAGATTCCCCTAATTTTTTAAATGTTTATAACTTTTTCATACTAGTTTTTTTTTTAAAAACAAATTACACCATAAAATCAAGCATTTTTTCCTCTTTAAATTGAGTATAGTATTGCTATATTTTTTACAAAAAAAAAATAAACGATGCGAAATTGTGTTGTATTTTAACGTTTTTGTGCTGTATTTCATAAAAACAACACAGAATTGTGCTGCTTTGTGTCAAATAACACAGTTTTATTTTTGCATCAAACATCACAGTTTTGTGCTGTATCGCGTCAGACAGCACTGTGCTGGTTTGCGTCTAACAACACAGTTTTGTGTTGTTTTGCATAACATGTTCTATGTTGTTTTGCGTCAAAATAATAAAATATCATGCATTGTTTCTATGATTTACTATGTTTCTATGAGATATCTCTAGACTTTGGTTTTATTTTGATGTTAATTGTTGATAGGGTTTGTGGGCGAAAAGAGTGTGTAAAAGAGATGTGTTACAATTTTCAAAGGAGAAAGTGAACTAAATTAAATGTTTAATAGACCAAAATACCTTTTAACCTTATTTTTTAGTTTTTTCACATGTCACCACCTCATTTCTTCTTACTCTTTTTAGGTAAATATTATTTTTTATTTGAACCTCCTCCTATATATATCTATACTATATTATACTGCACGAAGGAAGGATTCCGGCCAAAGTTAAAAGGTTTGTAAATTTTAAGCACAAGGTACAACCCAAAAAATCAATTTAACAAGGGTAATTATGTCTTTCTAACGCTACTAAAAAGGTGGAACTTCTAAACTTATTTACACTTAGACCATTGTATCTTTAATTATATACAATTTTTTCCATATTTGTTACAATATGCTTAAAAGAAGGAATTCAGTTTTTTAAATATAAAACTAACCAGAGACGAATACCATAATGAAAAGTGTCGCACGCGCCGCATCGCGCGGGCACGTTACTAGTATATATATATGTATGTATAGATACATATATATAGTAAGTATGAATACATATGTATGTATGTATGTATATGGATATTGTGAGGCTTCATTCTATGTTAGAATATGAGAACTTGTGGAGAAAAAAAAATAACATTCGTATTAAAGATGATACACACACGAACACACACATACACGTGTGTGTAAAAATAATTCATTTTATTATTACAAAATTATGTGACATGTGTCAATAAATTTTTATAAATAAAAAATAAATATATAAATATGGACTTATATACGTGCAATACAAATATGACTCGAGTTTAATCAATAAATAATTTTTACACATTTTGGATACGACATTGATTCATGGATGCATGAACTCGAGGACACAAGGACACATCTTATGAAATACATTAATTAGATATATTGTATAAGTATATTTTTGAGAATTCGTAACACATCACCAACACTTGAAAGGTCAAAACTTTTGAAAAATAATGTGTACACATGCGAGTCTAGTTGGGTGAAATAATACCAACTTGCGCATCAGAATCATTGCATGGACCCTAAAGTGTCTTGTTATTAGGGCATCGTAAGGTTAACTCACGTACACAAGCTTTGCTACCTGCTATCACTCCGCTTCATTATTACTCATCAGATGAATCTCATAGTCGCTCTTTTTAAGTGGTTATGCTTTTAAAATTCGGGGGAGAAAACATGGTCGAAATGATGTTTGGATACGAGCGGAAAGATGAAACAATTATTACATGAGTAGGATTCATTAACTCATTTAAGATCCCTTTATTACTGTAACTATTAACTATGGATAGACGTGAAATTTATGAATACATATATTAAGGTTGACACCTTCACCCGTGGTTAGTCACTCTAACCTTGATTGGAGGTCAAATTGGATGCATTATTGTCCATCTCAGTTCAACATTTGGAAGAGTCAAGTTTGGTTATGGGAACTCATGATAATGGTAACATTGGATGTATTGTTTTAGTTAACAATATTAAGTATTCAGAAGCTGATCATCCCCTAACATTATTTTTTAAAATAAATTACATGGATGGTCCTTATGATTGGAAGCAAATCTTGGGTTTAGTCCTTAAACTTATATTTTTATGATTTTGGTCCCTAGATTCATTATTTACTTTTGAGAATGGTCCTTATGTTTAATGATGTTAATTCCCCCTGTTAGTTACAGGGATATTTTAGTCCTTTTCACAAATGGAAATAAAAAAATAAAATAAAATACCTAAACCATTCTCCATCCCTTTCCTTAAACACCAACCACCGGTTCATGACTAGCGTCGATCAACCACACCATCACCGATCTTGTAACTAATAACATCTCACATACAACATTGCCACACGTTGTTTGATTTCATTAGCTTCTTCTATGTTGGGGGATCTTGATTTTGGAAGAATTATAACTTGGTATGTAGGCCAACTCGATTGATGTTGTGACAATGATATTTTGATACAGCGTAATCGACGAGGAAATTCATGTGTAATCAGGTAATTAAGAATGATCTAAATAAAACTGTATTCGAATGCTTAATGCTTACATCCTGCTTTGATTCGTACCGGAAAGATGTTGCAAAACATAAGAAAGGCATTGTGATTATTTATATGAACTCAACACATCGATCATATCAACGAGAATCACGACCGATGGATTAATAAAAGAATACAAAGTATCAAAACCATTATCTTTTCAAGTTTGTGAATGTGACCGCTTAAGATCAAGCCAAATGGCATCATATCTAACCGAGCTAAATGGCGTCATATCGAACCGGTAATTAAGAGTGATTAAATGGTCTTCGCCTCTCCGAAAACAACTTCTCCCGATTGGTGATATCCTTGCTGGAATCATCTACTAGCTCCAATTTGGGCGGTTGATTTCAGGTTCATTGTCACTAGTGATCGAGAGTCACGGGCAAGAGTTAATTTGCCTTAGTTTAACTATATATACAAATGGTTGCTTAAACTTGTCGAATAGGTTGATGCGGTCAAAAACCTCACTAGATGCAAGCTGGAATTAATCAATCGTTCCATCATGATTCTTTTCCCAAGCATTAAACTTGTCAAATACAAACTCTGAGCAGGTTGATCCGGGCTAGAAATCGCACATCTAGCAACGGTATCTCCAAGGTTAATATGAATAAATGTTCGGTTTGGGTGTCGGGTGGTGGGAATCGATTGTTTGAACTTGCCGATGTTTACCAAAAATCGAATGAAATTGAATGCATGAAGGTGGCGCGGTTTACCGACTACAACAAATTAGGGACAGATGGTGATGTAGTGGCGGTGTGGTATGGGAGGGGGAGGTCGTGAGGTTGGTTTTAGTTTTGGAAAAATATTACAGAATAGTAATCAAGTTTTAAAAGTGTTTTAATTTAGTCACTTATTCATATTTTTCTCAAATTGGACTACTAAACGATCAAATCGAATCATCATCGAATTTTCTTATATCAAGAAAGTAATGGAGGAGAAGACGTGGAGTTCAAAATTTTCAATATATGAAATTATATTTAAAAAACATGTTAATTATGAAAAAATAAAAAAAATCCTGAAATTCACGTCACCATTCCACATCAGCATCAAAAGAAAGAAAAAAATATTTTTCAATTGAAACAAAAAGTACACCATGCTAAAAAACATGTTAAGATTTTTAATTTACATAAAACATTAAAAGTAAGTGACCTAATTGGAATCCTTTTAAAACTTAAGTTACCTAATTGAAATACTTTTGAAAGTTGGTTACTATTTTACAAAGTTACCCCTTTAGTTTATTTTGTTTATTAATTTTTTAAGTAATGAAACGACTAAAATACCCTTAAAATTAACGGACTAATTTAACACCGTTAAATGCAAGGACCATCTTTGCAAGCAAATGTTATAATTGAGGACTAGAATCATAAGAAAATAAGTTTAGAGACCAAATTCAAAATTTACTCCAAACCACAGGGATCATTTGTGCAATTTACTCTTTTTTTTCATTGAGTCAATTAAACCTGTGAACTCACCAACTTTATAATGGCTTTTTTAAGTATGTTTTTTCTTTTAAGCATGTTTTTCTCTAGATGTTAAAGTACAAGAAGTCACCTATGGAGTCACACTCATATATCCTACACGAGTTAGGCCATAGTTGCAAAACTCATGTCATTTGTGAAACAACTTGCAAACTAGTATTTTATGGAACAATTTGAAACATGACTTTTGGGAAACGATTTGAAACCTCACTCATGTAATTAGTTAAAAGCTTTTGTTAAAAGGTATTTTGATGTTGCTCGATACAAACAACAGTTGTGGAAACCATGATTGTCACACCCTGTGATTTTTGGCTTGGGCTACGTGTGACATTACCCCCCACCACACCCACCCTAAAAAACCTAAAACCTCCCTCCTCACCAACCCAAAAAACAAAAACTTCCCACTGCACAAACCCCCCAAAAACCTAACCCCCCACCCACCCTAAAAAACTTAAATCTAAAATCTTAAAGCTAAACCATAAGAGTTCAATGAGCCAATTCCAATGCCACTAGAATGAGTTAAATCGGAGTTCGTTTAGCCCGATTATGATTGTTTAAAATCCTTTTCAGGCCTTCTAAGGTTTTACTCCATTTTTGGTCTAATACACTCTATACATATGTGTATATAGGCAACCTCACAGTTAGTTTCATTCACATAACAATAATTCTTTTTAACTATAAATTTCATTAAAGCAAACAACGAAAAAATAATTTTATTCAACATTCAAGTCATAATCACTAGTTGATTACATAACTTGGGTTTATTGTTGAAACATAGATAATGCAAATAAACTTTGAAATGAGATGCTAGTCTCTAATCTGGGAGCTTCTTCATGCCCATACATCACCAACTCAATTACACTTGGATTTACCTGCCATGCATACTAAAAGTTAGTGTTGCTGAGTAAGTTCTAAATTTAGTATAAGACATTAGGTCATCAGTACTTGAAACCTTTGATGAGTGACCATGATGAAACATATCATATAATAGCATAAACCCATTGGAACCTCAATGACTTGAAAAACATATCCTACCTACCCAGTGTATACCATCATGGGTAACATAAAATAACCATGCCTTTTAGCAAAGGAAGTTGATACAAGCACACAACAAGCTAACCATGCTGTGCACTAAGAAAAGCAAGCTGATACAAGCACGAAGCAAGCTGACAAACCATGTAGTGCACTAAGCAAAGAAAGTTGATAAAATCATGCAATACACTAAGCAAAACAAGTTGTTACAAGCACATAAGAAGCTAATAGGACCATGGAATGCACTAAGCAAAACAAGCTGATGACTGCGTCAGACAAGAATTAGAAAAAAGAGTAAAGTACATTTTATTATTAGCAATAGGCATAACTAAGCATGCATTCCTGGGCATGGACAGTAGGTGAACATAAGGGAAACACCCCAAGTATGATGAATGCGGGTGTAAGTTACCTAATGCGGGTGATCCTTAGCTGATACGGGTGAACTTGGTTGTTGAATAAGTATTGGGTCAATGGGGGTAGCAGGAACGGGTAAGACTAAATGCAATTATGTGTTCATAGTTAGATTAACTAGATGTTAGCATAATCATTAATTTATACAAACCATGACAATAATGATAGATCTATTAGTTTGACAAACGCACATTGATTATTCGAGTGGTGATTGAAACCAGATTCATACTTATTCATAAGTCTTCATCTGCGAACCAAGTCAATTCAGTCATTAGGTTTGATTGTGTTTGGTTTGTCTTTTATGTTGCAGTATTGCTTTATGAGTCTTAACATTGCCATGTAATTTGAATTGAATATATATATATATATATATATATATATATATGTATGTAAAACCTATCTTTACTCACCAGCTAATTCTTTAGCTGACTCGTTGCTTTTCACATGATTTCAGAAAATACGGTTTAGTGAACTTTTTACATGCTCACATCTAGGATTCTGGACCTATATTAGTAAATGTTATGTTTTGTTTGATTCAAGTTTGAATATAATACAATGATTGACTAGTTATTATGAATGAAAATAATATTTAATATTATTTCAACTTATTTATCACCATGTGCTATGAACAATCGATTAACCTTCTTCCGCCCTGATTATTCCACCATCAGTCGGGGTGTGAAACCATGCAGTGCATAAGCAAAGTAAGCTGATAAAACCATGTAGTGCACTAAGCAAAACAAGCTAATAAAACCATGTAGTGCACTACGAAAGGCAAGCTGGTACAAGCACACATCAAGCTAAAATGACCATGCAATGCACTAAGCAAAGCAAGCTCATGACTATACAAGACAAGAATTGGAAAAATGGTAAAGCACATTGAAATTCTTTTTAAGTATTTGACCTTGATTATTAGCCATAGGCATAACTAAGCATGAATTCCTTGTGGGCACGGATATGAGGTGAATGATCGGGTGGTGAAAGTTCAATGTTTAAAGGTTTTATTCTGTGTTTTACGTGTCAATTCATGAGAAATAGAGTTACTTTTGGGATATTCTTATGTTTCTAGGTTAAACGTGAAATATACGAAAAGTTAGAAGAAACGGGACGAAAGTTGGAGTTCGGGAGGTGATGAAATGTAAAAAAGAAATTACAAGACAATGGTAACTTAAAACAGGCATAACTTGATCTAGGAAAAGAGTTACGGGACCCACGACCTATCAACCAAAAGATATCGAAAACTTATAAGTGAAAATCAAGTTTGTGTAAGGAGTGGCACCACCGACGCCACCAGCGTTAGTAAACCTGAAACCTACTGACCGACGCGCCCTCTGACGCCTAGCTTGAAGCCAAGATGGAGCTACCGATGCCACTGTTGGCGCCACCAATGCCAAGTGCCGTATTTTGGTGAGTTTTGACCTAATTTGATAGGTTTTAAATAGGGGTTAACCCTAGGACAAAAAATACCTCTTTACACAGCATTCTTGGACAAAAAATCAATCTATCTTTACCATTCCAAAGCATTCCAACATCAAGATAATCCAAATTGTGTTGAAGAATCGATGATGATGCAAGGTTAAATCAATTGTGATTCACTTCGGGGGACGGGTTTGTTCAAATTTTTATTTTTCTTAGTTTGTAACTTAGATTTGAGATTGAATCTTTAACCTTTTAACTTCTATTGAATTCAATTCATGATTTAATTATTTAAACGATTTAGTTATGTTGAACCTAATTTTATTTTTCTATAATCTTGGTTTCCTTTAATCATTGTGTGATTATGTTAGAATAGGGTTACATAATTCAAATTGGTGATTGTATGAATGAAGTCCTTTAAGCGTTAATCCATGATTGTCACTTAGATATTCTCATGTTTAAGTCACTATTAATGACTTCTCAATAGATTTCACTAAAAAACATAACTTTGTCAAACTGGAATCCCGAAGTTGATTGCTTTTTCCCTAATATTTTAAAAACCTAAACTTTTATTTTGTTAATTTATTATTTTTCAATTCAATCAATCAAGTAATTTACTTTTCAAATGTTTAATGTTCTTAGGTTAATCCTTACTACCACTTTCCTGTGATTCCATGTGGATTCGACACCCTTCTTACCCTTTACAATTAAGGGTGATTAGGCACTCTTTAATTTATATTTTTGACCCAACAGATGACATCGATCAATGAACGTAAGGGAGACACCCCAAATATAATGAATGTGGGTGTAAGCTACCCAATGCGGGTTAGCCAATGCGAGTGAACTTGGTTGTTGAATAGGTATTGGGTTAATGCGGGTAGTAGGAAATGCGGGTAACAGTGAATGAGGCTAAGTAAACAAATGCGGGTAGTAGTGAATGTGGCTGAGTAAACAACTGCGGGTAACCATGAATGCGGCTAAGTAAACAAATATGGGTAGCAGTGAATGTGACTAAGTAAACATATGTGGGTAACCATGAATACGGCTAAGTAAATAAATACAGGTAGTAGTGAATGCGGCTGAGTAAACATATGAGGGTAAACTTGAATGCAGCTAAGTAAACCAATGCGGGTATAAGTTTTATTCATTTACATTAACTATACATAGGTTATGAAGCAGCCAATGTGGGTAGTATAAGGAAATATAGGTAATAGTACCAGTAGTAGTGGGTTAATCTATTTCTGTTGAGGTAGGAATCATGCGAAGTTATACTGTTACTTACTTTGTAAACCATTAGAACTTTAATATATATAATCTAAGGTTCTTAAATGGACTTTAAACAATATCATAAATTGATAGAATATGAATTTTAAAAATAAAAGTGACAACTTTACACTTCAAAACATTAGATCCATACATAAAACTTTTTAAGCATGCATATCATCCTCTAAATCAATGGAAAACATAAAAAGTAGAGATCTAGAACTAGCCTTTCACGTCGAACTCGAGAGAAACCCTAACAAGGAGTATGGTTTGAGATCTACATATACACACGTAAAGATGTCAACTTTATCTAAAAATGATGGATAAACACCCAATAAACATAGATCTAGCCGAAATCTATCATTCTATATGTAAAGGTTGATACCTTGCTTGTGTTCTTCTCTCTCTAGAATACTAACTTTCTCTCTCTAGCAGCCTTTTTTTACAAGAAAGCTTGCATAATTGCATCGGCAGTCACTTATCCTTTTATAAGGGTTTTAGAGTGATGAGCTTACAATTATTAATCTTTAGCCCCTACATTTATTTAAAACATCAAACTGGTCCCCTTTCTTTATTTAATTTCGAACGAGCCAAATGTCAAGGTGTTATATATATATATATATATATATATATATATATTTAAAGTTTTGGTGATACTTGAGATATTTTACATATGTTTACATAAAACAGTTAAATATCAGCAGTCTTAATTTACATTCATGTAAATTAATGATTTGTAGTTTACATATATCTAAATCAATATTTTTTTTGGTTTTATAATTAAAAGTGGTTATGAAAAGATCCTAACTTTCTCTCGTTTTATATAGGATAATAACTAAATGTTAACCCTCTATTATTACGATAATGGTGTTAAATATTCAAGATCAATCAAAATCATTAACTTTTTTATTGGAATAATATCATTACATATATACAAAAATATGTTCTTTTATGGAATAACATCGTTACTAGTGTAAGTTAGACTTACATCTCGTAAATATTTACAGATGTAAGTGTAATTTGTACTAGTAAAATTTTTTTTACGATTTCGAATTTACACATGTATATAAAAAATCATATTTTTATATATATGTAATGATGTTATTCTAACAAAAAATAATGATTCTTATTGATCTTGAAAAGTTAACACGATTATAATAATAATAGAGAGTTAATATTTGATACTTCTTCTTGTTTTCATTTAAACTCTTCCCTAATAAAGAAAAAGATCTATTAAAATTGGGGCCTCATAGCTTTAGTTTTGTTAGCTTTGGGCTTAGGGCGCCCTTGGTCACATGAAAACCATCCTTAATGTGGCTCTTTAATGTGGGTTTTGTTTTGCAGGCAAACAAGAGAACAAAGCATGTGTACTCAATTGAGGAACTATTACATTGGATTTGGCTACCAGGTGGATTATTATTTTTTTCATGCACGTATCAAGATTAAACTTTCAAGACAAACTTATTCTTCTTATTGTTTATTTAGTATGCAACACTTAATTTTACGAAAAGATTACAACTAGAAGCAAGCATATCAATGTCAAAAGTACTTTTGAAAGACAAAAAATGATGTGTTAGAAGATAACCATTGAACAGACAATAGGGCTAGTGGAATACCTCAATGTTTGGAGAAGATGGATTAAAAATATCCTTGGTGAGAACATCGGTCATTGTTAACGGGTCACTTATGGTGGAGTTTGGGGTATCAAAATGGGTTTGTCACCTTTTACTATTCATCATAGTAATGAACGCTCTTCGTGTCGCTCTAAAAAAGACATTCGACATGTGCATCTTTCATGGCATTCAGCTTTCAAATAACGATCCCGCTCTTTCCCACCTCCTCTATGCCGTTAATGCATTAATTATGCGTGAATGGTTCATTCCTAATGCTCATAACTTGGCCCATGTTCTTAGATGCTTTAACCTCTCTTCTAGGCTCAATGTTAGTTTTAGTAAGCATAAGCTATTTGGATTTTAATTAGGCTGAACCAAATGACAAACGGAATAGCAAACACTCTTCATTGCCAAGAGGAAACGTTCCATTTTGTTTATTTTGGGCATCCTAGTGGGTGCAAATATGAATTGGACTAGAATTTAGAGTTCGGAAGTGGAAAAGTTTAATCTAAAATACGGCTAAGTAAATAAAATTGTCTTGGACAACCTACCTTTTTATTTCTTATCATTGTTAAAAGCTCCACGGGGAAACCAAATTAACAGTGATATGAAAAGGCTTGAATTTTTTTAAAGAATAGGTGAAATTTAAACAAAGTGGTGACTTAAGGGGTTTTTCTTGGAGCAAGTGGGAAATAAGGGTACCCGCCTATGTGGCTGGCGGGTTCTGCAGTGGTTTCAGGATAACCTGCACGGTTGCCTCGTGTTGCGAGTACCCGCCTACGGGGCCGGCGGTTTCTGCAGAATTTTTTTTATATTTCTGCAGAAACCGCCGGCCCCGTAGGCGGGTACTCGCAACACGAGGCAACCGTACAGGTTGTCCTGAAACCACTGTAGAACCCGCCGGCCACATAGGCGGGTACCCTTATTTCCCACTTACTCCAAGAAAAACCCTCTATGTCACCCCTTTGTTCAAATTTTACTTATTTTTAAAAAAAATTCGAAAAGGCTTACAGTCCTGGTGTTGCTAAATTTAGCCATTCAAAGTGTGCCCCTGGCAACTCTATGGTTTATTTGGAGAGCTAGTAATGAAAAAGAATTCAACGAGAAGCAGGTGCCAGGACAAAAAAAGTAATTTGGAAGAAATCAAATCTACTATTTTCTTATAGCTTAAAAATAGCGGGGCGATTAAAATCTTTAGTTTGACATAATTGGTGTAACTTTTATTTCTTAAATTTCCCTTTACGTTGCTCTTAGCATATTGGTAGTTACGAATTCTCTTCTTGATTAATAAATTGCCATTCAAAGAAAGAAGATAACCATAAACCAATCATGGATGCCATATAAAGTGTTGTTATTACCAAATTATAAAATTATAATAATAATACAAATGCTAGCATAAATGGTCCAGAGGTTACATGTGAAAAGAAAAAGAAAAGCATTTAGTAGAAGGGGTCATCACTTTTCTTACCAAAAGTGCTACGTCGACCATACGTGCTACTCACCAGGTCTTTAATGAGTGGAAACTGTAATGTCACAAACGAAGCAATTGGAAGGCAAGTCAATGCAGTTATGGGAACAAGAATCTGAGGGTACAAGGAATAAGGTTGCACTGAAAGCTACAAGCATGGATGTTGTTGAGATGAACAAGGCGGTCAGACCGATGATTAACTTTGTTGGCAACTTGAAGAGAAAGTCTTGCTCAGTATTAGGTGTCAAACCTTGCTCATTCCACTGATTTACCTCATATAAATATAGATACAAGAATATCCTAATTTAGGAATGCACAACTACCTATGCTATGATTACGGATACAATTACTATCACAATCTCTATACAATAACATAATATATCTAATACTCAGAAAAAAGTGCAGTAAGGATTGACAGAAACATTAACAAGGATGTAACAGATGTGAACAATGATATGGTATCTGATACTGCAAATATTGTGAAGGCAGTTTTGTTAGCAAACACCGGCGTACCTATGTCTTCCTTGTTTCCCCCTGGCACTGTAATAGCTGCTGCAAACACAATGGTGGTGATTAATGCAGCTGTAATTGTGTATGACAGCGCGGTCTCCTTCATCCATTTTTCTCCATCTGTCACCAAGTCTTTGTGTTCTCTTGTAAATACCATTTGAGGTGTTTCTCCAAACCAATTTTTTTGTATGATGTTTAGAGGGCAGACAAAGCTCTCAACCTCCTACAAGATTATTATAATATCTTTCTTAACTAACGTACATACATACATGAATGATTAATATAAATTGAAATTTAGAATCCTACCTTAAACCGTTGTAGTTCAAACTGTAACTGCAAAGCTGCACCTGATATAGGATTCAATTTGTTGGTAGGAGCCAATCTTGCAGCCAGATGCAAGAGGTTGTTCTCAAAAGAGTCTTTGATTGTTTTATAAATGTTTTGGTGTTCACTCATTTGATACAGTAGGTTATAAACATTTTCTGAACGGTTTATCACAGCATATTGAATAATGTTGTGGCCATCTTCATTGTCTGGAGTACTGGAATAACTATGCGACAATTAGAGATAAGTGTCCATATGCATATTTGAAAGAGCTCTGGCTACTGGAGTTTGACCCTCATTGTCCTTGGCATACAACAAATGATGGGTTTTTTCAACCAGCAACTTAGCAGCTTGAGTGTTGCCGACAATAGCAGCAACATGAAGAAGGGTGCTTCCTTCTGAATTCCGCATATCCAATGGCTGGTTATCTTGTGTAGCCAAGTTCACAATCTTTTCTAAGAATTTCCTATTGTTGATGCTAAAACCCACTGCCACATGAAGTGCAGTGTTGCCATTAATGGTGATTTTGTCTCTCAATGTAACAACTTTTTTCCTGAAAGTTTTGTCTTAGAGTCGCTGCATACAATGCTCCGCCTGCTATTTCTTTTTTTTTCATCTATTTCTTTCCTCAACTTTTTTTTCTTCTTCAGTTTCTTCTGTGATTTCTTCTTTTCTAGTTCTTTCTTTGTCATCATCTAAACACATCCATAAATGCAGATTAAAGTCTATCATATCCTTTATTTCTTATCTTAAGCATCCTTATTTATACTTTGAATGTGAAGTTTATGCTTGATAGTAACATAAATCAATTTGGATCTTTAACAATGGGATGCTTGTTCTAATTAGTTTAGGAACACTGGATGTACCTGCTGCTGCATCTTGAAGAGGAGGAGCATAGATAGTCTGCAGCTTATCCCATACGTCCTTCGAAGTGAAATCTGTGTGGGTCTTGATGACGTACTTGAGTGTCTGTTGAGAGAGAGAACCAAGAATCCAGCCTTTTGCAAGCGCATCTGATCTTCTCCACAACTGGTGGTTGCAGTCACCAGCTTTTTGGTGGATGAAACCCAGCATATCATGACTCTCTAACAGACATAGCATCTGTGTCTTCCACACATCATACGTGTCCCGACCACTCAGCTTCATTGTAACAACGTTTGGGGCACAAACGTGTGATGGGTATGGGTATGAATGCGGGTTTCCAGGATTAGAGGAGCTTGACACTTCCATCTTAATTTGTTTCTCTATGCTGTTTGAACTGAACTATATCTCACTAGTGTTTAAAACATGTCTGTTGATCACTAGTACCCTTAAAAGCCCATTATTAGACCCCACCCCACCCACACCGGTTAACTTGTGTAAGTTTGCTACCACCACACCCTCCTTAGACCCTATGAATAGCTATGTATAAGTGAGTTTATACTGAATACGTTTGTTAATCAGTTATTTAGTTAAAGTTGTGTAAGTTAACTAGAGGTTCAATTGTGGAATGAAGTCGGGGATTGAGTAGGAGCGCGATTAATTGTCATAAGCTAACCAAAAACCGCGGCAATCATATTTAGCCTGGTCATCAGATTTGGGTCGGATAAAAAATGACGTTTTGTTAAGAACTTTCATCTTATACTACTATATAATAGAGAAACCATGGCTAGATTTGTAATTTTACATCAATTTTAAGATGACATATGAAAAATTACAAGCTTTAATATGTAATGTCATAAGATTTATTCATATTATGTCTCTTTTAAGCTTGTACTCCATCATTTTCTAATTAAATTTAAAGTATCATTATTATATTTAAGATTATCTTAATGTACCTATATATATACTACTATATAATACAATTTTTTTGATAATATTGTAATTTTAATTTCTTTTTAAGACACTTAAGAATAATTTTGTTACATTTGGTACAAGTGATTATACATGAACAAGTTGTTATTTACAAATTTATTTATCCTTATAGTAATATAGATATGTTTGATATCCCACAGTAATCAAAACAAAATGAGAGTTAGCACAACAAAGTAAAGTTAACGAAAGACACAGTCCTAAAAATATTTATACCTCAGCCGCACCGCGCGGCTTTCACCCACTAGTAACTCTTAATATAAGAATAACTAAGATAACCAAGCAAGTTAGTTTTAATTATTCAATAACCATTTAACTTAGTTGAGCAAAAAAAGTATAGAACTAAATACCAAGAAACAAAATTTAACACTAAATAAATTGTTGGTAGAGTTCTGATCGAAAAGAACAAGAACACAAAATTCTTCAGTGGTAAGATATTGATAATTGAAAAACATTCAAATACTTTTATGGTAATAGATTAGGGTATACAATGTGTTAAGAACCACCGGAGATCGCACCAGGCTTCTTATTGGTTCATTGATCGGACCGTTGGACCGTTTTAATTATTTTAATATAATGTAAAAATGTAAAGTATATAAACTATATAAGAGTAAGGAAAGAACAAAAATTTAAAAGTGACCTATATATAGTTTACTTTCAAATCACATGCAGCTTTATTAATTGTAAGTCATTACTTTATCTATTCAACTTTATAATTCGTCATCAAAGGCGACTAATCTAATAGTATAGGGGTGATGGTTTTGGACTTGTGATATTTAAGATCTCAGGTCTAATAGTGTACGGGTGATGATGTTTTTTAGTAAGTAAAATTTAAAATGTCAGAATCATTATGAACGATTTACATCTTTTCTAAAAAAAAGTTTACTCGATATTATGGTGACTTCAACCGATGTTCAAAGAAAAACATTAATTAATTTTCTACCAACCGCAACTTGCAACTCATTAATAACATCTCATCTCATTGTTTAAGTGTTTTTCCACCTTTCATTTCTACCTTTGACTTTCTTCATTTCTTTATTGATCTCCTCTTTCAATCAAAGTATCAAACTCTTTTTTCTTGATAAAAAATAAAAGATCTTGGAAGTAGGTATTACATTTAACAAAAGAAACTTGAAAGACCATTGAAATTCTTTAATGTATAGAACGAGTAAAGTTACAGTGCTTCGCAACGGGATGCACGATGACAGTCACGTGATTAAGGGCACGTTTACCACTCGTAACCAACGTCGAATATTAATGTACCTAAGTAAATAAAAGACATGTTTTAAAAGAATGCGACGCCTCGTACGTTGTGGCATAATAGTTTACACAAAATGTTTCAAACAAAAGACATACACGTCCCCATGAAGTTATCAAACTTCGTTACGTTGCGACCTATTAATATAACTTAGTAACTTAGGAGGAAAAAATCGAAGAAAACTAAACAGATAAAAATACAATTAAAAATAAGTAATTTAAAAAGGTCAAGAAAATGTGAAAAAAAAAACGTCAAAGAAAAATAGTTGAAGGCAGCAGGTTTCGAACCCACAACCTACAACACAACATCACCGAGCTTTAACAGTTTGGTCTACCCAAGCATGTTATTTTGAAGTCGTAATCAATTTAAATATCCAAATAGATAGTTTACAGAATACGAAAAAAAAGTCACTTTATCCGGCCTGGTGACACGTGACGTGGCGTTGGGAAGCCCACCGACACTTACAGATGGGTTTTATATAATGGGGTTGTTGAGGTTACTGGTGTAGATCTCGAAGGTTACTGAATTCGTTGAACCAAATCTTGAAGGTTACCTGCATAGATGAAATGTCACAGACGCTAATACGACATTCAATCTTGTCCGACCTCTTGTCTCCGGTCATCGCTTCTCTCTCCTAATAAATATCGTATTAACTAGTAAGGCTGTTAACAAACTAAACTTTTAGCAAATAGTTCGTGAACCATTTGGCGGAAAATTCATTTATATGAACGAACACGAACAAGAAAATACTGTTCGTTTAGTTAAACGAACAAACATGAACAGAGGTAGCGTTCCTTTATTTATGTTCGTGAACGTTCGATAAAGTGTTCGTTAACGTTCGTTTGTGTCCGTTCATTTAAAATTTATGTTTGAGACAATTATGTAAAGTACTTATTTATCTTTGGTTGATATTATATAATCTTTGTGATTTTAATTATAAAATCAATATATGATGGTTTATATTTGTTTGTTTTAGGAAATTTCATTTGTGTTCATTTATGTTAATGAATATTTATGTGCATTCGTTTGATTCATTTACAGCCCTATTATCTACTAATGAACACATTCATTTCTTTAATGAATGAATACGAACAAGAAATCTTATTCGGTAAGCGTTCGTCAACAATTCATGAATAAGTTATTTTTTTAATGAACGAACACAAACAAGCACTGTTCGTGTTCGTTCGATTCATTTACAGCCCTATTATCTACTAATGATATTATGTCATTCTTTTTTATATTAAAAATATTATTTATTAAATTAAGAAAAAATCTTTCTATAAATGCAATTCCTAAAAAAATAATTTTTTTATAAAATTAATTTAAAAAAAAAATCAAACTTTTAAAAAAACACAAAATATTTTAAAACTTGTGGTTGTTTTAATAATAAAATTCTTATGAAACAAAAATAATTAATACTCAAAGTTATAATAAAGAAATCTTCGGAAATTACACTTTTTTTAAATATGGTTTGTTTTGAAACAAAATGTTTAAAAACGAACTTTATTTGAAAAAAAAACAAAAAGATATTTAAACAAAAGTTTAAAAAATAAGACCGTCTTTTTATTACTCTTACGTAATGTCAATCATATCTTATATAAAAAGATCGTTTTATAATTCATTAATTTTTGTTAATAACTATTTAATAATTTATTTATTCAACACATGTAATACACATGATAATAACCTAGTATCTTATGTATTTTAAGACACACTATTCAATAATAATAATTCAGCATTTTAATATTTTACATAGTATAAAATTGACCGGAAATATGAAAACAAAATAAATTAAAGAAAATTTGGTTAAATAATTAGAACTATTGATTATTGACGAATATAATCATAACTAATAACTTTACCTATATAAATCCTAACTTTTGATTGTGTTACTAATTACAATCCTAGTTTAATTTTTTGTTATTTTCATTTGTTTTTTATGACGTGGCATGTAACATGACGTCGTACGTGACATCGTACGTAATTAAATAAAAAAAATACAAATATATCACTCAACTTTTGTGTTTCTTTGTCTTCAAGCTACTTAACTGGCGGCAAAAGGGTTACATATAATAATTTTAGAATATGATCTTTTAAAAAAATAATTGAGTAATATATTTTAATTGTAACTATCTTATATGTAATGTCACAAGCCATATCAAAAGATACATCATAAAAGACTAACAAAGTTAACGAACAATTAGACAATGACTGTTATTAGTAAGAAAATCAAAATTTGAATTAATACCGGTTAAATTGTAAGTTGAGATTAATATTGAATAATGGTCAATAGGTTGTATTAATAAAATCTAATTTTCCTAGATAAAAAAGCTAAGTAAAATTTTAAATTATGACCCATATCTCGACCCAATCTTGATGAGATCTTCTTGTTAGTTAATCTAATTGCACACTTGATTTTTACACATTAACAAAACCGAATATAACTCACATACATAACAAAACCAAGTTAAGAACATCCATTTTTAATAAAATTTAATATAAAAGGTTAAGTGAGGCCCCTAGTTCATCGCATTTTGCGGTGAGCCCTTCAAAAGTTTAAAACAGTAAAAAGTCATAAATTAAGGTATCATTTGGTATTTAAAAATGAAAAGCAAAATATAATAAACCATTAAGGGTGAATAAAAAAAATTTGATCGGTAAAAGCAATAAAATGGACTATTACATAAATAATTTCATTCTCTTTAAAGAAATCAAATTCATTCCATCCCCTCTTTTTCTCGTTTTATTCATTCTTTCATTTTTAGTCATCACCAACACCCACCCACCACCACCAACCACTACCACAACCACCACACCCATGGCCACCACCACCACCACCGACCGCCGCCGCCACCCACTACTACCACCATCACCACAACCACCATCACCACAACCACAACCACCATCACCTTGACGATCAAGTTTGATCGCCACTGGCTACCAACACCACCACCACTAACCACCACCACCGCCATCACCACCACCCGCAACCACGGCAACCGCCACCACCACCCACCACCGGTACCACCAGCCACCACTACCATCACCATCGACCACCACCACTACCTCCACCACCCACCACCGGTAACCACCGGCCACCGTCGCCAATTATCACCAACACCACAGCTGCCACCAACACCGGTCGTCGCTACCACCGTCCACCACCACCATCATAACCACTTTTATATTTCATTCATTCATCCTTTTCTAGCTAACAAACAACGTAAAGTAATGATGCATTCCATCCCATAATATAACCAAATAGAACAATGTAAGTAATGATTTATTTCATTCGCTCATTCATTTCGTTCACTCATCCATTTTATTTTTTTATTCATTCTATTAGCTCATACCAAATAAACTATAACGATAAGATTTTTTGGCTTTATGCAATGTGGCACATAAAGGTGCCCCCAAATTAGGTTTGAACTTAAAAAAAAGCATAAACTTGAGAAAAAAAACAATACAAATAATATCATAAAGATGATGAATTTAAAGGCACCCCCTCAAAAGATTTCTTATTCCAAATAAATTTACTAGGTATAATTTTTTCCTTGAACTAGTGGCATCTAGTGATGAACTGATTATACTCATTAAACTGGTACAACTTTAAGTCCCACAAAATGTAAAATATGTGGATTTAGAGTGAATTACATAAAAGGTCTTTGTAATTAGGTTTGATTTTATTTTAATTTATTTTCGGTCCAAAGGTTTGTGAAAATGTAATAAAAAAGGTCTCTGACATGGATCGAGAGTTATTTTTTATTATTTTTTTTAAAATGATCAAAATACCATTCCTAAAAGCCATCTCACTAAATAAAAATATTACACGAAATATGATGGGACCCACCACCACCACTAACCAAAACCACAAACACCATCTTTCTTGTTTTCTGGCAGACCACCATTAGACATGGGCAAAAAAACCGGTTCGGGAACCGGTTCGCCCAAAAAAAGCGGAACCGGTTTCAAAGAAAAACCGGTTTGGCCCAAACCGGTCTCGAACCGACCTGAACCGCCGGTTGTATGCCGGTTTGGTAACCCCACCCTTAAAACCGGTTTATAAACCGATTTAAAAAGTTAAAAACCGGTTAAACCGGTCCTAAAACCGGTTTGTTAGAAAACCGGTTTCAAACCGGTCCGAATCGGTTTGACAGGTTCGAGTTTTCGGTGAGCCAAATCGGTTTGTAACCCGAACCGGTTTGGAAAAAACTGGTTTGACCCCCTCACAAAAAAACCGGTTCGGTTTTGAACCCGAACCGGTTTTGGTAAAAAAACCGGTTTGTACACCTCTAACCACCACCACTACAGCACATGACATATTAACAGAGGTATGCAAGGAAAATTGGGGTGAGGATTTGTGAAGTTTCGTCGAGATTTCGTGGTCACTTTATAATCAAATTTGAGATGCATCGATGAATCAATCCTTTAATCTCGATAGGTTGTTGATGGGATGAGGAAAAGATATTGAATTGTAGGTGAGTTTGAAATCTTTTTGTCGTTTGTCACACACAAAACCTAATCCTTCTTATTTTCTACTAAAATGCTCTTGACTCACTCTATCATTTGTTCATCATGTTCATCTGTTGCATTCTCTATATATTCAAAAGTTAGACTTATTATTTAACTCTCTTGTTTTAGTTGTCCTTTTCTTATACTAGGGTAATAGGGTCTTACAATTTTGTTTTTAACTTTTAAACTAGTTAATTTGTGTTGACTAGTGGTCTAGGGTTTGTTTTTGTTTGATTCAAAAGATATACATGATATCTACGTTATTGATACCTTCTCATAACCAGGTTAGCGAGAGTTATGGAACCAAGACTTCTTGGTCAAAGATCTTACAAAGATTTTCTTCTATGTTGACTATAGTTCCACATGTCAAACTAAAGTTTTCTTAAAAGCAAACTTTTTAAACAGAAATTCTAATGATGTACGGTGACCGGATGTTTAGTGCACCCCCCCCCTCCCCCTTACACCCTGATTCCGTAGTCGTAAGAATCCATTTTTGTTCGAAGGTGTTTATTTGGTGGTAGAATAAAGGAAAAAGTAAAAAGAAATGGGTTGGAATCATTGATAGTGGTAGGGATGATATGTCCTCTAAAACTTGTGAGGTCTGGTTATTTATAAGATGTGTAGGCAACAAGGTGCAAGTAAAAAACAAAAATGACATCAAATTTCGGAAGCAATAGTTACATAGAAATAATAGTAAATTACGAATTATGTCTTTTATTAATAAAATAAACTAGCTTTTATTCGCCGCGCGTTTCGGCGGCATCAGATAGAGCGTGATAAATATAGGCTAGTCAATCCAACTCATTTACTAACAAAATTTTGATCAAAACGTAAAACAACTCGAATTTATATCGTTGAATGAAACATATTATATTTGACTCAACTTTTTTTCAAATAAATTCTATGTTGAAACGTAGAACAATTCAAAACATATATAAAAATAAGCACGAAATCGTTTTATATTTAACCCGACTAATTTCTGAATAAATTATATGTCTAAACGTTGATGAACAACGTAACCACCTAAACTCAACCATTTGTTAACTTCTAGTATTCTTACGTATACATGTATAACAAAACAAAAAAAGAAAACATATAATAACCTGTAACTTTCACCCATCTTAAGAGGCGGTTTCCTCAACAATTTACAAAAAAATATATACTATTTTTACTGTTCCTTTCTTTACCGTTTAATATATGGTAAACTACATAAATCACATAATATGTCTTTTAGTCTTAATAATTACATGTAATGTTTCTTTTTAAAAAAAATTTCACATCTATTGTTCTTTATGCTAACTTGTATTTAAATGTTTAGTTAACTCAATCATGTGCCCATCACATAAGTGATATTTTTGTTATTTTCTTTTCACATCTAATATTGAACAAATAAAAAATATTTTTTTAATATTTTTAAATGAAGAAATAAAATTAAAAAGATATCGGACGCTTGGGTTAGTCGGTGAAACGGTGTCCCTCATACACTCAACATCATTAAATCCAGATCTTTCTAATACTACAACACCGGTCATCTCCACCAATGCGTAGAGCATCTTATCCACCAAGCTCCTTGAAGTCGAACAAACAACGACAATAAGATTCCAATTCCTAATTTGCTTTTGCAATTCCTTACTCTTTGAATTTCTGAGCAATTCACAGAATCATAGGTAATCTTCGAATCTATGTTCCTTAATAGTACTTCATTATTTGTTGGTGTAAATAAAAACACATCTAAAACTAAAAAGTGTAAAAAATAATTTTAATCATTAGTGTTTTTAATAGTAGTTGAGATCAAATTGTATGAAAAAATATGTTTGTGTGATATTTTAGGAATAGCCATTTTTTTTTTACTTTTTACAAATTCTTTCATTTTTTGAAACGATCCTAACTTTTATGTACGATATTTTTTTAATAAAATTTACACCATAAAGGCGAGCGCTTTTTATCTTTAAAACGAGTATCGTATTGTTATATAAAAAGACAATAAATTTATTTACGTATTTAAGTTCATATCTCGTCATTATGTTTTTAGTGCAGTTTATTGTGTGTTTTTGTTAATTATTGTATTTTTCTTAATACTATAGTGTTTTTCTAATACGATGATTAAAAAAAATATAATGATAAAATGACATTGTTGTGTATCTCAAATATGTAAAACACAATAATAAATTAAAAACTAATTAATCTTATACATTATAAATAATGACAAAATAACACAATATCTAATTGTCTTTTTATCGTTATTGTGTTATATTGAGCGGTATGAGTTTTAAAAAATAATTAATAAAATAACATCATTGTGTACTTCTAACTGTAAAACATAATGATAAATGATAAGTTTATATACTTCTAATTGTAAAACATAATGATAAAAAATAATGACAAAACTAACACATTGTATTGTCTTTTAATACTATGAGTTTTGAAAAACTCATTGGTGAAAGTATATCAATATATAATTCTAATTATCAAACACAATAATAGATAACAATTTTATATATCTATGAAAACAATAACAAAAATAACACAAAATGGTCTAAAACGTAAAACACAATGATGAATGCATATAACAAATGATGTAAATATATGACACAATTAACTGATATTTAACACAATAAACATAGAAGACATAATGAACTGACATATTTGACACAATGATCAAAATATCTTATTCTATAAAACAATACGATGACACGTATCAAGCCCACAATCTTTTTTAGGTTTTTTAAATTATATACATCTATACTTATTAATAAAACAACATCTTTAGTGCCACGTGTTCTTTTCTTATGCTTTTATTCTTTTGATTTCCTGCCTAAAAATGTATCTATCCTTATTATTAGTCATAATTCATTTGAACAAAATCAACTATTACTATAATTACAAAGGGAGTTTTTTCCTTAAATAGTGTATATAGAAAATTTATTTACTAAAATAGGTGTTTAAGGAAGTGTTTTTTTCTCACTATAATGGTATTGATTAAATTTATTTTATATTAAAATAATATTATTAAATGAGTCGAGTGCAAAGATTAATAAAATTGTAAAACTATTTGATTTATATGTCGTAATTAAAAAGAAAAATTTTTCTAAAACTTATTTTGGTTTTTTTAATTCACTCAGACTTAATTTTAAATCGTCTTTTCATATAGAAAACTTGAATTTTCTTTCACTATATTTTTGTTTCAATTTCACACAAAAGTAGGCATATTTGTTTTTTTAATTCTTTTTAAAAATATGTATTTTTTAAAAATGTTTTTAAGTAGCTTAAAAGATGTAATAAGAAAAATAGTAAATTACAAATATTGTCCTTTAAGTTTTATCAAAATTACGGATCTTGTTCTTAAACTTTGATATTACATTGAGCGTCCTTTATTTGAAAATTTGTTACGTTTTATGTTCTTTACACTAACTGAAGTTAATTTTTTCTGTTAAGTTTTTATTAAATGATATTTTTACCTTTAATCTTTAAAGGAATAAATATGTAATTTATATTTTTCTTCTTTCTCCTTTTCAATTCTCATCATTTTTATACAAACTATACAAACTTATTTTAAATATTATTGATTGATTAATTTTATTTTTTTATAAAATATAAAGTTGTTTATAGAACTTTAGTTTATTATAATCTTTTTATTTTTTTAGTTTAGTAATTTACTTCTTTAAAGTTTTAATCAAATAAGTCACATAATTATTTTTTTGTAAGGAACGAAGTTATTTAAAATTATATCTTTTATTTTATTTTTTTTTATTTTGAAGTTTTAGTTCAAAGCTAAACCAATTAAATTTTAGAATATTATGCTATCAACTTTAAACTAAAACCACAAAATCAGAAAATAAAATTTAAATGATCTGGTTTTAAATTACTTTGTTCTTTATAACTGCTATGTAACTTATTTAATTAAATTTTTAATAACTTAAACCTATTAAAAATTTAGTTAACACCACACTATCAAACTTATCCAAAATTATCATCGTAACATCTCATGAAACATACAATAACCCAAAAAAACATACAATGTCTAAAAAAATAATCATTATATACACATAGTTAATTATTTATTACCTGAAATATGTCATAAATCATACTATGATTCAAGAAACAACATGAAGAACACTTAGAAGCTTCTTGACGTTATGATGTCAACCAAAATGTGGTAGCTCTGTTTTTATAGACATAAATGAATAATGTTAGAATTAGTTATGTTTGATTTAATGTTTAATGAGTTATGTTTATGTTTATGCTTTAATTATTATATTTTATTAATTCACGTAATTTTTGAGTTAGTTTTTGTTTTTAGTTTAAAAAAATTCTAAGCTCTCTAAATTTTATAGAATTTACTAAAAAGTAAATAACTAAACTGAACATTATAATAAATAAAAGTACTATAAATAAAATTATATTTTATAGAATATAAAAATTAATTATCAATAATATTTAAAATAAGTTTGTATAAAAAAGATAAGAATTGAAAAAGAGAAAGAAGAAAAGTATAAATTACATATTTCGTCCTTTAAAGAACAAGGACAAAAATATCATTTAATAGAAACTTAACAGAAAAAGTTAACTTCAGTTAGTATAAAGGACAAAAAACGTAATAAATTTTCAAATAAAGGACACTCGATGTATTATCAAATTTTAAGGACAAAATCTATAATTTTAGTAATACTTAAAGGACGATATTTGTAATTTACTCTAAGAAAAACTATTTTTAACTCATTACAAAGGGCATTTTTATAGTTTTACCCCAAACACGTTATGTTTCAAGTTTAACTCACCAATCCTTTTATGCCTTTATTGATCTATTTAATATCCTTCACACCTTAAGTTTTAAATCACAACAGCTCTTCTGCAAAGTCTATATTCAATGCTCATATATACAAATCTCGATTGCAACAGTAGAAATGGTCCGTATGATTCAAGGATTTTGATTTTGATTTTGATTTCAAGATAAACTTTAGTATTTTGTTTTTTTACATCAATTTGACTTATTTACGTTTTTGTTTATGAAAGCATGAAACTTTGATTTAGTTTTAGTTTATGTAAGTACGAAACTGATTTATGTTTTTGATCAACAAAAAGAGAAAATTACATATATGGTCCCTGTGGTTTAATCAAATTGCATGTTTGGTCCCCAAACTTAAAAATTACAAAGATAGTCTAAACTTTTGTATAATCATTGTATGTTTGGTCACTGGCATCAATTCAAGTTCTATATTGCATGAGCTCAAGTTATAAGTAGACATAAATTAAAATTATTAATATGAGACAATCATGGTAAAATTACAAAACGAACATCAAATTTTGTATACAAAGAACTTTTCAAATATTAATGGATGTTCTCATGTTTAATAAATTTGTTTATTACCTAAAGTTCTTTTTTATAAGTTTATTTTATTTCATATTATACATTATTTAGACTTATAAGTATTGATAAAGAAAAACTACTAATATTAGATATAGATGATTTAAAAAATTAAACATAAAAATCGATATACAAAGTATTAACAATAATATTATGACTTACGAACCTTTTTAATCAAAAATAATTTTTAATGATTGAACCTGTATATTACACGGGTCTTTAGTCTAGTTTTTTACTATAAGCTTATCTAAAACTAAAGAACATACCATATAATTTCATATATTAATAAAGGACATAATTTGTAATTTACTTTGAAAGAAATTAACAATGGCACATATTATATATGTACATGCATATAGTGAAGGATTAATATACTTGCATCAGACTTCATGGCGGGGGATGTTTATAAACTGTGAAGCCATGAAGGTGAAAACAAAACAAAAGTTTATTGGGTCAATCTTCTATTTCGAAAACAAATGAGCCCACACTTATATTTTGGGTTAAACGAGGCCACTCTCCTATTAAACCTACAATTTTAGTGCGTCAAACGAGCCAACACCCATTTATTTTGGGCTAAATGAGCCTACACTTATATTCCATTAACAGAGATTCACGGGGGTAGCAACAAGCTTGAATTATTCTTGTCATGTACCTACTTGATTTCAAGATTATTGATTCGGTTTAAGATGAAACAATAATATTTTATATAAATAGAGTATGGTCGGAGGGTCGGCATAACACTTTATCTGAATATTGTAAGAGAACTCGTATTTTCCTTCAAAGAATGTTTACATTTTTTGTTGGGCTAATCGGGTATGTTCATAGTCACTGGTCAAGAGTCATCGGTTATACATGTCAGAAGCTGGTTTAATCTATTAGAGATGTTTACGAAATGTTTAGTAGAATTAAGTAGTGGGTTAAATCAAGGGTCGTGTTTACATGTTTTTAGATTTTTAATTATATTACCGAGCCTTTTCTT
Source organism: Flaveria sonorensis (assembly GCA_025506505.1). Classification (NCBI taxonomy): domain Eukaryota; kingdom Viridiplantae; phylum Streptophyta; class Magnoliopsida; order Asterales; family Asteraceae; genus Flaveria; species Flaveria sonorensis. The sequence goes on from CM046426.1 coordinate 50,042,335, forward strand.
TTAGTAATAGGTGTTTAGGTTAAATAGGGTCTAGCTTCTATATGGTAGTTGGTACCCTTGTAGTTTTCAATTTTCACATATCAATAAGGTGTTAGAACTCTTTTCTTCACCATTGTTTGATTTATATTCTTTTATTTTCAATTGTTGGCAACTGCTTTGATAAATTTTCAGCAAGTAAAACCCTTCTATACCAACATTTCCACCTAAAAAGTATAAAAGAATGAGAATTTTTGCATATGGTATAAAAATTCGTATTTTCATATAAAAAATCACATTGTCTTCCATTTAAGTTTATGTTTTTTTCTCCAAGAAACATCACTTTCTACTAGGCCTATGAAATGTGCAGGGTCTAACAAAAATATCCTAACTAAAAATCATATTTATGACATAGCAAATTGGTTTGATTTTCAAAGAATAGAGGGTCAGTAGACCCTTTTGATCAGTTGATCATCCCTTACTTCTGCCATTGAAATTTTGGTATACGTATGTGAATGTATGTCTATATTTGAATGTATGTACCTACATACGGATATATGTATGCAACGTGTCTTCTAGATGATTCGTTAAAAATAGAATTATCTACCAAACCAAGTTTTATATTACATAAGTTAAGCCCATAACTAAATGATGTTTATATATAATCATGTTTTGGTACAACCCCAAACCTACCGACGTATATTATAGTTTGAATTTTATTATTATAAGTATTACTTATCATGTTTACATGTATATGGTTATGGGTGGGTAATAATTGTTAGCACTTAGGGTTCCTACGTTGTTAAATCTTCATTGCATTTTTAATGTAGCGCACGGAAAGAAATCGAAGCTCAAACATGTTGATTCCACGAATACCCGTGATGATCTTCACCCAAACCTCAAATTCAACCCCAAAAGTCACGAATTTGAAAAGACAAACTTTTTAATTGCAGAAATGATCAAGTGTCCATCTAAATTACATCAAGACAACTTAAATAACAAGCCAAAATTCGAACGGGCCTAAAACAAACAACCATGGGTCAAACAAAAGCCCAAAACAAAACCGAAAAACTAGAAAAAAACATAAAAGTGGCCCAAAAACCCATTTGGAGGCCTTATTTTGGAAAATTAACGGGATAACCCGCCTATGGCGGGTTACCATGACGTAGCCCTCGTTTCCACGGTCATTTTGATTGGTAGCACGTCAGAAACGGAGGCTCGTAGCCCAGGTTATGCCCATTTTCGTGCAGCGCGGTCTTGGGCCTCCAAAAACATTAAGGCCCGGTTTTCAACACTTGGGCCCGCATCAATTTTGCTTATTTAAATGCCTTTTATAATTGTTCCTTTAAAAAAGACCTAAATTAACTGAGCGGTTTGAAAAGACCTTTTAATAAACCAAAGGACGTTTATAGTAAAGAACTGCTTAAAAAGTCATTTAAAAAGAGACTTTTAAAAAACCGAACGATTTTAAAAGAATGTTTAAATAGGAAGAAAGGTTTAAAAAAGAGGTTTAATAACACGAATGGCGTAAAAAATCATTTAAATAAGACAAAAGGTTTAAAAAATCGTCTAAAAGAATTTGAAATTTAATAACATTCTTTGATATATATATTACATATATATGAATAGGGTATATATCTATACAAACCAATAAAAATTATGAAAAGTTAAGTAAACTTTCGGAAAGCAATCATGATCAATACAAATTATTATTTTTATTGTAAAAATAACATTATTACACATTTACAACATTATGTTTTTTTATATATGCATAAAGTCACACGCGTTAAAAAGCAAACACATGTGTAAAATGTAACCTATGCACACATGTTTATAGAGTGTTTTCTTTGTGTAAGTTAATTTTAAATATATGTTATTTTATGTATATTTATAAATTTATAAGTGTAAAAAAATTAAGAAAGATATAAGTGAGACTTACATCTACGAATATATGTAGGTGTATTACATCCATCTTAACTTTTTTACACTGGCGAATTTAAACATATACATAAAAGAACATAACATTCTTGTTACAGGAGAATTTTATGATCCGGTGTCTAAAATCCTGAGTAAGTTTGGTACCCTGATTTCTGTTACTAACTGACTATTGTTTCTTTTGGCTTTGACTTGTTCTCGCAAGTGACCCAATATTACCCGGTCAATCACAAACAATCGAAGTCTAGCTATTGAAAATGTGCAGAAGGAGGCCTCTAATGATCAGGAGTGAAGACTACGTAATTCTCAAAAATTTTAGGAGTTAGTTATATATATAAAGGCATAGCAATCGAATAAGAACACACAATTCACATTCAAACTCTCTGTAACACATAGTATCGATATGCTATTGCTCTCGAGTTGTACTTTCATTGCAATCAATAAGAAGAACAAGAGGCATCATGACAATTAGTCACCTGTCGGAGATCTCCAAGGATCAATGGTTTTCCTCGTAATCAACTATGTTGTTTCTTTATTTTTTTTTTCATATTCATTACATAAATCATACAAGCAAACTACCTCACGTACGAATTTATTAAAGTTACACTTGTTAGTTTTTGGTCAACACATGCATGTTCAATAATGTTATTCCAACAAACAATAATGATCTTGAGCGATCTTAGTTAACGCAAGTTATCTCAATAACATAGAATTAACAAATGAGCTCAATCCTACATACATATACATACATGTACGCGCGCGCACACACATATATTTATATACATATATAACTGTAAGTTATGCTTTTGGTTCATGAGATTATTAAAATAACCATTATAATCCAAGGGTATTTTGATTGTTTTATTAGAAACAAACAAAAAAATATAACTCTGTTAGTACACTGTATTAAAATAGTTATAAAATACAAACCATAAGACTTGATTTGTTAAAAATTTCTTTTTGTTCTCAAATAGTTAAATTGCTCAAATCACAGGGAACAAAATAGTAATTTACTCATAAATCTAACTAAAGGTACTAAAAGTTTATACATTACAAATCAATTGTATTAATTTCACTGATGAATAGATTCATAAGTAATCCTTCAAAAAAGTGGAAGCTATTAATAATCCGTCAGTGAAGGTACATGTAGAAGCCAGACATGGGTGAAGACATAATTAACAGATCAATACCAATATTATCGATCGATTACCAACAACGACTACATTGGTGATCACTACGACAATATTACCAACAGATCGATGATGCAATTTTACCAGCAAATCATCAATGACCACCACATAATCAGATTATCTATGATGTTTTCCGTCGGTGATAGCTATTATAAAACATTTATGATTTCCTCTAAATGAAAGTGACATGTTACACATTAAAGGATCTAAGCTTGCATGGCTACACTTGGCGGTGGCCGCGGAGATCTGGCTTCCTCATCTACTTTTACGGTTGTTGGTATGGCGGCCATCAACCTGTAAGGTTGTTAGCGGTGGTCGTCGTAGGTGGCCAACTTTGCCCGTTTTTGGCGACCCTATTGTGATTACTGTGGGGATGCCGGTGGTAGATACAGCCGGTGTTCGTTGGTGCTAACTTTGGCATTGTCTATGTTGGTGTTGGGGTTTACACAACTACTACGGCCAGCCGTGGGGTTGTGTACCATTGCGGCGGCCATCTAGTCATTGTGGTGGTCGGCTTCCAGATTTGTTTGTTGACGGCAAGCTGACTCGGTAAAGCAGACGCTAGCTGCTTTACCGTAGTTACCTCTTCACTAGTGGCCGCCTTTCCGGATCAAGTACAATTGTTGGTGATCACGATGGCGAAGGTGTACAATTGCACCGGTTGATTCAATTGTGCTGCTTCATGTGGCTTGCGACAGTGGTGTTGCCGTAGTTGTGCATTTCTTTTGACTAAATTGTTATATCTTTCTTAATTTAATTTAAAATAGATACATCATAGTTGTACAACTCCGTGTAATGAATAGTTATATGTCCTAGTATCACTTGCATTAATGATTATACCCCAACATAAAATATATAATTCATAAAAACCCTTATAAGATCACAGAAGAGATATAACAAACGAGCAATTATAAATTAAAGTTAATATAATTCATCGTTAATCATCATTATCATGATCAGCATCATATCTATCCGTAAACAAAAAGTTTAATAGTGTCAATCATATAAGCAAACATAAAAATAAACTTGAACATCTAGATATTTCACCCCACATGAATACGACACCAACTCAATTATCAATGCTTTGTGTATCTCTCGATGCATCAATATCAGCTTTCACTCAATTTTAAATTTTGCATCACTATATATGCATAATACCAAAAAAGTATCACTTACAGCATGTTAAATCAATCATATATTCAACACATTTTCAATACATTCAATAATATTACTTGTAACCGTTATAGACCATAATATCTAAGATTGATGTAGAAACATACCCACCTTAGGTATTAGTTTGTCTACTCTTGGTGGGTGATTAAAATAAATAAAGCTGCTCACTTGCTTTAACACTTAATTAACATAATAATTTTTTATGTTTGATATAACTTTATAATAACTTTTATTCATGAAAGATGTTGGATATTTGATAAATTAATTGGCACACAACATCTTTTAAACTTGTAGTTTTACCAACTTTTCTTCTTTTATATGTAAGGATATGATTATATAATGGAAATCATTTTTCTAATCTATCTATCACTTCTAATAAGGAAATAGTCTCTTGTTCCTTATATTTGTAAAATTGGAATTTTAGTTATTAACTAACAGAAAATATCAATATATAGTATTCCTTATTGATCTATATATATTTATAAAGTTCTTTTTGTTTCGGTTAAAATTTTCACTTTATTTTTACATATTGTTAGATATGTCTTGAAATATATAAGCATAATCTCTTATAATTGAATACTATGAATACTTAAAAGTAAAATACTTCAAAAATAACTAATACACGATGAGAAATTCACGTATGAAAATAAATTGAGGATCGTACTTGTAAATATAACAAACTATTCATGATAATATATAAACATTTAGAGTAAATACCCTAAAATAATTTCACATGTTAATAAATCTTATATGGCATAAACTAAGTTAGTAATATACTGAAAAGGCATTCATTTTTATGATTTTCTCTAAATAACACGTTAGCCACTAAAGTATCATCTAAACAGTTTTATTAATTAAAAGCTAAGTGTGGGCACACACACCACAGTGCTTAGAGAAATTATAAATTGTTATTCAGTTACCCTCCTACAAGCTCTCACCACCCTTTGTTATATATTCTCTCCCCAACTATATCACAAGCGCACACTGTTTATTCTTGGTGGAATAACCTCAATTCCACAATCTTTTCTTTAAAACCCACAAATTTTAATATACTTTCTTTAAGAAAGTTCAGATTTTTATTGCAAAATGGTGGTGAAGAAGCCAAGAATAGTGATAATTGGAGCAGGAATTGCAGGTTTAACAGCTGCAAACAAGCTTTACAAATCAGTTGGTTCAAAAGGGGGATTTGAGCTTTGTGTAATTGAAGGTGGGAATAGAATTGGGGGGAGGATTAACACCTCAGAGTTTGGTGGTGATAGAATTGAAATGGGGGCTACTTGGATCCATGGAATTGGAGGTAGCCCAGTTCATAAGATAGCTCAAGAAACCAATTCCATGGAATCAGAGAAGCCATGGGAGTGTATGGATGGGTTTCTTGATGACCCCATCACCATTGCTGAAAATGGGTATGTGTTAACTCCATCTTTAGTTAACCCTGTGTCAAATCTGTTCAAGAATCTAATGGATTTTTCTCAAGGAAAAAAGAATTCAGTTGGGAATGGTATGAAAGATAGGAATGGGAATGGGAGTGTTGGGTCTTTCCTTAGGAATGGGTTTCAAAATTACTGGGAAAGAGAAGAGGTGAATGGGAATGGGAATGAGAATGGGAATAGGAGTTGGAATAGGAAGTTGTTAGAAGAAGCAATCTTTGCAATGCAAGAAAACACTCAAAGGACTTACACATCTGCTAATGATTTGTTTAACCTTGATTATAATGCAGAAAGTGAGTATGTTATGTGCCCTGGTGAAGAAATCACCATTGCTAAAGGTTATTCAAGCATTATAGAATCATTAGCATCTGTTTTACCAAGTGGGGTCATTCAATTAGGCAAAAAAGTGTGCAGAATTGAGTGGCACCCTGAAAGTGAAGTTGGAACAATAGAAAATGGTCATGATGATGGCAGACCAGTAAAGTTACACTTTCTTGATGGTTCAACTCTATCAGCAGACCATGTTATTGTCACAGTTTCATTAGGTGTACTCAAAGCTGGAATCCGTGATTCCAGCGATTCGGGTATGCTAAAATTCAACCCCCCACTTCCAGATTACAAGATTGAAGCCATTTCAAGACTAGGGTATGGTGTTGTGAACAAGCTTTTCATGCAATTAAGCCCCGAGTTTTCCGATATCGACCAATTCCCATTTCTACAATTGGTGTTCCATCAAAGTGATTCTGAGGTTAAGAATCCTAAAATCCCTTGGTGGATTAGGAAGACTGCTTCAGTATCACCAATTTATAAGAAATCAAGAGTGTTATTATCTTGGTTTGCAGGTGAAGAAGCACTTAAGCTGGAAACACTTTCAGATGAAGTGATTCTTGATGAAATCTCCACAACGTTATCTATTTTTCTATCGAGTTCATCGGATTCCCATGAACAATGTAATGGGAATGCGATCAAGAACTCATCAAAATTGAATCTTGTTAAGGTTTTAAAGACCACATGGGGGAATGATCCTCTATTTTTGGGTTCATATAGTTATATTGCAGTTGGTTCAAGTGGTTGTGACATGGACACATTGGCTGAGCCATTGACCAAAAGTGGTTCACACCCACTTCAAATCTTGTTTGCAGGGGAAGCAACACATAGAACTCATTACTCTACAACTCATGGTGCTTATTTTAGTGGAATTAGAGAAGCAAATAGGCTTCTTGAACACTATCAATGTATGGATTAGAACTATTATAATATGGATGAGTGTTATTTTTCTAATGTCTTGTTTCTGATTTTCCAAAATTACCCTTTTTCCCTAGTGACCATCTTTCTCAATGTTGGGGAGTGATGGAGACATTTGAAAGATGGGTGGGTTATAAAGAAGCTTCTTTTAAGTTTTCTATTGATCTTGTTTGATCTGTTTGGATTTGTTATATTATGTTCCTAATTATCTTTAATAAAGTCCCTTTTTACAAAAGCAACAATTCCCACACTCAAAGCAATGCTGCTATATTAACTACATCAAGTATTAATAGTTTTGTAAAATTCAGGCCCCGTTTGGTTTATTGAATTCTTTTACATTAAAACTGAAATTAGATCATTTTAAAAGATTACTTTTCATATAATATATTATAATACAGTATACGTTTTATATACATATGACATAAGAAAATAAATAAGATCTAGGCTCTGGGAGAATGGATAGCTTACCTTTTTTTGTTTCTATTAGTTTTAACAAAAGCTTTTGATCTCATCATCTTTACATATATGATGAAACCTAACCTTTATAGCTTGGATTTTCATGTCTTCTTTGTTCTATAGTTTGTTGTTATGTCTCTTTTTCTATAAGAAATAGTGATGATTGATAAACCTTTATATTATTCAAGTTAGAGCACTACTTGATAAATCTTATTAGTGTGATATGAATTATTGCAAGATGCCATTGCTGTGTGGGAAGCCCACAACTGGTACAATGTTGCAGCATGAAATCAGCCTCAGATGTTGATGACCAATAGGATGGATGGTCTGATTTTTGTTTTGTTTTGACATAATAATGGAGACAATCTGAGATGTTTATAACCATCAGATTCACTGATCTACTAGTAGTGTGGGGCTCATTGTCCTTTGATAGGTTCCATTCTATGCATTATACAACAGGAAACAAAAGAGGCGTGACTAAATGTACTCCTTATATAAACGTATCCTTTTATAAGTAAGACATTAACTATAATATTAACTAGGTAGTTAGATGATTTTTATTTTCTGATCATTGTAATGTTGTTTTGGGGTACATCATATTAAATCAGTGATTATTGGAATGAAGTTTTTATTTTTAATAATTAGTGGAACATATCAAAAGGTGTATTTCATTTTTTGGTAAAAGATTTTCCCAAAACATGTTTCGGGAAACCAAAAAATCAAAGAACTAGACAAAATGACATCCCAAACTATACAGTAGTACATAAAAAGTAATTCATAATTACTAATCAAATTGAGTATTTGCCTTAAGTTTATCAATAATTACATAACTAATGATGCAAAGGTAATTAAAATGTAGATTTGACGGATCAGACACGTTTTTATTGATTCAACACGTATGTTTTATTATATACATGTGAGATCTAAACTATTAATTCTATTGAAATTTTATATTTTTAAACTAGTAAAATCAAATCATGCACAATTTTCATGATCGGTTTTCTACTTTCTAGCAAATCATTTACTTTTGATATGGAGGTCAACAACCTTTAATGATTTCGATCTACGAGAGTCGCACATAAATTTTGATAGCACATGTGAAAGTCAACTACTTTTAAGTGTTTGCTTTTAGAATATAGGAATAAAAACTAAATATCTAAAATTAATTAATATCAAAATAGAGGGAAGATAGATATTATGGAGTGGAATTTTTGGTGTAATTGCTTGTTGTAATTCTTGTCTATGTTTCTCATTGTATGTTTCTAGCTTCTCGTTAGTTTTTTTAATGATCGGTCATTAAAAAAATCAAATTTTTTTCTGAGATAATGTGTGACCAAATATGGTGATTTTGTAAGCATCACGTGAGTAATTAGTGCGCTTACACTTACACTCATTAAAATTATGTAGTGTTTTGGTTGATAGATGAAGATAGTAATTTAAAAAAATCAATTCGCTTGCCCCGCTCTTGTGAGCAACCTCACAAAAGGGCCCCATGTCATCACTCCAGCCTCAATGGTTGGTGTTCATGCCTAAGATCCGCCTATGTGGTAGCTACTCACCATCACTCTCTGTGATATAACACATGACCTAACAATTAAAAATGATACAAACTTATAACTGTTGAAAATCAAATATAAAACTCAAGTATAATATAAATTAGTTTGAAGTAATGTAAGAATAACAGTAAAATAGATTTTCTTATCCACAGTTTCCTACATCAACTTAGAGCTTTGAATTACATGTTTGCTTTGTTTATTAAAAAAATCTTGTGTATATAAGTTGCTTCTATTTTAATAAGTTACACTATATTACTCTTATTTTTCTCCTAATATGTAAATAAAAGCTTATTACTTATTAATTTACGACAATGATTCTCAAGAGTCTTTACAAGACAAAATCAACTAAAATGGCCCATTTCATGATATGCAAATCTTAGGTTACCCTCACCACATACAAGAAGGGACCATGCATACTACACTTTTATGAGCCACACATTATTATACAATATAAAGAAACTATGAAAAAGAACATAAATGAGTCTATCATTGCAATTTATATCATAAAGGTAAAGAACCATATTTTCGACATATAATATATTTTGTTGATCTTTTGACTTGTAGTAAAAATATTATATCAAATATCATGTTTAGGAGGGTAAGATGATACAATCAAGATTAAGGATTAAATAGTTCAATCAACTTCAATTTAGTTAGGGTAAAAACTATAAATGAAGAAAAGATGAGGGTGTGATGTAATAAATTTTTTAAAAAAAATCTATTTTGCTTTTTAGTTTCTTTTCTTTGGTGGGTGTGATTAAAAATCGACACACTAGTGCGTGGGTGTTTTTTTCATGTCATAAGATAAAAAAAAGAGAGAGAGAGAAGAAGATCAAAAGTGAAGTTATGCACTTTGAATGTTAAATTAATCCATGCGAGATACAAATATTGGTTATAAAAACCATGTCTAGGCGTGAGGTGACCTCAGGCAAAGATCAATGGGCTTTAGGTAACATCAGGGGCACATCGTATGTTTTGGATCGCTTTTTTCGCTTTAAGTGCTTCGGTTTTTGGTTTTTGGGCTGAGAATTTCAGAAACTTTAGAGTAGAAAACAAGAATGATGGAAACCTGGTAGTGGAGAAGTGATGACCAGATGAAGAAGAAGACGATAGACTTGGAAATAACCTAATGGAGATGAGTGACTGCGTTAATTAGGTTAAATGAATAAAGCAAAAAAGGCAAGGCATATTTTATATGTTTCAATTTCTTTTTACAAAAATTACATTTTCACCTTAATGTTAGAACTTTCCCCAACTTGACCTTAAACTATATATACATTTAATTTATCTAAATTATAAGGGTAAAAAGATTAAAATCATCATAAATATTGTATTTAACTAATTTTAAATTATAATATTAATATATTGCACCTCAGTACGAAAAGCCTTACACTTTGCGCCTCGGTTTAGACCATGTCACATCGGTGTTTTTCCCGGTTTTTAAAACCAAGATTCAGATTTAATCATTTCAAGTAAGTTTTCTTCATCTTAATAGTAAAATCATAAATGTGTTCTTGAGTAGCAAATGGGTGTGGTTCATGGATGTTAAATTAAAGGATGAAATCACTGAAATTATGTTAGATAATCATGTGTATTTAGTCATTTAGGATATATATTGGTTAAATTTACAGTTTTGCTTGTTAATTGAGAAATATGTAATTAGGGTTCATAAATCTCAAATTGAGATTTCACCCAAATTGGTTTGTGATTAGATAGGGGGATTTGATTGCAATAATGGTGTTTTAAAGAACAACATTGAATAATTGTAAACAAATTTTTAGATGTGGAATAAAGATTGGTATCATAATTTGGGTGATTTGGTAGGATGAACCCAAATGGGTCAATTTTGATTGGATGATAATATTGATCTATAGGATGTTCTGTACATATTTTGTGAATGCAAATGACCAATTGATTATGCATTTGTATGGGTCAAGTTAAGTGATGTTCTCAGGATCCTTAACTCATATAATTGTTGGATAAAATAGCATTTCAATGACTTTAAACATATTATGTTTGTTGATGATAGAAAATCAAGTGTCAAAGGTGAAGAACAAACATAAAATAATATTTTCATAAACTTCAAAACTAATCATTTCCCAATGTTTACATGAATATAAAAAGCAAACCAAAAGTCAAATGGATTTCAAAACATAAATGGACAAAAAACTGGGCTATAAAAAAAGTCCAACAAAAACTAGAAATAAGACAAAAAAATAATATAACTCATAAAATAAGCCGTTTTTGGTTCGGAACGATGACGGTTTGTAGAAACGTGCTCCTCGCTACAACGGTCATTTTGACTAGTCGCACGCCCAAAACGCAGTCTTCTAGCCTAAGTTATGGTCAGTCTTTAAGTTATGGCCATTTTAGTAAAACTCACTTGCAATCGTGGGCTTCCAAATACAAGATGGTCTGCTGCTCCACACTTGGGCCAACACCACTCTTCAAGAGAAGAAGGTAAGTGTTCTCACTTACTAGTAGATTGTTTAAACTTTAAACATGAATTTATATATTAAACATATATTGTTGTTGCTTGTATGAGTTTATTTTTGGAAAATGTTCGAGTAACAATCATGATGTGTTGTTGAAGTCTATGACTTTAAAGGGTGTTAGAGTTAAATAACGGGATCGTTGAATCCCAATAGATGAAATAATCATGATACGTTGAGTCTCGATAGGTGTGCTAAGTCTCGATAGATGTGCTAAACCATTATGTCTTTGAACTTTAAAGGGTGCAAATAATTTGAAGTGAACTTCAAAGGATGTTAATTCAATTTGATGTCTTTGAACCTTAATGGATTGTGTTTGAAGTGGTATTTAAAAGAAATGAGAATGAATGATTATAAATGATACATACTAGTGAAAAAAGGTGTTAAATGGTACACAAACCAACAAATATCAACTCAAAGAAGTTGTACGAGCCGGAAGCAAAATATGATGCGTAGGCCTGGACCTGTGTAGCCTACGCTAGTCCTGGCGTAGGCGCCTAGCAAAATTTCTTAGGTTTTTTCAAATATAATTTTATATTTGATTTTTTGTATGTAAGTTGGCTTCTAAAATCAACCGATAACCATATACTTATACACCCCTTGCATCATGGTCCAACTAAACTTGTCTTAACACCTAAATAATTGTTCTGTCAACTTCAAAATCAGCAACAATCGACAACGTAATATTGAGAAATTGTAGCCATAAGAAAAAGCAATAACATGAGTTCCACATGGTAGTCAAAGTAATTATGCTATCAACTTGTCTTAACTCTCTTTGACAACTATTTTCTAACGTTCAACAGTTATACAACAAAGAGAGAAGTATAAACATGTACCTGGTTAGAATGTAGTTTTCATCATGGAATTTCCAATCAACATTATGTGCTTTTTTGAACTAAACTATAAAACAAAGACAAACTAACTCACAATTAGAAGATACAAAACATTAAAAATCCATTACATTTCATAAGAGTTGCATTCATAAATACATATTACATAATGAAAATACTTGCAATAAACCTTTGTAATTGGGTTCATTCCAACTCTTGCGTCCAACTGTATCAAGCAAGAATAATCTCCAGAACTACAGATTCTTATGTACTTCATCAACATACAGATAGATATTATGTCAAAAGTAATGATAATTCAAGAAGTTCTGGAATCATACGCAATCACACATGTAGATGTTATAAGAGATGAACCTTGTTGGACAAAACTACACATGTTCATCAACATACAAATAGATATAATACCCTTGAAAGATCTCACATCCCACAGGCCACAAGGGAAGCATTGTAAGCAGTTTTAACAATTGACCTTTATGGCCTGGTGGATTGCTTGACTCTCCGCTCAATGATTGATATATGGTCATGAATACTCCATAAATTACCACATATTTATCCTTATGTAATATTATTAGTTAATAGATGGGCTTTCAAATGAGAACCAAAATTTTGTTAAGAACCGTAAGAACTAATCTAGACCATTATTAAAAAGATCCATGGTTATAAATGATATGGGTGGAAGAGTAATTTTCTAGTATTTTAAGTAGTTAGATTAATGAATTAAAGGACAAACTTGGAATTACATTTTAAATTCTAGGCCCATGATCTCTTCTCAGATATCTGATGTTCATGATCATTAAACCAACTTTAAAGCCCCCATTTTTCACCAAAGAAGAAATTACAGAAGCAACATCAAATCCCTAATTTTTTAGTAGGGAAGAAATTCAAGAAGCTTTTAACCGATTTATCGCAAGAGTATCATAATCGTAGCAGAAGTTTTTACGATCGTTTGGAACCCAGAATGATGCTAGTGCACCTGTTTCGTGATTATTTCAAGCAATTAATGCTCGTCTTCAAACATCAGTGACGCGACATTGCTAAATATTAACTTTAAGGTATCCATCCATTTTCTGTGTCCATACATTCTAAGACGCCTCTGAAGATCATCTAAAGATTATGAGGCTGATGCAACCAACAAGCCAGAACAACCAAGTCTTCCATGCATGCACTAAGGAACAAAGATGAACTAGTTTTGGAAGTCTTACACTCTCAAATGTGTCTAAGTGTAAGATCTTCCGAAGCTAACAGTTCAAAAGGAGTTACTTCAGAAGTTTCATACTCAAACAGAAAAATATTCTAAGTGTGAAATCTTCGAAAGCCAAAGACCAGCATCTTCCGAAGACAAAGATGAAATCTTCCGAAGCTTCAGAGACAAAGTCTTCCAAAGCTGTGAAGACTGATTTCTTCAGAGGATAGAGAAAATATGCTTTCTCTGAATCAACTTTTGATAAAGCTGACACACATACCGCTTCCTGCTCTGGTGGTTCACCTACTTTACACAAGTTGGTGAAACTTCCATGCTTTATCAAAAATTAGGAATGATTGTTGTCTGTAACTTACCTTACTTGTTCCTGTAGACTTTTTGTATTAGGAAAAGTCAGTGAGCTATGGCATGTCATAGTCACTAGTCAAAAGACAATCTGCCTTTTGACTTTAGATTGATCTTGTTGTTTAGATTAGTTAAATCCTAACTGTCTTTACATGTAAATGATGGTTGTAGGTTATAGTATAAAAGTGTCTCAGGTCCTTGTAATTTCTTTATGCTTTGTAACACTTGTAAAAGAACATAAGATCAATATACAACATCCTTGAAAACCAATCTTGTGTTCTTGTGTTGTTCTTAGTTCTGTCTCTTTAATTTACTTGTGTTTTTAGTATCATCTGTTATAAGTTACCAGTTCCCTATTTGAATTGTTAAGTGATCTAAGATCTCTCCTCAGTATGAAACTAAGTGTTAAGTACCCTTACCCGGTCCTGCATTTGGTATCAGAGCATTCCAGGCTCTTGATTGTAAGATCTCACCATCTTTAATCCTCTTAGCTTCACACATCACTTAATTCTTCAAATGGTAGCTATCTCTAAGGCTGATATGGAAACTGGAACTATGACAAAGTCCCCACTGATCACTCCTGAGGATTTTGACACTTGGTGCCAAAGAATGGAAGGCTTCATCAAGTCTCAAGATTCCAGGATGTGGGAGTCTGTTGTCAATGGACCTCATGTACCATGCACCTCTTCAGCTGCTGCTGGTGGTGGCATGATACCAAAGGAGAGGGCTGACTTTTCTGATAAAGACTGGAAAAGGATTGATATTGATCAAAAATCCATGACAGCCCTCCAAACTGCTCTTCCAAACTCCATCTATAGAGGTTTCAAGAAGTGCAAGACCGCTAAACAGCTATGGGATGCACTGAAACTGATGTATGAGGGGTCCAATGAAGCCAAGGAGGACAAGAAGGACCTCCTGAAGCAGCAGTTTGAAAACTTCACCTTCAAGACAGGTGAAACCATGACTCAACAATACTTCAGGTATGTTGAGATTGTGGATACTCTGGCTGATGTTGGAGTAACTATTGAGAACAGGGATATTGTTAGGAAGTTCATGTCCTCTCTTCCCAGACAATGGACACACTACTGTGTGGTCATTAAGAGGACTGAAAACCTCAAGACCCTTACTCTCACTAAGTTGTATGGGATACTCAGTGGATACCAGATGGAGATGAACATGCAAAATTCATCTGGTAACTCCAATACTCACCAGAGTTCAGCCCTTCATATGGGTGAAAGGGATAGCAGAGAACCACAACATCATCTTATCTGCTACCCTGAAACTTCATAAAAGGGTCCTTTCATCACCTTCCCAGAGAGAGCTACATCCAAGGAAGTCCCTTCCAAGAGACAAGTTCCTCTCAAGCCTTTATCTCTACTGATGAAAGTTCAGGGAACTTTCTCTTCACTCTTAAAGACCTGGACTGTATCCATCCAGATGATCTGGAACATATGGAGATAGTCCAGCAGATGGCTCTTCTCACTCACAGAGCCCAAGAGTTCTACAAGAGGACTGGGAGAAGGTTTCCTAGCAATGCAGCCAGTGGCAAGTTTGGGCTGGACAAAAGCAAAGTAAAGTGTTAAAACTGTAACCAGATGGGAGACTTTGCCAGAGAATGCAAGGCACCTAAGTCAAATGGTGGCCAAGCATCATCCAGGCCAAATTACACTGAAGGAGGGCACCAGAATAAGAAGCCAAGACAGCAAGCTGCAGTTGCTGTTAAAGAAGGAGGCTTTGACTGGAGCTTCCAAGCTGAAGATGCTTCTCCAAATCAAGCACTCATGGCTGACCATGATGAAGCCAAGGTATTAGAACATCTTTGCTCTCCTGAATGTATTGCTAAACTAAACAGATACAGGTCCTACAACTTAGAAATAAGATCTGATATTGAGTCTTTAAACATTTTAAAAGCTGATTTTAAGAGAGCTGAAAATGATTATAAGCTTAAAATAGAAGATCTAGAGAAAACAATTTCAACTCTTAAACATGAGCAAACAAACTACAAGACTCAAATAAAAGATCTTGTTACTAAGTTGACAGAATGCCAGGCTGAGCTTGTGATCAGCAAAGCCAGGGCAGAAAAATGTGTTCTTGAAGAAGAGACCTTCAAGAACATAATATCCTTATCTCTGCATAATAAGCAGGGACTGGGATCTTATGAGATAGCTCCTCCACACACCCTACTATCAGTAAGATCTCCAAGGTATGGAACTAGTCAAGATGAGCTGCCCTCTATAGACCCTATTGATGAAGAGGATGAAGAGGAGATGGTGAGGAATGACTCTGAAATAAGTGAAGAGAGTCAATCCAAAAAGGGTCACCATGCTCCTGAGGAGAGTAAGAAGGCTGGTATGACAAAGACAAAGAGGAAGAACTTGATCAGAAGAGCAAAGAGGATCAAAGAAGGCTTAAGAGATCAAGGCCACTTTTGACTCCAAGCAGAAACAAGTGTTCATCTCTGTAGGGTTTGAAGTGGTAAAGGCTGAGGAATCAACTACAAACTCTAGTACCGGGAGTTTTAGTACAGTTCCAACTCATTCCAGCAAAGAGAAGGCTGAATTGCTATGTACCACTGCTAAACAGTCTGAACCATCCTCCTCCAAGAGAAATTCTCTCCCTAAGAAAATTGGTCCATCATCTATGAAGAAGAAGCTGGAGAAAGAAAGTGTTCAAGTTCAATCTTGCTCTCAGAAGAAAACTCCCAGAAGGAAGCAAATAGACTGCATCATGTGTGGTAGTACTTCTCATCTGACTAAGGATTGCATCTATAATCCTAAAAGTACTATCCACATGGTCATAGAAATGGCTTCTGGGAAGAAGAAGGAAAAGAAAGCTTCGGAAGGAAAATCTGTTTCTTTCGGATGCTCCAAAATGAAGAAGAAGGCAAGTGAAAAATTGATTTCGGAAGAAAATTTTGTCTCGAAAGAAAGGAATGCTTCCGAAGTACTGAAGCTTGCTGTAGTGAAAGCAAGATCTTCCGAAGGTCCAGTCTCTAAATCTTCTGAAGCTGCAAAAGCTTTCGAAGCTTTAAAGGTCAAGCCAAATTTTCCAAAGGTGGTGTGGAAGATGAAGGAAGACCGCGTGACTAAAGATTCTTCATCAGCAACAGCAAATGATCCTCAGAGCCTGAACATAGGATCACTTACTGTTTCATTGCCTTCAACTCATTTTAAGAAGCCCAAGACCAATGAGGCTTGGGTTTCCAAATGTAACTAAATCATCTCTTTTTGTGCAGGGACAGCCAAAGGCAAACAGAAATGTATGGATCATTGATAGTGGCTGCTCCAGGCACATGATAGGCAATGAGTCCTTACTTCAAAACTTTGAAAGATTTGATGGAGGACCAGTTGCTTTTGGAGGAGATGCAGGAGGTTACATTACTGGCAGGGGCAAGGTTACAAATAGTAAGCTCAACATTAAGAAGGTAAACTTTGTCAAGGAGCTTGGATACAATCTTTTGAGTGTGTCCTAATTTTGTGACAAAAAACATCACATGCTCTTTACTGAGCATGAGTGCATTGTTCTTAAGCCCGGGGTTGACATTCCTCAAGAGCATATTCTGCTCAGAGCCCCCAAGAGAGGGAACATGTACAAGATGGATCTGCAGGAAACATCTCCCTCTGGAGAAGTTTCTTGCTTTCTGTCTAAAGAAAATAGTGATGAGTCTTTCCTTTGGCATAAAAGAATGTGCCATGTAAACTTTAAAAACATGAATAAATTGATTAAGAATGATTTGGTAACTGGAATGCCAAATAAAGAGTTTACAAGTGATGACCACTGTGTTGCATGCCTGAAAGGGAAGCAACACAAAGTGTCTGACAATCCAAAGAAAATGAACTCTATCACTACTCCCCTACACTTGTTACATATGGATCTGTTTGGCCCCACCAGTGTAATGAGTCTAGGAAGGACCTCTTACTATTTAGTGATCACAGATGATTTCACAAGATTTACTTGGGTGTTTTTCCTTATAACTAAGGATGAAACCCCTGAAATCTTAAAGAACTTCATTCTAAAAATTGAGAATCAATCTGATCACAAGGTCAAGACCATAAGATGTGATCAAGGAACTGAATTTAAAAACCAAATCCTTGATACATTTTGTGATGAAAAAGGTATTTCAAGACAATATCATGCTTCCAGGACTCCTCAGCAAAATGGTGTTGCTGAGAGGAGAAACAGGACATTTATTGAAGCTGCTAGAACCATGTTGTCTGACTCTAAACTGCCTATCACCTTCTGGGCAGAGGCTGTCAACATAGCATGCTATGTGCAGAACAGAGTTTTAGTGGTTAAGACACATGGTAAGACTCCTTA
Source organism: Flaveria sonorensis (assembly GCA_025506505.1). NCBI lineage: Eukaryota > Viridiplantae > Streptophyta > Magnoliopsida > Asterales > Asteraceae > Flaveria > Flaveria sonorensis. The sequence continues at coordinate 50,060,499 of CM046426.1, forward strand.
TGAACTGTGGCACAAAAGGAGACCATTTATTGGTTTTCTCAGAACATTTGGATGTCCTTGCACCATCTTGAATACCAAAGATCAAATAGCCAAGTTTTCTGAGAAATCAGATGATGGACACTTTGTTGGATACTCTTCTCAAGCTAAGGCTTATAGAGTATACAATCTCAGAACTAGAATCATTGAGGAGTCAGCCAATGTGACTTTCAATGAACACATACCCTGTGTAAAAGGTTCTGGTCTGGATTGGCTGTTTGATCTTGATTTAGTTACCAACTATTTTAACAAGTCTTGTGAGAATGTTTCAGGATCTACAGATCACAGATCAACAGAAGATCCTGATCTAAGATTTGAGCTGAGACGACCAACCAAGAAGACTACTTCAGCTCCAGTGGTGACTAACCCTGTAATTGAGGCTCCTATCAGCACAAGCATGACAAATACTATTGATTCAACTAAGTTGCCTTCAGATTCCAGCTTAGAGGCTCAGAATTCAGGAGAAGGAACTTCTAATGCAGGAGGAACTGGAGGTAGTGACAGTGATCAAGAATTTCTTGATACTGATAACCACTCCATTGAAGACAACATAAATGATGTCACACACTCATTGGATCAAGTTTCTCTTGATAAGTGTGATCATTTACCCAAGAATTGTGTTCAGCTGCAGCAACCTTTGGCTTCACTACATCACAACTTGCTATTACTAATGGAACACTTCCATGAGTCTAAAGAAGATGAGTTAAATGGCATTAAAATATCAGTTATTAACTATTATATAAATTGGATTTCATGGCTCCACTTCATATACATGTCAATGGAATCATAACAAATATGGAACACATTAGGAAGAATGTGATCTAAATGACTAAATTCATTGCAGAATAGGTTAGAACTTAGAAGCAACAAAAATCATTTTAAAATAAAATAAAAATTAAATACATTTTTAAACCAGTATACAGTGATCAGATCACATATATGCCAATGATTTCATAGCATAGTTCAACTTAACAAACCAAAATGATTTCAAATGAATGACAGCGAAACCCTACATGGTGATTTCAGCTTCTTGAAGGCATTTGCAAAGTAATTACGCTTGTATAAAGAATCAATGCGCAAGATAATCCACTGGTGCATGTAAAATAATAACCGTCGTAGGGTGTTGTAACTAAATGTGTTAACGGCTATAGATTTGCATTAACAATCTCCGCTTGATAATATATATTTTTGAAACGGCTAACTAATACTACAAGCACATCCACTCGAGTAAACTTATTAACGAAAGGTCACACGCATCCAAATTCAGCGGTAAATATAGTAAAAACAGAATGAAGATGAGCAAAACAATCGTTTACCCAAGAATTGTGTTCAACAATGTCACGTCACCATCAGTGATTATCACCACCAGAAAAACTTGTATTAAATAATAAATAAAAACGGAAATGTAAAACCAAACGGATAGTAGAACCACACACGTCAAACGTAAAATATTAAAAACATAACTAAGTTAATCTAAGACCCGCGTGTAGCAACGGGGATGTTAAACGGAAAAATAAGTGTAATAACGTTGAACCACACGTGCACGTTACATCATGTTAACTCTCAAAATTTAGACCGTAAATCGAAACAATTGTAAAAGATGAAAAATATAGGGGACTAAAGTTGAAAGTAAAAAAATATAAGGGTTTATTTTATGAAATATATAAAAGTATTAGGTTAAAACGAAAAATTAAAAGGAAGAAAAAAGGTATGTACACCTTTTTATACACATGGTACAACAATTAACGCTTCTCAAATTGATACAAAAATTAGAAGTAACTATTCTTTATTAGTTAAAAACTCATCTTCTATGCAAATATTCTTATTGGTTTATGTGGACAACATTGTGCGTAAATGTAACAACATAGATGAGATCAACAAAGTTAAAGCCATGTTAAAATAAAAATTTACGATTACAGATTTAGGTGAGTTGAAGTATTTTGTAGGAATTGAGGTAATAAAAACTGGTTCTAGAATGCGTTTATCACAATGAAAAATTATTTAGAACTAGTGTGAATTTGCCTTAGTAGGTGTAAACCTTTGAATACTCCCATAGAACAAAATTATGTAGTAATGGCTAATTGCAATGATTTTAACATATCTCTATCTCTATCTCTATACTATATAATACAAAACAGATGGGTATATTGGTAATTTTTTATTTTTATAAGACATCTAAAACAACTATTTAAGCATATGGTACAATTGTTTTATGCAAGTGTTCCTAAATTGTTCTAATTTCATAAATTTATTCTAATTAATACATGAGTTAATGCATATAATTAAATTCACTATATTAAGTATTAGTTTATTTATAATAAGTTAAATTAATATTATATTTATATTTTTCATTTATATTTTTTACTATTTAAATTAAGTATAATATTATTAACTAAATACTATTTACCAAATGTTTACATAGTTACGACAACAACGACAACAACGACAACAACGGCAGCAACAGCAGTAATAGTATTTAAAGTAATTATAATAGTTATATACAAAATAAAAATAATTTTAGTAATAAGTAATAATGTGTAATAATTATATCGTTTTGACAGATTTTTTTTTTTTCAAAATAGAGTTGTCAATGTAATTTTTATCCATATCTACGGATTGTACAAGTAATCGAAATCAAGTGTTATAAATTTTAACCACCCGTGGCAAAGCGCGTGTTTACACACTAGTATAATAAATGTAACTATGTATCAAAAGTTAATTGGCAAGGGTATTTATCATTTTCATACATGACCTGGCGTTATATATACTGCGTAATTTTTGAGTTAATTTATGCATAAACCAACTGAATCACATCTCAAAATTGCCCTTTATTTGCTTTGGTATCTTAAGAAATCTCTTGTGAAGGGTATTCTATTAGAAAAGGAAAATAATTTGAAATTACAGGTGTTTGCTTATTCAGATTGAGAAAAATGTTTGAACTCTCATTGTTTGGTGACTGGTTTTTGTGTTCTATTAGGAGAGTCACTTATTTTGCTATAAAAGTAAAAAACAGCCCACAGTATCTCGATCCATTGATGAGGCCGAATACCAATTTATGTGTGCAACTACTTGTGAAATTATTTGGATAATGAATATTATGCATGATTTGTGTACTTATGTTCCCTTGTTTGTTAGTTTGTATTGTGACAACACCATAACCATGCCCATTGCTGTAAATCCTGTGTTTCACGACAAGATTAAACATTTCATAATAAACTTAATTTTTTTTTGCGAAAAGATTGTGGCATGTATGATTAAGACAACGTCTATTAGTTTCTTAGCATAGCACTTTGTGTCAAATGCTCAACATGTTTGACGTTTTTTTCCATTTGAATCGAAGGGAATGTTAATAGTTAAATTTGTGTTTTATTTTTATTTTCATGTTGGGCTGCTTGATGCTGAGTTGGGCTACGTTTGACTGTTGATTTAGAAATTGGATGTTGCTTGGATCTTTTCCGGGTCCTTTGCTACCCGTTTCCTCTCTGGTAGAAGCGTGGGCCATGATGGGTCGGATTGTTCCTATTTTGCTTCTTGAAGCCTGCTTATTCCTTAGGAACTTGTGGGATTTATATCAATACAAACATATTCTCTCTCGGTTCTCGACTCTCTTGAACCTTCGACCGATCATATTCATTCAGTTTTAGAGTTTCATGTTCTTGTTCTGATTTGTGTCGTCTGTAATTGATCATCATCTTTCCATTCATAGTTATTAAGTGAGTCAGTTGTGGTGTGAAATTTTCTTACGATTTAGAGTTTCTTGTCTGATTTATGGGTTTATGATATTATTTGAGATCGATTTGATTATACTTCTACTAGTTTTGACAAGAGTTCCTATCGTGAATGTTTACAAAGTATAGATGTGTCGCTTATTGTTTATGTGGTCATTTAGTTCTTCATAAGTTTGATTTCGTTTACTTTACAACACATAAAAAAAGCTGCATGAACAATAACATAAAATTTATTTGTCTATATGTCTGTTATTGTTTATATGTCCAAAAAACTTAAAATAACGTATATAAACAAAACTTGCTTTTTTTACTCGGTTTGCTAACACCCTGAATTTCATGATTATATTCTTTTACATGATGGTTCGATTTCAATAACATTAAATTTGTATTTAGAAGAATTAAATCTAGTTTTAATATCAAACCAAATATATAGTTTTTTCTTAAGCAAATTGAATTTTAATAATCCAAATTATAACCTACTAACCAATAATGATACATACTATAAACTTGAATAATAATAATCTAAACTTTCATTTTTGTTGTTAATAACAACTCTTACAGCATAATAATCATTGATTTATACTTGATTTTCACTTAATTTTCGTTTTATTTTGTTGTATGTTTTCCTGTTTTATTCACAATCATCATCGTGAGCAAAATCGAGTGTAAATCAAATGTAAATCAATTAACGATTATGCTATTAGGCTTACCCTTAACAACAAATATAAAAGTTAAAACTATTATTAGTCAAATTTATTATTAATTATTACCCGTGAGTATATCATAGTTTGAATTATTAAAATTTAATTTATTTTTTTTCTTATAACAAATTAGTGTGACTCAAAACTATAACAAAGGGGCACTAACATCTACTTTATTAGTACATTCGCATTCATGCGGGGACGGGACGGGTTTTTTTTTTTTTTAATCGTTTTTGTAGCTGACGATATTGGGCATATTCTGGTGAGATTACTTCGCATTTGGCAAAGCATCTTTTTGATATCTTAGAGAAAGATGAGAGAAAAGAAACCAACAATATTTCATTTTCATGTCTTGATGTTCAAACTAAAGTGTCAAAAATTTTAAGTTATTAAATCAACTTTTATATGTGTAATGTATACTATAATAATACTATAATTTATCATCTTTTAGGAGATTTATGGTTCAAACGGAATATGTTGAAATAATCACATGGGAGATTTGTGATTCCGAATCACATAAGAGTTTTGTGATTTTAAAAGGCATGTTACTATGAGGTTACTTGATATTTGGATAAATGTATGCTCATATTCGAAAGCTCATATGTGTTGTGTATGTACTTTCAGGATATGTCTAAGTTGAAGAACAAGGTCGGATCAAGTCTTGTGTGATGTGGATCGAACATATTGACGTGTAAATATTAAAAATATTTTAAAAATCAATATACACCAAAATAAAAGGTTTTGAGATTTTAATTTTCTACTCGTGATAATTTTTCTATAAATACTGGTAAATCAAGTACATGTGTTAAAGTTCCTTGTTTGAAAGAGTAATTAACCTTAACCGGTGTTTTCGAATTTAAACGTTCCTAAAACTTTAGGGCCTGAAATTTGCTTTAGACGTTTTATGGTGGAGCAAAAGCAAACTATATATTATATCATAGTCACTAAAGTTGCAAGCTGGGTGGGGTTTGGTCCAATGGGAAGCCATTTAAAGTTACAATGATAAAGCTTTCTTTTTAATGTTGAGTGTTCCTTTACGTATGACGGATTGATGTAAGTTGTGTTGTAGACTAGATAACATCTAGAAAATAAATATAAATAACAGTGCAAACCAGATTTCTATGCAAATGGCAAAATAGACATAAAAACTATTGGCTCGTAATATACTTTTTTTATCAGAAAAGTTACATCACTTTATACGATTATTGACCTATAGATGAGATGTGTCAAATATGTCAAATAAGTGAATTATCTATAATTAAAAGAAAAGGCTGCATCTATGATGTGGTTGTGGCATACGTCCCATAACGTTTATCCCTAAACATGTAACTGGAAAAATAATGTTGAATTGAAGTAACTAATTTTTTTAGTTGTTTTCTCAAAATATAGCTTATATAATACTTGGTCGGTACGTATAATCAAAGACGTATGATATAAGCAAATATAGTTGACCTAAACTAATATCATACTTCATTAAAGATGCCGATAGATACTTAACTTTGATTATTCCAGAAATCAAATGTGATATATAATTAAAGGCCTGATTTGGACTAGGATAATGTATCTTAGTAAATTAGAATATTAAGAAACCTGATTTAGTTAAAAATTTGAGTGTAGATTGATTCAAGTAAACTTAATTATAATAGATAAATATAAGAAAAATGATGAAATAATTACGAAACTTTAATATTGTTAAATATAAACGTTCATAAAGCCACTCAAGTATCTATATAGAGTGTGAAATAAAGAATAAACAGTATTCAAGCATTGGCTTTAGCCTTATGGTGTGGCAATTTTAGCATAGACAAATTTGAGTACTCAAAATAACTCGTTTGCTTCAGAGGGTACTCAAAATAACTCGTTTGCTTCAGAGGGTATAATAGTCGAAACAACGTCAACTCCTCGGGGAAGACACTAGCATATGAAACTATAACTTGAAGATGAAAAGTTGAAAGAAGATCAAAGAATTGCTAGAAATTACTCTGTTTTGTTGAATCGCAAGTGAATTCATGTCTCTCACCAAAGGCACTAAGCCTTGCTTTCATACTCAAAATCAAGAACCTAAACGTTCAATGTAAATAAATCAAAATGAACGTATGTTTAACGTCTTCAATACACCTTTTGACTTGTCTTATAACCTAGTTGAACAGATTAATTGTTCTAGAAAAAACCAAGTTAGAACGAAATTGTTGTAAACTTAATATAGAAGTTGTTGCCAACTTTATAGTTCGGTAATATATGTACCTCGATAGAAACTGAACCTAGGTAGTAATTATACATCGATAGAAACAGAACATAGATAGTAATCGTACTTGCGCAGAAACTAACACCTCGGCGGTACCTTTGACTTGGTTTGTTGCAAAGCTCTTACATAGTAAAATACAAACCAATAAAGAAATAAGAAATTAACCTCAGTTAAATATTTATTTTTATTCAAATTTAATAAAAAATTATTTTTCTCGGTTAGTGAAAAACTATTTTCACCTATTTTACTGACACTCTAGCTACCATTCTAATTTTCACAATGAAAAGTTTTCCCCGTTCATATCCCGTACCAGAATATCCTTCCCATCTCACTAAGTTTTTCATTGAACATCTTTAACCACTCATTTCTTTCTTCCAAGTTCGACCGCATCACCATGTCCCACAACCATCAACCGACATCATAGCCGTAGTTTCTTCATATTCTTTATTAGGCTTTTGAATGAAAGATGAAGAAATTAAGGCGAGAGTTTGTAGTCCTAGGAACGATAAAACAACGTTGACCCCATTGTCCTAATTTCTAAGTCTTTTCTTTTTATTGAAAGTCATCAAATAATCAAAAAAAGACAATGACAGTGAAGACCTTATAGACACAAAAAGGTGTTTCAACCTTGGAGAAAGTGAGAAGGCTTTGTCATCGTGATCGAAAATCAAAATAGTGGTCAAAGGAGGGGGCTTGTTATAAGCAGAACGGAAGATTTGTCCTATAGGGGTGTTTTTTTTACCTAAACGCAAATATTTAAACCAAATTAAACCAATTTGGATCTGATTAAGGACTACCCCGAACAATCAAACTCGATTATTACACTAAACCAAACTTGATTTTTATAAATTGTTTCTTACTTGGGTTGCATTTATTGAGAATCGGATCAATCCGATTAACCCGAATCTTAGTATTTTAAAAAATCCAAAATCTTCTAGGATGGTTGATCTTGACTACTTGGTACAACGACAGTTAAGTATTTGATTAATAAAAAGAAGGATTTGTCATCTTCGTCCATACTATAATTCGACAAGGTTAGAGACCACGATCTCAATCCATACTATGATAGTTGTATGTGTGTGTGTGTTTGCTGATGAATTTATATATATGTGTGTATATAATTTATATATATGTGTGTGTATTTAGTGTGTTTGTGTTTTGCTATTGTGTGCAAGATTTGAAAATCATTGCTTTGTAACTTTTATATTTTATTGATGTAGTTCAATTCTATATTGTGAATTTCGAGAATAATCAAAATATAATTTTCTTGAATATTTGAATATACATAAGAAAATTAATGTAAAACATGGATAAGGTTTTGAATCAAGATAACAAACAAAATTTTATCTATATCTATACTACTATATAATATATTTTAGTAGGAAAAAATAGTAATTTTACTCAAATTATAAGACGTTTAATATAATATTTTAAGCATGGAGTACAAGTGCTCTATGCAATAGTTCATTTTTTACTCCTATTTAATAAACTCTTTTAATTAATACACTATTTAATACATATTACTAATACATTATTTAATAATATGATATTATTATTCAATACATTTAATATTTGATCTGGTTGTCGAGACTCGATTAAAAACAAGTTATCATATCGGTCTTAGCTACATTTATTATGCAAGGGTCAGTAAGGTCGTCACCACAGGAAATATGTGAAAAGTGTTTAACAAACAAAACTCGATTAAATTAAAGAGACGAACTTTAGAAATAAAAATCGAAACTTTGAATGATTTGTAGAATACTAATGTAAAAAGCAAGGAACTTTGAAACGAATTTACTAATTAATAAAAAGATAATCACTTTTGAGTTTTCAATTCAGTAAGATCAACAATTAACATGTTTCATTAGGATTTGCACAAATAATACTTCAAGATCTTAACTTTTGATTAAAGTGATAATAAAGAAAATTCTTTTAAGATTCGTTCGTTCACAATATTACCAACTTCACCAATATCAAGTTGTCTACTAGTCTTAGTGAGTTAACGATGCAAGGAAACCGGAAACCGGAAACTGATAACCAAGCACATAACTTTATTTATAAGGAAACCGTTTAAATCAACCAAAAGTTAAATTGCATTAAATAATTCAATGTTCATCACAAAACCCTAACGAAAATATATCAATAGTCTTTCTTAACATGAATGATTTACCCGAAAGCTATTATAAAGCGAACTAGCCATACATAATCATGATTATGCATTCGATCTTGAATTGTAGAATGTTTGTGGACGATTTGAGGAGCCTTGAAACACCAAAAATCACCTGAAGTTCATCAATTTTCGTCTCTAAGAAGTTCTTCTTCTCAAATTAGGTTTGATTTTGTGACATCCGGTAATTTTCCGTTACCAAACTCCGTTAGTTTCGTTAAGTCTTGCATACACGTGTCGTGAGCACACACTAGTTGTCGTTGAACGTTGGTGACTTAATAATAATTAATAATGATTATCTGATAATAATTTAGTTAATGATATGATTATTAAGTTGTGCTTATATGTTTACGTGATTTAAATATTAATTGTGAATTTTATCGCGTAAAGTGGAAACGTGTTATAATTATTTCGTGTGTTTTGTGGCAAATGAAAATTATGCATGATTATTATTTGTGACTAATAATAACTGTGTTTAGTAGTTAAAAACTATTTAAAAACTATTTTAAAAGCCTAATCTTCATAAAATACAAATTATAAGGGTTAAAAGGGTTATTATGGATTATTAAATAAAACTAAATCAAAACCCAACCCTAATAACCCCCCCTACGGCCGCGACCCTCATTCCCACACCCTCACCATCACGAATTCAGCAAGAACAAGCATTCACATTCGATTTTGGACCGATTTCAAGCATCACAACAAGTTAGAATCATCAATTGCAAGCCATTACACGTTTAAAGGTTAGATTTTTACAAGTTTTTCATGGTTTTTCATTGTGGCCGAAACCCTAGTTCGAATATTGAAATTGGAGGTCGATTCTTGGTCGTTTGTTGATGTTATTATGTTAGTTAGATTCTATATATGTTAGTTAACGTTGATTATGCAAGAAAGCTATGATTTTGATGCGTTGTTCATAGGTTACTAATAATAGTAACTTTATTTGCATGAATATGGTGATTTGATGATGAATTGATGTTGTTAATGTGTTAGTAATGATAATTGGGTGTTAGATTGTTGATATGAATGCTAGAAATCCAAGAATGAATGTTGTAGTTTATGTCTTACTAAAGATAGTAACTTTTGGCTATGAAAGTTGATGAATCATGATAATTGGATGTTGTTGATCATGTCTAGATGTTATCATGAGCTTGAATTGGTACATTATTGATGAATTCATGAATATCTTGGGTGTTGGATAGATTTTGGGATGTGCTTTCCCAAAAGGGAAACTTTATTTGCACAAATTCTTTAATATGATGGTTTGAGTATGTTTGGGACATTAGGATCGTTCTAGTATGTTCATGGATGGTTTCTAAGGTAGTAGAATGTATTGTTTGGGTGTATGAATGTTTATTGGGTTAATTGGAAGGTTTGGCTTGTTTGTGGGAATTCATGGTAATGGGTCATATGGGTGATGTTAGGATTATTGTTTGGGATGTGGTTGGTCATGATTGAACATTTTGGATGATATGATCTCTGTTAAATGGTATGTTGATGATCATCATACACGCGTGCGAATCTGAGGCCCCTACTTAGTAGGATTGGCAGGGTTTAGGGTGTGAAGTCGTGAGTGGCTTCACATGGCATGCTGTGCTTGATTTGATTCTATGTATGATGCATTGGTTGTGTTGTAGCTATGTTGAGTATGATAATTGTTTGAGATTCGCATGACTTGAATGATATCTGGCTGTATGATGATCTAGTTAGTATATGTGATTAATGAAGTGTCATATGTGATCAGTTCGTATGTTAATCATGTGTGATGTACTGTTATGCTTGTTTGACTGAAATTTCACCTATAATGTCACCAACGGGTCAAACGGGTCAACTGGGTCAAATGTGTCTTGTCTTCTAAAACCTTGAGTTCTTTGGTTTGTAGAGCACTTAGGGTTTCGTTATGATTCTGTATACACGTACTTATGTACTCATGTGTTCTAGGTGATCTCTGAGGGTTGTCTATCCACTCTTTCTTGTCAAGTTAAGCCTTAAGTAATTTCTTACGGGCATCAGGTGAGTTCATGCCCACTCTTTTACATACTCTCTTTTGGGGGAGATAGCATACTAGTTTTGCAAATGCTTACTTTATATGAGTTGTGTATAGTATGATATAGTGCTGAATACCATGAAAGTCCTCACACTTTCAGATTGTTAATAATGATGATTAGCGGGAAATCTTGGGTAGTACTACTGGGTCTGACGAGCCCCACCTGTGCGACTTGAGGTCAAAAGGGTGCAATTTTGTCCTAACGAACATTGTCACAACCTGGTATGTCGTGGCATGAGGCAACAAACGTAACACATTCAGCTTCAATCGTGAAATCGCTATGATTATTACTATTTGTATATAGACTAGCTATCTATTACAATAAACTTCTTATATTGTGCAACTGTTATTGATTTATGTTTAACGCAAACTATTGAACTCACCAACCATTGTGTTGACTCTTTAGTATGCTATTCTCAGGTTAAGGTTGCTATTGTCTAGGAGCACATTACACGGGTCAACATTATGGTGTTGTCAGCATGTTATGAAACAATGTTTTTTCGGGATTATGTTTGTTTAAACTTTATGCTTTGGTTTTGCATAATGCCTGGGCGCGTTTGTTTGCGCATTTTAAATCATGTTACAGTGTTTTGGGTTTTCTGTTTTATTTATGCTTTCGAAGTATTTAAAGTTAAACTTTGATTTTGAATGTTTGTACATATAGAGTCGTTCTGAGTAACTAATGACTGAGATCCTGGTATGTCACGCGCCTCGCGGTAAAACCCCGCACGTGGATTTTGAGGGCGTGACAGATTTGATTTTGATAAATTTGAAAATCCATAAAATCCGGATGCTGTTAGGCTACCGGCTTATCATACGCCCACTGGCATATGATACGCCGCCTCATACGACGCCCATACGCCCAACTTTCTGTTAATTTTGGTAAATACGTCCACAAATATGCCGCCCGCAGTATGATACGCCGCCCATACGTCGCCTCATACGCCGCCCGGCGTATGATACGCCCAAACCCGGAGTATCATACACCGGGTATTTTTCTTGACCTCCTTTTTTCCATTTTTTTTATATTTACATCTTTAGTCCTTCAACTTTCATGTTTTACTTTTTTTGCCTCAAATTATGCTCCTTTAAGCTCCAAACACCTATGAATTAAAACATAAACAAAATCAACTTGTTGCATACACACACTAGACTATAACCGCACAGTTGTTAGTTACTTGTCACTTATTCTTTACTGTATACTCATTGGCATACGCAACACGTACTTCGCAGCATGGCATCGTCGTCCTGAAATTTAGGCAAGAGACCTGCACGGTCTGAGTCACCACCTACTTCTCCCGTGCCTGATACGGGATTTAACTAGCCTCGACATCCTTATCCTCCTGGCGAGACAGACTGGGATCAGGCTTTCATACCGCCTGAGCTCGATCCTCCGCGAAACTAGGATTTCTACCCCACCTACATAAGTCGTATGGCTTATAGAGAGCGTGTACCAACTGTAGCTCCTACCCGACCTAGGACTAGGTCATCGACAGCCTCTGCATTGCCTACTCTTCATACCTTGGATATCCCCCTCGAGCAGGCGTTTGTAGCTTTGGTAGCCACTCTAGACACAGAGCGACAGCGCATTCGAGGACTCACTGATGAGAACTCTGCCTTACGATCTGAGATGCGTCAGTTGCGCTACCAGGTAGAGACGCTTCAGGAGCAACTCTCGATGGCCATTGGTGGACATCATACCCTGGCAGGCAACGTTGTAGCACTTACTGGGTGCATGGACGCGTAGGATCACCATAACATAGTGATCGATGACAGGTTTGCTGATCTAGAGGCACAGCTAGCAGCACTTCAGATTGCTGAAGCCCCTGCACCTTTGGCGGACCCTGATGAGGAAGACCCAGAATAAGAACCAGAGGAAGCCCCCGAAGAAGAACCAACAGAGATGGATGAGGACAGTGACGGATCTGACGTTCTGGACTGATTCCACTTTTATATGACTTAGACTATATAGTGTTTCTTTTCATTGAAACCTATGTGGGAAGGGTTGTTTCCCACCCAACTGACAAACTCAAATTTTGACATTGATGGAATATTTTGTGAACAATTTACAATTTATTTATCTTTGGTTATTATTTTTGTTATAAATGTTGTGGTTGTGGTGAATCCATTATTTCTTATTGTTTATTATACTTCAATGAGATTAATGTGTTGGAAGTTACTCATTATTGTATTTGTGAATTGTAAAGTGAAAAATGGATGCACGCGGAAGAGGACGTGGGCGTGGTCGTGGACGTGGCGCCGGAGGCCGTGGTGCCGGAGCCATAAACATGACGCATGCGGAATTGGCTGCTTTAATCAACGAACATGTTCAGGCGGCAGTGGCTGCTGCCCAACCGGGACAACCAGCAAGTAAATGATAATAAGAGGTTAAACTAATTATCCTAGTTATTTGTCTAGGATATCTGACTAATGTTTGGGTTGTCGAAACAGGACCACCACCATGTACCTACAAGTCCTTCATGGACTGTAAACCCCATACCTACAGCGGGACGGAAGGGGCTATGGGGCTTGTAAGGTGGTTTGAGAAGACAGAGTCTGTATTCGCAAAATGCAACTGCCCGCCTGCTGATCAGGTGAAGTATGCCACCGGGACATTGGAAGGCGCAGCACTTTCCTGGTGGAACACCTAGGTTCAAATGCTGGGTCAAGCTATAGCCAACGATCTGCCTTGGGATGAATTCAAAGAAATCATGACTGAAGAATACTGCCCCCGTAATGAGGTGCAGAAACTGGAGATTGAGTTCTGGCAACTCGAAATGCAAGGCTCAGAGATTGAAGCCTACACGACCCGTACTCATGAGTTGGCCATACTCTGCCCTGGAATGGTGAATGAAATGCACAAGAGGGTTGAGCATTATATACGGGGATTGGTGCCGAAATTCAGAGTATGGTAACTGCTTCCAACCCCACTACCATACAACAAGCTATCCAAACAGCCCACAGGCTGACTGATCAAGCAGTCGAGCAAGGACGATTACCCAGGCAGGGCTCTGTGGCAAGCGTGCCCGACAATAAACGCAAGTGGGATGGTTCAAGCAACAAGGGATCGTCATCCAATAGCCAATCTCAACCTTAACAACAGCAGCAAAATCAGCAACAACAATGGAGGTTCGATAACAATCGAAGCTTCAACCAGGCGACTCCCTTAAATCAAGGACCCGGCGGGTATGGTGGAAGACAGCCGAAGTGCAACCGGTATAACTACCACCATGTGGGTCGATGTGACAATTTCAAGTGCCAACATTGTGGGAAGATTGGTCATGCAGCCAAAGACTACCAGGGTGAACTGATGAAGAAGCCTCAACAATCACAAGAAACTCCGAAAGGTTGTTTCGAGTGCGGAAAAGAAGGCCATTACAGACGCAACTGTCCCCAGCTCAGAAGGAATGGTAATGGCAACAACAACAATGGCAACAACAGCAACAATAACAGCGGCAACAACAACAAAAACAACGGTAATGGCAACAACAATGGAGGCAACAACAACAATGGAGCCAAAGGAAGAGCCTTCGTCATTGGCTCAGGTGAGGCTCTAAAGGATCCTACAACAGTAACTGGTAACTTTTCGGTTAATGGTCGTTTCGCTACCGTATTATTCGATACCGGAGCCGATAGAAGTTTCGTGTCCACTAAGTTTTGTAGTCTTTTAAGTGATATGCCCTCAGCCTTAGAATCTAAATACACCGTAGAGTTAGCTGACGGTACACAGATTCACGTAACGCATATTCTTAGAGACTGCAATATAAAGCTTGCTGGTCATACATTCGCCATAGATCTCATGCCTGTTACACTAGGAAGTTTTGATGTAGTAGTAGGCATGGATTGGCTTTCCGGTAAAAAAGCGGAAGTCATATGCCACGAGAAGATCATACGAATCCCTATTGGTGAAGAAATTCTTACGGTCAGAGGCGATAGAAGTGGTGCAGTGATGGGCATCATCTCATTCATGAAGGCACATAAGTTGTTACGAAAGGGTCGACTGGCCATATTGGCACTCGTCACAGATAAACAGACCGAGGAAAAGAAGATAGAGGATATCCCCGTAGTTCGCGAGTTTTCCGAGGTGTTTCCGGAAGACCTGCCTGGATTACTGCCTCATCGTCAAGTTGAATTCCAAATTGAGTTGACTCCAGGAGCCGCTCCAATTGCGAGAGCACCTTACCGGTTAGCTCCGAACGAACTGCAGGAATTATCCGCCCAACTGGAAGAGTTGTTGGATAAAGGGTTTATCCGACCGAGTTCGTCGTCCTGCGGAGTGCCAGTTCTATTTTTCAAGAAGAAGGACGGTACATTTCGAATGTGCATTGACTATAGGGAACTGAACAAAGTCACGATCAAGAATAGATATCTCTTACCTCGTATAGATGATTTGTTTGATCAACTGCAAGGATCAAGCTATTACTCTAAGATTGATCTAAGGTCTGGGTATCATCAGCTGAGAGTTCGAGAAGAGGACATCTTGAAGACTACCTTCCGTACACGATATGGTCACTATGAATTTTTAGTCATGCCATTTGGGTTGACGAATGCACCAGCAGTATTCATGGACCTCATGAATCGCATGTGCAAACCCTATCTTGATCAGTTTGTTATCGTCTTTATTGATGACATACTGATATACTCAAGGACTGAGGCAGAACATGAGAAGCACTTACGTTTAATCTTGGAATTACTTAGAAAGGAACAACTGTAAGCAAAGTTTTCTAAGTGTGATTTCTGGATACGTGAGGTGCAATTCTTGGGTCATATTGTCAACGAGAAAGGAATACATGTTGATCCTGCAAAGATTGAAGCGATAAAGAATTGGTCTGTTCTTAAGACACCAAGTGAGATACAACAATTCTTTGAATTAGCGGGATATTATTGACGGTTCATCGAAGGATTCTCTAAAATTGCACAACCTCTCACAACTTTGACTCACAAGGGAACAGCATACAAATGGGGTAAGAGTCAAGAATCTGCTTTCCAGTTGCTGAAACAGAAATTGTGTAGCGCACCAATATTAGCGTTACCGGATGGTAGTGATGATTTCGTAGTCTATGGTGATGCTTCCATTCAAGGGCTTGGATGCGTCCTGATGCAGCGGGATAAGGTGATAGCTTACGCCTCAAGACAGTTGAAGATTCATGAGAAGAACCATACCACCCATGACTTGGAACTGGATGAGGTAATTTTTAACTTAAAGATCTGGAGACACTACTTGTACGGTACCAAATGCACTATTTACACCGATCACAAGAGTCTTCAGCACATCTTTAAGCAAAAGGAATTGAACATGAGGCCAAGGCACTGGGTAGAATTACTGAATGACTATGATTATGCCATCAGATATCATCCGGGGAAAGCAAATGTAGTTGCTGACGCACTGAGTAGGAAAGAAACTACTAAGCCTCGACGTGTGTGAGCTTTGCATCTTACCATTAGCACACAGTTACCGGAACAAATTCGAGAGGCTCAGACAGAAGCTCTGAAAGCAGAAATCATTGGGTCTGAATCGTTAAGGGGAATGGAAAAACAATTGGAAGTAAAACCGGATGGAATTCGTTACTTCATGGATAGACTTTGGGTACCTCTACATGAAAATTTGAGAGACTTGGTCATGAGTGAGGCACACAAGTCTAAGTACTCTATACATCCTGGATCTGACAAGATGTATCATGATCTGAAGGCGCACTATTGGTGGCCTAACATGAAGGCGGATGTAGCTACATATGTGAGCAAGTGTCTGACCTACTCAAAGGTAAAAGTGGAGTATCAGAAACCATCTGGACTATTACAACAACCCGAGATCCCTATGTGGAAGTGGGATCAGATATCAATGGATTTTATTACTAAGTTACCTCAAACTTCTAATGGTTGTGACACAATATGGGTTATCATGGATAGATTAACAAAGTCTGCTCATTTCCTAGCGATAAAGGAAACATACAAGATGGAGAAATTAACCCGACTCTATGTGAAGGAGATCGTTTAGAGGCATAGAGTACCGATCTCAATTATTTCTGACCGCGATTCTCGTTTCACATCGCACTTCTGGCAGTCGTTGCAGAAATCTTTAGGTACGCGATTGGATATGAGTACTGCTTATCGTCCACAGACTGATGGTCAAAGCGAGCGTACTATACAGACTTTGGAGGACATGTCTTGTGTGATTGACTTCGGGAATAACTGGGAAGTTCACATACCATTGGTGGAATTTTCTTACAACAACAGTTATCACACTAGCATAAAGGCGGCACCTTTCGAAGTATTGTATGGGGTAGATCACCAGTTTGTTGGGCTGAAATTGGTGACAGCCAGCTAACGGGTCCTAAGTTAGTACACGAGACTACTGAGAAGATCGTACAAATAAGGAACCGTATGGCTGCAGCGCGCGACAGACAGAAAAGTTATGCTGACAAACGACGGAAACCTCTAGAATTCCAGATTGGTGACAAAGTCTTACTGAAGGTCTCACCATGGAAAGGCGTGATTCGGTTTGGTAATTGAGAAAAGCTAAATCCGAGATACGTTGGACCATTTGAGATCTTGGAAAGAATAGGTCCAGTGGCTTATCGATTAGCCCTACCTGATTCGCTAAGTGGAATCCAACATGTATTCCATGTTTCAAATTTGAAGAAGTGCTTAACGGATGAAACGATGGTCGTACTGCTGGAAGAAGTTCAAGTAGACGAACAATTACGCTTCATTGAGGAACCGGTAGAAGTGATGGATCGTGAGGTGAAGACACTTAAGCAAAGCAAGATACCCATTGTCAAAGTTCGATGGAACTCGAGACGTGGACCGGACTTCACGTGGGAATGTGAGGACCAAATGAGGCTTAAGTATCCTTATCTATTCGAAAAGACGATGTCAGCCGGCGAAAGTACTGATTTAAATTTCGGGATGAAATTTCTCAACATGGGGATGATGTGACAACTCACCCAAAACTCACTCGATTTCGATTACTTTATGCCAATGCAGTAGACCAGTGATGGAACACTCACCATGTAACGCAATTTTCGGGAAGAAAATTCTTTCAACATAGGGATAATGTGACATACGGTAATTTTCTGTTACCAAACTCCGTTTGTTTCGTTAAGTCTTGCATACACGTGTCGTGAGCACACACTAGTTGTCGTTGAACGTTGGTGACTTAATAATAATTAATAATGATTATCTGATAATAATTTAGTTAATGATATGATTATTAAGTTGTGCTTATATGTTTACGTGATTTAAATATTAATTGTGAATTTAATCGCGTAAAGTGGAAACGTGTTATAATTATTTCGTGTGTTTTGTGGAAAAAGTGAATTGATGTTGTTAATGTGTTAGTAATGATAATTGGGTGTTAGATTGTTGATATGAATGCTAGAAATCCAAGAATGAATGTTGTAGTTCATGTCTTACTAAAGATAGTAACTTTTGGCTATGAAAGTTGATGAATCATGATAATTGGATGTTGTTGATCATGTCTAGATGTTATCATGAGCTTGAATTGGTACATTATTGATGAATTCATGAATATCTTGGGTGTTGGATAGATTTTGGGATGTGCTTTCCAAAAGGGAAACTTTATTTGCACAAATTCTTTAATATGATGGTTTGAGTATGTTTGGGACATTAGGATCATGCTAGTATGTTTATAGATGGTTTCTAAGGTAGTAGAATGTATTGTTTGGGTGTATGAATGTTTATTGGGTTAATTGGAAGGTTTGGCCTATTTATGGGAATTCATGGCAATGGGTCATATGGGTGATGTTAGGATTATTGTTTGGGATGTGGTTGGTCATGATTGAACATTTTGGATGATATGATCTCTGTTAAATGGTATGTTGATGATCATCATACACGCGTGCGAATCTGAGGCCCCTACTTAGTAGGATTGGCAGGGTTTAGGGTGTGAAGTCGTGAGTGGCTTCACATGGCATGCTGTGCATGATTTGATTCTACGTATGATGTATTGGTTGTGTTGTAGCTATGTTGAGCATGATAATTGTTTGAGATTCGCATGACTTGTATGATATCTGGCTGTATGATGATCTAGTTAGTACATGTGATTAATGAAGTGTCATATGTGATCAGCTCGTATGTTAATCATGTGTGATGTACTGTTATGCTTGTTTGACAGAAATTTCACCTATAATGTCACCAACAGGTCAAACGGGTCAACTGGGTCAAATGTGTCTTGTCTTCTAAAACCTTGAGTTCTTTGGTTTGTAGAGCACTTAGGGTTTCGTTATGATTCTGTATACACGTACTTATGTACTCATGTGTTCTAGGTGACCTCTGAGGGTTGTCTATCCACTCTTTCTTATCAAGTTAAGCCTTAAGTAATTTCTTACGCGCATCAGGTGAGTTCATGCCCCACTCTTTTACATACTCTCTTTTGGGGGAGATAGCATACTGGTTTTACAAACGCTTACATTATATGAGTTGTGTATAGTATGATATAGTGCTAGATACCATGAAAGTCCTCACACTTTCGGATTGTTAATAATGATGATTAGCGGGAAATCTTGGGTAGTACTACTGGGTCTGACGAGCCCCACCTGTGCGACTCGAGGTCAAACGGGTGCAATTTTGTCCTAACGAACATTGTCACGACCTGGTATGTCATGGCAGGAGGCAACAAACGTAACACAGTCAGCTTCAATCGTTAAATCGCTATGATTATTACTATTTGTATAAAGACTAGCTATCTATTACAATACACTTCTTATATTGTGCAACTGTTATTGATTTATGTTTAATGCAAACTCTTAAACTCACCAACCATTGTGCTGACTCTTTAGTATGCTATTCTCAGGTTAAGGTTGCTATTGCCTAGGAGCACATTACACGGGTCAGCATCATGGTGTTGTCAGCATGTTATGAAACAATGTTTTTTCGGGATTATGTTTGTTTAAACTTTATGCTTTGGTTTTGCATAATGCTTGGGCGCGTTTGTTTGCGTATTTTAAATCATGTTACAGTGTTTTGGGTTTTCTGTTTTATTTACGCTTCCACAGTATTTAAAGTTAAACTTTGATTTTGAATGTTTGTACATATAGAGTCGTTCTGAGTAACTAATGACTGAGATCCTGGTATGTCACGCGCCTCGCGGTAAAACCCCGCACGTGGATTTTGAGGGTGTGACAGATTTGATTTTAATAAATTTGAAAATCCATAAAATCCGGATGCTGTTAGGCTACCGGCTTATCATACTCCCACCGGCATATGATACGCCGCCTCATACGACGCCCATACACCCAACTTTCTGTTAATTTTGTTAAATACGTCCACAAATATGCCGCCCGCAGTATGATACGCCGCCCATACGTCGCCTCATACGCCGCCCGGCGTATGATACGCCCAAACCCGGAGTATCATACACCGGGTATTTTTCTTGACCTCCTTTTTTCCATTTTTTTGGATATTTACATCTTTAGTCCTTCAACTTTCATGTTTTGCTTTTTTTGCCTCAAATTATGCTCCTTTAAGCTCCAAACACCTATGAATTAAAACATAAACAAAATCAACTTGTTCCACAATAATTAAAATGTAAAATCAAGAATTTAGATCAATTAAACACTAAAATATTAACTCATGATCACATCCCCACATTTATTCTTTGCTTGTCCCTAAGCAAAGCTTTTAAGTTACTTTCAAACTTTTGTCATCAGATAAATTCTTAAATCCCTTACTAATTATCAGTCCCGGTTTAAGGTCATACCTAATTTCGCATATATATATTTTTTACCTATTTGTTAATTTTGTTCTTTCAAACAAAATCATGTCATTTAACTTTAAATTCACCTAACCGACCCTAATAGGCCTTCACATTTTGCCCATGCATATAATCAAATTTTCTCACAACACACCTAAAGTATACATAAATCAAAAGGACTTTTATATGTTTCATTAGGCTTAGGTTAAGGGTAAGAAATTAAGGATAAAAATGGCTAAAAAGTGATGAAATCCAAAAATTAGGTAAGGTTACCTTCTTTGAGGGTGTATTATTGATATCAATAAATTTTGCATTTTGAGGCAAACATTGGCCATCTTTTATGATTTTGTTTACTTTTGTGGGGCACACTAACATTAGCCCTCTTTTGATTTCTTGCTTTTCGAATGATATGACCTTTTTCAGCCTATATTTTCATATAATTTGAAAATGCCCTTAACGGCTTACCAAAGAACGAGGCTTTGGCACTTTGGCCACTTTTGAGCACATAATCACCTATCCAATTTGGATTTTATCAAAAACAAAACTAGAACAATAAAAGGCTTCACATTTCACTTATTTTCTTCATATATATCATTAGGTACCAACTTGACTTTCTTTTGGTTTTTAAATATTAGGTATGATCTAAAAAGTAAAAATAAAATGGGTTTTTTTAGATTTCTAAGGTTAGATCCTAATGCCTTTATTATCTTTGTGTACAATTTGATTTCTGGCTTGTAACATTCGATATGAATTATTCTTTTAACTTTGATAACTTAATTTAACCTATGCATGAAAGGTTCACCTTATAGCTTATTACCCTCGGTTAGAAAAATCTCAAGTTTTTTCCTCTTTTGAAACATAAAAACGAATTTAACCATGACCAAGAACCAAAAACCATGCTTTAGTAGGTAATTAGTTAATGATGTGTACTTAAAGATTTAATTTTTACATATTTTCAAGCTTGCTTGGGACATTTTTTTTCAAAAATTTAATATTTTTTTAATTTATCATATTTGGCACTTTTCTCAATACATTTTTTCTTTACTTCCCCCATTCTCATACTTAGGATACATTGTCCCCAATGTATGGTTTTTTAAACATGAATAAACATTATGAGCATGAGTTTATCCGTTAAGATTCAACCACAAACCGAAAGATTGAAATTCTATGTGCTAAGTGAAAACAATTACTATAACAAAAATAAAGCAAATTATAATTGAACACAAAACAACAAGATAAAAAAAGAGTACATGGACCTGATCATAATCATTAGTGAAAGTCGTCATCAACTGATTTGTGCCTCCCCACACTTGAGTGCTTGCGTCTAGTGATTAAACTATCAAAACAAAACAAAACAAGACAATACAAAGAAACACGAACTAATAAAATAAATAAAACTCACTTTCGTAGGAATCACGGTTGCCTTTAGAGTATGCAACAAGCCTTTAAACCCCTTGGTAGACCCGAGTGGACGAGTTGTAGTCTCTTGAGGGTTTCTAGTGAACATACCCATAAAGTTCTCGGGTTGCCTCCCGCAAGCGCTAAGTTTTAGGTCTTCAGCCAGACCGTACCTGTAACCACTTATGGTGTTCTAAGTGTGCATTTGCCTACCGAGTTCCCAACCAATGCTCGATAATTGACATGGCAGTTCCATAATTGCTTCACAATGATTTGCTTATAAAATGAGAAGTTCTTGGGAAGCTACTTCATGATAATATGTCCAATGTCATGCAATGTCACCTTTCTTTTCTTTATCCTTAACTGCTCTTCCTCAACTTTATTGGTCGAAGTAAAAAGTATGAGAGAAGGTTTGGGATAAACTTTGATTACCTCAGTCTCTGATCTTTTAATGAGTTCTATGTCTTGCTCCAAAAGATTTGTAACCGGTTCTTCCACTGTTTCCTCAGCCATGGTGGATTCAATCCTTGATTCTTCTATAAATGAGAGAAGTAGTGCGGTATTAGTATCCCAACCTCCTCCATTACCTCGTTCTCTAGTGATTCTTCAATCTGGATTTTCATCAAAAGCACATCACATTTTATGCTAAGGTAGTGGAGTCATTATTGATATGAAAGTTGGTGTTGTGATAAACTTTCATTGATCGTGGACAACATCACTTTGAATCGAGCAATTTTTTCCTCCTCCTCAGATTGATAAGTATATTGAAATGGCTTAACATTTTGGATAGTAACATTTTCTTGTTTTTGAGGAGGAAACTGATATTGATTCTAATTATAACATCGGGAAGGTTTTGATTGGTTTGAGCACTTGATTACGCCTATCAAAATTGTCGTATGCTGGCTGAGAGTATGATTGGTGATAGTCGTTATGATCTTCCTTATAACTTGAGCTTTGTATCGTCTCTGGTTTATAATTGTTGCAATAAAAATCATGCTCAAAGTTGTAGTTCGCCTCTGATTAATAATATCCTTCATAATATGGAGAAGATGCCTCATAGTACAGATAAGATGATGGTACATCATCATAATAAACATCCAACATATATAATTTTCTTCTCGCATCCCAACACTTTTTCAAGTACTCAGGACAATCATCTTGTGTGTGAACTGAACTCCTGCAACCAATACATGAATAATAAACTTGATTCATGGTTAGTTTTAACTACTTGAGAGTAACCTGCAAGACATAAACACCTAGCGTAGCACCGCACAAAACAAAACAAAATAAAATATAAAAAAACTAAAAATTTTAACACTGCGCACAGATTCCCCGGCAACGATGCCATTTTGATCTAGTTGTCGAGACTCGATCAAAAACAAGTTAATATATCAGTCTTAGCTACCTTTATTGTGCAAGGATAAATAAGGTCGTCTCCACAGGGAATATATGAAAAGTGTTTAACAAACAAAACTCGATTAAATTAAAGACACAAATTTTAGAAATAAAAATCAAAACTTTGAATGATTTGTAGAATTCTAATGTAAAAAAAAGGAACTTTGAAACAATTTTAGTAATTAATGGAAAGATAATCACTTCCGAGTTTTCAATTCCGCAAAATCAACAATTAACATGTTTCATTAGAATTTGCACAAACAAGACTTCAAGATCTTAACTTTTGATTAAAGTGATAACAAAGAAACAATCTTTTAAGATTCGTTCGTTCACAATATTACCAATTTACCTATATCAAGTTGTCTACTAGTCTTAGTGAGTTAACGATGCAAGGAAATCGGAAACTGATAATCAAGCACACAACTTTATTTTTAAGGAAATCGTTTAAATCACCAAAAGTTAATTGCATTAAATAATTCAATGTTCATCATAAAACCCTAATGAAAACATATCAATAGTCTTTCTTAACAAGAATGATTTACCCGAAAGCGATTACAAAGCGAACTAGCCACACATAATCATGATTATGCCTTTGATCTTGAATTGGAGAATGTTTGTAGATAATTTGAGGAGCCTTGGAACACCAAAAATCACCTAAAGTTCGTCAATTTTCGTCTCTGAGAAGTTCTTCTCGAATTAGGTTTGATTTGGTTTAAATAAACTTGAAAATCCACAAAATCCGGATGCTGTTAGGCTACCGGCGTATCATACGCCCACCGGCATATGATACGCCGCCTCATACGCCGCCCATACGCCCAACTTTCTGTTAATTTTGTTAACTACGTCAACAAATACGCCGCCCGTAGTATGCTACGCCACCCATACGCCGCCTAATACGCCGCCCCGCGTATGATATGCTCAAACCCGGAGTATCATACGTGGGGTCTTTTTCTTGACCTCCTTTTTTCCATTTTTTTATATTTACATCTTTAGTCCTTCAACTTTCATGTTTTGATTCTTTTGCCTCAAATTATGCTCCTTTAAGCTCCAAACAACTATAAACCAAAACATAAACAAAGTCAACTTGTTTCATAATAATCACGATGTAAAATCAAGAATTTAGATCAATTAAACAATAGAATATTGACTCGTGATCAATATTATATTATTTTTAATACTTGAAAATGACATTTAAATTTATTAAATACTATTTAAATAATTAAGTATACAACTAATATTTATAATAACTAATAGTTATATTTTCTATGGGTATTTTAGGTAGTCGATAACTTTAGTATTTATGACTAAATTTATTAGTAAATGACATATTATTTAATATGTCTAAAAATATAATAATAAAATATAATAATATTAATAGTAATGATTATTTTTATTAAAAGGTTAACAACAACAACAACAATATTTTGTTAAAATTTAATACTGTATTTTTGTCATGTTATTGTATCTGTAACAATCTAATAATAACATATCATTAATCATGATACAATATTGTACATTTTATGATAGTTTTTATTCAAATACTTTTAACTTATTTGTTTTACTTGATATCCACGACTTATTAAATATCATATGTTCAATAATAGTATCATGACGATATAATAACGAATCACTAAAGCATGTGTAGATATCCATGAGAATCCGAGCGCTTATATCATTGAACTCACTAAAATCATGATAATCCTAAAAACAATCATTGTGCGTTCATATATACATTTAAAATCAAACCGCGACGAAGCGGGGGTGTCCACTATACTACTATATAAAGCAAAACCTTAGGATACAAATGTAATTTTATAGAAAAATTAAGACACCTGATACAACTTTTTAAGAATTAGGTACAAGTGTTCAATTCAATCATTCTTATTTTACCCCTTATTAATAAACGTCTTGTAACTAATATATTGATTCATACATTATTTAATATTGTAAGATTATTTAATTCACTACATTAAATATTATATAATTTTTAATATTTTAAATTAACATATAAATTTATAAATAAGTATTGCCTTATTTGAATACTTAACCAAAAACTTTTATAATAATAATAATAATAATAATAATAATAATAATAATAATAATAATAATAATAATAATAATAATAATAATAATAATAATAATAAAATTTATAATTAAGTATTATTCTATTTGAATACATAAGTATATAATTACTAAATACTTTTATAATAATGATGATAATAATAATCTATATCTATATCATCTATTATTTATTACTATCTATAAAACATCTCTTTAAGACAAGATTATAATTCTACAATAATTTTAAGATAACATATAAATGATTGTAAGCTTTAATATTTAATATTATAAGAAATCTTCCTATTATACTCTCATTCTGTTTCAAAAAAATATACCACATGATTTTCTATTAATATATCTATATTTAATATCTAATGTTATAACAAATCGTTTCATTGTTATATCAAAGCAATTCAACCTATACTATGTCGAATGTGAATTTTCTTGAAAATATTCGTTAAATTTTAATCATGTTCAACACTTATGTTTACTTAAAAGTTGAGTCATTCAACTATTCTTGTTAATGCTAATTAGTTTTGTAACAATGTATTAGCTCTAACATATGATAATAATCATAAGCCGTATAAAATATTTAAACTATAAAACAAAACAATTAATAAATTATGTGAAATATAACAAGTATAGACTTTTAAATTGTTCACTCCGCCGCAAACACGTGTTATCCACTAGTGTTGATAACACATGTTAAATCTCATACATGTATTTTTTATCACATACATATTGCTTAAATCAACATTTAAGATGACAAATAATTCAAAGCTTATTGGTTTAATCTAACCCGATTACCAATTAACCAGACCCGAAAACCTAAAAACTTTACTTATTTTGTTTAGTTTTTGGGTTGATATCCACGCTTAAAAACCCAAGAACCAACCAAATGACACCCCTAGGTTATCCTTTATAGATATATGAAATTATATGATGTGTTTTTACACTTTAATAAATACACTGGACATCATCTTTTTGAAAAATTTATATGTTTTGCTGTCTTTTCCACTAACTGATATCTAGTGTATTTATTGAAGTGTAGTGACACATTATGCAATTTTATATTCATTAAGGACAATTAAGTAATTAACTTATACTTACCAGAAGGCCTTCTAAGCTAATGGTAGTCCCAAAGTTTTTCAAATTGAAGGTCATGAGTTTAAGTTTTACTCGAGACAAAAATATTCTAGGCTGAACTATGAAGTTTTCTAAGTTTTGGGTTTTCTCTTGAGAGGGTTGGGGGTGCAATCCCAGTTGAAAAACAGATATATGAGTCCGATTAAAATAACATTTATCCTTCAAAACAGAGTAGTATAATTGCCGTTAAAAAATTAACTTAAAAACATAATAGTGCTGATAAAAAAAAACTTTCGTTGTAACTAATAATTCTTGTTAGTGATTTCAGTAATTAAAATCAAAAAATAAAAAAAAAACATAAGAAAAATACACATCTTTTTACATGCATACTAACACTTCAATTTTGTCACAACAACTCTTCATTTATTTATCAAAATGTAATTATTATAATCTTAAAGAGTCAAAATTAAAGCAATTATCTGTAAATATTAATAAAAGACTAATTTGAGTGCCAGATGATCTCTTCCTAGGGTGTCCATCTAGGATTTGTTTACTTGTTATCACCACAGTAAACATTTTATTTTTAACAAAAAGCAATTATGTCATACTTTTTTAACTTAATCATGATTTTTAATTTTTATTTTAAAGAGTATAAATAAAAAATCAATTAAGTCAAATTTTACACATCTATACTAATAAAGCAAAATGTCTATAAGTCACATGACATATTTATACTATATTCACCTAGTCTTTACCTTTGATTTGGACACGTGTCATTAGTAGAATAAACGTTAACAATTTAGTGCTACATTAAATGCTAATTATTATTAATATACTTTCCAAATTATAAACATATTTTTTATTACCTTAAAAAGATGCTTCTTTTTACTAAAAAACATAATTTTTTATAAATAAAAATTTATGAAATATGACTTTTTGTTTAAACAATAAACTTTTAAAAATGACATTGTTTAAAAAAAGTATTTTTAAAAAATTTGAGCGTTTAAATAATATTTTTAAAGCAAAAGTCTTAAAGACAAAAGTTTGGAACAATTTTATTATTATTTTATTACCTAAATTAGTTAACTATATGTAATTTTAGTCATATTTTATCTCAAAAACTATTTTATGATTTTTAAATGCTAATAAATAACTATTAATTTATTATTTTATTTAACGCGTGTAGTATACGGATTTCTATACTAGTATATCTATATAAGAGCATTCACAGTAGTTTTCTCATTCCCATCCCCATCACCATCCCCATCCCCATCCCCATCCCCATCCCCATCTCCATCCCCATCCTGATATTTATATTAAAGATATTACTTTTTTATTATCTTTTCATTTAAATAATATTTTTTTATATATTTATAATTATCTTTTCTCTCTCTACTACACTCACAACCATTTTTAAAATATTAAAAAAATTTATGGGGTTACAAGAGAGTTTCAAGTCATTTTATTTTAACCGCATGGCTTTCTTTATTTACATTATGGTACCTGATCTTATGCTTTTTTTCATTGTACCATATTTTAAAAATTCATTATACTTTATATGACCACTAAAATTTAGAAATTCATAAAACTCTACCATGTCATAGAGATCGTTCTTTGACGGTGTTTTTAGATACATTGATTTACAAGTAATAAGCAAGATATATAACTTATTAGTGTTATGTACTACCATTTGCTCCTTTAGAAGATTGTTAAGCATGAGTCGGCGCAGGTGAAGGTTGACGAAGGTGAGGTTATGGTCGGTTGTGTTGAGTGATGGAAAGGGTGAGAATGGCGGTGATGATAGTGGTGATGGTGACGAAAAACATCAGCGAGTGGGGTTGCAGTGAGAAGTCTTCTTCCTGCTTTACTGGTTGGGGGGTTCGATTGAAGGCAGTGGGGTTTCATAAACAATAAAGCTACGATCGGTAGTGTTGAGTGATGGAGAACACTGATCATCCAATTGTGATAACAGCGGTGGGTCGGTTGGAGGTGGAGTTGTGGGGGTCTCCACCAGTGAAGGTTGAAAGAAGAGCGAATGGGTTTTGCTTAATTTTTTTTTATTGAAGTGGGGTATTTTATGCCACAGTCCAAACATCTTTTTTATATTATCTTTTTTGGTGTTGTTTAAATCATATAAATATATATAACTCATTATCAAAGAAATTTAACTATACATTTATTTTTTCTTTCTAAACTTATTATAAGTATGAAAAAAGTTTTAAGCTTTTTTATTTATTTTTATATCTTTGATTATTTTAGGGGCTACTAATGTTTTAATAAGTCTTTTCATTCGATTTTGAATTTGGGTTGTTTTGCTAATTTTATTTATATCGTTTTGGATGTTTGATATTTTAAAGTATTGCGCCAGAGTGACAACCGTTGTAATATGTTGTTATATTTCATTTTAATATTTAAATTCGTGACGAAATTCCCCGCGCAACGCGCGTAGGGAATATTTCTAGTTGTTGTAAGCTTGATAACCATAGCGTCAAATCGTATATGTTATCAAAAAACTAGGGGTGTTCAAAATATCCGAATTTGAAACCGAAATATCCAAAAATCTGAATCCAAAATATCTAAAATTTCGGATATTCGAAAACTCGGGTATCTGAATTTCGGATATCCGAAATTTCGGATTCGGTTCAGATAATGATTTTGAGGATTTTTGGATATTCGGATATCTGAATTATTCAAAAAAAAAAAAATTCTAAAAATTATTAAATTATTAAAATTAATTAGAAATTTTAGAAATTTAGAATATATTTTTTATAAACTTCGGATACCCAAAATCTTTTTAATAAAAAAATTATTTTTTAATAAAAAGTATTAAATAATATATATTTATTAATATTCGGATATCCGAATCCAAATCCACAATCCAAAATTTTTGAATATCCGAAATTCAGATACCGAATTTCGGATATCTGATTTTAAACACCCCTACAAACAACACTTAAACAGTATTAGACTTGATGTTATGTGTCTTTATTAATGTAAACACAAGACTTCTGATTTAGTGTGTGTGTTTTGTTACTGTATGCCAGATTTGGAAATCATGGCTTTCTAAATTCATATTACGCTGATGTAGTTCAATTTCATGCTCTAAATTTTGAGAATAATAAAAAAAATATTAATCTCCTTGAATATTTGAATATACATAATAAAGTGAATGTAAACATGCAGAAATGTTTTGAATCAAGAAAACAAATAAAATTTTATTTTGACAACACATGTTAAATTTAATACACGTATTTTGATCACATACATATCGCTTCCATCAACATTTGAGATAATAAATATTTCAAAGCTTATTGGTTTAGCCTGAACACGATTACCGATTAATCTGACCCGAAAAAACCTGAAAATCTATTAAACTTCTTTTATTGGGTTTGGTTTTCGGGTTGATTTTCATGCCTAAAAGCCCAATGACACCTCTAGATCGTCATTTATAAATATATATGATATTACATGATGTGACTTTATACTTCAATAAGTATAATGAACGTCATTTAAAAAAAAATTACATGGTTTCTATCTTTCCCTGACGTTGAGTGTA
The DNA here is from genome assembly GCA_025506505.1 of Flaveria sonorensis. NCBI lineage: Eukaryota > Viridiplantae > Streptophyta > Magnoliopsida > Asterales > Asteraceae > Flaveria > Flaveria sonorensis. Next base: position 50,090,631 of record CM046426.1, read on the forward strand.
TTTATCAACGCTAGTGACACGTTATGCAAATTTATTTTATAAAGAATAGTTATGCAATTAACTTAAAAACTTACCATTGGGCTAGTGGTAGCCCCATTGTTTCCTGTCTTGTTTGGAGCTATAATGTTCTAGAGACTGGAATGAGCTATGAGATCTTTTAACTTGTGAGTTTAGTTTTAAAGAGGGTTGGGTGTGCGGTATTGATTGAGAAATAAATAAATGAGTCCGATTAAAATAATATTTATTATCCAAAAAGAATCGTAAAAATTGCGGATGAAAATTTTAACCCAAACACTTAACAGTGCCGAATAAAAAAAAACATTCGTGGTAGTTACATAATCCTTGTTAGTGATTTCAGTAATTGAAATCATTAAAAAAATCTTTATAAAAGTACAGACTTTATTTTATATGCACACTAAAATATCAATTTTGTCACAACTCTTCATTTACATTTTAAAATGTAATCATTATAATCTTATCAGTCAAAACTAAAGCAATTGTTGTAAACTTGACAACCATATATTCAAATCGTGTATGTATATCAAACAACAGTTAAACAGCGTGAGACTTGATGCTATTTGTCTTTATTAATGTAAACACACGACTTCTGTCTCTTTGTTTGGTTATTACTCAATGACTCTTGTATATATATATATAAACACACACTCACACAACACACACAGTTCCAGAATCTTCATCGTCTTCTTCGTCACCACACAAAAACACATAGTGAAAAACATGCTTGCAGGTGGTCCATCAATGGCGATTGCTTCCATGTGGGCTTCCATGGCTAACTGGTCCACACCCACGATTCTTTTTTGTGTTCTTAACGTCATGATCGTCACCATCTTCATAACTTCAAACTTCAAGTCTCCCAATCATCATAATAATAATAATAATATGCCGAGTCAACTCACTAGATCACCTTCGTTGCTGGAGCGAGTCAAGTCTATGAACTTATCGTCTTTTTACAGCACCCAAGAATCACATGATGATCAGTACAACAGAGTTCATTCTGCAACAATCGAGTCAGAGCAACTCAGTAACTCACCGAGTGAGCTAACTCGAGCTCCTTCGTTGTTGGACCGAGTCAAGTCATTCAAACTTATATCCTCTTTCAAATCCGATCAACGTTCTGGTGAAACATCGTCTAGTGAAGATAATGGATATTCGGACATCGACTCACATGATCATGATTTAGTTGAAGACCATAACGTCACAAGTGACAATTGTAAGTATATATTTTCTTCACATATTTTAATTTAAAGCTACTTCTTTGCTTATTAATTACTTATCAAAACCATAAATCAGTATTACTTTGACTTGTTAACCGGCTTATAACATCTTTGTTTTAAAAGTTTACAGAAGGCAATCCGGTTCATGAAATCAAAGAAAGTTAAGAGCTAATATATTAGAAAGTAAAAAACGAATTTGCTTTATAAATAACGAAATTTTAAAATGATTAGTAAAAGTAGGCAAAAGCTTTTGTTTTACACTTTTACCTGAGTTCTATGCGCGATGAAAAATATTTTGTTTTATATTTTTTTCTAGTTTTTTTTAATGTAATTTAGTTATTGTTTAATAACTTGTCATATGTATAATTCAATGGTGGCGCACAATGGAACATTATAATGGTAAATTGATGTACTTAAATTTAAAGATTAAGAGTTAAATCTTACAAAGAGTGCGAGTGTTTGTTGGTTAAAAAAGTAAGTAAATAAAAATTTAATATATATATATATATATATATATATATATATATATATATATATATATATATATATATAGATTTATTTATTTTATATTTTATATTTCAATATAAATTTAATAAAATAAGTTTTAACTAAAAGTAAGTACTTTTAGTTTAGCGGCATCTAAAAAAGACTACGTTTTGGAGAACACTTTTTTTCATAAATTTTACATCAAAGTGTAGAAAACTAAACAAATTGTAAATTTAGTTTTCTTTATTTTAAATTGTATACACTACAAATTTTAAAGATATGTATATACATCACATGAATTAATAAAATTGTAAAGTAAAGTATTTTCATTGTTAATTAGTGGACCAGGAGTTTATATCCCTAGTTACACTACTTTTACAAACAAGTTTTTTTTTTGATTATATTTTAGAATTACACTATTTTTTCAAAAAATTCAAGAAACACGTAGAAGTTTTAATATGCAATCTCAGAAACACCCTCAAACATATCAATGTATGGAATTTGATTAATTGATTAAAAAGTAGGTGTTACATAAACATCAGTGATTATCCACACTTAGAAAGTGCATATATTCTACAATCACCGGCTCGTCTCCCTTAGTTTTGTGTTTAAGCACTTATATTTTAACATTTGTGTTACATGTTTAAATTTGACAATAACAATATATAAACATTTATGTTTTTGAGAGAATGAATGTATAAAACTTGTGTCTATACTGTAGTGTTGGAAAAGCCTGGTGCGACTCAAGTGAAGCAGTCAGTAAGCAATCTAATGAAATCCGGTAGCGAGAAGAGGGTGGTGCCAACATCCGATGGAGGCAAAGAGGATGTCTATCGACGCCGGCCGGCGACAATGAAACACGCGGTTGAGGTTACCGATGAAAGTGTAGATGCAAAAGCCGATGATTTCATCAAAAGGTTTAAGCAGCAACTAAAATTACAAAGGATTGATTCTCTTCAAAGATGGAGGAAAGTGTTTGGTAGAGAAACTTCTTCTACTTAACTTAATTGGGCTTTTGATGAAAATGCCACTATTTTCTGAGTCATGCATCTTGGTTATACCCTTAAGTAATATATGGGTATTTTGGTCATTTGACTATACATTAGTATAAAAATTGGCCAACGGGAGCAAAACGGTAGAAGTGTGTAAATTATATCATATTCATATCATTGCCCTTTGAGGCTTGATGTCAATGTATGTATTACATCTGCAATATCTATCTGATAATATGTACAATTTCGTGTCGGCTGACAGTTGATACATACATATTTTGTATACCAAATGAAAAATTCTGTCATTACATTATTACATAATATTAATTTACCAAGCGGAAGGATTAGTGCCAGAGTTTTGTGTAAATATCAAAAATATAACAAGATCGATCTCGTGAGTAGAATGCGGAATATAATAGCTCACGGATATAAGATTGAATAAGTAGAAGACATGATTGAATGAACTTGAATACAAACGTAAATATAATTCAGTGTATTGCTCTTCGATTTGAAACTGTTACAATACTTGCGAAATCAGGAAACTGACAAAAGCTCTGCAAGTTACATTACAAATGATCTATTTATACTAAACTCTAAAGTTCTCGCGCGACTTTCATGTTTTCGCGCGAGAAGCAAGTTATCGCGCGACAACTATATCTTTTCGCGCGACTTGATCTTCTTCATCTTGATTTGATTTCCCGAGCCTCTAGGTTCAACCCCTACAATCTCCCCCTAGGCTCGGTAAATCAATGCGTTAGACGTCCACGTCATCCACCTTGTAACTACCTCCATATGCATATATCTTGTTGTCCAGGGCCTTCGTGATCATCCAACCAAACTGTGCTGCTATGAAATGTACAGGTTCATGAGCTACAATTGGACAAGCCAGCAACCTCATCAAATCTTCTTTTCCAAATTTGAGCAAATTCACAGGGTCGATGACACGGTAATCTTTATCCACATAATGAATTAACCCCCGTCTCCTTCTCACAACTCCACCACATTAGCTTAGACAAGCTGTTAACTGGCACAAGACGGTGTATAGGGATCTTCCTTGCATATCTCGGATGCTTGAACACTCGTATCTTCATCGGTTTGTTCGTATTAGGATCTATTCGTGTCTCATCTTTAATGACTTTGGATTTGGCAGTCTTAAAGTCTTTGAAGTTGGTCTTGCTTTGCTTCTAGATCATGTTTTTAATCCACTTTGCCTTGTTGTAGTTATTAGGGTTAATGAACGAAACATGACCCATCGCACATAAATCCGATGCTCTGAGTGTATGGAAATCGTGTTCATCCTGATGATACTTGATAGCTCCACTCTTTCTCTTAATTATGTACATCTTCTTATCCGCATCGTATGCCCAGCTAAGAATTGGTTCTGAGTTTCCATACCTTGTGAAAGGCTTAGAATGTCTCAGCGTGTGAATATAAGCTGGTGGAGGAGGAGCAGCAACTGTAAGGTTACCGACCTGACGCACGGCACTTTGTCCTGTTACATTAGCAGTCTCTTCAGTCGTTTCTTGAGTGCTCGACTCTTCAACAATCTCCCCTTCTTCAACCAAGATATCTGAGAATAAGTCCTTAAGACTATTCCCAAATATGTCTGTGTAATCTATTCCTTTATCCAAATCATCAAACGTTCCAAAATCTTCTTCTGTCTCCTCAGCAATAATATTCTGCTAGAATGTATAGAACTCTCTTTCATAAACTTCTTCTACAGCTGGATCTAACGATGTATATTCAGTGGTATCATCGGGACTTAGTCTGTAGACATTGTCAGTACCCGATGATCCAGATGCACCAGCTGCAGAGCCTACATCTCCTCCTTGATCATCATCGTCAACTTTCTTATCATCTTTCTTATCATCATCAACCTCATCACCATCATCTCCATCATCATCATCTTTATCATCATCATTATCAACCTCCTCTTCATCACTGAAATCATAATCCACCAGATCCAAATCATCATCATCATTTGTAGGCTCAGGGATTCGCAAATCATGTTCAGGTTCCAAAAATGCTTCTCCAGTAAAAACTACAAGTTGATCCTCAGTAGCCGAAGTATTTGCAGTGGAAGATGGCTCTTGATCAACATTAGCAGTCTCTGTTGTCCTTTCTGTAACAACGGGATCAACATCATGCTCTGTAGTATCCACAAGATCTTGAGCAATTTCGAGATCAGCAGATTGCTGTCCACTTGATTCTCCAACTTTCGTGGTTCTTTGTTGTGTAGACGAGAAATGCATACGAGAAGTGAGATCTCTTAAGTTCTGCTCCAGAATCTGAACATAACTAAATATGAAATTCTATTGATATTCAAGATTCTTTATCCTTTCATCCTTTTCAAATAACTGCCTCTGCATTTTATCAATGGTTTATGTCTTCTTTAACATCTCCTTCTCTAATGTACTGATTCTCTGCTCCAGTGTAACTGATGTAGGTGAACTAGTAGAAGCACTAGCACCTTGTGTTTGCGTAGGAGGGATGTTAAGAAAATCTTCCATGCCTACTGTCTCCTCAAACCCTTAATCTCTTGGTGGAGTATTCAACACATCCTCAGTAGCAGGCATAGTAGATTATGTCTTTATTGTAGCAACCTCGCTAACTATGGCAGGAGTCTCAGAAACAGGGACTTCCTCTTCAGTCGACACAGTAGTCACTGGGGTTTGACATTTTCATAACACGCCTTGTCCTCTACCCCTCGCACGTGGACTATCACTAGCTCTTCTTGCCATCCTCTTCTTTCTTCCTCGACTAGAAGGTAGATCTTCAGGAAGAAAATCTGCATCACGTCCCTCAGCAGTGCGTTTGGCTAGCGTTTCTTGCACTCTAGACGTTCCTGAAGGATATATGGCACATTTCCAATTTGATCACTAAAAGTTTCGCTTCCAAAGCTAGACCATGAATCTATCTCAACATCTATCTAAGTTCCAGCTGGTTGTGAACTTTTAGGAGCATCTTCAGGATTAGTAGTTGAAGGGCCAGCTTGTTCAGCTTGTGTGACCACTTCATCAGTCGATTGAGCCTCTTCCTGATAACCTTCAACAAATCTTCCAAGTTTAGAAAAGTGAGAACCATCCCATTCATTCCCCCTTGCTTCCATTAAGTAAGTGAATATATCTTTCTTCATCACCATTATGACATAGGTGGATGAGTCAGATACTGTTAGCTCAGGATGAGCAGCATTCACTATTAGCTGTATGAATCGTGGGTACATGATGAATTTCATGCCAACTATAGCTATAACGTTCTTCTGCATCTCCGTAAAAATTGCCTTTGATATGCTATATGGTAAATCATCACCTAAGGATATCAGCACGGATCTGAATATAGCACTTAGACTATCCATTCCAGCCTTAAGATTGCTTAGGCAATGTATAACAACATGAAACAAGTACTTCCAGAATGGTGGAAGGTACTTCTTCTCAAGAGATGGATATCTATGATCATATCCCATTCTTTTCAGGCAATCTCTTACCATGTCATCATCGATCTTGATGGGCGCATTTGGTTGATCTTCTAATAGTAACACACTGTTTATAACTTCTGTAGTTATAACAATTCGCTTCCCCTTGATAGTTGCTGATATACACCGTTCTTCTTGTTCATCTCTCTCATTGGCAGCCGTTCTCCAAAACTGATCAATTACATCAGTGTAAATGATAGGATTAGCCGTGATAGCATTATGAATCCGTGAAGTCTTAAGTCCACCAGTCATAGATCTGAATAATGCTTTATCTTCAGGAACTTCTCCAAGGTAAGCCATAACATTATGGTTCTTATTAAAGACCATAGATCTTGCCATCTGAAAAGTTAAACAAACTTGTATGAGCACACAAGAAAATTTTCACACTTAGAAAAATTTTGAAAAAATTAAATTTCTCGCGTGAAAACATCAACTACTCATGCGAAAACATTGTGTTTTCGGATTCAACTTTTCGTGCGACAAGAAGGGTTTTCGCATGAAACGGAATTTGACCAGAAGTCAACTTCTCGCGCGACAAGTTTACTTTTCACGCGAGTAATTCTATGTGAATTTGAAAGTTCTCGCGTCTGTTCATTTTCAACATACTTTTCGCATGCGATAAGTCTGTGATTTTTCAGATTTTCAATTAGCCATTTTCAAAGCGTTTTAACCGATAAAACATGTTCACTAGGTGTCGATTAAGTCATTATTAAGGTTTAAGATGTTTAATTTTGTTCAATTTAATATGTATTAGTCCTTTAAAGTTCAGTCATGAATTGAACACACTTAAATCTAATCTATTATCATCAAAATACCTTATTAATCACTTTAGTATCAAAATGCGACCACAATGAACACTAATATTGAAGCAAACGAGGTTCTAACACTTAGAATTTTTGAGAGAATTTTTCAGGAAGTTTTCGTGCGAATAGTGTACTTTTTGCTCAATTTTTCCCTTTATAGCATTTTGACTTCTCGCGCGAGAAATCGGAGTTTTCGCACACAATGACTTTTCACTTTTGTGTACTTTGCGCATGCGAATAGTTCAACTAGTCGCATCATATTTCGCATCATTTGAACTTCTCGCACGCCAGAAGTTCAATTCCATTGAACTTTTAAAATTTTTTAACTTTTTCAAATTTATTTATTCTGTTAAACCATTTGTTTTGTTATGAGAAAAAGTATGTTTAACTAAGTGTTTACAATGATCCTAAAGCCCTTAATTTTTGCAAAATCTTTGTGAAATTTTTTTTTAAATCAAAACAAATATAAAAGCAAATTTTAACCTAAAAACAAACTGATATTTTTCTTTACATTTATAACTTAAATAATTTTGGTAAATTTTCAAGTATAGGATCATATTTCTTATGAAATGGATCGTAAACATCGTCCAACTTTATTCAAATAAGACTGGTTATGTTGATTGTCAATATATGTTATCCATTTTAAACTTAAACTTCAATATTTTTACTTGGACATATGTTCTGTGATTTTATCATGTTTAGATTGAGTTATATAAAATCTTTGAATCTCACAATCAAGAATCCTATAGAACTTTTATCCAGCTTCAAAACACTTTTGAGAATTCAAGTCATCCCAATTTGACTTAAAACTTTTACCTCTGACCATCATTTTCAGAAATTTTTTTTCTTTATTATAATATCTATTTAGAGCATAACTATCCTGAGAAACGTTTTTAAAGACAGAATATTAACAAGTTTTAGGACTTATTAACTGCTAGTCGGACTTATGTTTGCCCTCAGAAGACGTTTAGGACTTATATACCAAGTTAGACTTACATGTCCCGTTTTTTGATTTTGCCTCCTGTGTCAGAACATATTCTCAAAAAGAAAATATTTATGATATAATATGTATGTCTATGACATATCTTTTATTATTGTGCCAATTGGCATCTTTATTCCTATATGGTCTTTTGACATCTTTTTGCTCTTTTTGATAATATTCGTTTTCTCTTTTTGTCTTTGCTTTTCATATCTTTTTCTTCTTTTGTATTTATATATACATATTTCATATTTCTTCTAAAAAACACTGAATCATATAAGAACTAGCTTGAGTATGACTAGACTGTAACTCTCATCTTGTTTTAGCTTGGAATCAGTGTTACCACAAAACTTTGATGAGTAACCCACTTCAATCATTTTGAGTTTACTTTAAGTGTATCGCAGATCATAGTGCTTTTCAGTCTTCGAAGTCAAGCCTATCAACATATCAAACATAATCCAAGTCAGTTTCTTTTATGCCTTAAGATCTAATGAATCAAAATTAAGAAATGTACTATCATTTCCTATATATCCTTGAAAATTTTAATTTTATTAATATGTAAAAACAAAATATTTTTGCAAATTTTCTTTTACTTCCACTAAGAACAAAAATCTTTTTCGAGACATTTTCAAATTTTTTAAGAACAAAACTCTTTTTCGAGACATTTTCAAATTTTCTCCCCCTAAAATTGTGATTATCTGCAAAATAATAACAATTTTAACTAAGAATAAAAACAAATTTTGAAAAAGAGTGTTTGGATAATTGTTAACTAAAGTTAATCATTCCCAGAGATTGGATTAAAAAGTCAAATCTAGAATGATCAAATACCTTAGTAAACAAATCAGCAATGTTGTCATCTGATGAAACTGATTCCAAATGGATAAGTTTTTATCAAACCAGTTACGGATAAAGTGCATGCGGATGTTGATGTGTTTTGTCTTTGAATGTTGGATCAGATTCTTCACTATGGTTAACGCTGCAGTGTTGTCACACAAAATTTTGGTGTCATAAAAATTAAGGCCATAGTCAAGAAGTTGTTGCTGAATCCAAACATTTTAAGAACAACAACTTGAAGCAGCCACATATTCAGCTTCTGTAGTGGATGTAGATACCGTCTGCTGTTTCTTACATTGCCAAGAAATTAACCTGTTGCCAAGAAATTGACGTCCACCGGTGGTTCATTTTCTATCCAAGTTACATCCTGCATAATCACTGTCAGTATAAGCATATAAATTGAAATAGGAATTTTTAGGATACCAAAGGCCAAGTGTTGGTTGACCCTTGAGATATTTGAAAATCCGCTTGACAGCTTTCATGTGAGATTCCTTTGGATTATTTTGATAACGTGCACACTGACAAACAGGAAACATGATGTCTGGTCTGCTAGCAGAGTGATACATTAGAGATCCAATAATTGATCTATACAGATGATGATCAACGTCATTTCCCGTGAGATCAGGAATTAAAGTAGGATGAGAAGTCATTAGAGTAGGAGCTGTCTTGGAGTCCTAAATTTATACTTGTCCAGGATACTGTGAACATATTTTTCTTGATGTATCAGTATTCCCTTATCATCTTGTTTAACTTGGATACCCAAGAAAAACAACATTTCTCCAAGTGGACTCATCTCAAATTTCTTCTTCATCACGACTTCAAATTCCTTGCACAAATCATCATTGGTAGATCCAAAAATAATGTCGTCGACATATACTTGAACAAGAATAAGATCATCACCAGTCTTTCGTAAGAATAAAGTTTGATCAATCACACCCCATGTATAACCATTTGCAAGCAAATGTTCAGTGAGGGTGGCATACCAAGCTCGAGGTGCTTGATGTAAGCCATATAGTGCTTTGTCTAACTTATAAACATATCCGGATGATCTGGATCTTCAAAACCTGATGGTTGGCAAACATAAGTTTCTTCTTTCATCTTGCTATACAAGAAAGCAATTTTGACATCCATTTGATACACTTTGAAATTCTTGTATGAAGCATATGCCAGAAAAATGCATATAGCTTCTAGTCTTACAATAGGAGCGTATACTTCTTCATAATCAAGTCCTTCAATTTGATAGAATCATTGAACAACAAGTTTGGCCTTGATGCGAACAATCACATCCTTTTCATCCGTTTGTTCTTAAAAATCCATTTAGTACCAATCGGCAACTTACCCTTTGGTAGTTCACACAGATGCCACACATTGAGCTTCTTGAATTGCATCAGTTCGTCTTGCATAGCCTCAACCCACCTGTTTTCTTTAAATGCTATTTCAACATTCTTTGGCATAATTTGAGAAATGAAGCATCAGTACATACATGTATTTATTGTGCCCGATTGGCTTCCAGTTTGAACACCCTATGATAAAGGACCAGTGATTGCTTCAGTTGGATGGTTTTTATGAATTTTTAGCTGAGGAATGGTATCTTCATAAATAACTTCATCTATATTAGACATATGACCAACTAGTTCTTCAGCATTGTTCCCTCCTTTTGGTTGATACACAATATCTTCCTCTTGAATATCATTATCAAATGATAAATCTTCAAATGGAACTTGAATTGTATCCAATCAGATCAGTTTGAGTAGAAGAAGAACTCTAATCAGAAACCTGTGGAGCTTGTTCAACAACTGGATCAGAATGAGGTATATCAAATTCAGAAATAGAGTGTGGAACAGCTGTGACATTTGAGATCAGAATGAGGTAGATCAAATTCAGAAATAGAGTGTGGAACAGCTGTGACATTTGAAGAAGAAGGTATATCTGAAGATTTTCCTGTTGCTGGAGATGAGACACATCCAACATCATTAACAAAAATATATTGAATTGATGAAGTCAAAGGTGGATTAGCTATAGAAACAACAGATGAACTATTAAATGTTTCAAATAGTGAAGCATAATCATATACCTATGAAGGTGCTGAACCCGCATCTGTTTTGTTAGATTCGTGCCAATCAATATCAAATGACTCAATTATTTGTTTAGATATTTTATTATAAACCCGGTATGCGACTTTGGTGGTTGTATATCCAACAAAATAACATTCATCAGCTTTTTCATCAAATTTTGATTTAGAATCAGATGTGTTTAACAAAGTACAACAATGTCCAAAAGTTTTGAAATATTTGACTTTGGGTTTATGTTTGAAAAAGATTTCATATGGAGTCATGTTTTGTTGTTTGTTGATTAATACATGATTCTGAACAAAACATGCAGTGTTAACAACTTCGGCCCAAAAGAATGACGGTAATTTGGCTGCTGATAACATTGTTCTTGCAGCTTTAATTAAAGTTCTCTTACGTCTTTCAACAACTCCATTTTGTTGTGGAGTTCCTACAGAACTAAATTGTCTTGCTATTCCCTTCGAATCGCAAAATTCATTCAGTGTATGATTGCAAAATTCGGTTCCATTATCACTTCGAATGCACTTGATGGTTTTTTCAGTCTGATTCTCCACTAGGGTCATGAATAATTCAGCAAGTGAGGTGTCTCATCTTTAGTTGCTAAAAAGAAACCCATGTAAATCTGAAAAAAATATTCAGTAATAACCAAGCAATATGCATGACGTCCTAAACTCAAAACACTAACTGGTCCAAATAAATCCTTGTGTAATAGTTGTAGAACAGAGTCAACTTTGATATGAGCAACTGGTTTATGAGGAAGTTTGTGTTTTTTGCCTTTTGAACATGACATACAATATTCAGTAAGTTGAAATTCTTTCAAAGGTAAGCCTACAACATGATTTCCTCTAACCAACTTGTTCATATTTTTAATGTTTACATGGCCAAGATGACGATGCCATAACAATGAATCACTTTCCAAGGCTTTAGATAACAAACACGATGTAGTTACAAATGAGTGTGAACCATTCATGTCAAGTAAATTCGTGTCTTTGTCTCTCGGTGTTCTCAGTAAAATCCATTCTTCAGGAATTACAAAGCTAGGTTTTAAAATAAGACATTCTTTATCAGTGGAGTGTGTTGAATACTTTTTGTCATAAATTTGAGAGATACTTAGCAAATTATGTTTAATTTCCTCTACAAAATTGACACCTTTAAAACTTAACACACCATTAGACATTGTACCTTTCTTTGTAATCTTACCATCTTTATCTTTTACAAATATAACATATCCTTCATTGTAAGGTTGTATGTTGTTTAACAGAGATATATTACCGGTCATGTGCTTTGAACAACCACTGTCAACATGCCAAACACTGTTTATAACTTGCCTTGGTTGTTCCTGCACATATCAATGAATTTATTCATGTTTAGGAACCCAAGTCATGGTTGACTTGAGTACTTTGTTTTTATTCAAATATGATACAGACTGTAATATCATATCTCTTTTGTCATCAAAAGGACATTGCATAACAATATCAGGCTTAGATGGTTTTTCTTTAATTTTCCACTTTTGAATTGGTTTAATCAAATTTGTAACCGTTTTCTTTAAAGTGGTCTGAATTGAAGTAGAAGTGCTATCATTAACCTGTACGGATTTTACATTTGACTTTTCTTTATTCAAATCATTACTGTTATTAACAAAAGATTTTGACTGATTTGAGTTCTTTTTGAATTTGGCATTTAAAAAGAAATGTTTTTTATTCTTTGAAATTAAATTGTGAAATCTTTGTTTGCTTGACAATTGATGTTGATGACGATAATTTCTAGCCTTATAATGTGGCTTTCCACACATATAACAACACTTTTTATGATATGTATTTGATGCTTGTGTATTTTGCACAAACTTTTTATGATAACTTCCACAGTTATCATAGAATCTAGCCTTAGTATTTCTTTGGTCTTGCGATTAGCAGTCTCTCTTTTCTTACTTTCATTATGAATTGTTCGAGATGATTCCGGAAGAATTGAGGTATCTGTTCTAGCTTTTTGAATCTTATCAGAAGCCGATGAGGCATGAACTGTAGCTTTAGCCTCTTGAGTCGTTATTACTGGAATGGAACCAGTGTCTTTGATACCTGATCTACAAACATCTTGTTTCATAGAATTATTAGGAGATTTATTTAAAAGAAACTGACATTGGTTTCTTTAAAACTATGATCTTTATTATCAATGTTGCCTTTTGAAACAAATCTCTTCTTGAAATCAGTTTTCAAGTTAGATACGGATGTTGTGACTCATTTTCCTTCATTGGACTTAAAATCTATTTTTGATTTTAGTTTCTTTGCTTTGTTAGACCTTTTTGAACAAACATTTGTAGCACTAAAAACATCTGAAATTTCATTAACAACTGATGATGAATTACACGAAGATTTTTCATTACAATTTTTATTTTTCTGAAAATCTAATTCATCATCACTTTCCCAATCTTCAACCAACGCATCCTTCTTCACACTTTCTGCAAAAAAAATTGTCATGATTGATTTTAGTTTCAGTTTTTATGACAGGGTCAACAGTCAGTGAAACATTGACCGGAGATATTAAGTCTGACTTTGGTTGAAAACCTAATCCATAGGTCTCTTCATCAGGAGTGTTAATTGATGAAGGAAAGCATGTATAATCATGATTAATAGGTGGTGTAATGTTAGAATATCCAACACCACTTTTTCCACCATTAATTTTCTGTGTCATTTGAGACTTGATTATACCTTCAACCATGTTTGAGGTTAACTCAAAGTTTTCAATAATCAATTTAGCAGATAAGAGTTCATTGTTAAGTTTATTAATTTCTAAAGATAGTTCATTGTTACGTGTTGTCAAATCTTTTATGTTACAATCTTTATCATGAAGATTCAATTTTGATTGGTAAATTGATTTGTCTAACCCATCTATCTTTTCTTTAAAAAATTTCTCATCAGTTTTATATTTACGAGCTTGATATTAAAGTTTTTCAACTTCTAAAATCAAGCGTTCGTTGTGAACTCTATATCTTTGTACCTTTTATAAACATGTATTTGAACAAGGATTAGAAAGTACCTTTTCAGTCTCTTCTTCACTTTTCTTCTCTCCAGGTAAAATATTTACCATGTAGGCTTTCAAAACAACCTTTTCTTCTGCTTTTGTTGCCGGAGTGGTCTCAAAAGCATTTTCACATTCATCATAAGCATATTCTGGAGTAAACTCAACAACACTTTTAGTTTTCTCAATCTTGGTCGGAGTGAACTCAACAGCATTTACTTTCTTTTCTTCATTCTTCTTCCCTTCATTGATGTTTGATTGAGTTGGAGTAGTCTCAACAGCTGTTTCATTAAGCTCTTTATCATCCTGCACTTCTTCAACTTTCACCTCTTCAACCCTTTTCTTTTCAACTAACTCAATTTCAACCTTCTTCTATTTGTCAAACACACCATCTATCAGATCATCAGATACGAACTCAGCTAGTAAATTGTCATCAACATTTTCTTCAACGGTTTGAATTTCTACCAACAAAGCAGTGGAAAGCTTGATATCTGGAATCTCCATCTAATCAGACCAATCATACTCTCCATCTGTCTGAGAAACTAGGGCTTTGTTGTTTAATGAACTAGCTTTGTCTCCTTTTGTTGCTACTTCCACAGTCACCATCTTCTTTCTATTATCTGTCTGATTAGACCTTTCTTTAGTACATTCTCTTGAAAAGTGACCAGGTTTGTCACAGTTGTAACATCTCAAGCTTGATTTGTCAATCCCAATCTTGCTTGAGTTGTTTAGGCCAAACACTTTTCTCCCAGTTCTTCTTGCAAAGTTCTTAGCATGATACACCACCATAGCCATCTAATACTTAATATCATTCTCTTCTACATCATCGGTATTAACTTGTTACAAGTCATCAACCAAGATGTTGGGTGCACTGAGTCTTCCAGCAGAGAAAGCTTCATAGCTGTTCATAAATGAGGTGAATAGATGTGACATCCGGTAAATTTCCATTACCAAACTCCGTAAGTTCCGTTAAGTCTTGCATACACGTGTCGGGAGCACACACTAGTTGTCGTTGAACGTTGGTGACTTAATAATAATTAATAATGTGAAACAAATAATTACTATATTGATTATTAGTTGTGATTATGTGATTTAAATGTTTATTGTAAATCTTATCGCATAACGTGGAAACGTGTGTATTTAATTCGTGCATTGTGTGACTAGTAAAGATAAAGCATATAATTGTTATTATTAGTTCATATGTTTATTATTTTGGTTAAAAACATGTTAAAAGAGTAATTAAAAGCCTAGTTTTTATAAAATGTAAACTACAAGGGTTTAAATGGAAATTAGGGATTAATAAAAAAAAAAAAAAAAAAACCCTAGCCCCCACCCAACCCTTCGGTCGCGACTCACCCTCTACACACACACACACTTCGAATTCAGCCCTAGAACAAGCAAGAAATCCACGGTTTTGGTCGATTACAAGGATTATTACACGTTGAAAGCATCAAATCTTGTTCATTACACGATTTAAAGGTTAGATTTGTGTTTTTTTTTTTGAGGTGTTTGGTGTTTGGCCGAAAGCATGGGTTCGAAACCTGCAATTGATGGTCGATTAATGCTTAGTTGTTGATGTTAATGTGTTTACTAAATAGATTACATGTTATTTAACGTCAAGTATGCATAAAGATTGGATTTTTGGTTGTTCTTTCGGGTGATGAACCCTTAGCCGAAAGTTTGATGCAATTTTGATCAAATTGGATGTTGAATGTTGGTTGTTTGATGTTGTAATGATGCTAGTTAGGTTCTATGCATATTAGTTAACGTCGATTTTGCAAGAAAGCTTCGATTTTGATTCATGGTTCATAGGTTACTAAGAATAGTAACTTTATTTTGCATGAAATGTTGAATTGATGATGAATTAGTGTTATGGATATGCTTATGAAGATGATTAGATGCTAGATGGTTGATATGAGCGTTAGGAAATCAAGAAGATGCGTGGTAGTTTATACATTGCTTAAAATAGTAACTTTTTGATGTTGAATGTGATGAATCATGATGATTTGGTGTTTTGATCATGCTAGATGTTGTTATGAAATTGAATTAGTAAGTGATTGATGGATTCATGAATGTTTTAGGTGTTTGATGGATTTGGGATGAACTTTCCCAAAAGGGAAACTTTAATTGTGAAATCTCTTAAATATGATGATTTGGGTATGTTTGGGACATTAGGACCATGCTAGTGTGTTCATGGATGGTTTCTAAGGTGATTAAATATGTTGTTTAGGTTATATGAATGTTGATTTGGTTTGTTACCTGTTTTGGCCTGTTTGTGGAAAAATCATGGAATGAGTCATATAGGTAAGCTAGGACTTTTGTTGATTGATGGTTGATTAAGAATGAACATTTTGGGTGATATGAGCTATGGAAATTGGTATGTTAATGATCATCATACACACGTGCGAATCTGAGGCCCCTACCTAGTAGGATTGGCAGGGTTTAGGGTGTGACGTCGTGAGTGGCTTCACATGGCATGTGATGCGTGATTTGATCCTTGTATGGTGTATTATTTGTGTTATAGATGTTATGAGCATGATAATAGTTTGAGATTCGCATGACTTGTATGATATCTGGCGGTATGATGATCTAATTAGTACATGTGGTTAATGAAGTGTTATATGTAATCAGTTTGTATGTTAATCATGTGTGATAGGCTGTTATGCTTGTTTGAATGGAATTTCACCTATAATGTCACCAACGGGTCAAACGGGTCAACTGGGTCAAATGTGTCTTGTTTTCTAAAACTTTGAGTTCTTTGGTTTGTAAAGCACTTAGGGTTTCCTTATGATTCTGTGTACACGTACTTATGTACTCTCGTGTTCTAGGTAACCTTTGAAGGGTTGTCTTTGCACCTATCACCAGTTCTCTTTAGTCATTATCTTTACACACCAGGTGAGTTCATGCCCCTCTATTTTTATAAACCTTCTTCTTGGGGGAGGTAGCATACTTGTACTCAAACGCTATTTTATTATTATAAGCTGTGTATGTTTTAACATAGTGCTTAATACCTTGAAAGTCCTCACACTTTCGGATCGTTAATAATGGTAACTAGCGGGAAATATTGGGTAGTACTACTGGGTCTAACGAGCCCCACCTGTGCGACTCGAGGTCAAACGGGTGCAATATGTCCTAGACACAAATATCGTCACGACCTGGTAAGTCGTGACGGGAGGCAACAAACGCAACACGGTCAGCTTCGATCGCGAAATCACTATGGTTATTACTTGTGATTATAGACTAGCTATCTATTTCAATGCACTTCTTATGTTATGTAAATGTTATTGTTTATGATAAACGCAAACTCTTGAACTCACCAACCATCGTGTTGACATTTTAGTATGCTATTCTCAGGTTGTTAACTCTGCTTGCCATTAGGAGCACCACACGGGTCCAGCATGCATTCTAAGACTCTATTTTAAAGATATATTTGTTGGTATCTATTTATGAGTGTTTAAATATTTGGGTTGGCGCATGTTTTGCCAAATATGCATTTTTTTATATTTGGGTTTGTCTTATTTACAAAACGCTTTCGTATGGTTTTAAAGTTTGAACTTTGGTTGGTTTTATTTTTAAGGTGGCATATAGTGTCGTTCTAAGTAACTATTGACTGTGATCCTGGTTTGTTCACACGCCTCGCGGGTAAACTCCGCACGTGGATTTTGAGGGTGTGACAGATTGGTGTCAGAGCCATTGGTTATTGGGAACTAGGTTGCATACACACACTAGACTATAACAGCACAGTTGTTAGTTACTTATCGCTTACTCTCCTTACTGTATACTCATTGGCATACGCAACACGTACTTCGCAGCATGGCATCGTCGTCCAAAAATTTGGGCAAGAGACCTGCACGATCTGAGTCACCTCCTACGTCTCCCGTACCCGATAGGGGATTTAACTGGCCCCGACATCCTTATCCTCCTGGCGAGATAGACTGGGATCAGCCTTTCATACCTCCTGAGCTCGATCCTCCACGGAACTTGGATTTCTACCCTACCTACATAAACCGTATGGCTTATAGAGAGCGTGTACCACCAGTAGCTTCTACACGACCTAGGACTAGGTCATCGACCGCCTCTACATTGCCTACTCTTACTACCTTGAGCATCCCTCTCGAGCAGGCGTTTGCAGCTTTGGTAGCCACTCTAGACACGGAGCGACAGCGGATTAGAGGACTCACTGATGAGAACTCTGCATTACGATCTGAGATGCGTCAGTTGCGTTTCCAGGTAGAGACGCTTCAGGAGCGACTCTCGATGGACATTGGTGGACATCATACTCTGGCAGGCAACGTTGTAGCACTAAGTGGGTGCATGGACGCATAGTGATCGATGATAGGTTTGCTGATTTAGAGGCACAGCTAGCAGCACTTCTGGTTGTTGAAGCCCCTGCACCTTTGGTGGATCCTGATGAGGAAGACCCAGAAGAGGAACCCGAGGAAGCCCCCGAATAAGAACCAGCAGAGATGGATGGGGACAGTGATGGATCTGACGTACTGGACTGATTCTACTTTTAAATGACTTAGACTATGTAGTGCTTCTTTTCTTTGAAACCTATGTGGGAAGGGTTGTTTCCCACCCAACTGACAAACTTAAATTTTGACATTGATGGAATATTTTGTGACACAATTGAAATTTATTTATCTTTAGTTATTATTTCTGTTATAAATGTTATGGTTGTGGTGAATGCATTATTTCTTATTGTTTTCTGTACCTTGATGAGATTAATGTGTTGGATGTTACTCATTATTGTAATTGTGAATTGTAAAGTGAAATATGGACGCACGTGGAAGAGGATGTGGGCGTGGTCGTGGACGTGGCGCCGGAGGCTGTGGTGCCGGAGCCATAAACATGATGCCTGCGAAATTGGCGGCATTAATTAACGAACATGTTCAGGCGGCAGTAGCTGCTGCCCAACCGGGACAACCAGCAGGTAAATGATAACAAGAGGTTAAACTAATTATCCTAGTTATTTGTCTAGGATATCTGACTAATGTTTGGGTTGTCAAAACAGGACCACCACCATGTACCTACAAGTCCTTCATGGACTGTAAACCCTATACCTACAACGGGACTGAAGGGGCTGTAGGGCTTGTAAGGTGGTTTGAGAAGACAGAGTCTATCTTCGCAAAATGCAACTGCCCGCCTGCTGATCAGGTGAAGTATGCCACCGGGACATTGGAAGGCGCAGCACTTTCCTGGTGGAATGCCCAGGTGCAAATGCTGTGTCAAGCCATGGCCAATGAACTACCTTGGGATGAGTTTAAGGGGATTATGACCGAAGAATACTGCCCCCGAAATGAAGTGCAGAAACTGGAGATTGAGTTCTGGCAACTCAAAATGCAAGGCTCAGAAATTGAAGCCTACACGACCCGTACTCATGAGTTAGCCACTTTATGCCCAGGGATGGTGAATGAAATACACAAGAGGGTTGAGCATTATATATGGGGATTGGTGCCCGAAATTCAAAGTATGGTAACTGCCTCTAACCCCACTACCATACCGCAAGCTATCCGAACAGCCCACAGGCTGACTGATCAAGCAGTCGAGCAAGGTCGATTACTTAAGCGGGGTGTGGTGGCAAGCGTGCCCGACCATAAATGCAAATGGGATGGTTCAAGCAACAAGGGATCGTCATCCAGTTGCCAATCTCAACCTCAAAAACAGCAGCAAAGTCAGCAACAGCAACGGAAGTTCGATAACAATCGAAGCTTCAACCTGGCGACTCCCTCAAATCAAGGACCCGGAGGGTATGGCGGAAGACAGCCGAAGTGCAACCGGTGTAACTACCACAATGTGGGTTGATGTGATAACTTCAAGTGCCAACGTTGTGGGAAGATTGTTCACGCAGCCAAAGACTGCCGGGGTGAACTGATGAAAAAGCCACAACAGTCATAAAAAACTCCGAAAGGTTGTTTTGAGTGCGGAAAAGAAGGCCATTACAAATGCAACTGTCCCCAACTTAAGAGGAATGGTAATGGCAACAACAACAATAGAAACAACAGCAACAATAACAATGGTAACAATAATAACAACAACAATGGTAATGGCAACAACAATGGTGGAAACAACAATGGAGCCAAAGGAAGAGCCTTCGTCATTGGCTCAGGTGAGGCTCTAAACGATCCTACAACAGTAACTGGTAAATTTTCGGTTAATGGTCGTTTTGCTACCGTATTATTCGATACCGGAGCCAATAGAAGTTTCGTGTCCACTAGGTTCTGTAGTCTTTTAAGTGATATGCCCTCAGCCTTAGAATCTAAATACACCGTAGAGTTAGCTGATGGTACACAGATTCACGTAACGCATATTCTTAGAGACTGCAAGATAGAGCTTGCTGGTCATACATTCACCATAGATCTCATGCCTGTTACGTTAGGAAGCTTTGATGTGGTAGTTGGCATGGATTGGCTTTCCGATAAACAAGCAGAAGTCATATGCCACGAGAAGATCATACGGATTCCCATTGGTGAAAAAGTCCTTATGGTCAGAGGTGATAGGAGTGGTGCGGTGATAGGCATCATTTCATTCATGAAGGCACAGAAGTTGTTACGAAAGGGTTGACTGGCCATATTGGTGCTCGTCACAGATAAACAGACCAAGGAAAAAAAGATAGAGGATATCCCCGTAGTTCGCGAGTTTCCCGAGGTGTTTCCGGAAGACCTTCCTGGATTACCACCTCATCGTCAAGTTAATTCCAGATTGAATTGACTCCAGGAGCCGCTCCAATTGCGAGAGTACCGTACCGGTTAGCTCCGAACGAACTGCAGGAATTATCCACCCAACTACAAGAGTTGTTGGATAAAGGGTTTATCCGACCGAGTTCGTCGCCCTGGGGAGCGCCAGTTCTATTTGTGAAGAAGAAGGATGGTACATTTCGAATGTGCATTGACTATAGGGAACTGAACAAGGTTACTATCAAGAATAGATATCCCTTACCTCGTATCGATGATTTGTTTGATCAACTGCAAGGATCAAGCTATTACTCTAAGATTGATCTGAGGTCTGGGTATCATCAGCTGAGAGTTCGAGAAGAGGACATCTCAAAGACTGCTTTCCGTACACGATATGGTCACTATGAATTTTTGGTCATGCCATTTGGGTTGACGAATGCACCAGCAGTATTCATGGATCTTATGAACCACATGTGCAAACCCTATCTTGATCAGTTTGTTATCGTCTTTATTGATGACATATTGATATACTCAAGGACTGAGGAAGAACATGGAGAGCACTTACGTTTAATCTTGGAATTACTTAAAGAGGAACAACTGTATGCAAAGTTTTCTAAGTGTGATTTCTGGATACGTGAGGTACAATTCTTGGGTCATATTGTCAACGAGAAGGGAATACATGTTGATCCTGCTAAGATTGAAGCGATAAAGAATTGGTCTGTTCCTAAGACACCAAGCGAGATACGACAATTCCTTGGATTAGCGGGATATTATTGACGATTCATTGAAGGATTCTCTAAGATTGCACAACCTCTCACAGCCTTGACTCATAAGGGAACGACGTACAAATGGGGTGAGAGTCAGGAATCTGCTTTCCAGTTGCTGAAACAGAAACTGTGTAGCGCACCAATATTAGCGTTACCGGATGGTAGTGATGACTTTGTAGTCTACTGCGATGCGTCTATTCAAGGACTTGGATGCGTCTTGATGCAGCGGGATAAGGTGATAGCTTATGCCTCTAGACAGTTGAAGATTCATGAGAAGAACTATACCACCCATGACTTGGAACTGGGTGCAGTAGTTTTTTCCTTGAAGATCTGGAGACATTACTTGTACGGTACCAAATGCACCATCTACACCGATCACAAGAGTCTTCAGCATATATTTGAGCAAAAGGAGTTGAATATGAGGCAAAGGCGCTGGGTAGAGTTATTGAATGACTTTGACTGTGCTATCAAGTATCATTCGGGAAAAGCAAATGTAGTTGCTGACGCGCTGAGTAGAAAGAGACTGCTAAGCCTCGACGAGTGCGAGCTCTGCAACTGATGATTAGTACGCAGCTACCTGAACAAATCCGAGAGGCTCAGACAGAAGCTCTGAAAGCAGAAAACATTGGGTCTGAATCGTTAAGGGGTATGGAAAAACAATTGGAAGTAAAAGCGGATGGAATTCGTTATTTCATACATAGACTTTGGGTACCTCTACATAGAAATCTGAAAGACTTGGTCATGAGTGAGGCACACAAGTCTAAGTACTCTATACATCCTGGATCTAACAAGATGTACCACGATTTGAAGGCGCACTATTGGTGGCCTAACATAAAAGCAGATGTAGCTACTTATGTGAGCAAGTGTCTGACCTGCTCAAAGGTGAAAGTGGAGTATCAGAAACCATCTGGTCTACTACAACAACCCGAGATCCCTATGTGGAAGTGGGATCAGATATCAATGGATTTTATTACTAAGTTACCTCGCACTTCTACGGGATGTGACACAATGTGGGTTATCGTGGATCGATTAACAAAGTCTGCTCATTTCCTAGCGATAAAGGAAATAGACAAGATGGAGAAATTAACTCGACTCTATTTGAAGGAGATCGTTTTGAGGCATGGAGTACCGATCTCAATTATTTCTGACCGCGATATTCATTTCACATCACACTTTTGGCAGTCGTTGCAGAAAGCTCTAGGTACGCGATTGGATATGAGTACTGCTTATCATCCACAGACTGATGGTCAAAGCGAGCATACTATACAGACTTTGGAGGACATGTTACGTGCTTGTGTGATTGACTTCGGGAATAACTGGGAAGTTCACCTACCAATGGTGGAATTTTCTTACAACAACAGCTATCACACTAGCATAAAGGCGGCACCTTTTGAAGCTTTGTATGGGAGAAAGTGTAGATCACCAGTTTGCTGGGCTGAAATTGGTGATAGTCAATTAACGGGTCCTGAGTTAGTACACGAGACAACTGAGAAGATTATCCAGATAAGAAACCGCATGGCCGCAGCGCGAGACAGACAGAAAAACTATGCCGACAAGCAACGGAAACCTTTGGAATTTCAAGTTGGTGACAAAGTCTTATTGAAAGTCTCACCATGGAAAGGCATAGTTCGGTTTGGTAAGCGAGGAAAGCTAAATCCGAGATACGTTGGACCATTTGAGATAGTGGAAAGAATTGGTCCAGTAGCCTATCGACTAGCCTTACCCGATTCATTGAGTGGAATCCATGATGTATTCCATGTTTCAAATCTGAAGAAGAGCCTAACGGATGAAACTATGGTCGTATCGCTGGAAGAAGTTCAAGTAGACGAACAGTTACGCTTCATTGAGGAACCGGTCGAGGTGATGGATCGAGAGGTAAAGACACTTAAGCAAAGCAAGATACCCATTGTCAAAGTTTGTTGGAACTCGAGACGTGGACCAGAATTCACGTAGGAACGTGAGGACCAAATGAAGCTTAAGTATCCTCAGCTGTTTGAAAAGACGATGCTAGCCGGCGAAGGTACTGGTTAAATTTTGGGACGAAATTTCTTTCAACATGGGGATGATGTGACAACTCACCCAAAACTCACTCGACTTCGATTTCCTTGTGCCAATGCAGTAGACCAGTGATGGAACACAGTAGACCAGTGATGGAACATTCACCATGTAACGCAATTTTCGGGACGAAAATTCTTTCAACATGGGGATAATGTGACATCCGGTAATTTTCTATTACCAAACTCCGTTAGTTACGTTAAGTCTTGCATACACGTGTCGGGAGCACACACTAGTTGTCGTTGAACGTTGGTGACTTAATAATAATTAATAATGTGAAACAAATAATTACTATGTTGATTATTAGTTGTGATTATGTGATTTAAATGTTTATTGTAAATCTTATCGCATAACGTGGAAACGTGTGTATTTAATTCATGCATTGTGTGACTAGTAAAGATAAAGCTTATAATTGTTATTATTAGTTCATATGTTTATTATTTTGGTTGAAAACATGTTAAAAGAGTAATTAAAAGCCTAGTTTTTATAAAATGTAAACTACAAGGGTTTAAATGAAAATTAGGGATTAATAAAAAAAAACAAAAACCCTAGCCCCCACCCAACCCTTCGGCCGCGACTCACCCTCTACACACACACACACTTCGAATTCAGCCCTAGAACAAGCAAGAAATCCACGGTTTTGGTCGATTACAAGGATTATTACACGTTGAAAGCATCAAATCTTGTTCATTACACGATTTAAAGGTTAGATTTGTGTTTTGTTTTTTGAGGTGTTTGGTGTTTGGCCGAAAGCATGGGTTCGAAACCTGCAATTGATGGTCGATTAATGCTTAGTTGTTGATGTTAATGTGTTTACTAGATAGATTACATGTTATTTAACGTCAAGTATGCATAAAGATTGGATTTTTGGTTGTTCTTTCGGGTGATGAACCCTTAGCCGAAAGTTTGATGCAATTTTGATCAAATTGGATGTTGAATGTTGGTTGTTTGATGTTGTAATGATGCTAGTTAGGTTCTATGCATATTAGTTAACGTCGATTTTGCAAGAAAGCTTCGATTTTGATTCATGGTTCATAGGTTACTAAGAATATTAACTTTATTTTGCATGAAATGTTGAATTGATGATGAATTGGTGTTATGGATATGCTTATGATGATGATTAGATGCTAGATGGTTGATATGAACGTTGGGAAATCAAGAAGATGCGTGGTAGTTCATACATTGCATAAAATAGTAACTTTTTAATGTTGAATGTGAGGAATCATGATGATTTGGTGTTTTGATCATGCTAGATGTTGTTATGAAATTGAATTAGTAAGTGATTGATGGATTCATGAATGTTTTAGGTGTTTGATGGATTTGGGATGAACTTTCCCAAAAGGGAAACTTTAATTGTGAAATCTCTTAAATATGATGATTTGGGTATGTTTGGGACATTAGGACCATGCTAGTGTGTTCATGGACGGTTTCTAAGGTGATTAAATGTGTTGTTTAGGTTATATGAATGTTGATTTGGTTTGTTACCTGTTTTGGCCTGTTTGTGGAAAAATCATGGTATGAGTCATATAGGTAAGCTAGGACTTTTGTTGACTGATGGTTGATTAAGAATGAACATTTTGGGTGATATGAGCTATGGAAATTGGTATGTTAATGATCATCATACACACGTGCGAATCTGAGGCCCCTACCTAGTAGGATTGGCAGGGTTTAGGGTGTGAAGTCGTGAGTGGCTTCACATGGCATGTGATGCGTGATTTGATCCTTGTATGGTGTATTATTTGTGTTATAGATGTTATGAGCATGAGAATAGTTTGAGATTCGCATGACTTGTATGATATCTGGCGGTATGATGATCTAATTAGTACATGTGGTTAATGAAGTGTTATATGTAATCAGTTTGTATGTTAATCATGTGTGATAGGCTGTTATGCTTGTTTGAATGGAATTTCACCTATAATGTCACCAACGGGTCAAACGGGTCAACTGGGTCAAATGTGTCTTGTCTTCTAAAACTTTGATTTCTTTGGTTTGTAAAGCACTTAGGGTTTCCTTATGATTCTGTGTACACGTACTTATGTACTCTCGTGTTCTAGGTAACCTTTGAAGGGTTGTCTTTGCACCTATCACCAGTTCTCTTTAGTCATTATCTTTACACACCAGGTGAGTTTAGGCCCCTCTATTTTTATAAACCTTCTTCTTGGGGGAGGTAGCATACTTGTACTCAAACGCTATTTTATTATTATAAGCTGTGTATGTTTTAACATAGTGCTTAATACCTTGAAAGTCCTCACACTTTCAGATCGTTAATAATGGTAACTAGCGGGAAATATTGGGTAGTACTACTAGGTCTGACAAGCCCCACCTGTGCGACTCGAGGTCAAACGGGTGCAATATTGTCCTAGACACAAATATCGTCACGAACTGGTAAGTCGTGACGGGAGGCAACAAACGCAACACAGTCAACTTCGATCGCGAAATCACTATGGTTATTACTTGTGAATATAGACTAGCTATCTATTTCAATGCACTTCTTATGTTATGTAAATGTTATTGTTTATGATAAACGCAAACTCTTGAACTCACCAACCATCGTGTTGACATTTTAGTATGCTATTCTCAGGTTGTTAACTCTGCTTGCCATTAGGAGCACCACACGGGTCCAGCATGCATTCTAAGACTCTATTTTAAAGATATATTTGTTGGTATCTATTTATGAGTGTTTAAATATTTGGGTTGGCGCATGTTTTGCCAAATATGCATTTTTTTTATATTTTGGGTTTGTCTTATTTACAAAACGCTTCCGTATGGTTTTAAAGTTTGAACTTTGGTTGGTTTTATTTTTAAGGTGGCATATAGTGTCGTTCTAAGTAACTATTGATTGTGATCCTGGTTTGTTCACACGCCTCGCGGAAAACTCCGCACGTGGATTTTGAGGGTGTGACAATAGAGCTAGATGCTCTTCAGCTATCTGAATGGTTTGCCTATTAGGTTGAGAGTTTACAACAAATGCTTGTTGTGAAGATTGAGTGGATTGACTTTATGGGTAGATCGGGGGTTGTGGTTGAGCTTGACTTTAAGGATTCTAATGAGAAGCTTGGAATTGAGGCAAGGATGGATCTTTGACATTTGGATGAGTAAGAGTTGCTGATTGTTTTTGTTGACATAACTGGGAGTAGCTGACATAATAATTTGGATTACTAGCCATCTTAGCATATAATGCTGATGCTTCAGCTCCCATCGTGTTGATGTGTTGGGGTTTTCACAAGTTTATCAGAGTCATTTTATCTTTATAAAATGAAAAACGCAGCGGAATAAGGATGAAAAACTTGTTACAGTTAATATATATAAACCAATTTATATATCTATTAAAAACCCATAATGGATCGTTATATGAAAAGCCATGCTTACAAACAACTATAGGGTGTTTAGAATTCTACCTCTCGAATGGGATAGAGGAAGATAATCTTTGAACGGCAGCTTCCAAAGTAGGAGGCCTCAAGCTTGTCTACCCCAAGCTTCCAACAAACACCAGGCTGCTAGGATTTTCACTTGAACGATTTTCTGTTCATTGTTCTCTTCGACCGATCGAGAGAAAAAAAACTGGAACAACGATCTACACCTTTTGTGTGTGTTGTAAGTTATCAGAGAGAGTGGTTGAATGCAATCATATATCGCATGTCCTGTGAAACTGAATTTTAGAGAGAGAGAAAAGTGGTCGGGACCTAGCCCCTTAACCCATCTGCATTTCTCTAATATTCATCCGTATTAGTAAATGCGGATGAACATCCTCTAACCGCATTTGTAAATGTGGATAAGTAGTTCCATCAGCATTTCTACAAATGCACATATGCATTTGTTAATGCGGATGAACAGTTTCGTTAGCATTTCCCAAATGCACATCCGCATTAATAAATGCGGACGATCAGTTTCATCAGCATTTCCTTAAATGCTCATCCGCATTAGTAAATGCAGATGAAGAAATTCCTTCAGCATTTCCATAAATGCACATCCGCATTAGTAAATGAGGATGAGGAAAATTCATCCGTATTTTCTCAAAAACACATCCGTATTAGTAAATACGGATGAGTAATAAAGAAATACGGACAAAAGACTTGTATTGTTTGTTCACCTATTTGAATAACAATATAAAATACTCTCTCTGTAGAATAAATTATCCATATAATTTATTCACAACACTAGTGCAAATATTTAAAAACCCAATTTCTAAATACTTCAAGTGTCAATATTTATTTACGTGATCATATCATAAAATAAATATTGTAGGTGTTTGTCTTGCTTGTTATTG
Organism: Flaveria sonorensis; assembly: GCA_025506505.1. Taxonomy (NCBI): domain Eukaryota; kingdom Viridiplantae; phylum Streptophyta; class Magnoliopsida; order Asterales; family Asteraceae; genus Flaveria; species Flaveria sonorensis. The sequence goes on from CM046426.1 coordinate 50,118,279, forward strand.
TGTATGACCCGACTTGGATCATAACGTACTAGCCACATCAATTCAATATGTGTATTGGGCAGACTATTCCCAATAATCTCCCACTTGCACATGATACATAGAGGATTGATGCAAGTAGTAAATACCACCTAACAACGGTTTACTACCCCTAATACGCATGACGAAGTGCCACTCAATAACATCATCTTCCTCAAGTCCCTTACTTGAAAATGATTTAGGTGAATATATCATTTATCCTTTTGTTACAGATGTCATGTTAAATCCAAAGACACAGAATGATCATTCCTTGTTGATTTAACTTTATCAGGCCTCGGACATCATACTCTCAACGAATAAGAGGAACAAATCTCATCTTGACTACATACGTTTCTCACAATCACCTTGTATCACACCTGAAACTAGCCTTATGTACTGTTCGTATTTCAGAACAGCGAAGAACTAGATCAAAGAATAATATTCGATGAATATCGAAACCCAATATGTATCTCAGGTCGGAGGATACTATGATATTCGCCTTTACTCAAATTTACTTATGATCAATTACGTAATTCCATGCAATAAAATTTAAGAGCGGGTCAGTCCAATATTTGTATCCCACAAATATCTATGAACCTTGGTAGGAACCTCTTGCTCTATATTTATACCTTATGAATATCCTCCAATCCAAGTTCATAATAGTCTTACCTTCATATTTGTTCCCATTAATATGACCGACTACAGATATTTAGAATAATAAACATATTCATGGATCTAAACATGCTAAAATGGAACATAACTCATAGTATCATAATTATATATATATGAGTCAAAATAACAATTGTTCCGATATTTAAATACTAAATAGATCAAATCCAATCACTAGAATATCGAAGTCCTAAGGCACAAGTATGACTCTCATGCTTTGGCCTTTCAAGGAGCTTCGTGAGTGGATCAACAATATTTTGATCAGTGTGAACTTTGCGAATACATATCTTTCCTTTTTCAACTTCATCCCTTATGTAGTTGAATCTCCACTCAATGTGCCTTGTCTTATGATGTGCACGAGGTTCCTTAATTTGAGCAATCGCACCCTTGTTGTCACAAAAGATCTCTAGGGGATCTTGAATGGTAGAGACTACCCCTAGATCGGCAATGAATTTCTTTAACCATGCAGCTTCTTGTGCTGCCAATGAAGAGGCGATGTATTCCGATTCTGTAGTGGACAATGCTACCACATCCTGCTTTGAACTCTTCCAGGATACCACCCCTTCATCATAATGAAGACATACCCCGATTGTGATCGAGAATCATCTCGATCAGTTTGGAAACTCGCATCCGTGTAACCCTTTACAACGAGTTCCTCTTCACCATATCCATATATTAGAAACATATCCTTAGTCCTCCTAAGGTATTTCAATATACTCTTAACAGCCATCCAATGGCTATTTCCTAGATTCTGCTGATATCTGCTTGTCATGCTTAAAGCGCATGACACATCCGGTCTAGTGCATATCATTGCATACATGATGTATCCTATAGCAGATGCATATGGGATTTCCTTCATCCTTTCTTGCTCATCCTTTGAGCTTGGACATTGAGATGCACTCAATATTGTCCCACTTTGAATAGGTACCAAACCTTTCTTAGAGTTCTCCATCTTGAACCTTTCTAAGATTTTATCAATGTATGCACTTTGGTTTAAACCTATCAACTGCCTTGATCTATCCCTATAGATCTTTATTCCTAAAATATAGGCGGCTTCACCAAGATCTTTAATTGAAAAACAACTTCCAAGCCAGGTTTTAACACCTTCCATGGTTGGAATGTCATTTCCAAACCGTAGTATATCATCAACATACAATACTAAGAATGTGATGATGCTCCTACTAGCTTTTTATACACACAAGCTTCATCAGCATTCTTAATGAATCCAAATTTCTTGATCTCTTCATCAAAATGTTGTTTCCAACTTCTCGATGCTTGTTTCAATCCATAGATTGATTTCTTTAACTTGCATACTTTATTAGGATATTGTGGATCGACAAAACCTTCAGGCTGAACCATATAGACATTCTCTTTGAGATGTCCATTAAGGAAAACAGTTTTGACATCCATTTGCCAAATCTCATAGTCATAATATGCAGCTATGGCAAATAATATCCTAATTGACTTTAGCATTGCCACACCCGAGAAGGTCTTATCATAATCAACCCCTTGAGTCTGAGTGAAACCTTTTGCTACAAGTCTTGCTTTATAAGTATCCAAGTTTCCATGCATATCGGTTTTCTTCTTGAAAACCCACTTACATCCAACCGGTTTGGAGTTAAGCGGTGGTACAACCAATTCCCACACTTAGTTGTCATACATGGATTGCATCTCTACGTTCATGGCTTCAAGCCACTTGTCACAATCCAAATTGAACATTGCATCATGGTACGTAGTTGGTTCATCCGAGTCAATTACATAGCATCCATTTATCAAAAATCCATATCTTTCGGGTGGATAGCTAGTTCTACTAGATCTGTGAACGTTTTGTGTGTATTAATCAACCATTTGATCATTATCAATAACCTCTTGTTGATTGCTAGTATCAACTAACATGTATCGGCTTGTGGTTCTCAATCCTCATCAAGTTCCACCATTCTATCGGTAGTTCCTTCCATAAAAAACTTAGTTTCCAAGAACTCAGCCTTTCGAATAATAAATACCTTTTGCTCTGTTAGATTGTAGAAGTAATATCCCATCGAGTCTTTGGGATATCCTACAAAGATACACTTAGTGGATCGGTTTTCTAACTTGTTTAGGGTGTTCAGCTCAACATAAGCTTCACAACCCCATACCTTTAAATATGATAACGATAGAACCCTTCCATGCCATATTTCAAAAGGTGTCTTATCCACTTTCTTGGTTGGGGCCATATTCAGAATACAAGCTGCGGAGAGCAATGCGAAACCCCAAAATGACAGAGGTAGTGCGCTCCTAGCCATCATAGATCGAACCATATCCAATAGGGTTCGGTTTCTTCTCTTAGACACACCATTATGTTGTGGTGTTCTGGGTGGAGCAAGCTGTGAGACAATCCCACAACTCCTAAGATGATCTTGAAAGGCATCATTAAGGTATTCACCTCCTCTATCCGAATGAAGAACTTTGATTGTTTTGTTGCGTTGATTTTCTACTTCATTCTTGAAGATTTTGAACGTTTCAAAAGCTTCATCTTTGTGTCTCAACAAGTACACATAACCATAACGACTGTAATCGTCGATGAAGGTAATAAAGTATCTTTCACCATTCCTTGTCAAGGGCCACATACATCTGAATGTATGATTCCTAATAAATCTTTTGCCCTTTGGTTAGCCCCAGTAAAGGGTTCCTTGGTCATCTTTCCTTGTAAACAAGATTCACACTTATCAAATAAACCCTCTTCATTTGCTTCCAAAAGACCATTCTTTTGAAGTGTTTGAATGCGATTCTTGTTTATGTGACCAAGACGACAATACCAAAGATATAATTCACTTAAACCCATTTTAAGTCTCTTGGTGCTTGATTGGTATAACGAGTTATTAAAGGATGAGTCATCATGAACCAATTCATAAATACCATTAAAAGGCATAGCCTTAAAATAAAGTATATCATCCATAAAAGCACAAATACAATCGTTTACAAAATTTTAATACATAACCATATTGTTTCAAAAGGGAAACATAAATTATATTCCTAGTCAAACTAGGAGCATACAAAATATTCTTCAAAATGACTTCCAAACCACTTGGAAGCTTTAAGATATAGTCTCCTTGGGCTTCGACATCAACCTTTGCTCCGTTGCCCATGTAGAGACTAGTATCCCCCTTCTTAAAATGCTTATTTCTTTTGTACCCCTGCAACAAATTGCAAATATGAGTTCCACATCCGGTATCTAATACCCATGTGTTTGAATAAATAACATTAAGTTCAATATGGATCATGAAAGTTGTACCTGAGGACTGCCTAGCATCCCTCTTGTTTCTCAACTCTTTGAGATAGATTGGACAATTCCTCTTCCAATGTCCTATCATACCACACTCAAAGCATGGATCGTTCTCTATAACCTTTGGCTTCTTAAGCCTCGGTTTTGGTGGTCCCGCTTTAGTCTTTCCCTTACCCTTTCCTTTGACGTATCCCTTGCCTTTGGAAACATTTGCCTTGGGTTCGGGGTGATGCCTTTTCTTGTTGCCACCCTCATTGATCTTGAGAACCGGTAAAACCCTTTTACCCATCCTTGCCTCTGCTGTTTTGAGCATTGCATGAAGTTCCCTAATGCTCTTGTCCCATCCATTCATGTTATAATTCATGATAAAAGTCTCAAACTTCTTGGTTAGACCATTGAGGATCAAATCTGTGGCCAAATCTTTTGAGATGGGACAATTTAGCCTTTCGAGGAGATTAATGTGGCTTTTCATCTTCATCACATAAGATGATATCGACTGTGTTTCTTCCATTCGACATGCATGAAGCGCTCGAACCGTTTCGAAGCGCTCTACCCTCGGTTGTTGAAGGAACATTTCCTTGAGCTGGGTAATCATGTCGTATGCCCCGTTATGCTCAAAATCCTTTTGAAGCTCGGAAATCATGGTTCCCAACATAAGGCAAGAAACTTGCACAGAATCCTCAGTGTGCTTAACCCAATCCTCGTAGGCATCAACATCATCAGTGTTGGGTTCATCGGGAATAGGATCGTCCAACACATGATTTTTTTTCTTGCTTGAGAACAATTCTCAAGTTTCAAAACCAATCCATGAAATTAATGTGGTTGAGACGACCCTTTTCCAGGATAGTTCGTAGTGACAGGTTATGGACGGTCGGGGAGGTAGCTTTGTTATTAGCGGCCATTACTACAATATAAACAAAGTTCAATTTTAGCATTTACAAAAGAAATTTTAATTATTAATAACCTTTCATGTCTCATAGATAATTATTAATTAAAATCTAGAATCCAACGTTACATTTAAATAATGGTTAGGTGACCTTTATCCCATTAATTAAACTAACAAGGTAGTCAACTTTTGACAATTGCAACCCTTTGCAACTTCTAGTTTTATGAGATCGGTTAAACATCTTTATGTTTAGTCGGCATGTTTAATCCTATCAACACTATTATACGCCATGCTTCGGTGACCCTTTTCACATGGTTTTCAACTCAAGTCGTCCTACTTACACACACGTGTGAGTTTACACATACAGGTGGTTAGGTGACCTTTATCCCACAAATATGTTAAACCCACCTCAAACACACAAGTTCCCTAAATGTGGTTAGGTGACCTTTATCCCATAAAGAGTTCCCAAGTGATTCGAGTGTTGTATAAAAGGATTGTGTTAAACTTGTCAAAAAGGGATTTTGTTTCCATTAATTCTAGTTATGAGAACATTTTGTACCTTACATTTGCATGCATTCAAATACGTGGTACATAAGTGAAACCAATTTCCAAGGCTCTTTTAATAAAACTCAATTTTATTGTGAAAACATTAACCTTTAATAAAACCACTTTATTACCCATGTTAATGTTTCCAAAAGAAACGTTTGCAGCTTGTTATTGATTTCAAATTGTTTAATAGTCCATATCCAAATATCACATAAACAATAAATTTAAATCAATCATACAAGCAACACGTACAAGAACAAGTTCATAACCATAGTCAACTAATTTAACATCACTTGTTGATCGAAACAAGTGAGTTAATTAGGTCCTTCCTAAGGGTAACACTTATGTCGGTGAACCCCCACTTGATCCCGCATCCAAATGCTTCAAGCGTCCACTTTGTGTTGTGATTCTCCCATTCGATTTGGGCTTCCAAATAGACTTAAATTTTGCACCAAACTCCTTTGGGCCTTTAAAATATGTTTTCGGTTATTGGGCTTAAATCCTAATAAGAGCTATAAAGCCCTTTGGGCACAAAATTGGCCCAAACAGAAAAACATTTTTGTTGCATCTTCTTTTACAAAATATATCCTATATATATTTTCTAGTAAAAGTGAAATACAACTAATCTATTTATTTTACATACAAAATGAAAAATAAATAAATTACATAGCCAAGAGGAAGAACAAATACATTTAATTATTAAAACCCTTTGAATAATCAAATACAAATTACAACACAACCAAACACAAGGTCTCGACTAGGTTATGAACATCAAAATACATATCCAAATATGTAAGCAAAAATCTGAGTGCTTTCCCCTTGAACCACTGATTTTCGGTTAATGTAAAAACAAACCGAATATCATGATTCTTGTCCAAACAACTAAATCATCCAAATGATTAAATTTTTCAAGATTACAATATGCATGTAAAGTAAAATCTTGATAAATTCAGGGGAAACATAGACCAGAATTCTCGGTCTGTTGGTGAATTAGCAGCAAGAAACCGAGATTTCGGTCCAGATGAAGCATGTATCCATATAACCGGCTCTGATACTATTTTTGGGGTTTTCACAAGTTTATCAGAGTCACTTTATCCTTATAAAATAAAAAACGCAGCGGAATAAGGATGAAAAATTTGTTACAGTTAATATATATAAACCAATTTATATATCTGTTAAAAACCCCGTAATGGATCGTTATATGAAAAACCATGCTTACAAACAACCATAGGGTGCTTAGAATTCTACCTCTCGAATGGGTTAGAGGAAGATAATCTTTGAACGGCAGCTTCCAAAGTAGGAGGCCTCAAGCTTGTCTACCCCAAGCTTCCAACAAACACCAGACTGCTAGGATTTTCACTTGAACGAGTTTCTGTTCACTGTTCTCTTCGACCGATCGAGAGAAAAAAAACAGGAACACCGATCTACACCTTTTGTGTGTGTTGTAAGTTATCAGAGAGAGTGGTTGAATACAATCATATATCACATGTACTGTGAAACTAAATTTCAGAGAGAGAGAAAAGTAGGCAGGACCCAGCCCCTTAACCCATCCGCATTTCTCTAATATTCATCTGCATTAGTAAATGCGGATGAACATCCTCTAACTGCATTTGTAAATGCGGATGTGTAGTTCCATCAGCATTTCCACAAATGCACATCTGCATTTGTTAATGCGGATGAACAGTTTCATCAGCATTTCCCAAATGCACATCCGCATTAGTAAATACGGACGATCAGTTTCATCAGCATTTCCTTAAATGCTCATCCGCATTAGTAAATACGGATGAAGAAATTCCTTCAACATTTCCGCAAATGCACATCCGCATTAGTAAATGCGAATGAGGAAAATTCATCTGTATTTCCTCAAAAACACATCCGCATTAGTAAATGCGGATGAGTAATAAAGAAATGTGGACAAAAGACTTGTATTGTTTGTTCAACCATTTGAATAACAATATAAAATACTCTCTCTCTCTAGAATAAATTATCCATATAATTTATTCATAACACTAGTGCAAATATTTAGAAATCCAATTTCTAAATACTTCAAGTGTCAATATTTATTTACATGATCATATCATAAAATAAATATTGTAGGTGTTTGTCTAGCTTGTTATTGGGTATGACCCGACTTGGATCATAACGTACTAGCACATCAATTTAATATGTGTCTTGGGCAGACCGTTCCTAACAGATGTAGTTAGCAGCTCTCTGCTTGTCATCCATATCATAAGATTTGATGGTGGAGATCAGATCACGGAGGGATAAGGTGAACAAATCTTTGGTTCTCTTAATAGTAGTGCAATTGTTGTTCCAGTTGAAAGGTAGTAAATTTAACAGCTTCTTGTTCACTAAGATGTTCTCCAGTGTGATTTCTGCACTTTTCATCTTGGTTATCAACTTCACAAACCTTGACATTTGAGCCTCCAAGGTTTCACCAAGTATATGATTAAACATATTAAACTCTTGGTTCAACATGTATTTCCGGCTTTCTCTCATATCCTTGTTACCCATAATTTTCTCCTCCATTGCATCCCATAAATCTTTGGCTTTCCTATAATCCTTGAACTTATGGGTGATTTCAGTGGTAAGTGCCATAGTGATGGTAGCATACGCCTTATCATCAAGCTCTATTTTCTTCATATCCTCCTCATCCTAGAGGTGTTCAGGCTTAGGCACCAAGTCTCCTTTCTCATTGGTATATTTCAAAATATACAGACCTTGTTTTATAGATCTCATCATCCTGGGTTCCATGTATATAACATGGTTCTCAAAGCGATATACCTAATCGGTATAGTCTTCTTCGCTGGGAAGTCGATGAGGCTTTGTGCTTGTACTAATCTCATTGTCGAGATTAAGAGTTGCAATGATGTGCTTCAAATTTTCCATTGAGAAATCTTGATTCAAACTTTTTCAAAAATCTTCAAAGTTGAAGTTCTTGCGCGAAAGCTAAAGTTCTCGTGCGAATAGTCTTAAGCAAAACTAATTCGCACAAGTTCTTGCACAAACTTTTCACGTGGAAACTTTTGTAACTGATTTTTGCGAAATGTTCAACTTTTCGCAAGAAAGGAATGTTTCAGTAACAGATTTTACACAAACTTTTGCGAATAACACACTTTTCGCACGAATGATAACTTCTCGTGTGCAAATATTAAGTTTTCGCCTGATCAATTTCAATCAAATTTGATGATTCTAGCCTCCAATCAACCACTAATTTGATCAAAATTAACTGAAAAATCTTTCAATTAGTGATTTTAGGTTCGGTTATGATCCTAATTGTCTCTAATTGATTGAATTAAGCTCAATTAAGCACATAAACATGTCAAATCTTCATTCAAAAGCATAACATTCCTTAAAATCTTCAAAAGTGATCAAATATAGCATAATTCCAGTAGATCTTCAAGGTACTTCAATTCGGATCTCAAGAACACTTCAACAAACACTTATTAATCTTTGATTCAATCAATCTAGAGCATTCCAAGTTCTGATACCAATTGTAAGGATCAACAATATAACAAGATCGATCTCGTGAGGAGAATGCAGAATGTAATCGCTCACAGATATAAGATTGAATAAGTAGAAGACATGATTGAATGAACTTGAACACAAACGTAAATATAATTCAGTGTATTGCTCTCTGATTTGAAACTGTTACAATACGTGCAAAATCAGGAAACTGACAAAAGCTTTGCAAGTTACATTATAAAAGATCTATTTATACTAAACTCTAAAGTTCTCGCGCGACTAACAGGTTCTCGCGCGACTTCCATGTTTTCACGTGAGAAGCAAGTTATCGCGCGGCAACTATAACTTTTCGCGCGACTTGATCTTCTTCATCTTGATTTGATTTCCCGAGCCTCTAGGTTCAACCCTATATTTTGTTTAGGTATTAACCACTGTTAATTTCTGACTTTACATATTTGGTCCCTGTGTTTGTGCCTGTATATAGGCATTCACTCAGACCCATTTTTAGGGAGACAAATTGGGTCACCGCCACCGTCTTGGCGGTGGTTGCCTTGCCATCGATGGATCTCATCGTTGAGTACTTTTGGCCTACCGTATGTATTTTCATTTGTGTACATGACAATGAGAGGAGAGAGAGGAGAGAATGGCGGAGGAAGACAATCAACAACCCTCCACGATGTCATCTTCCCATCTAATCCGTTCAACTTTTAGGTACTTTGCAAATGTGCGCCACACGTCCCCTGCTTCAGATTCCCTATCAGATTAATCAGGTGGGGACGAATATAGGCACAAGCTGGCGACGATGATGGTAGTTTCGTTTCAAGCAGCAAAGGCTATAATGACTATTAGGGTTCATGGGGTCCTGTTTACAGAGGCGGAGGTATCAGGGCTTGGAGTCATTTCCCTGTCGGTGATTTCGATTGATTTTTGTTAAGGTTTAAGAGGTAAGCTAGATTTTGTTCTTTAACTTAGAATTTAAAACGAAGCTTTATTTGGGTTATTTAGTTATTTTTAAACAAATTTATAATCTGATTATGATATGCATCGTGTTGTGTTGTAAGCTTGAAGCTCACCCTTTTTCTAATGTGCACATATTAGCTAGGGTTTATATTAAATTCCTTCAATTAGATTTTTTTCTAATGTTTAGTCAAGATATATTTTCATAAAACAGATTATCTTTTGTATAGTTTATGATTTGATATGTTATTTGTGGTTTAAGGAGATCTAAGGAAAAAGATTATTGAACCGTTTGCTAATTAGGGTTCTTTGGCATCTTTAGATTAAATGACTTTGTTTATTACTTGGGTTGTTTTATATTGCAATTTTAGTGAAGTTAAAAAGTTGTGATATTTACAACACTCTTATATATTTTGATTATTTTGGATTGCTTATTAAGTCGGCTATATGTATGTTTACAAGTTTTATCTACTTCAAGATTCCATAATGCAATTGTACAACTATTGTTGTTTTGGCTATCATTGTTGATATCATGTCAAGTAAATGGTAGTTGCTATATATGTTTCTACAGAGACAAGTGCATGTTAAATTATTTCAATTTAAATTTTTACAATTTGCTATTGAAACTATAGAAAAATACACACACGTGCATATGGTTAATTTTGCATATGGGTCTTCATATTGTTTTAGAACACTTAGTAATCACAGTTATCCTATATAATAAAAGAAAACCTTAGCTACAGTTATAAAGCTTATACAATTAAAGAGGCATATGGTACACATGTTAGTTACAGAATTCATGACCCGGAGGGGAAATGTCACACCCTCAAAATTCACGTGCGGGGTTTTACCGCGAGGCGAGTGAACAAACCAGGATCTCAGTCGTTAGTTACTCAGAACGACTCTATATGCAACATTTACACAAATCAGAGTTTAAAACTTTAAAATATTTGCGGAAGCATTTTTGTAAATAACCCAAACACAAGGTACTAAAAGTAAACTGCGCAAAATACACGCCCAAACCAAAATACATAAGTAAATGCAAAATTAAAAGTAAACAATGTTTGAACAAAACATGCTTGACACGTGCGTGCTCCTATGGGCAACTGCTAGAAACGACCTGAGAAAAGCATACTAAAAGTGTCAACACGATGGTTGGTGAGTTCAAGAGTTTGTAATCAATCATAAGCAGTAGCGTTAGTAAAGATATATATAAACAAGTGCATTGAAATAGATAGCTAGTCTAAGTTCATTAGTAAAGAGCAATAGTGATTTCGCAATCGAAGCTAACTATGTTTGTCTGTTTGCCTCCCGCCACAACATACCAGGTCATGAGGCTGTTAGTAGTTTAGGACAATATTACACCCATTGACTTTCGGTCACATGGGTGGGGCTTGTTAGACCCAGTAGTACTACCCAAGATTTCCTGCTAGATTCCTTAATTAACGATACGAAAGTGTGAGGACTTTCTATGGTATAACCCACTATGTCTTAGTAAACACATGTTATATCAGTAAAGCGTTTTAAAAACAAGTATGCTTTCTCCCCAAAAAAGAGAAGTAAGTAAAAGTGGGGCATTGAACTCACCTGGTGCGCAAACGAACAATAATAAAAGCTAACAGTGAGCGGAAAGACAACCTTCAGAGGTTATCTAGAACACGCAAGTACATAAGTACGTGTACACAGAATCTTTAGCAACCCAAAGTGCTCAATAAACACATTGACTCAAGGTTTTGGAAAACAAGACTCATTTGACCAAGTTGATCCGTTTTATCCGTTGGTGACATGTCAAGTTAAATTCTTGTTTGATCAAACATAACAACCAATAATCCATCATACATAGTTATCACACAAGTTATTCACGTATGCCACATTACAACCCTTAAGTGCTATAAAGCTTATCATATATCATCCATTATCATGTATATTCCATAAGAGTCAAAATTTCCAAGGTTGTGCATCAAGTATTCATACAACCCAAACAACATAATCTACCACCTTAGATATCATCAACAAACATTCTAACATGATCCTAACATCATAGACATGCTCAATTAACAATATCCAATGATCTAACTAAATAAAGTTTCCCTTTTGGGAAAGTAATATCCCAAAATCAATCTAGCACCTAATTCATTCATGAATTCATCAACATCATGCCTAATCAAGTCCATGCTATCATCTAGACATGATCACATTCATCAAATCACCATAATTCACAAATCTCATATTCAAAAGTTTCTACTTATAGCAAGGTATGAACTACATGATCAATTCATGTATTTCTTGCATAATTATCATAATCCAACATTCATACAACATTATTAACATCATAATATCATCAATCCATCAACAATTCATCAATTTCATACACAAAAGTTACTGTTATTAGTAAGGTATGAACAACGCATCAAAACCATGAATTTCTTGTATAATCCACGTAAACCAACATCAATACAATTTAACTAACATCATACAATCATCAAACAACCAAAATTCAACATTCTAGCATCAATTTCGAACTAGGGTTTGACCAACACCCAAAAACCATAAAAACTCATAAAAATCTAACCTTTAATCGTGTAATGGCCAAGAATTAAACTTACTAACATGTTGTAATACTTGAAACGTGTTGTAATGCTTGAAACTCGATCAAAATTAACAATTAGTGTGTGTTCACGACACGTGTATGCAAGACCTAACGGAACTAACGGAGTTTGGTAATGGAAAATTACCGGATGTCACATTATCCCCATGTTAAAAGAATTTTCGTTCCGAAAATTGCGTTACATTGTTGTGTTACATCACTAGTCTACTGCATTATCATAAAAAATCAAGTGAGTTTCGGGTGGGTTGTCACATCATCCCCATGTTGAAATAAATTTCATCCCGAAATTTAAACAATACCTTCACCGGCTGGCATCGTCGTTTCGAACAAATGAGGATACTTGAGCTTCATCTGATCCTCACGTTCCCACGAGAACTCTGGTCCATGTTTTGAGTTCCAATGAACTTTGACTATGGGTATCTTGCTTTGCTTAAGTGTTTTGACCTCTCGGTCCATCACCTCAACTGGTTCTTCAATGAACCGTAGTTGTTCATCTACTTGCACTTCCTCCAGTGGTAAAACCATCGTCTCGTCCGATAAACACTTTTTCAAATTTGAGACATGAAATACATTATGAATTCCACTCAGTGAGCCAGGTAGGTCTAATCGATACGCCACTGGACCTATTCTTTCCAGAATCTCAAATGGTCAAACGTATCTCGGATTAAGCTTGCCTCTTCTGCCAAATCGAATCACACCTTTCCACGGTGAGACTTTCAGTAAAACTTTGTCGCCGACCTGAAACTCCAAAGGTTTCTGTCGCTTTTCTACATAGCTCTTTTGTCGGTCTCGCGCTGCAGCCATAAGGTTCCTTATCTGTACGATCTTCTCAGTAGTCTCGTGCACCAACTCGGGGCCTGTTAGCTGACTATCACCAATTTCTGCCCAGCAAACTGGTGATCTACACTTTCGCCCATACAACGCCTTAAATGGTGTTGCCTTGATGCTGGTGTGATAACTATTGTTGTAAGAAAATTCCACCAATGGTAGGTGAACTTTCCAGTTATTCTCGAAATCAATCACACAAGCACGTAGCATGTCCTCCAATGTCTAAATAGTACGCTCGCTTTGCCCATCTGTTTGCAGATGATAAGCGGTACTCATATCTAGACGCGTACCCAGAGATTTCTGTAACGACTGCCAGAAGTGCGATGTAAAACGAGCATCGCGGTCAGAAATAATGAAGACCAGTACACCATGTCTCGAGACTATCTCCTTCAGATAAATTTGAGTTAATTTATCCATTTTATCCGTCTCCTTGATTGCCAAGAAATGAGCGGATTTAGTTAATCGATCCACGATCACCCATATCGTGTCACAACCAGTTGGAGTCCGGGGTAATTTAGTAATGAAGTCCATAGAAATCTGCTCCTACTTCCACTTAGGAATCTCAGGTTGTTGTAGTAACCCAGATAGCTTCTGATATTCCACTTAACTTTTGAACAGGTTAGGCACTTGCTCACATACGTAGCTACGTCTGTTTTCATATTAGGCCACCAATAGTGCACCTTCAAGTCATGATACATCTTGTCTGAACCAGGATGTATAGAGTACTTAGACTTGTGAGCCTCACTCATAACCAAGTCCCTTAGGTTTCCATACAAAGGTACCCAAAGTCTGTCCATGAAATAACGAATTCCATCCGCTTTCACTTCAAACTGTTTGTCCATTCTCCGTAAAGATTCAGACCCAATATTTTCTGTTTTCAAGGCTTCAGTCTGAGCTTCTCGGATTTGTTCAGGCAAGTGAGTGCTAATCATAAGCTGCAAAGCTACACTCGTCGAGGTTTAGCAGTCTCCTTTCTACTCAACGCATCTGCAACTACATTTGCCTTTCCTGGGTGATATTTGATAGCGCAATCATAATCATTCAACAATTCCACCCAGCGTCTTTGCCTCATGTTCAACTCCTTTTGCTCAAAGATATGCTGAAGACTCTTGTGATCGGTGTAGAAAGTGCACCTGCTACCGTACAAGTAATGTCTCCAGATCTTCAGGGCAAAAACTACCGCACCCAGCTCCAAGTCATGAGTGGTGTAGTTCTTATTGTTTACTTTTAGTTGTCTCGAAGCATAGGCTATCACTTTATCATGTTGCATTAAGACACAACCAAGTCCTTGGATAGAAGCATCACAATAAACCATGAAGTCATCACTTCCCTCCGGTAATGACAATATCGGTGCGCTACACAGTTTCTGCTTTAACAGCTAAAAAGAAGACTCTTGACTGTCTCCCCATTTATACATTGTTCCTTTGTGAGTGAAGGTTGTAAGAGGTTGAGCGATCTTAGAGAATCCCTCAATGAATCGTCAATAATATCCTACCAGTCCAAGAAACTATCGTATCTCACTAGGCGTCTTGGGAACCGACCAATTCTTTATCGCTTCAATCTTTGCAGGATCAACATATATTCCTTTCTTGTTAACAATATGACCCAAAAATTGTACTTCAAGTATCCAGAATTCACACTTGGAAAACTTGGCATATAGTTGTTCCTTTTTTAGTAATTCCAAGATTAGGCGTAGGTGCTCTTCATGTTCTTCCTTGGTCCTTGAACAGATCAATATGTCATCGATGAACACAATAAAAAATTGATCAAAATAGGGTTTGCACACAGGATTCATGAGATCCATGAATACTACTGGTGCATTTGTCATTCCAAATGGCATGACCAAGAACTCATAATGACCATAACATGTATGGAATGCTGTCTTCGAGATGTCTTCCTCTTGAACTCTCAGTTGATGATAACCAGACCTCAAATCAATTTTAGAGTAGTAGCTGACCCTTGCAGTTGATCAAACAAATCATCTATACGAGGTAAGGTATATCGATTTTTGACTGTAACTTTGTTCAGCTCTCTGTAGTTGATACATATTTGAAATGTGCCATCCTTTTTCTTGACAAAGAGAACAGGTGCTCCCCAAGGGGATGAGCTCGGTAGGATAAACCCTTTATCCAATAGCTCTTGCAGTTGAGCAGATAGTTCCTGTAGTTCGTTCGGAGCTAACCGGTAAGGTGCTCTCGCAATCGGAGCGGCTCTGGGAGTCAAATCAATCTGGAACTCAACTTGACGATAAGGGGGTAGTCCAGGCAGATCCTCTGGAAACACTTCAGGAAAGTCACGAACTACCAGAATATTCTCTATCTTCTTTTTCTCCGGTTGCTTGTTAGTCACAAGAGCTAATATAGCTAAGCGACCTTTACATAGCAACTTCTGTGCTTTCATGTATGATATGATGCCCATCATTGCACCACACCTATCACTTCTGACTGAGAGAATTTCTTCACCAATGGGAATTCGTGTAATCTTCTCGTGACATATGACTTCCGCCTACTTGTCGGAAAGCCAATCCATGCCTACTACTACATCAAAACTCCCAAGCGTAACAGGCATGAGGTCGATGTCAAAAGGCTACTAAACTTAGTAGAGATAAAACTTCTATCGGCTCCAGTGTCAAACAATACAGTAGCAAAATGACCATTAATAGAAAATTTACCAGTAACAGTAGTAGGGTCGTTTAGAGCCTCACCTAAACCCATGACGAAGGCTCTCCCTTTAGCTCCACCATTGTTGCCACCATTATTGTCACCATTGCCATTATTGTTGTTGTTGTTGTTGTTTCCACCGTTTCCAGCACCATTCCTGTTCTTCTTCAACTGAGGACAATTCCTCTTGTATTGTCCATCCTTTCCACATTCAAAGCAACCTTTTGGTGTTTCTTGGGAATGCTGAGGCTTCTTCATTAACTCACCACGGCAATCCTTTGCCGCGTGTCCAGCCTTACCACAACGATGGCATCGAAAATTGTCACACATGTCGGTGTGATGGTAGTTGCATCGACTACATTTAGGATACTTCTCCACGTATCCACCTTGTCCCTAAGATGAAGAAGATGACTGATTGAAACTACGATTGTTGTCAAACCTCCTTTGTTGCTGGTGAGGTTGATGCTGCTGTGTGTGTTGTTGCTGATGAGGTTGTTGAGGTTGGCTGTTTGACGAAGATCCCTTGTTGCCAGAGTTGTCCTACTTGCGTTTATTTTCGGGCACGCTTGCCACAACGCCCCATTTGGGTAGCTTTCCCTACTCCACCGCTTGGTCAGTAAGCTTATGAGCCAATCGAATAACCTGCTGAATAGTAGGGAGGTTCGCAGCAGTCACCATACTTTGTATCTCTGGAACTAATCCACGTATGTAATTCTCGATCCTTTTATGCATTTCATTAACCATTCCCAGGCATAGTGTTGCCAACTCATGAGACCGTGTAGTATAGGCCTCAATCTCGGAACCTTGCATCTTGTGTTGCCAGAACTCAACTTCTAGCTTCTACACTTCATCTCGAGGGCAATACTCTTCTGTCATCATTGCCTTGAACTCGACCTAAGGTAGGTCGTAAGCCATCGCCTGACCTAGCATTTGTACCTGGGCATTCTACCAGGAGAGGGCTGCGCCTTTAAGAGTTCCAGTTGCTTACTTCACTTGATCGGCTGGCGGACAGTTACATTTTACAAAGACGGATTCGGTCTTCTCAAATCATCGTACCAGTCCCACAGCTCCTTCAGTTCTGCTGTAGGTATGAGGCTTGCAATCCATGAAGGATTTGTAGGTACAGTGTGGGGGTCCTGTTCCGACAAACCAAAACATTAGTTGGGTAGCCCAGACGAGCAACTAAGATATTGGTTAGGCCACTTGTATCATTTACCTGCTGGCTGTCCAGTTTGTGCAGCAGCCACTACCGCCTGTACATGTTCATTAATCAGAGCGGCCAACTCAGCGGGGGTCATGTTTATAGCACCGGTACCACGTCCACCAGCACCACGTCCACGGCCACGCCCACGTCCTCTATCACGTCTGTCCATATTTCAATTTACATTCACAAATGCAATAATAAGTAACATCCAACATATTTATCTCATCGAAGTACAGTAAATAATAAGAAATAATGAATTTGTCACAACCACAATATTTATAACCAAAATAATAACCAATGACAAATAAATTGTAAATGAGTCACAAAATATTCTATCAATGTTAGAATTTTAGTTTTTTAGTTGGGTGGGAAACAACCCTTCCCACATAGGTTTCAAAAGAAAAGAAACACTATATAGTCCAAGTCATATAAATGTAGAATCAATACTGTCCTCTTCCATCTCTGCTGGTTCTTCTTCCTCCGGGGCTTCTTCCGGTTCTTCTTCAGGTTCCTCCTCTTGGTCTTCTTCAATAGGATCTTCCTTAGGTGCATGGGCTTCGGCAATCTGAAGCGCCTCTAGCTATGCCTCCAGATCAGCAAATCTATCGTTAATCACTATGTTGTAGTGCTCTTGCGCATTCATGCGCTCAGTAAGTGCTACAACATTGCCTGCCAGGGTATGATGCCCACCAATGGCCATCAAGAGTCGCCCCTGAAGCATCTCTACCTAGAAACGCAACTGACGCATCTCATATCGTAAAGTGGAGTTCTCATCAGTGAGTCCTCTAATGCGCTGTCGCTCAGTGTCTAACGTAGCCACTAAAGATGCAATCGCCTGTTCGAGAGGGATGTCTAGGGAAGGAAAAGTAGGTGATGTAGATGCTGTCGATGACCTAGTCCTAGGTTGGGTAGAAGCTACAGCTGGTACATGCTCCCTGTAAACCATGCGGTGTATATAGGTAGGATAGAAGTTCCAGTTCGGCGGAGGATCACGCTCGGGTAATGCGAATGGCTGATCCCAATCCATCTCTTCAGAGGGGTAAGGATGTCGAGACCAGTCTGATCGCCTATCAGGTATAGGAGAAGGAGGTGGTGACTCAAATCATGCAGGTCTCTTGCCTAGAGCTCTTGATGATGATGCCATGCTGCGAGGTACGTGATGTGTATGCCAATGAGTATACAGTAAGCAATAAGTGACGAGTAACTAACAAACTATGCAGTTATAGTCTAGTGTGTATGCAACCTAGTTCCTCATAACCAATGGCTCTGATACCAATCTGTCACACCCTCAAAATCCATGTGCGGGGTTTTACCACGAGGCGAGTGAACAAACCATGATCTCAGACATTAGTTACTCAGAACGACTCTATATGCAACATTTAAACAAATCAGAGTTTAAAACTTTAAAATATTTGCGAAAGCATTTTTGTTAATAACCCAAACACAAGGTACTAAAAGTAAACTGCGCAAAACATGCGCCCAAACCAAAATACGTAAGTAAATGCTAATTTAAAAGTAAACAATGTTTGAACAAAACATGCTTGACACGTGCATGCTCCTATGAGCAGCTGCTAGAAAAGACCTAAGAAAAGTATACTAAAAGTGTCAACACGATGGTTGGTGAGTTCAAGAGTTTGTAATCAATAATAAGCAGTAGCGTTAGTAAAGATATATATAAACAAGTGCATTGAAATAGATAGCTAGTCTAAGTTCATTAGTAAAGAGCAATAGTGATTTCGCAATCGAAGCTAACTATGTTTGTCTGTTTGCCTCCCGCCACAACATACCAGGTCATGAGGCTGTTAGTAGTTTAGGACAATATTACACCCATTGACTTTCGGTCACATGGGTGGGGCTTGTTAGACCCAGTAGTACTACCCAAGATTTCCCGCTAGATTCCTTAATTAACGATCCGAAAGTGTGAGGACTTTCTATGGTATAACCCACTATGTCTTACTAAACACATGTTATATCAGTAAAGCATTTTAAAAACAAGTATGCTTTCTCCCCAAAAAAGAGAAGTAAGTAAAAGTGGGGCATTGAACTCACCTGGTGCGCAAACGAACGATAATAAAAGCCAACAATGGGCGGAAAGACAACCTTCAGAGGTTACCTAGAACACGCAAGTACATAAGTACGTGTACACAGAATCTTTAGCAACCCAAAGTGCTCAATAAACATATTGACTCAAGGTTTTGGAAAACAAGACTCATTTGACCAAGTTGATCCGTTTGACCCGTTGGTGACATGTCAAGTTAAATTCTTGTTTGATCAAACATAACAACCAATAATGCATCATACATAGTTATCACACAAGTTATTCACGTATGCCACATTACAACCCTTAAGTGCTATAAAGCTTATCATATATCATTCATTATCATGTATATTCCATGAGAGTCAAAATTTCCAAGGTTGTGCATCAAGTATTCATACAACCCAAACAACATAATCTACCACCTTAGATATCATCAACAAACATTCTAACATGATTCTAACATCATAGACATGCTCAATTAACAATATCCAATGATCTAACTAAATAAAGTTTTCCTTTTGGAAAGTAATATCCCAAAATCAATCTAGCACCCAATTCATTCATGAGTTCATTAACATCATGCCTAATCAAGTCCATGCTATAATCTAGACATGATCATATTCATCAAATCACCATAATTCACAAATCTCATATTCAAAAGTTTCTACTTATAGCAAGGTTTGAACTACATGATCAATTAATGGATTTCTTGCATAATTATCATAATCCAACATTCATACAACATTATTAACATCATAATATCATCAATCCATCAACAATTCATCAAGTTCATGCACAAAAGTTACTATTATTAGTAAGGTATGAACAACGCATCAAAACCACGAATTTCTTGTATAATCCATGTAAACCAACATCAATACAATCTAACTAACATCATACAATCATCAAACAACCAAAATTCAACATTCTAGCATCAATTTCAAACTAGGGTTCGACCAACACCCAAAAAGCATAAAAACTCATAAAAATCTAACCTTTAATCGCGTAATGGCCAAGAATTGAACTTGCTAACGTGTTGTAATGCTTGAAACTCAATCAAACTTGATGCTTGATGCTTGTTCTTGGTCAAAAATCGCAAGGGAGAGGGAGAGAGGAGGTCGCAGCCGATGGGGGGGGGGGTGTGGGGGATTAGGGTTTAATTTTTGTTAATATTTTGTTTTATGGAAACTTCCAAATAAACCCTCCTTAATTGTATTTTATAAAAACTAATCCTTTTAAACACTTTTTTATCAATTTTTAACTACAAAATACAAGTATTATAAACTAACAATGATAATCATGCATAATTTTCAATAGCTACAAAACACATGCAATATATATACACGTCGTCACGTTACAAGATAAAATTCACAAATAATATTTAAAATCACATAAGCACATAAGCATAATTTAATAATCACATTATTAGTTAAATTATTATCTGTTTATCATAGATAATTGTTATTATGTCACCAACGTGCTATTAAGTCACTAACGTTCAACGACAACTAGTGTGTGCTCACGACACGTGTATGCAAGACCTAACGGAACTAACGGAGTTTGGTAACGGAAAATTACCGGATGTCACAGGAAGCGACCTTCACGACATCATTGGTGATAGTCTTCTACTCCCATAGCAGTCTCTGTCTGTGATATCTTTTCAATTGCAGATAGAAACTACAATAGAAGATATAGATGCCTTTTCAATGTAGAAGATTGTATTTATGAACTACAGAACTTACAAACCTAAGGTATTTGATGGCTTCTATTATTGTCTTTTCCTACAAGTGAAGTTGTTGATTAAAGTTTCAAGATTTAATAAGGTACAAAGAAACGCATGGCACTAATACATCACACTCATGATAACCCTCCCACTATATCTATTATGTATTCTCTCTAATTACTTTTGTACATATGGATTATAAGTTTAATATTTATTTTAACTTTCGGTAAGAACCATATTCTTTTGTTCTTTTTATTTCGAGTTGAATTCTAAAAATTCATGTGTTTTGTACTTCAAAGAAATTCTAAACCGTTTGACCTAATTTTTTTACAAAATCTTATCATTTGAAAATTTTAAATAAAGTAACATGGGAGTGAATTAGTTTGATGTGCATTTATGATTTGTGATTAGCTTTGGAATTATATAATGGAACTAACATACTATAATTGAATCATTGTTAAAAAGCTCATTAATAAAGTGATTGAAATAACTCAAACTTAAAAATGAGACTTTTTTTTTTGAATTACAGTGATGTGTACCTAGGACAAAGAGTCGATGAAAATATATTGGTGCGGTCTTCTATGGAGGTGGTCATGTCTTTTGCTCCGGTGGGCCCCGTGATTTATCTCTGGTACAGTTTCAGATTTTCAGTTCTGGGGGCTGTGGTGGTGGATTTCGCTCTGGTTGTCATTCTGCCTACCATTCATGGTAGAGGTGGACCTGGCGGCTATCCACATGTCATTCAATGCCACGATGGTTGTTGTGAGCCACCTTTGTAGCCCTTACTCATCTATTCTTTCGTGGGTGATTATTGAGTTAATGATGATGACCATTGGCTCATATGAGGCTTTGTTATATGATTGGCTTTGCATGCTGTATTTTTCCATTTATGTGTGTCGATGATGATGAATCATTGTTCATTTGAGACCTTTAACTATTTTGGTATCTTTTGGGCTATGATTTTAGATTAAAATGGTGCCGATTGCAATGGCTTGGCAACCGTTTATGGTACGTATCAGCAACTAAACAATAGTTTTGAGCCTTAACATAGGTATTACTACACTATGATGTGCTATTAATAAGCAAACCAAAGTAATGGTGCACTGTTGTGGTAACAATTATTTTTAGTGTTTGTGGCTTTGACTCCTGTTATGAGACTCGATGTTTGTTGACATATTTTATTGTGACGTTGTGCTCTTGAACAAGGTTGTATTATGATTTCGTTATTTTCATTATCTTGCAAAGATTGATTTGTCAATGATGATGAACATGAGTTCATTTGAGACACCTTTTAGTTCCAACACAAAGATTGACTCAATTGTTGTGGCTTGGCGTTCCTTTCTGATATGTGCAGCCATTATTAGACATGTACTTTGTAACCTTTGGAAATGACACGTCTGTGACTGTGATGATATTGTATCAAATTTGGTCGAACCCCGACGCGAAGCGCGGGCAGGAGAACACCTAGTTCCTATTAATGATGCTGGGCGATTGCTTGAGTGAAGCCAAAAAAACATATATTCATTGGAGTCAGAAATTTTAGTCTTTATATGTCTGCAATAGTACGCAATGCTTTATCGAATCAGATTATCGTATATTTTATAAGAACAAATTAGAACAACGATATGTGTCATACGGGCCTTTTTTCAAAATTCATGTTAAAAACCCTCCTTCCTTATATAGGTTAGGGACTAACATAATCACCAACCATCAACTTACATTGATTGGGCTGCCATAAAATAATTTCTAGCAACACTTCAGCAAGTTAATTTGAAGTAAATCAATAATCACAATATAGTAATCCTAAATCAGTAAATCTAGAAGCTAATCTGCTAATCAGTAATCACAAATTAGTAAATCAATTAGCTAGGAAATTACAATTAAGAGGCAGAGAAGGCGACTGTTAAAGATAAAGTCAAAATAAAGCTCAAGGGTCATAGTGTATAACTATATAACCTGGAGGGGTAAATGTGTCAAGTTAGAAATTAAGTTTGTTAATATTTAGTTAACTACTTAATGTAAAGAGAAGGAAATAGTTCTTTTGTGTACAAGAACAGGTCTTCCAAATGCTCTTACAATTCTTCCATTTTCAGCTGTTTCTTTTGTAATCAATTCGTCTAGTGAATAAAAGATCTTGATTGAGTTTTGTATTTGATTGTGTTACTGATTTCAATTGCTAACAGGTGATATCAGAGCCACGGTTTTAGGACTCAAATTTGAAATCAAGAGAAATCAACACAAACGGGGTGATCAAGATGGTGTCAACAAAGTTTCTAATTGGAGAAATTCGATGGGAAAAACGACTTTGGTCTTTGGCGGTTAAAGAAGCGAGCACTCCTGGTGCATCAGGGAGTAGTGGAAGAACTTACCGGAGGTGAAGCGAAGGTGCTGGAAGGAGCCACAGATAAGGAAAAGAAAGATATAGTTGAGAAATGGAAGGATAAACTGAAGAAAGCTCATAGCGCGATTATCTTGAGTCTTGGCGATCGAGTTCTGCGTGAAGTGTCAAAAGAGACATCGGCTGCGGGAGTATGGGCAAAATTAGAAGGTCTCTACATGACAAAGTCACTTGCAAATCACTTGTATCTTAAACAGAGGTTGTACACATTCAGTATGATGCCTGGTAAGTCCATAGAGGATCACACAGATGAGTTCAATAAGTTGATTTTGGATCTAGAGAATATAGACGTAACGATTAATGATGAGGATCAAGCTATTATGTTCTTGACATCTCTCCCACACTCTTATGAGCATTTTGTTGATACGTTGATGTATGGTAGAGATACACTATCCATGGAAGAAGTATTAGCAGCCTTGAATTCCAAGGAATTAAAGAAAAGGTCAGACTCTAAGGAAGAAGGTGGAGAAGGCCTGGTGGTAAGAGGAAGGCCTGAGTAGAGAAATCAAAGACACAGAGGAAAATCAAGATCCAAATCCAAATTCATAAGGAAATGCTTTGTGTGTGGATCAGAGAAACACCCGAAGAAAGAGTGCCCAGAATGGAAGATAAAGAAAGTTAGTGAGTCTAGCAATCCCAAGTCACATAGTCATTTGTCTCAAGATGATTCATCTAAAGGCTATAATAATACTGATGTGTTAGCTGTTTCATCAGAAGGTAGATCTAATGAGTGGGTGCTAGATTCAGGCTTTTCTTTTCACATGTCACCTACAAAAGAGTTCTTTAATGAATTGAAATTTCAAGATCTAGGAACTGTAAAACTAGGGTATGATAGACCGTGCAAGATAGTTGGCATTGGTTCAATAAATTTCAAGATGGAGAATGGGATGCAGGTGGATCTTTAGGAAGTAAGGTACATCCCTAGCTTAAAGAGAAGCTTGTTGTCTCTAGGTACATTCAAAAGATCAGGGTATCATGTTACTCTCAAAGATGGGAAAGCTAAGGTGATAAAGGGCTCTTTAGTGGTATTATCAGGTAGAAGGATGGATAACAACAGTTATCTTTTAGATGGAGAAGCCTTAAAGAAAGATGAAACCATTGTAGTTTCAGTTGAAAAAAGTAGCAAGGCAGCTCTATGGCATAAGAGGTTGGGACATATAAGTCATCAAAGGCTTATAGAACTTCAAAAACAACAAGTTGCGAGTGATATCAAGACTTGTGATTTTGGGTTCTTTGAGACTTGTGTGCTTAGGAAACATACGAGAGTTAAGTTTTCAAAAGCAAGGCATATTACAACGATGTGTTAAAATATGTGCACTCAGACTTATGGGGTCCTTCTAAGGTGGATTCCTTAGGTGTTACCAGATACTTCTTGTCCATCATAGATGATTTTTCAAGGAAGGTGTGGGTATACATACTCAAGCATAAGAATGATGATTTCAAAGTGTTCAAAGAATGGAAAACATTAGTAGAAAACCAGATAGAAAGGAAGGTGAAGAAACTAAGAACAGATAATGGACTTGAATTCTATAATAATGAATTCGACTCTTTCTGTAAGGCACATGGTATAGCCAGACACCTTACAGTGCCTGGTACACCACAACAAAATGGCTTAACTGAGAGGATGAATAGAACCCTGCTTGACAAGGTGAGATGCATGCTTTCTAGTTTTGATTCACCAAAGAAATTTTGGGCAGAGGCTGTAGTGACCGCTGCTTATCTGGTAAACAGGTCACCATCATCAGCATTAGGCATGAGAACTCCTATGGAGGTGTGGACTGGTGTTAAACAGGACTATAGTAGGTTGAGGGTGTTTGGGTTTGTGGCGTATGAACATATGAACCAAGGGAAATTAAAACCTAGAGCTGTGAAATGTATCTTTATTGGGCACCCAGAAGGTGTTAAGGGGTACCAGTTATGGAAGATAGAAGGTGGCAACCCACGGGTTTTGGTGAGTGGAAGTGTAGTGTTCAAGGAAGACTTGATGTACAAGGATGTCCTTTGTGGTCATAATGGGTCATCTACTAGTGAGTCTGAATAAGGAAGAGTTTAAGTTGAGGTGGAGCAGCTGGGTTGGTTAATGGTGACCAAGTAGAACTTGATGAAAGTAAGGTTCCTAGTCAAGGTCCTAGTCCTAGTATGGCTAGGGATAGGCCCAGAAGGCATGTGCCTCCTTTGAGGTACAGGGAGGGAGCTGATATCTCTACTATGGCATTTATGAGTGCTGAGATAGATAGTATATATGAGCCATTATCATATGAGGATGCAGTTGCTTCAATTGATAGAGAGAGAGGTGGAGCATAACAATGGAAGAAGATATGGACTCCCTACTTAAGAATAAGACTTAGGTGCTGGTGGATAAACCTCAAGATCAGAAACTGGTCTTATGTAAGTGGCTGTATAAGATCAAAGAGGGTGTCCTAGAGGAAGAAGGCCCTAGGTATAAAGCCAGGTTATTGGCTAAGGGGTTTACACAGGAGGCTGGTGTTGATTATAATGAAATTTTCTCCCCTGTTGTCAAACATTCATCTATTAGGGTAATGTTGTCTTTGACTGCTGTGCTAAATCTAGAATTAGAGCAGTTAGATGTAAAAACTATGTTCTTACATGGATTTCTTGAAGAAGCCATTTTTATGAAACAACCACAGGGGTTTGTGGTGATGGGATAGGAGGATAAGGTTTGTTTACCAAAAAGGTCATTGTATTGGCTCAAGTAATCGCCCACACAATGGTATAGAAGATTTGATTAGTTCATGATTACTCCTGGGTTTCAAAGAAGTTCATATGACAGTTATGTGTACTTTAAAGAGTATATCTCAGGGGCATTTGTCTACTTGCTATTATATGTGGATGATATGCTTATTGCATGCAAGGATTGACAGGAGATTAAAGCTACTAAAGAGATGTTGAAACATGAGTTTGAAATAAAGGAGTTTGGTGAAGCCAAAAAGATTTTAGGAATAGAAATTGCTAGAAATAGAAGTCTTAGACAAATCAGATTGACTCAATATTCTTATGTGGAGAAGGTATTGAGAAATTTCTTTATGATTAGTAGTAAACCTGTCAAGACTCCTATGGGCAGTCATTTCAAGTTGTCCTTGAAAGATTATCATAAGACAAGTGAAGAAAAAGAATACACGGAGAAGGTGCCTTATGCAAATCTTGTTGGTAGCTTGATGTATATGATGGTGTGTATTAGACCTGACCTAGGAAATGCAATGATCTTGATCAACAGATATGTAGTTGATCCAGGTAAAGCTCACTGGGCTGCTGCTAAATGGGTTCTGAGATACTTGAATAGAACTAAAGAGAGTGGTATTCTATTTGGACAACATGTGAAGGGTAGTCCAGTTTTGGTTGAAGGATTTGTGGATTCTGACTTTACTAAGGATAGAGACAAAGGTAGATCAATCACATGATATGTGTTTAAGGTCCGTGGTGGTGTTATGAGTTGGAAGTCTCAGTTGCAGAAGATAGTTGCTTTATCTACCACAGAGTCAGAGTATATAGCCTTGACTGAAGCTATTAAAGAAGCTCTTTGGCTTAGAGGTTTTGTTCTTGAGTTGGGGATTCAACTTGATGATACTATGGTGAGTTGTGATAACCAAGGAGCAATGCAGTTATTAAAGAATAGTGTTTATCATAAAAGAACTAAACATATAGATGTGAGACTCCATTTTATCCGAGAAGTGATTAATTCTAAGAGAGTCAAAGTGCTTCATGTTAGTACTTGTGAAAATCCTGCTGATATGCTTACCAAATCTTTGCCTGGTCCGAAATTTTAGTATTGCATGGATGCTTTGGGTATTGGTTAAAGTTTTATTGTGACTTTAAGGTGGAGATTGTTAAAGGTGAAGTCAAAATAAAGTTCAAGGGTCATATTGTGTGTCAAGTTAGAAATTAAGTTTGTTAATGTTTAGTTAACTACTTAATGTAAAGAGCAGGAAACAGTTCTTCCGTGCACAAGAATAGTTGTTCTGAACGCTCTTACATTTCTTCCATTTTCGGCTGTTTCTTTTGTAATCAATTCGTCTAGTGAATAAAAGATCTTGATTGAGTTTTGTATTTGATTGTGTTAATGGTTTCAATTGCTAACATCAACAAACTTCATTAAATAACTTTTGTTTCAGGGACTGCAGAACTAAAAATTTCAACTAAACGATTTGTTTCTTTGTGAGAAACTTCGAATTCAGTATCGTGAAAGAAAATTATCAATGGACACACTAATTTGTTGAGACTTTGATTGTGAAAAACTGATTTGCGTTCCTCTAATCGTCTCTTCGTTTCTAAAATAACTGAACATCGCCGACCCTTCAGTTTGTCGCTATTCAAATGTATTGTTTATCTAGGACTTGAGATTCCCTACAAGAAGGCTGAAGGCCATTTGCATATAGCCCGATTAAATCCCACTAAAGAAGTCTGAAGCTCAATACGAATATAAAATTTTAAAGTAGGGCCCTATTCAAGCCTCTTGCTTCACCCACCAAGGCATACGGCTGACCCTGTTTTGAAGTCTAGTCTATTGGGTGGACTTCTTGTCGTGATGACTTTAGTGAAAAATTTGTTGTATTTGTTGCTTTCTAAAGCCATAATAAGGACTTAAAATAAGAGTACATATGAATCTTAACTCGAATAATATCCTTATATTAACTCACCTTTGAATGAACAATTGTTTTTATCATACAACTCATTTAAGCAGCATGATACAAGTACAAGCTGGTGGTGCATACGGTAAGGTTACTTATATCCAATCAAATCTCCGATAAGACTTTTTCTATAGAGAGAGAGAGGGAATGAGTGACGGTTGTGAGTCTAGCTGGTGGTTATAGCCCCCTAACAGTGGTTGTCATCGTTGATGTTGTAGGTGAAGTTGTCCTTATCTCTTGAATCATTTCGGGTTTTTGGTTGTCATCGTCACCATTTACACCATTTTTCCTCCCAGTTGTCATTGATGTTGACGGTGGCAATAGTAGTGGTGGGGCTGTTATTTCTGTCTCGTGCCCCTTAGGGTTTTCAGATCTCGCTGCCATTTATGGTATGCGATGGTGGTCATGTGGACGGCGGCGATTATCACCCTCGCATCTTTGACTTGTACCCTTTTAGGGTTTTCGAATCCGGTTGTGATATATCGCGAAGGTTGTTGTTGTTCAACCCGCTACCATCCTGTTGCCGAACTGTACATGGTGGCGGTTGTGGTGGTGCGGTCACGTTTATGGTCCCTGCTAGGGTATGTCAGTTGCTTTCCCCCCCTAAATGTATGTCTATGATTTTTATTCTGTTGTGTTTTTAGTGACTTCAGTATCAAGTATAATGAGTTGTGCCTCACATGATATTTTGTTATATGATCTGCATTGCCTGTTGTATGGTGTTCATTAACGTTTTATAATGATGTTATGGACCGTTGTCTGTTAGAGACTTTAGACTATTTCTAGATTCAAGGGCTATGATTGGAGTGCAAGCAAAACCGATGTTGATTTCCGTGGCCTGACAATTGTTTATGGTATGCAACTACAATTGAATGTCGAATTTGAGCCTGGTTAGAAGTTAATTATTATTACTACAAACTGTTAGAGAAAAGTTAAAGGGGCAGTTGCCGTTTTGTCTTTGTCGGATGACAACATAAATGGTTAAAGCAACGTTCTTTTCTTGAGTAAGGTTGTATCCCAAATATGTTTCGAATGTGAAAAGATTGATTAGTCAAAATGGTGGACTCATGTTTACCCGTTGTTTTGCGGTCAAAGGCTATGATTTCATAACAAAAAACGCTACCTTCGTGAAAACGCAACGACCATCTATATACTTTTATTTCTATTTGTTTTAAAATTTTCATTCTTTAAGAGAGCCAACCTTATCCAAATTGCTTCATCATCCATAACATTGCCAACATCTTAAATCTTTTTAGTTTGACTTTCATCGTAGATAGGAGAACAATCCAAGCCTCCCATTATCGTTGCTCTTTAGTTCAATCATCTTTATATAATCCGGAAATCCTTCATTGTTGTGCAGTACGTACTTTATCAAATATTTGTTTATTCTCTTGAAATGGTAATTTCAGAAGTTAAGTTATTAGAAAACCATTTGAATACTTAAAAATCACCACATAACAGGAAAAAAAGTAATTAAAATCAACCAAAGATTATAAAATAAAATAGCAACTTGTTGAACCAAACTAACACCGACTTCAATCCGATTCACATGGTCATCTGTTGTTTAATCAAATCCAACGCGTGCTGATTTAAAAAAATATATAATTTCTGTTCTTTGATATATAGAATCATTGATTTGTTTCTAAATAGTGTTTATATAAAATAAAACGTACTAAAAACTTTAAAATATATTTATATATATTAAAGAACCAGATACATAATGCTATTTCTCTGAGGGATTAACAAGTTGTCTGGGTGGTGTAGTCGGTTATCACGCTAGTCTCACACACTAGAGGTCCCCGGTTCGAACCCGGGCTCAGACAATTATTATTTTTCTCGATCCCCCAACACTACGACGTCGTTTTTCAACTTTTGTTTAATGTTTACTAGTAGCGTTGGGTTCTTCTTCGCAAAAACCCTTCGAAATCAAAAGTTGCTGATAACAAAGCTTCTTCAATTCAACAATCAATCAATTCCAATGGCTGAAAAACCTCAACTGCTTCAAGTTTTATACTGTGGTGTTTGCGGATTACCCGCTGAGTATTGTGAATTTGGTCCCGATTTCGAGAAATGCAAACCCTGGTTGATTCAAAATGCACCGCAGCTTTACCCAGATCTCGTTCAAGGTATAATAAGATTTCACCGTTTTCGTTGATTCTAGAACATGTGAATGGTTTTGATTGATTTGGTAAAGTGTTTGGTTTCGTTTATTGGTAACGATTCAGAGTCGAATTCGAAGGAAGTTGATGGAGTTTCAGATCAACTAAAATCTTCTTCAATCACAGATGCCACTGGTCCTTCTGGTAATCCCTATTTTTTGAGTTACTTTTGTTTTAATATCCAAACTTCCAGTAGCGTACTGATTACATGATTAAAAGAGGGAAGGGGGGCGTTGCGTACCTAGTCGTATTACATCAATTGCTTTTGAAACTGTATTTTGCATTGGTGACAAGGTTCAATCTTTTGGGGGATAATATGGAAATGACAGTGCATAGATTGGTGTTCACTTTTGCATTACAAGATTTCATCATCTATCCATATAACTCGTTTTCAAACATCATGGCTCATGTTTTGTATGCTAGGAAGAATCTTAGGGGAGTGGTTAATTGTGGTAATAAGCGAAGAAGTTTATGGCCATTTATGTATTAGGCTTCATGACGACACATTCGGGCTGTACTTCTTTCGAGACCATGATACTGGAATGAATAGCAATTAGCAACACTTACTTTGTTTGTAATTTGGTCATTAGACTTTAGAACTCATTACTAGTAGGATCTAACTTTCAGAAACCTTACAAGTATCATCCATGTTTCAAATACAGTTAACCTTTCACCTACGTCTGGTTTTGGCCAAATTTACTTCATATACCCTGTTTGAATTAGAATGGTTGTTAGAACTATATATAAAGTCTAGAGACCAAGTTAACAATGATGGTTAAGTACATTGCTATATATTGCAATTTCCCTTTTCTCTAAAGCATCCAATAATAAAGTTTAGTGTTTTAAAAGGAAATGGAAATAATGCCCAGACCTTTTTGGTGTGTAAGAAGTTTATAATTTGATTATGTGTAAATGGTTTGCCACTCAAAATCAGAAATGAGCACAGTTTCTTCTTTGTGGGTTTTGAAAGTGTGAGGTCTAAACCAGAAATGAACTTAAGCGAGTTATTTACTGCATTTACTCATATTTGAAGCACTAACCTTGTCTAGGTGTATAGTTGGTTCTAGTGTTTGGTACTCTATTTGTTGTTCTCTTGTTGACGGGTGTAGGTACATGGGAATATGTAGCATGGACAATCTTACCTCTAATTTTGATACTGATATTATATTTATGCTACACATGGCATGCATTTATCCATACGTAAGCTTCATACATGTGTTGGTGATTGAAGACCCTACCATCATGCACATAATCAATTTATCATCAATGGCTACCCTAAAATCTTGCATAACCTCTAATGTGACCTTATATTGTACTCTGGCTAGCAACCCCAAATCATGTCACATCTCGCATGTAGCCTCTTTCTAACTATACGCCTTTTTGCTTTGTGATGCTAAACAACTCATTTAACTTTTCTTCTCATTGAATCAAACCTTTCATCCGTTACTTGTATATCTGGTCTACTCTCGTATAAAAAATGATGTCCTCTGTTCAATAGAAACCACAATAAATATTTCCCATCTCCGATTTACATTTATGAAATTTAAGAAAAAGGACAAATAAGCCACGCATTTTTCACCTTTACTTCAAACTTTCAAGGGAAAAAGTACTTATGTTATTTGTTCCACAGCCTCTTTTCTCTATCACAACAATAATACTTTAACTTTTGATTTTAGTTGTTTCTAATTCCTTTAACTGTGTATTGGAACCAACTTGTTTAAGCTTTTATTGATAAAGCTTTACATATCAACATCTCATTACATTTTTTTAGTTTAAAACTGTCTTTACTACACCTTGTGGAAAAAACTAGTTTTTGTATGGATTTATGCCATTTCTGATGTACATTAAATTTTCTAGCTTTAAGCTTTTGTTTTCTTAGAATCTAACCATACTCACCTCTCATTTTTCATATCCAGGTTCTTCAGTTGCAAAGCAAGAACCAGTCAAACGACTTCCAGGTGGAAAGATAAAAAAGAAGGTACACACTAGACATTGTCTTTAGCATGTCTAAAGTTTACATGCATAAGTCTGGATCCTCCAAAGTTTAATAATTCCAAGTAAATAAAGTCTCGAAAGTAATTATTTTGACTTCAAAAATTAGAACCAGATTGATTCGATGTTTTTGATAAGCAGGCAATTATATGTTTATTTCAATATACTGATTTCTTGCAGCAAACTCTTACCTGCCTGACTGCTTCACCAAATCTGATTATTTACCTTAAAATAATTTTAAAACAAGAATCGTAATCACT
Organism: Flaveria sonorensis; assembly: GCA_025506505.1. Lineage (NCBI taxonomy): Eukaryota > Viridiplantae > Streptophyta > Magnoliopsida > Asterales > Asteraceae > Flaveria > Flaveria sonorensis. The sequence continues at coordinate 50,150,595 of CM046426.1, forward strand.
TTTTAAAGACTTAAAACTGATTATTATGACTTCAAGTCAGAGTAGTCAACTTGTATGCACCATCCAAACACCCCTGCGCTGCATTTTATGGGATGCATGTTCTGTCAAATCTATACTCTTACAGTAAGGTTTCTTATGATTATATTTCATACAAACCATCAAGTCTATATCAAATGTGGCGTCTTTTGTGGTGACAATATGTTACACAATGGTCAATTTATATGTGCACTATTTTACTTTTGAGTTACACTGAACAGAACATATAATTTTTGCAGAGTACCATTAAACATAAAATAGAGATGATATACAAGTAGGCCCTAAGCATTCCAAAAGCCACAAAAATATGTATATATGTGGTTTGTTTGTACCAATCCTAACCAAAAAAATATTATATGATGAAACTGCACTTAAATTTTTGACAAGACAAAACTACCTTTGTTGTGGTGTCAACGTGTTATAGGTTAAGATTGTTGTTTTCTTTAGGACATTTTTGTCATCATGCATGTTTTTGGCTAAAATTGGTGTGGATGACACAATACATACTTGGGTGGCCCATCAAGTAGTTATAGGCGGCTTTAATGAAAATAGTTCAATACTCTAGTAGCCTTCCCATACATTATTCCTATGAGTTATTAATTATTATACATACGTGCTTAGTCATACGTATACATTATAATAAAAAAATTTAAGAGTTAATTACCCGTACAATATGCAGTATGACAGAGACAGTTAGCTAAGTCATCCTTATGTGTTGTGATCATCATGAGTATCGGAGTATGTATATACCTACCGTCTCGCATCCATGCTTATATAGCTACAACTACCCATTCAAAAACACATATATGCAATAGAACAAGATAGAACAACCTAAGAGATGAGAGATCGTTTTTTTAATGAAGGGGAATGGTATCCCAGGAAAATTTAGGGATCTGGTTGGCGTTTGTGTCTTTGGTTCTTACTTTAGCAATTTTAGATGCAACTAGGTTAGTTAGTTTGCTACTTCGCCACAAAAGTTTAACTCTACATCTTTCTTTGATAATTAGGGATCACTAACGAGTAAAGAATAATAATTGCTTGTAGGATTATGTGTTATTTTGTCCTTCTGATTATGAATTTTGTATGTATGTTAACGAAACCTGGGTATCTGCTGTAGGAGAAACAAGAAGTTATAATCGAGAAAGTAACACGCAACAAGCGTAAATCTATCACCACAATCAAAGGTCTTGACCTTTTTGGTAAGTTCAATTCACAGAATTCATGGTATTTTGATTTTTCAAATTTCTTGAGTTCTAAAATTATAATTCCAGGTATTAAACTGAGTGATGCTTCAAAGAAGCTTGGAAAGAAATTTGCAACTGGTGCTTCTGTTGTGAAGGTATACTCTTTGTGGCTGCATATACTTAGAGCATTTAATAATAAAATTCATATCTTAACATACCAATTGGATATTTCTTATTCTTTTAGGGTCCAACTGAGAAAGATCAAATTGATGTGCAAGGAGATATAGCATACGACATTGTGGAATTCATTACAGATACTTGGCCTGATGTAATTAGACCTCTATTATACTATCTTTATCTTGATCGAAGCTAAAAGGGTGTTTGAGATTAGTTATTTAAACAGCTGATCTGCTTTTTAAAAGCCGATAAGCATTTTTGAGTTTTTGGGTGAAGAAAAGTTCTTATGCTTATCTGCTTGTTTGAAGCTGTTTTCAATAATCAGTTTGAGATTGCTTATTTCAAACTTTCCAAACTGATTAGTTTTGATATATTAAAAATTACAAGTTTATTCTTAGAATGAAATCAATTTTGTTTTGAATAAGTTGCTTATCTGCTTCTGCCTGCAAGCTGCATAACCCGTTTAAATAAACAATCCCAAACACCCCTTAAACTTCCAAGTTTGTTCCAGGATTAGAGATTTGCCTAATATTATAAAATGCTTTAAGAATTCACTTTCTGAAATCCTAAAATACAGATGTAATTTTTTACTCGACTTACAAGTGTCTGTTGTAAGCTAGGCGACTAGCTAAAATAGCAGTCATGTCACATTTTCAGAGTTATTAGAGGTGACAAATCTGCAGGGGTTGTCCCAACATAACTTTGTTGCTTAATTAATTCTTGAATTTCATTTAATTAATGTACTAAATTTGTTTACAAAAACCATAACCATAACCATAACCATACCGAGTACATTCTATCCATGGCAAAGGTATTGACTAAATTTATTTACAAGAACAATAATAGTAAAACAGCCACCTAGTTTTCTTGTGTTTTATGTTGCTGTAAGTATTTGAATAGACTTTGGGCCACTTCAATTTATTTGGGCTGCGTTTTTAACTAGATATTATTAGTATGGCTATTTGACTAGTTGGAGATTACTGATTAGGCCAAAACTAACCTGTTTTCAAGCAAATGGGTCAAAATTTCCTCTTCTAAATGACAAGTAACATATTGCTGGCGTTTGGTATGCAGTCTTGAGTCATCATGGGTATTGGTATGATAATACGGTGTAATGGGATGGGTATGGTTTTTGAAACTCAACACTTCTGCTGGGTATGGAGGATTCAAATTATTGTCTCATTTTCTCAAAGTTTAGTCCCTTATACCAAACATATTCTTTGGCTTTATAATTGGCGGGTCATTTTCATCTTCGAGTTGCATAGCGTAAAACTGGGTGATTTATATGTTTACATATTGTGTAAAATAGTAATTTGAGCGGAAGTGAAGTGTCAGATGTCTCTAGTTCTGAAATGGAGGGATTACATGCATCATACTTGAATAGATTCTTGTAAACTTTGAATTTACATTTCTGAGTTTTAGTTTTACTACTTGAAGTCAAAATGCTGCCTAACTTTGGAAAGGCACGGTATTTCTCTTAAACTTAATATTCAATTTTACACAAGCTAATATTTGTAACATTAAACTGAATGTCTTGCAGGTTCCAGAAACAGCGATTTATTTCATTGAAGACGGGAAAAAAGTCCCTGCTGCGTGACTTCCAGAAACCAGATCAGAAATTTCTCTGTCAAACTGTTATATTTCACAAAATACTTCAAGCGTATGATCTTAAGAATGAAATGTTTTTGTTAGTACCTGGTTACCTTCTGATATGATATTATAATGTATTGATCCTGCAGTTGATTTTTATTTTCTAGTTTATATGAGTGCAGCGTAGTTGTGGGTCCTGCCAACATGTTCCAGAAAGATAATAAGCGGCGATAAAACCCACAAAATGGATGGTTAGAATTTTAACATTGTTCTCGATTGTTTATGCATGCTAATTTGCATACTGTCGTTTTTACTGTTACAGGTGTATTGTTATCAACTTATCATGTTATTTGGTTGATTTAGGATTCACAAATCAAGTTTTTGATTTTAGATATCTAAAAACTTCCCGCTAGTTACTGTTATAGATTCTCTTAAAAGTTAAAAGCAATGAACGAATATGGATTTGTGGTAAATTACATAAATAAATACCTTCCTTGAATATCATTTAAGTGTGGTTATAGTAGCATTGGTCTTCTAAATTTGTTTCAATAATACCCGATCCAGATTTTGTTTTACAACCTGATATTGTAATATCAAAAAATCATCATAATTAGTGTCGCACTCTTGGATCAGTTTGGACTCCGCGCGAGTATCCAGGCATCATCTATGGCATGGGTCAGCTTTGTAAAATGCTATCATAGTATCAAGACGGTTTGTAGGTAGAGGTGGGCAAAAAAACCGGGTTCGGACCTGACCCGGAACCGGGTACGGGTACGACCTGGTATAGTTGAACCCGGTTTGGACCCGAAAAAAACCCGTAGGGTTGGAACTGGGTATTAGTTTCTAGATTTTCTTAGAACCCGACCCGACCCGGAACCGGTTGGACCCGGTTTTGACCGTTTTTTTTTTTTTAAAAGTAGTCGTTTTTTAACGGCTATATAGCCGTTGGGATCGATTTTTGGCCCTTTTTTTTTCACTTTTAGGCTTATAAGTTAGTATAAATAGGTGTGGGTTGATATGGTTTAGTACCCAAGTCTCAAACGCAAAAACATACTCAAAAAACGCAAAAAATACTCTCGTTTACTCTTGTTTTACACGTTCACTCTCTCGTTTTACACTTTCACTCTCTTCAATTTTGATATGGCTCACTCACAATCTTCCGTTGGTCAAGGTTCCGTCCAACGCTCCAACCGTCGTTCGTGTTCTTGCACACAATCGTAACATGGATGTTTGGTGCAATTGGGATATGATTGAGTTGAGTGACGGGTCTGTAAAGGCTCGTTGCAAGTTTTGTGAAGCTTTGCTTGTTAAAGATTCTAACACGACTTTAAACAAACACATTAGCAAGAAGTTTTGTAAGTCGTTGAAAAGTAATCCGGATTCGCAACAAACACAATTGGGTGGAGACGGTGGAATCTTTAATTACGATGTTAATACGGTTCGAGATCGAATGGCGAAGTTCGTGATTCAAGAAGCTTTGCCTTTTAGTCACTTCGACAATCCTCGGTTGACCAACTTAATTCGAGAGACGCTTCAACCTCGTTACACCCACGTAAGTCGTACTATACTTAGACGTTATTGTTTAAAATTATGGAAACAAGCAAAAAATGATTTAATTGTATTATTTGAAAATTTAAATACCGGTATAAACTTAACTAGTGACGTTTGGTCGGCTCCACACGGTTTACCCGAATCGTACCTTTGCATCACCGCTCATTGGGTGGATCCTAATTCATGGCAATTGATGAAACGTACGATTGCATTTGATCTTTTTCCGCATCCATACACCGGAGAATTTTTGTTTTACTTTTTAGATAATGTAATAAGTACTTTTAAATTACAAAATAAACTTTTTTCAATTGCATTTGATAACGCTTCTAACAACACAACCGCGGTTGAAAAATTAAAATTCAAATATCTTCCGATTGCCAACGGTGATTTTTTTCATACTCGTTGTGTTGCACATATTATTAATTTAGTAGTGTAAGACGGACTATCAGGGCAATATGTTAATACCTTTATTACAGCTTTTCGATTTATGTTACATGACGTTTTTAAAAAAAGTAGAAGAAGATATCAAGATTATAAACAACTTTGTAAGGATACGCACTCTAGATTTTCAGGTCCTAATTGGGATGTACCTACTCGGTGGAATTCGACTTGTCACATGTTTGAATGTGATTTAAAACAAAAGGGCACTTTGAAAGCTTTTCATAATAGTCTTTCGGATAATGGTGAAGCCGACCCATTTCCGGATGCGGGTTGAGTGAATCTTCAACGTCTTTCCGAGTTTCTTGAGGTTTTTAAAAACTCAACAACAAAATTATCGGGAGTTTATTATTCCACTAGTTATTCGGTGCTTCAAGAATTATATTGTATGGCTTTGAATTTTAAAAATTTTCAAAATAAAAATAATATGTTTAATCAAATGATAGAACCAATGAAAGAAAAGTTTAAAAAATATTTTAAGGACTTACCACCCGTTTTTACGTGTGCCGCCGCTTTAAATCCGTTTCTAAATGTTGCGGGGGTTGAATGTTTGATAGATGAGATAAATGACAATTTGGATATGCATGACGAAAACCCTAATTTTTCAAACGAGTCAAAAGAAAATTTTAATCATAGTTTGAAAACAATTTATAATTTTTATTTAAATAGATATGGGCCTAACATAAACATAACCATGCCAAGCGAATCAACCTCAAGTGCTAGTACATCGGTTAAAGACCGAGTTTTGACTATGTTAAATGTTGTCCGGGATGTGACGGCTAAACGACAAAGGGGTAACACCCCAACAAGTGAGCTCGGTAGATATAGTGGAACGGATTTTATTTCCACTATGACTACCGAAGATTATCGTGCATTCGATATTTTGGTTTGGTGGAAAGGAAAAGAATCTCAATTTCCGATTCTTTCTGCTATGGCCCGTGATTTACTAAGCGTCCAAGCTTCTACGGTAGCTTCGGAATCCGCTTTTTCTCTTAGTGGCAGGGTAATATCATTACGGAGAACAAGACTAACTCCGGAAGCAGTGAAGATGTGCATTTGTTTAAAGGATCACTTAGACGTAACGGATCGTATACAAGACCAAACAAGCCTCGAAGACGAGATTACACTCGAAGCTAAAGTACATGATGAAGATGTAGAAGACGGAGTATCTTCTGGCATATCCGACGAAGAATTAGCATTTGATCAAGCATCTCGTAGTAAATAAAATTAGACGATATTGTTATTTTTTATTGATTCATTTACGTATTTTTAAGTTGTTTTAATATTATATTTCTTTCATGTTCGTTTTAAATTTCTTTGTCATTCAAGAAAAGAAAAAAAAAAGAAAAAAAAAAGAAAAAACCCTGTTGGACCCGGGTTTCATACCCGACCCGACCCCGACCCGACCCTACCCGGGTATACCGGGTAAGGGTTTTATGCTGCTGAACCCGATCCGGTTTCATACCCGGGTTCACCAATACCCAGGTACCAAAAAACCCGGTTGGGCCAAACCCGGGTTGTACCCGGTTTTCGGGTCCGGCCCAAACCCGAAATGCACATCTCTGTTTGTAGGTGCTTCACATGTTACTTTTTTTTAAGCGATTCCTAGAATTTGTAATATTAATACATCACAACTTGTATCCTATAGGATTTAAACCTTTAAGATGTTATGTGAGACAAACCACTCAACCAACAAAATATCTCCTTGAAAAAAATTGGTGTTAATTTTACTTTTTAGTTTTTTAATAATAATAAAAACTAATAAATGTACTGAGTTACAACATTTTTGTGAAACATAATAAATGCATTGACCAACATTTTAAAGATATGAACCACAAATCACATAAATTTTAAGACCAAATAAAAATTCTATTATTTTGAGTGGCATAATATAAACGTATATATGATTGAGTTGAAACAGAAATAAACTTCACAATTATGTGAACATCATAAATCCATTGACCAACGTTTCTCAAACTACTTAAATATTGATTAAATGGTATTTCAAAACTTACTTAGAAAAGCATATATGTAATATTGCAGAATTTTAATGCAAACAAAATTCATATAAATTTGACTCACCCTCGAAACATACAAGACCAAAGGCATGACTTCTTCAACATTTGTTCTCATGCTGCTGCTATCACTTTCTCCATATTCATTTTCATACAAAATTCATGAAACCTTCCATAGATGCCTTTCTAACATCCTAACCATGAACACTTTCTTCACTCGAGACGACTCCGATTTCATCGACATTCTTCATTCTAACGCGATAAACCTTCGATTCACAACGCCTTCCACTCCCAAACCCGAAGCCATATTAACCCCATTGAACGAAACACACATCCAAACCGCGGTTATATGCGCCAAAAAGCTCGGCATTCACCTACGCTTTAGAAGCGGTGGCCACGACTATGAAGGCGCCTCATACACATCCCATACCAACAACTCCTTTGTTGTCATTGATTTATCAAAAATGCGCGGTGTTAGTGTTAACACCACGGACCATTCGGTTTGGGTGGAGGTTGGCGCCACCCTTGGCGAGCTATACTACCAGGTCCAAGAGAAGGGCGCCACCCTCGGGGTCGCGGCTGGGATGTACACGAGCCTGGGCTCGGGCGGGCACATCACAGGCGGTGGGTACGGGTCCATGATGAGAAAGTTCGGGCTTGCAGCCGATAACGCGATAGATGCACGAATCATCAACTCAAACGGAGAGACCCTCGACCGAGCAGCCATGGGGGAGGATGTCTTCTGGGCTATTCGCGGCGGCGGTGGCGGCAGTTACGGTGCCATAACATCATGGAAACTAAGGCTAGTACAAGTCCCCAACATTGTCACCATATTTAACGTTGAAAGAACATTAGAACAAAATGCCACTGAGGTTTTACACAAGTGGCAACAACGTTTGATGAAAATCTTTTTGTTAGAGTATTTATTAAAGTGTCGAATGTATCTAGTACAACTAACAAAACGGTAACCACAACTTATCAGGGACATTTTCTTGGTGAGGCTGATGAACTCATGAACATCATGAACATTGGTTTCCCCGAACTTGGAGTACAAAAACAAGATTGTGTTGAGATGAGTTGGCTCAAGTCGGTTATGGTCACCTCGGACTACCCGAGCACATCCCCGACGTCGGTCCTGCTCGAGGGAAAACCGACGTTTTTGAACTACTTTAAGGCAAAGTCAGATTATGTGAAGGAAGTGATACCGGCGACCGGGTTGGAGGGGATGTGGAGGACGATGTTGGAAGGTGAAAGCAGCCCGTTCATGATATGGAACCCGTATGGCGGGATGATGAGGCGGTTGCCAGAGGCGTCGATCGCGTTTCCGCATAGGGACGTGCTGTTTAAGATCCAGTATGTGGCTACTTGGATGGATAATGCAAAGAGAAGTGTGAACCAACATGTGTATGGTGTGCACAAGCTTTATAGGTACATGACACCGTATGTTTCGACGTCTCCTAGACAGGCGTATGCGAATTATCGCGATTTTGATCTTGGGATGAATAATAAGAATGGGAGTTATGAAGAGGGGAGTTCATGGGGAAGAAAGTACTTCAAAGATAACTTCAAGAGGCTGGTGGAGATCAAGACCCGGTTTGATCCGGATAACTTCTTCCGCCATGAACAAAGCATCCCAGTTGATCTTTCTCTATAAGAATGCTACTCAATGATAATTGATTAACTAGTTGTATCAACGATCAAGATTGTGTTGGATTCTAGCTTATAGTGGGAATATAATAAGTAAGAGATCAATAGGTATGATGTGTATAACTATGAATCAATCATCCACTCGTGTATATATGTACAAGTAGTAACTGACCAGCAACAACTCGCTAAGTATGAAAGTATACGTATATACACACAATCTAATATGCATGCCCCCTCAAGCTGAATGGGGCGGGGCAACATGAACCATGGAACGTCTAAAGTGCATATGAATCTCAAGATGTTTCGTACACTATTAAACATTGTATTTACGGTTAAATATGTACGTGGTATCAATGTTGTCACACCATAGAGTACAAGTAGGTGAACAAGGAAGAGTAATATGTAGCTCTTGTAAGAAAAATATAATCTAGGAAACCTCTACAGCTGTATGAACAATGGCACGTTGTTCAACCTTTATACTTGTACGTGCCATGGGGTGTTGTTTTATGGAACACGAACTATTTAGATTGGTTCAAGAATAATAAAATAACTAGTAGATGACCGATGATCATTAGGGCATCCTGCCCAATCAACATCAAAATATGCATATAATGCATGAATGTCAAAATATGAAATAGAATCCAAGAGTACGGATACCCTTTAAATACTGTGTTTGACAACAACCCAGTGATAATCGGTAGATTTCTAAAAAAAGTTGGCAAACCTTGCTAACCGCGTATGCAATCCCAGATCATGTCAAGACAAAATGCTGCAACGTGCCCAGAGTGCTCCGGTATAATACTGGATCATCCAACGCTATACTAGTATAATTAGAATTAAAGCTGCCTGCCAGAAGAGACTGGAGTAGATAAAGGTCGGGACTCAACAAGTCTAGTGTTATGTAATATTTCACGAAGATACCATTGTTGGGAAAGATGTAAGACATCATCCAAATAGATAGCCTGCACTCCTAAGCAGTATGATAATGTGTCCTGTGAATGAAGTCGCCCCTATGAAATTTGTAACAAACTTAGAAGAACTCCTTCTAATAGTAATGTCATCAACATAGATTAAGTCATAGCATACTGAGACAACCCATGAGTAATAAGAGTAGATGACAACTCAAAAAACAAGCATGAGGTGCACGCTAGAGGCCATATAAGGAATTTTGTTGCGGCCTGGTGGAATCAACAAATCCTAGAGGTTATGATATGTACACAATCTATGACAAATCACCATGAAGAAAGAGATTGTTGATATTAATATGTCTAATATCCCATCCTTGATAAAAAGCAACTGACAAGACAAGACGAGTGGTAGTTTCTTTAACCCTTAGGCTAAATATCTCAACACAATCAATACCATCTGTCTAATGAAAGCTCTTCGCAACAACCTAAGCTTTATAAAAACTAACAAAACCATCAAGATGTGTTTAATCCTATAAACCTGCTTGCAACCAATAATAATGTAATTAACGGGCTGGCTCCACTACAAGAAACTGATCCTACGACGACAACAAAAGTCTTCGCCATAGATACCCTTTGTCGTCACTTTAGGCTACGGCGATGACATTTCGACACCATAGCCTTAGTAGGCACAAGCTCTTTGCCATAGGTCTATTTTCTAGTCGTCGCCACAACATTTATCGTTACAGATGTCTATTCCGACGACAAGTCGTTGCCACATAGTAGTCGTCACATATTATAATATTTAATGTTTAAAATAAATTTTTTGAAAATGTCTATGGCTACGACTCCATATGTCTAACAGAAATATTATTATTATATATAAAAAATAAAATAAAATTCTTTAAAAAGATTTAAGGCAACCCCATGTCTTCATCATAGACCCTTCTGTTTTAATTTTTAATTTTTAATTTTTAATTTCTTAATATTTTCCTGTTGTCCTCCCAATATTACAGGTTTTAATACAGATTTGTACAGCGTAACGAACGTTAATATATATTATAGATACTTTAACGAATATCAATATGATTCGAGTTACATACCAAAAAAACAAACTACTAATGTAAATATATTTTAAGTTTTTACAAACCAAACAAATTAATTATCTAATCTTCGTGATCTTAATCGTTATCGGGATTTGATTTCCTTCTTTCAAATTCATCCATTCTTTCTTGCTTAGATATTTCATTTCTTCATTCTGATATGATGACGATCCGCTTGAAGGTTCATAACGAGAGACATTTTTTTACTTTTCGCCTGACACCTCTCATATGATCACGCCTTTGTCCTAAGGTGAACTCCAAACATTCTGTCTAATTTACGGGCGACTAGCCTGCCTCTATTTGTATTTGGGCATATTGATTTTTAATTTTTACCTGTAATTATATAAAAAAATAAAAAAATTATTAATATTTTTACGAAATTTTGACAACATGACTATTGTAATATGGAAAAAACCATCTTGTTTAATCATAAGTATATATAAGATAATAATTCCCAAATTTGAACATATAAACCAACAATGCAACTAATAATATTCAACTTTAAATCTATTGATGTGTGTTCGGGTGATTTTGAACTATTTAAACTAAAAGCACAAACCAATATACTAACAACATATTAAAATCAAAAACCTATTGACGTGTCTTTGGGTGATTTTGATCTATTTAAATAACATATTAAATAAACAATATACTAACAGCATACTAAATTCAATTAAAGTACTAACAACATATAAAAACATGATAACATCATATTTAAGAAATCTCTATAAATAAAAGTTTAAACTTACTCAATCTTCTTCTGCCTTTGGGTTGACTCATCCAAACCCTTTCCTGCAATATGCCATCCTCTATGTCTCAATTTGGTTCAGGGGTCTCGATTTATTGCTCCTTTAAACATTAAAAATAATATTTATGAGATTTAAAAAAACTAATAATACATATTTGGATAATACATGTTTTCTTACTTAAAGATATCGCCTCTAGGCATAGGAACGACTCCCAAATAAACTTGGATAGAGCTGTTTAGCTTTGTTACCTGAGCCTTTTTGTGAAAGGAGTTTATGTTGTTCACTTATGAACAACTCAACTATCTTTTCCTATGCCTCTTGACTCTGGCTATTCGAGGGATGACTTATAGCCCGCTCTATATCATCACAACCCCCTTGATCTCAAAAATGTTTCTTCATGTCATATCTTATGTCCCTAAAAGCTCCCTAGCAGTCCATGTAGATTCCAAGTTGTATTCTTTGCCAATGATATAAAGCACGATGAACCTCTAGATCAAAATATTCCTGTAAATAAAAGTAATTAAATAAATATATAAAAGATATGATAATCAAAATTCAAACAAAACACTACATTCAATACTCGCCTTAAGAAAATTGAATAGTGATATATTAAAAGTATCTGGAAGTTTATCTCAAGTGGGATAATAACAAGAAATAGAGGAAACATGATTTGATAAATGCTTAACAAATAGTTGACTGTTTTTTCTAACGACTTTATATTGTTTCCCCGTGTGATCAAACTGAATCGGCAGTGGCTAGTTGTTGTTTGCTGCCCATTTCTGTAACGGGTTTAAGTTTCTTCCCTTTGAATGCTTTTTCTTACTTGACGCTAAATTGATGTATGAAATTAAAAAGTTAGCAACATTTAAAATATATTTGATGAAAAGACGTATATTGAAAATTAATAGTAAGTAACATGACTAAAACTTGAAGGGAGTGTATATCCATACCCATGCGGGTCCCGACCTCCGCAGTCACCATCGTGCGATACTGTTACGCTTGATGACATAACTTGCAAAAAAACAAATAATAATTACAATTATGTAATATTTTTAATAGCAAATATAACCACATGTTTTGGATGGGTCCATTCTAAAAGGTTATTTCAAATTCAACATACACATACATATATGCAGGACCGGGTAAGGGTACTTAACACTTAGTTTCACACTAAGGAGAGATCTTAGATCAACTTCATTTTCTGTTTGAGTGTGAAACTTCCGAAGTAACTCCTTCTGAACTGTTAGCTTCGGAAGATCTTACACTTAGACACATTTGAGAGTGTAAGACTTCCAAAGCTAGTTCATCTTTGTTTCTTAGTGAATGCATGGAAGACTTGGTTGTTCTGGCTTGTTGGTTGCATCAACCTCATAATCTTTAGATGATCTTACAAACTCCCCCTAGGCTGATGCTACCAAAATAAAAAAGTTCTTCAGATTTTAGTCCACATTAGGATCTTTAGCATACCTTTCTTCATCATTAGGTCTGGATCCTTCAGACTAACATAGAACCTTCTCATGTCAAAGAGATCATGTAGAGGAAGATTGAGCATGTCTTTTGTGGAATAGACATGCATGCCATCCTGATCTCTTATGACATACCATCTGTCTTGATCTTCATCATAGCTCTAGGACAGAATGGGTCTTCCAATGGAAAGAGGCTCTACTATGATTGGAGTTTGGTGAGCAGCCTCTTCATGCACTTCCTTAGGATGCTCTGACTCATCCTGAGGTTGGGAGGTGGATGCCTTTCTTCTCTTCTTCTTTGAGGATGATCTTCTGGCCATCCTTTTTCTTCTCCCTGATGATTTTAACTGAGGGGACTAGTCTTGAGTACCAGGTTGTTCAGTTGAGTCCCCCTCAGTTGGGATCTCCTCTCTCATAGGTTCAGAAGGAGAGAGAGGAGGACGCTGCTGTGGATCAGAAGATGAAGTTGGCTGAGATGCAGCTCCAGGTTCAGGTTGTGTTGTCTTAGTGGGTTCAACCTTCACCTCAACTTCAGGTTGAGCTGGACTTGGTGGAGAATGCAAGTCCATGAGCTCTCTATTTTTTATCTTCTGCTTGATTACCCTGATATGCTCATCCATTATGGATAGAGACATAGGGCCAAGCCTCCTTCCGGAGAATCCATACAGCTTCAAGAAGCTCATCATCCTTTGTCTGTCAACAGACTTCTTTTGGATTTTGTGGATGATGGCTCTTGACCTTGCAACTTCTTCCTTTAATTTCTTCTTAGCAGCTTGCCTTTCTCTTTTGGCTTGTTCTTCCAGCTGCTTGTTTTATTCAAACAATATGTACTCATATGATAAAGGAAGGAGTGCATCTGCCTGATAGAGACCTGTGGCATTCAGGTAGCTGATCATTTTCAATCTTTTTTCTTCCTCGGCTACCTGAGGTTGTTCAGTGACCACAGTCTCTGGTTTTGGAGTTTCTTGAACTGGGGAGAGGACAGGAATGTTCTTATAGAGTCTTTTCAGCCTCATTTCTTCTTTGTGCTTGAGGAGCAATGCTGCATCCTCAGCTTCCTTCCTCTCCTTTGACAACTCTATGTCAGCCAGTTCATTCAACTCATCTAAGGGGAGAGAGATGAGTTTATCAACATTATAGTTTCTGGTTCCCAGGTAGTTTAGCCTGGCTGCTCTTAACTCATCTTTCTGAGTGTTTGGCCTGGGGGCAGCCCTGATTGTAGCTTCCATGAACCCTGAGGAACCACTTGAACTCTCTCCCCTCAGCTTCCTTTTCCTTTCTCTCTCTTCTCCTCCCCAATCTCCTCAGGAGTCAGTTTCCTTTTGCCTTTGTCAACCATAGGCCTTGGTGACTCAAGCTGGAGAGAGCTTTGGCCTTCATTGCTTGGTTCAGCTGTCAAGCTCTGTCCAGAGAGAGGTTATGAAACACCATCACCAGCTGGTGTTCCACTGAGGGTAATGGGTGCAGAGGGAGATCCTGTCTCAAGGTTCACAGGTTCAACCTCTGGGCCTTCAGTCAAGATTTTCCCTTCGAAGCTAATATCCAGGTCTACCTTAACATCCAGTTGACCAAAGTTCTCACCTTCTAGCCTCTATCTATATAATTTTAATCTCAATTTAAACTCCTCTAGCACCATGTCTTGGATTCTTTCTACCAATCTTACTGCTTGTCTATTATTGCTTGGGTTGACAAGTGGCAGATCTACCAAGTTGATGCTCTCATAGAAACTCAGGTGTAAAATGTTGAGAACTTCTAGTTGACCCTAAGCTCTAGGGATCACAAGAGCTCTCCTATTACTGTCATACCCCCAACCCCAGATTGGGTTATCAGAAGGGGCAGACATTGCTCTTGGTATTCCCTCCTCAAACAGTTGTTGAATGAGTAAATGTACATCACTGTGTAAAGGAGGCTGGTGAGTATGAACAACTGCAAGAGAGGATGGTGATTCCTCTCTGTCCATACTCTAGGAAGAACTCCCAGGTTCTGTGATTGTTAGAATTTTCTCCCCTTTTTTGGTAGCATCACCCTCTTGCATAGGTGAGCTGGGAGATTGATCCATGACATCCACAGGTTTTTGTGGACCTGGATGAGTTGTCCTTATGGGTCTCTCAGGTAACTTTCCCTTGAGATCTGTGATCTCAAGTTGTTGGTCATTGAACCTTTTTTGTAAGATAGTCACATGAGATTCCAAGTGAGCTATCTTTAAAACAAAATAGGTGCAAAGATATGACAGTTTGTGCACCTTTTGTTGCAGACTCCCCTCATCTTCAGATGTAGAATCATTGGGGGATGAGAGAATTGGACCTAAGTCTTCTTCTTCACCACCAGCATGGGTTTCTTGGCTGCTGAATTTCTCTTGCCCAATGACAACTTCCAGAGAGGTGTCAAGAGGCTGGGTTGCCATGATATAGGTCCTAGTGATGTTATCACTTGCAAAAGTGATAGCCTCTGCCATATGGATTTCCTGAATAAGTTCAGGACGATCCATCTCAGTATGGGGTTGCTGGTGGGCTAGAGATGAGGGAAGAAGGAGTACTCATCTCTCCTTGAGTGTGGGAAGAGAGGAGAGACTCATGGTACTCAGTGAAGCCCAAATCTTCATCAGAATAGAAGTCAAGGCTGGGAATGAGGCGGTTTAGATCAAGAGGTTGGGGATGGTAGCTTTCCCCAGAAGGTTGATCACTAGAGTATTGAGACTCAGAGTGATGGCTTAAGGCTGTTTGTGGGGTTGTGAGCTCATCACACTGAGCATGAGGAACCTCAGCACTTATTGGTTGAAAGATGGGAGTGGTCTGCTCCTCAGGGGAAGTGGGAGCTCGAGATTCCACTTCCTCCTGTATGGATTCTGATATGGGGGCCTGCACATGCTCAGTAGCAAGTGCAGGGGTTCGTTGGGATTTTCTTTTGTAGGTGATGGTGATGGTAGGCTGTGTTTAAGGTGGTTGAGAGGTAGAGGGTGTTGGTTCAACACTAGCTGGTGCTGCTAGGTTTTCACCCTAAGCAATAAGCTCAAACATTTTTAGAACAAGGGCTGTTTCTACCCCAGAGAAGCCAACAGTTAGCTTCTTTAAGATTTTGAAGATACGGGCCTCATTTGTCCTATTTTAAGAATATTACCTATTCCCCTCAACTGTGGTCCCAACTCACAGTTGAGAATGTGTTGAACGTACCTAGGGAACATGTAATACTCTAAGGAGTCTAAGTTTTCATGTAAATTAGTATATACAAACTGAGAGTACCTGAACTTGACCCCTTGTACAATCCCATGGACTATAAAGGAAAGGTCTTTTGGATCTTGATCCCATCCTCCATGCTTGTTAGAAAGGCTGTGAATGATGACATGGAGGAGGTATTTCCATTGAGATGAGACCTTCCCCTTCTTGAAGGTTTTGACTGAGAAGTCACCTTCATAGCCCCATCTACTGAAAGAAGTGGTTGACAGCGGATTTGGGAAAGGACAGCTCACCTACTTCATCATCCAGCTACAAATGGGTGTTTATGATGGCCGGAATGATGAAAACTGTCCTCCCCTGCACTGTAGCAGACAGTGCCTTCTCCCCATCCATGGTGACCTCTTGACAGGTCCTCAAAAACTCAAGCAACTGATCCTCATAGAGAGGAGGATCAACTGTAAGGGAGGTGAAGTAGTGAGACGAAGAAAGGTACCTATACACATCTGAGAAGCTTGGATCCTTCTCAGAGTGTAACAGGGCAACCTGATTGTGTTGCCTGTGTAGGTACATGGAAAAATCAGGGTCGTTGCGATGATCAATGTTGGCCATTTGAGGAAGCTTTACAGTGAAGAAAGGAAGAAGAAGATGAAATTTGGGGGTAAATTTAGGATAAGGATCAGTGAGAGTAGAAAGACAAACCGTTTGGAAGATATATGTTATGGATTTGAGACAAAGTTATGACAAAAAGATAAACTTTGAAATCCGCAAGTGAGTCCTACTTCTGAAAAAGGCGCCCAAAAAGTTAATTTTCTTGGAAGTTGTAAAACTTCCGAAGATAATTTTGGCTTCGGAAGCTTTGTAGCAAAGCTTCCGAAGGCAATTTTTGCTTCGGAAGATATTTCAAAGAATTTTGAAAATTTGGCTTCGGAAGAAGTGAATAAGTCTTCCGAGACTTAGTTGCTTTCGGAAGATATTTGTTCTTTGAATGCATTTAAGTGCTTATATACAAATTTAAGCTTCGTAAGATACTCCAAGAATTTCTTCCGAAGGTAAATCTTAGATAAGCTGTTAAATGATTTAAAGACATAAATTTCTTCCGAAGGCAATTTTGAGTTCTTCCGAAGGTAAATTTTCACAAATCTAAGGAATATCAGTTAAAAGTTAGTTTTCTTCCAAAGAGAACTGGGCTTATGAGGTGATCTAATAGACAACTTAGGACACACAATTTTAGGAAATAAAGTTGATTAAGTTATTAAAGAAAATCTATTCAAAGTTAATCATCCCAATAGTTGATACAAGATATTTAAATCTCTGTTCATCAAATGCCTTTGTGAACAGATCAGCATATTATTTATTTGTGCTAACTTTGATTAGTTTGATCAATCCCTTTTCAAAATTATCCCTAATCAGATGATACCTGATGTTGATGTGTTTGGTCCTTGAGTGCTGCACAAGATTCTCTGTAATAGAGATGGCACTGTTGTTGTCTATATGGATGGGAGTCTCCTTGAAGTTGAACCTATAGTCTAGCATCTGATTCTGAATCCAAAGCACTTGAGCACAGCAGCTTGCAGCAGCAATGTATTCAGCTTCAGCAGTTGATGCAGACACACAGGATTGCTTCTGGCATTGCCAAGAGACTATCCTTCCACCAAGGAATTGACATCCCCCAGATGTGGACTTTGCAGTCATATTGCAGCCACCATAGTCACTATCTGTATAAGCATACAGATTAAATTCTGAATTCTTTAGATACCAAAGGCCTAGATTTGGAGCACCTTTAAGGTATCTGAGAATCCTTTTGACAGTGATTAGGTGTGACATCTTGGGGTTGGCTTGATATTTTGCACATATACATATGGCAAACATAATATAAGTCCTGCTAGCAGTAAGGTACATAAGTGACCCAATCATAGCCATGTAGAGATGTTCATCAACACACTCCCCCTCAAGATCAGGACCAAGAGAGTGGTTTCTGGCTATGGGTGTCTTTACAACCTTACAGTCAGTCATCTTGAATCTTATAAGTATGTCCTGTACATACTTTGACTGACTAATGAAGATGCCATCTTCAACCTGCTTCACTTTAATTCCTAGAAAGAAACTGAGTTCCCCCATGGCACTCATTTCAAATCTATTCTTCATTAGCATCTCAAAGTCTTTGTAGAGCTTTGGATTAGTTGAACCAAAGATGATGTCATCTACATATATTTGAACTAGCAGTGTGTCATTCCCTGTTTCTTTGATGAAGGGAGTCCCATCAATAGTACCTCTTTTGTATCCATGTTGACAAAGGTATGTTGATAGTGTCTCATATCACTTTCTTGGAGCTTGATGCAGTCCATTTAGAGCTTTATAAAGCTTGCAGACATAATCAGGATGATCTGGGTCTGCAAAGCTAGGTGGTTGTTTGATATAAACTTCTTCATCAATCACCCCATAGAGAAAAGCACATTTCACATCAAGCTGGTAGACCTTGAAATCCTTGGATGCAGCATAAGCCAGGAATATTCTTACAACTTCAAGTCTTGCAACTGGAGCCTTTCATCTTGAGTGTATCCTTGGACAACCAGTCTAGCCTTGTTCTTGATGATAATCCTTCTATCATCTTTCTTGTTCCTGAATACCCATTTGGTACCTATGACAGTCTTCCTTTGAGGAAGAGGGCATAAGTTCCACACCTTCTGTCTTCTTATTTGAAGCAGCTCATCTTGCATAGCTTCAATCCAGCTTCCATCCTTCAAAGCCTCATCAACTTTCTTCGGCTCTATCTGGGATAAGAAACAAGAATGTAGACAAACATGGATGTCATGAGTTTGTCCTCTTGTTCTTACCCATGAGTCAACATTTCCAATGATGTTTGTGGTGGGATGTGACTTGTGGATCCGAAGTTGAGGGATCATAGCAAGTTGGTTGGACAGATCTAAATTAGAGAAATTTTGCTCTGGCAATGAGATGTCTCCCACCACATCAGCACACTTATCAAGAGAAACTTGATCCAATGAGTATGTGACATCATTCATGTTGTATTTAATGGAGTTGTTATCAGCATCAAGAAATTTTTGATCACTGTCACCACCTCCAGTTCCTCCTGTATTAGAAGTTCCTTCTCCTAAATTCTGAGCCTCTGAGCTAGAATTTGAAGGCAATTCAGTTGAATCAGCAGTATTTGTCATGCTTGTGCTGATAGGAGCCTCAATTATAGGGTTAGTCACCACTGGAGCTGAAGTAGTTTTCTTGGTTGGTCTTCTCAGCTCAAATCTTAGATCAGGATCTTCTGTTGATCTGTTATCTGTAGATCCTGAAACATTCTCACAAGACTTGTTAAAATAGTTGGTAACTAAATCAAGATCAAACAGCCAATCCGGACCAGAACCTTTCACACAGGGTGTGTGTTCATTGAAAGTCACATTGGCTGACTCCTCAATGATTCTAGTTCTGAGATTGTATACTCTATAAGCCTTAGCTTGAGAAGAGTATCCAACAAAGTGTCCATCATCTGATTTCTCAGCAAACTTGGCTATTTGATCTTTAGTATTCAAGATGGTGCAAGGACATCCAAATAAGTGTCCTGTTTCTCCTCTCAGTAACACCATTTTGCTGAGGAGTCCTGGGAGCAATATATTGTCTTGAATACCTTTTTCATCACAAAATGTATCAAGGATTTGGTTTTTAAATTCAGTTCCTTGATCACATCTTATGTTCTTGACCTTGTGATCAGATTGATTCTCAATTTTTAGAATGAAGTTCTTTAAGATTTCAGGGGTTTCATCCTTAGTTCTAAGGAAAAACACCCAAGTGAATCTTGTAAAATCATCTGTGATCACTAAGCAGTAAGAGGTCCTTCCTAGACTCATTACACTTGTGGGGCCAAATAGATCCATATGTAACAAGTGTAGGGGAGTAGTGATAGAGTTCATTTCCTTTGGCTTGTGAGACACTTTGTGTTGCTTACCTTTCAGGCACGCAACACAGTGGTCATCACTTGTAAACTCTTTCTTTGGCATTCCAATTACCAAATCATTCTTAATCAATTTATTCATGTTTTTAAAGTTTACATGGCATATTCTTTTATGCCAAAGGAAAGACTCATCACTATTTGCTTTAGACAGAAAGCAAGAAACTTCTCCAGAGGGAGATGTTTCCTACAGATCCATCTTGTACATGTTCCCTCTCCTGGGGGCTCTGAGCAGAATATGCTCTTGAGGAATGTCAACCCCAGGCTTGAGAACAATGCACTCATGCTCAGTAAAGAGCATGTGATGTTTTTGGTCACAAAATTAGGACACACTTAAAAGATTGTATCCAAGATCCTTGACAAAGTTTACCTTCTTAATGTTGAGCTTACTATTTGTAACCTTGCCCCTACCAGTAATGTAACCTCCTGCATCTCCTCCAAAAGCAACTGGTCCTCCATCAAATCTTTCAAAGTTTTGAAGTAAGGACTCATTGCCTGTCATGTGCCTGGAGCAGCCACTATCATTGATCCACACATTTCTGTTTGCCTTTGGCTGTCCCTACGTAAAAAGAGATGATTTATTTACATTTGGAAACCTAAGCCTCATTGGTCTTGGGCTTGTTAAAATGAGTTGAAGGCAATGAAACAGTAAGTGATCCTATGTTCAGGCTCTGAGGATCATTTGCTGTTGCTGATGAAGAATCTTCAGTCACAAGGTCTTCCTTCATCTTCCACACCACCTTTGGAAAATTTGGCTTGACCTTCAAAGCTTCAGAAGCTTTTGCAGCTTCGGAAGATTTGGAGAGTGGACCTTCGGAAGATCTTGCTTTCACTGCAGCAAGCTTTAGTACTTCGGAAGCATTCCTTTCTTTCGAGACCAAATTTTCTTCCGAAGGCAATTTTTTACTTGCCTTCTTCTTCATTTTGGAGCTTCCGAAGGAAACAGATTTTCCTTCCGAAGCTTTCTTTTCCTTCTTCTTCCCAGAAGCCATTTCTTTGACCATGTGGATAGTACTTTTAGGATTGTAGATGCAATCCTTAGCCAGATGAAAAGTACTACCACACATGATACAGTCCATTTGCTTCCTCCTGGGAATCTTCTTTTCTTGAGAAGACTGAGTTTGAACACTTCCTTTCTCCTACTTCACCTTTTTGGATGATGCAGTGGGCTTTCTAGGGAGAGGCTTGCTTTTGAAGATGGGTGGTTCATGCTGAGTAGTAGTGACACATAGCTTATCAATCTTCTGCTTAGAGCTGGAGTGAGTTGAAGCTGAAGTAGAACTCTTGGTACTAGAGTTCTTGGTAGAATCTTCAGCTTTCACCACCTCAAACCCTACAGAGATGAATACTTGTTTCTGCTTGGGGTCAAAGGTGGTCTTGATCTCTTGAGCCTTCTTTGATCTTCTCTTTGCTCTTTTGATAAAGTTCTTCCTCTTTGTCTTTGTCATACCAGCCTTCTTACTCTCCTCGGGAGCATGGTGACCCTTTTTGGATTGACTCTCTTCACCCATTTCAGAATCATCCCTCACCATCTCCTCTTCATCCTCTTCAACACTAGGGTTTATGAGGGGAAGCTCATCTTCACCAGTTCCACACCTTGGAGATCTTACAGATAATAGAGTGTGTGGAGGAGCTATATCACAAGATCCCAGTCCCTGCTATTCTGATAACAAACTTTTGCATGCAGAGATAAGGATATTATGTTCTTGAAGGTCTCTTCTTCAAGACACATTTTTCTGCCCTGGCTTTGCTGATCACAAGCTCAACTTGGCATTCTGTTAACTTAGTAACAAGATCCTTTATTTGAGTCTTGTAGTTTGTTTGCTCATATTTAAGAGTTGAAATTGTTTTCTCTAGATCTTCTATTTTAAGCTTATAATCATTTTCAGCTTTCTTAAAATCAGCTTTTAAAATGTTTAAAGACTCAATATCAAATCTCATTTCTAAGTTGTAAGACCTGTATCTATTTACTTTAGCAATACATTCAGGAGAGCAAAGATGTTCTAATACCTTGGCTTCATCATGGTCAGCCATGAGTGCTTGATTTCGAGAAGCATCTTCAGCTTGGAAGCTCCAGTCAAAGCCTCCTTCTTTAATAGCAACTGTAGCTTACTGTCTTGGCTTCTCAATCTGGTGCCCTCCTTCAGTGTAGTTTGGCCTAGATGATTCCTGGCCACCATTTGGCTTAGGTGCCTTGCATTCTCTGGCAAAGTGTCCCATCTGGTTATAGTTGTAACACTTTACTTTGCTTTTGTCCAGCCCAAACTTGCCACTGGCTGCATTGCTAGAAAACCTTCTCCCAGTCCTCTTGTAGAACTTCTGGGCTCTGTGAGTAAGAAGAGCCATCTGCTGGACTATCTCTATATATTCCAGATCATCTAGATGGATACAGTCCAGGTCTTCAAGAGTGAAGAGAAAGTTTCCTGAACTTTCATCAGTAGAGACAAAGGCTTGAGAGGAACTTGCCTCTTGGAAGGGACTTCCTTGGATGTAGCTCTCTCTGGGTGTCTCTGGGAAGGTGATGAAAGGACCCTTTTATGAAGTTTTAGGGTAGTAGATAAGATGATGCTGTGGTTCTCTGCTGTCCCTTTCACCCACATGAAGGGCTAAACTCTGGTGAGTATTGGAGTTACCAGATGAATTTTACATGTTCATCTCCATCTGGTATCCACTGAGTATCCCATACAACTCAGTGAGAGTAAGGGTCTTTAGGTTTTCAGTCCTCTTAATGACCACACAATAGTGTGTCCATTGTCCGGGAAGAGAGGACATGAACTTCCTAACAATATCCCTGTTCTCAATAGTTACTCCAACATCAGCCAGAGTATCCACAATCTCAACATACCTGAAGTATTGTTGAGTCATGGTTTCACTTATCTTGAAGGTGAAGTTTTCAAACTGCTGTTTCAGGAGGTCCTTCTTGTTCTCCTTGGCTTCATTGGACCCCTCATACATCAGTTTCAGTGCATCCCATAGCTGTTTAGTGGTCTTGCACTTTTTGAAACCTCTGTAGATGGAGTTTGGAAGAGCAGTTTGGAGGGCTGTCATGGCTTTTTGATCAATATCAATCCTTTTCCAGTCTTTATCAGAAAAGTCAGCCTTCTCCTTTGGTATCATGCCACCACCAGCAGCAGCTGAAGAGGTGCATGGTACATGAGGTCCATTGACAACAGACTCCCACATCCTGGAATCTTGAGACTTGATGAAGACATCCATTCTTTGGCACCAAGTGTCAAAATCCTCAGGAGTGATCAGTGGGAACTTTGTCATAGTTCCAGTTTCTATATCAGCCTTAGAGATAGTTGCCATTTGAAGAGTTAAGTGATGTGTGAAACTAAGAGGACTAGAGATGGTGAGATCTTACAATCAAGAGCCTGGAATGCTCTGATACCAATTGCAGGACCGGGTAAGGGTACGTAACACTTAGTTTCACACTGACGAGAGATCTTAGATTACTTAACAATTCAAATAGGGAACTGGTAACTTAAAACAGATGATACTAAGAACACAAGTAAATTAAAGAAACATAACTAAGAACAACACAAGAACACAAGATTGGTTTTCAAAGATGTTGTATATTGATCTCAAGTTCTTTTACAAGTGTTACAAAGCATAAAGAAATTACAAGGACCTGAGACACTTTTATACTACAACCTACAACCGTCACTTACATGTAAAGACAGTTGGGATTTGACTAATCTAGACAACAAGATCAATCTAAAGTTAAAAGGCAGATTGCCTTTTGACTAGTGACTATGACATGCCATAGCTCACTGACTTTTCCTAATACAAAAAGTCTACATGAACAAGTAAGGTAAGTTACAGACAAAGACCATTCCTAATTTTTGATAAAGCATGGAAGTTTCACCAACTTGTGTAAAAGTAGGTGAACCACCAGAGCAGGCAGTGGAAAGTGTGTTAGCTTTATCAAAAGTTGATTCAGAGAAAGCATATTTTCTCTATCCTTTGAAGAAATCAGTCTTCACAGCTTCGGAAGACTTTGTCTCTGA